>CM060840.1:52462500-53662500 GCA_030762175.1 Metallyticus violacea | reverse complement strand
CATATAATTACAACCATTGTAGATTTTATTGTACTTGCTAATCAGAATCCTGTCCTGAGTATGTGATAAGTAAATGAAGTTTTAGGCATCATATTGGTAGTAAGCTTATTAGCCATTGTATGTTGGTAATATATTCATTGTTGAGAAAGAGAATAAAACTTGAAAGCATAAAGTAAATTTCATTCATAATTCTTTAGCATGCATGCAGCACTCCATATTATATAAAAAGAATTTAACTTCATGACAAGAATTGAACCTGCAGCCTGCAGAACATCAGCTTTAATGTTATGCATTATGCCACACAAGCAGTTAAAGACTTCCCTTTAGGGTAGGCTACATTTAATGTAGCTGGTCTTGGCTACATAATACAAGAAGGCAGTTTATAGTTGCTCAGTGTCTCGCTGTCAAATGATTAGTTTGAGATTTGAGAGATTTTTATGGCACTGAATCTTCAAAATGCTGATAATAAGCTGTGGAAAATCAATATTTCTATGCTTGCAAGGCAGTTTTAAAGACATTCTAAACCAATTTTTCACCCGCTTGGGTTAACACTGACTTATCAGCATCTGATGCCAAAACGTTTAATACCACAAAACTGTGTTATATTTAGTTGTGAACCATACATTGCCTATCTCAAAGTGTTTATGTATGACATCTGTACACTCTCTTAAAGTATTTCAGTTTAGTTCATTAACATCCTGTATATTACACTAATCATAATCATAAAAATATGTTTTATTTTAAAGTTAAAATATTATTAAGTTTTTACTTACTTATTTAGTAGGAACACCAACCCACATTAGTTCGTTTTTGCAACGAGTATAAGATGTTTTTTTATTATGATTAGATTAGCTACAATGATATCAATTAATATTATTAAGTTATTCAGTTGTATTCACCAAACAGCCTGTGTATGTTTAAAAGATAAGAGAATAATTACAGAATCTAGTGCAAAAATTTTATATTATGTATGTGGAAATTGTGGACCTACAAGTTTTGTTACACCTGCATCTAGTAGTGTTGCTTGCATGCCCACTTAACATTCATTACATAAAAAAATCTTTGTGTGCCTCAGACTGCAGCAACTCGGGACAGTTCAACAGTCTCACACAGCTGCCGTCGCTAGCATCTGGACGGTCTCGTCGTGCCCTTGAGTATTCTTACCCTAGTGATAAGCCTGTGACCCTTACAACCCCAATTTACACCAATCTCACCCTCAGCACACAAAACCCTCTAAATACAGAGGCTCCAGAATACCAGTTTTCAACATCAGAGCCTATCCCACCTGATACAAATGAGATAGATGAGGAAAGAATAGAGGGCATAGAAAGTGCTCTAGAAGAATTCCAAAAAACCATCAAGCAACTTAGGAGAAAAATCAGAAAATTAGAGCATCACTGTCAGATTAGTGGAAAGCATAATAATAATGGCAACAAATGTCTGGATGCTGAAGGCAACTGGAGGAGGAGTGGAGAAGCTTGGAAAAAAAATAATTGCACTGAATGCATTTGTAAGGTAAGTCATAAATTAACAAAACTTATTCTTAGCTACTTCAATCCATAGCTTCTTATGTACAACAGTATGAGGATCAGAGACTGGAATCAGAATTTCAGAAGTTTTTGCAGTAAGACAATTAACTGCAAGTAATAATAATGAAAAGTAAGGTAATACTTGTAGTGTTAGCCAAGAAGAAAGTATCAAATGCTCTCTCAAACTTGTTTTAAGTTTTCCTCAATCACTGACCTTCCCAGTCTTTAGCAAACACAAGGCATAACATAAATCTACAAAGCATTTCCAGAAAAACTTTATATAACAAATAATTTATTTTATATATTTAAATTATATAAATTATTGAAATAAAAGTCTAATTTTTCTGTATCACTTCACATTTATTAAAAATTACATGAAATATAAATGTTTACAATAAGCTTTAAACTGAAATACTGCAATATGCTTGCTCCATATGTCAAGATATTGCAATAAACATTGTATTGTATTGTTTTCATACAACAGATAGAGTATGGTACATGAAAATCATAAACACATTAATTCTAGGTATGTCACACATAAAATTCAAAGGAAAAGAAACAGGTTCTTTTCTTTCAGCCTTGAAGCTAAAAGTTCTGAAGCATCCTTTGGGTGATTTAAATATCTGACCAATCAGAATTTTTGATGACACAACAGAATTTTAGATAGCATAGAGCTCGATTCAGTATGCAGTATATGAAGGTAAGAGGGTTTGGCACAGGAATATTAGACCCATGCATCAAAGGCATCCTAGCAGAGTTCAAATTGGGATTTTTTTAATACAATAATAACAATATCCACAATAAGTGAGGAGCAATTTTTGAGATATAGGGTCATGGTCTACTGGGAGTTCTTTTTCCAAGCGTTTCAGTTGTAACTGCAGCAACCATCTTTAGTGCATGTCATTTCCAACTGAAACATCTGAAAAAAAGAGCTCCAAGTAGACAATAGTCCAAAAGCCCAGAAATTTTTCCTCATTCCATTGACTCCAGTTATGAAAGCCTTCACATTTCAATATCCAGATAGTTCTTTGACTCAAACCATAGCATTGGAATCCCAGAAATAAATGCCTTCCCCTTTTTCTTTGACCATATTTTTAACTCTGCAACAGAAGTAATGCACATCCTACAAGGGGCTTATGCTTTATTCTCACCCCCAGCTTCAATCCAAAATAAATAATATAAATTCTTTTAACAAATGAGGTTATGTTCTGTCTCTGTCCATAAAATATCCACAAATATACAAAAAAATATTAAATTGTAATTTTTGACTAGATATTACTCAAATTTCACTAATTTTCACCAACTTACTTGAACATGTTTCAAAGGCAGCTGCTTTCATCCTCAGCTTGGATTCACTGTTAACTTTCCTGCATGGTCTGCATATGTTGCTCTGTAAGTTTTACAAATTTAGAGATGAGGTCATTATGTTTCAGAAGGTCAGATTTAATTAACTCTTCTTTATTCTTGTACCTAAATAATTTTTTTCCAGACTGTCAGGTCCATTAGCATTTGAATCACTTTTAAAAGTTTTGCTTCTTTTTTAAATTCATGATTTTCAGACCAAAATATTGACATTTTTTCAGTATGTTTATATATTGAAGTATATCTTGTAAAAATTATAATTTAATGTTATATTTCACTGTGAAAATTCACAAAAATTAAAAAATGATGTAGCAAAATACATTTGAATAGTTCAAATAGTTCCTCCTCTGCATGGTTATAGCACAACAAACAACCTAAAATAGACAATGGTTCACTGGAATATGCTCTACTCGCACATTAGAATAATATATTTTGATGTAATTTATCGAATGTCTGCTATTACAGCAGTGGGAAGTATCATCAGATGATATATTGTCATCTTCAATAACAAATTGGTGCAAAATGAACTAATTAAAGCTATTGTTACTTTTAAATAAATATTTTTCTATCTGAGGCATTGGAGATATTATATGTTTTAATACAAAAATTATGAAAAGTGTATTATAGGACAAGAAAGGTCTACTTTGATTGAGGTGAATAAATTATAGATAAAACAAGCATCAAAATCAAAAAAGGAAAATCCATGTTAACTTCTGTAATCATTGACATTTAAATAAAAATATTGAATAAGTGTACTTACGAAGCTGTTGACAATGGAGTTGTTTTATATATATAAAAATATTGAATATTAAGTTATAGCTGAAACACACGGAAATTCATCTAATGCAAGAATTTAATTCCATATTGTACTTCTTTTTCTACTGCAGAACTTGCCTGTTATTCTAATCAATTAATATTGCTTGGAGCTGTTGTATAAAATGTCTACACATGGTATTATTTTGCGGAAAAACATCAACCAGTTAGGAATTCATTATTCTTCAAATAATGCTGCAAATGGTCTTTTAAAACTTTGTTCTTAAAAATTACATCAACAGTTTTTATTGAAAGTTCCACCAGGTTGCAGTACAGCTTAGATTTCTTCAAATTACCACTTATTTCAGCACTGAGAAACATTGTGGTGACTTTGAAAAATATAAATATTGTACTTATGAAACTGTTGATAGTGGAGTGGTAATATATCCTAAACTTAGGTATTCATTTTTACACTAAACTCCGTTTACTTACATAAAATAAGACGCATTTTGGGAGCATCTCCCCCATCTTCAGTTGCTCACTGAACTGCCATTACTCAAAACGATGGCTAGATACTCAGATGTTCCTGTGTTGGCATCTGTTGGCTGAAGTAGAAAATGGCTGAGTTCATCCATAGGAGGAAACTCAAAAGTTCATTAGGTTTTCTTTATTTTTTAATATGAAAATTTTTTCCCGAGTGAATAACTCCATTGGGTTGTGAAGATGTTTCAGCTATTCAATTTCCAGTTTTATTTCATGATTTTGGTCCAAAAGTGAGCTACTGCTGATTTATTTATCCACCTGCTTAAGCCCAATATTCCTAAAGTGTTCTTTCTTCTGAATTTCTAAATTTCTCCCCGTTTTGCCTATGTAGCTCTGTTCACAATCTGTAAATTTTATTGTATAAATTCCTCATTTCTGTTCTTTGGTATGGAGTCTTTTACTGTGCAACCTAATAAATTCTTGATATTATATCTGTTCTTTGGGGCTAACATTATCCCATGTTCTTTGATATTTTCTCTCTCTTCCCTTGAACTTGTTGTGGTAAATTGTTTGTTTGCACTTTATTATAATCAAAATATATGGATTCTGAAGCATTAATATATTATAGCACATGAGAAATAATGCAGAAATTAAGTTTTTGGGGCCAAACAACATGTCAACTTCTAAAATGTTATTAGAACAGTTTGTTCTATTTATTGCATGGAATCACCCCATAAAATTATAACACTGAGTTCCCTTTGAACCTGTATTATTTATAATCCCTGGTTGCAGCATAGTGAATGAAAAAATGAGCTACTTTTAAAGTTTGGATAGACCTTGTATTAACGTGATTAAATTGCTTGTTTTCCACCAAGGCAACCTTAGTATAATAATTCCAGTAGCATAAGTGGAATTTATGGTGGACAAGGTAATGTTTTCTTGCCTTTCTGTCATTTATTTCATCAGTTGCAAAATTATCCTCCTCCAATCAACACCATCTAGCACAAAATGTGGTCTACCAAGTTATAAAATGGGCCACATTGCTGCACTCTACTACCCGAGTACAAAATGTCAATACCTTATTGGCGAGTGAGTGAGTTGACATTAGCAAGTATAATGGTATTTCTATTGTAATTATTACTATTTTATTTGTTTCACCTATTGTTACAGAAAGCATAGTTCTCTTGGTCCCAGTCATTAAGTAACTGTTGTTCCTACTGTACTATCTATTTATCTATTACATGGTATTTATTTAGAGGCAGGAAGTCCGCTTTGCTGATACCAACACAAATATAATTCAGTCAAGTCTCCATATCAGTCAGTATATAATAAAAGCATTAAAGTTTATGAAACTATGTTCAATTCTATACTCTTTCTACAGGAAAAGCAAGTTACTTGCACAACTGAAAGATGCCCACCCATCACATGCACAACACCTGTTCGGCGAGATAGTGAGTGCTGTCCATCATGTGCATGAAGTGTTCCTGCAGTGCTCAAGTGATGAAACAGACTGGCTTCTTCAAGCCTAACAGTTTCCCTTCATCAGATGATTAGAAAGGAAGCTGTTTTATTAGGTTGTACATCAGAATGGACAATTTTACTAGTCAATCAAAAACTCTTTGTTATGAAACATTTCTGCATGTACTGTTGCAGAGTGATGGAAAGTGAAGTTAGTAGAGACAGGTGTTAGCTTGCTAACAAGTATGGGTAATGGAGAACAAGAATGACTGTTGTGACTTTAACTGTGCGTGTTTCTCTATGTGTATACTAACTGTCGTTAATTGTACAGTTATGGTTTTAAGTGTTTTAATGTATTATAAACAATAATTGTCTTTTTAAATTTGTTGTAGCTTCTGTGCCAATGTACTGCTTAAAGGAAGGAGTAGTCTGTTTGATTCTCAGCCCATTGCTGTCTTTCAGTTTCAAGATAAAGTGGTATCTACCACTGTAACCGTTAATGATAACTCTGGTATGAGGGTTTCTAATTAAATTCTTGTTACAAATATTCAGAGGTAAATTGAATGACTTTTTAACATGTTTCACTAATGGCTTGATAATGTTTGTAGTATCTATTTAGCATTGGCAGGAAAGTAAAATTAGATTTTTGAGTAAATACTATTGGAATTTCATTTCCTATGTAGGTGCTGTTATTGTTACCTGTAAAAAGAAGTGTAATGAATATACCTTTCTTAGCAGAGCTACTTTTAGAAGTGAGAACCCTGAAAAGATAAACATTACAAAATGATTCCAACCATAGCTACCATTTTACATGTTAATCTGCTACAGAGTTAGAAATTCTACTCTAATTATTTTACAGTAATTTTTATTATTCTTTTAACCTTTATTCAGCTTAAACTGTTTTTCAGCAGTTGCATTTTTTTACTTTAAACCAATTCTTGTTAATAATTTAAATATCATTCTTATATTCTTTGTGACTTATGTAACTAAAAATGACTGATTGTAAACAAGTAATGGTGTTGGAATGAGGTGTGGTAGCTATGATGAATGAACACTGCCATGACATCAAATTAACCTAGTTTTATCATAGCAAACTCCCATTATTATATTTATATATACCTATTGTATCATATCCTTTGTTTACAGGAGCATGCCACAAATTCATTATACTACTTCAGGACTGTACTTGAGATTGTATAACATATATTCTACAAAATGGGAAATTTCTTAGCATTGGTATTGAAGTACATGTATTTCACATTAACAGTTAGAATGCATTACAATTAAGATTCATTATTTAAAGGTTTCTACTGTTTGTAGTTAATGTAGGGGATAAAAATGAACAATTTAGATTACAATATGTAACCAGGAAATATTTTCATCTTGTGCAGCAATATGTTGTAGACATTAGTTAGCTGAACTGTAGATAAATGCAGCAAATCACACAATAGCACCCTCCCTTCTCCTTCCTTTGTTTTTGTTTCTTTCCTTTTAGACTTATTTGGATTTAATCTGCATCTCTATAAGTAGATAAAATGTTATATTACCCTAATTAGACTGTTTTCTTTGCATTTTATATTCATTTAATAACCAAAAAAATTCCATTTTAACTTTATTTGCTGCTCATCATTCATTACAGCATATGTTTCTCTGGTGTGTGTTAGAAAAGATTTGAAATTATATACTTTCATATAAGTGCAGATGTGGTTTTCATGTAGATACATTTTATGGAATGTGAAACAAAGCAAGATAATGTGCATTAATCTAGTTTTATTTTTTATTGTTTTGTTTTGTGTGTATTGTTACAAATTGAAGTTTGGTTATTGAAAAACAATTTTGCCACATTTGGACAAGACAGAATTGCTTGTAAGACAAATTAAAAATATTAAGGAATGTAAGGACTATATTTTACCATGCATTTTTTGCCTGTATCATGCCATTTAAGTGATACAGGTCTTTTAAAAACTCCATATGTTTTTGAAGGGATTGTAAAAAGGAGCTATTGCCATAAGAGGAAAATTTTCAGAGAAATACATTATAAAGAAGACACATGGCAAAACTCGAAGCTATAGGTTGCCAAATAATCGCACACATTTATTTACAAAAACCGGCATAATGATCAAATTCAAAGATTTAAAAACTATTCATATTTTAACCCTTAAAACTCTTGCAAGTCTGTAAACTTTGATTAGAACTTTATGTAGGTTTTCAAAAAATAATGGTAAAAATTCTCAGAATAGATATAATTTAAATAAATCAAATTTGGAACTATAATTCAGTCCATTTCAAATTGTATGACTGGCTATTTGTAACCTATTCTAATTATATAAGCATTGGTAATGAGGAAGTACTACTATTGTAAATTATGATTTGCTATAGTTTTAAATTTAAATGTGAAATAACATTTTTTCCTCTTGCACCGAATTCATTTTATTGTCTTTGAGCTGAATACCACAGTCATATTTTCTGCTCTGAAAGGAGTATTCTATAAATTCTATTTCAGTGTTTTTTAGTTTTTATTGATGTGCTAAGATACATTTCAAAAGGCAAACCGCAGTGGCCAATTTTTAGATATTGCCAGTTACAAATTCTTATACAAACAATATGTTAAAAAAGTCATCAAGCCTTTATTTTATACAAATAGTTTGCTCCTCCTGCATATAATGTCTCTGGCTCATCAGTAGTCTATTACTGGAATATCCAGGAGACATGTATTTCACCCTCATCTAATTATTATTCAATGATTGGAAGGTGAAGTTATAGGAACAATAAATACATTTGAAATGCCATGCACAATATTGTATCCAGATGAAGAGAAAAACAAATATTCACCCTCTCTATCAAAAATAGTTCTTTTCATATGAAACCTAATCAACAGTGCCAGAAATGTGGTAGTATTAATGATCAGTTACTTTTTGACAGTCTTCAATTTGATCTACACTATCACTTATACCAAAAGATGTCAAAATTGTGTGTTTTTATTTGAAAATTACTAATTTGCAGATCTGTATTTACTTGCTTTCAGTTTAGAAATGTTCTACTCATTGACTTTTACCATTACTTTTGGAATATCCTTAAGTAATTTACAAAGCTTAGGCATCCCTTATAGACTTTCAGATCTATTGATGCATTTGCTATTTACTGCTGTACCTCCGGAAGTGAGTTGGTAATAATCCTACAATGCAGTTTTTTTTTACGCATGATATCAAGATAATTTAATGAACCATTGGCATAAATATTGGAAATTTTTGTTTTATTGAATAAATGTCCTATGTTATGTGCTTAATAATTAATAATAAAATTCATGGTATATTGAATTTGATCTTTAGCAAATCAATAGATTATGCCGCAGGTGTCTATGAGTAGAAATATAAAATTATTTTTCTCAAAAATAAATTAAATTTAGATGAACAAGAATGAGAGAATATCTAGTGGAATTCAGTTAGTTAAATATGAATTAAAATAAATCACATACAGATACTGTGAAAGTACAGTAGTATTAAATTCTGAATTACTTTGTATTTAATAAAATGTTAATATTTTAAACATGAAATATTCCTGTGAAAAAAAAAATTACATAAAATGTAAAGTATGATAAATATTTATGTCATCATCAAAAGAAACATTAATAAAATTATTTACTGAACTTTTAAATTATTAGTAGCCTCTTTTAAAAGGCTAACTTATCATGAATAAAGATGTAAGTCATTAACTTCCTGAAAATGTAGTTTTATGGGCTCCTTTAAATGGAATGTTCATACAATTATTCCTATGCATTTCCTTGGTCAGCAAATAAAAGGCTGCCTTTAGATATGCACCTTAAAGTTCTGTAAAAATTTTGAAATGCAATCTTTTTTTTCAACAATATGGCACAGACAAAAAAAATATGTGAAACATAAAATGTATTCTGGGCAATTTAACCATTTGCATCATATTTAAATATCCAGCTCAAGTCACAGAAATCACATTTAATTAGCTCCAGAGCTGCAGTTGGAGGGTTGTGGAAAGAATATACAAATAATCATAAAATTTAAACTAATTAAGATTTTTACTCAACTGCTGCATGCAAAGCAAGAACACTATCAACTTACTTGTACATCTAGTATGATAGTTTAGTTTAGTACTCCTCAAAAGAGTTTGGCAAATAGAAAGCCAAAAAAGTCATTGCATTTTCAAAGCAGACATTATATATGTGTTACAATTTTGTAAAGAAGAGAGGTCTTATCATTCCATTAAAAATCTGGGAAAAGGACAGGAATGGCAGTAGGGGGAAAGTGAAAGAATATGTACGGAAGCAAAGGAGGGTGAGAAACTAAAGTTCACTGGAGAAGCATTGTCAAATCCTGGTAAAAGCTGCTCACATCCATAGAAGACTGAACTTGACGATTTTGCAAAATGTGTTTGTGCAAACATTTTTGGAGTCTTATGAGCAGAGAGAACAGATCGAACATTACGAAAATACCTTGTTAAGGAAAAGATACCATTTGAGGGGGATTTTTTTTTTTTTGATTGATTTATTTATGGATGCTCTTTAATATCTCAGGCCATCAGCGTCCCATTCAACTCAGGGTGTGAAACAGCCGACAAATTTTGCTCAGAGGCCTCTCTTTCAGGCTTGAGGTTCTTTTACGTGCCGTAAATGTACGACACGGGACCCACGGCTTTACTTACCTTCTGAAGGAAGCCATACTTAGGATTTTTACGCCCGAAAAAATCCATCGCACCTGGCCGAGTTCGAACCCGCGTTTTGGGTGTAGGAGGCAAGTATGGTAACCACTACACCACCAGGACCGACATTTGAGGGGCAAAAAATATACATTCTGGAGAATAATGAAAGGCATGGGATTCAAGAAATGCAAAAACTTGTGAAACATTTTAATGGAGTGGTCTGATATTACTGCATCTCGTGTAGCATACCTGAGAACGCTAAGAAGCAATGATAAAGGCCAATGATTCCAATGGGTTAACAAGACCAAAACCACTGGGGAGAGAGGATAAAAGGGGTTGGAAGAGTGTAAATTAAAAGAAAAAAGTACTGCATAAAATATAATTTAAATAGCAAAATGAAGCTACAACGAGAACTTGCAAGTCTACCTTTAATATCAAATTATTGAAATTACTTCCTAGTTATACTTAAATTAGCTCTGTCAGTCAGGTCTGCTTATAGCATTTTTGAACAATTAATGTCTTATGCTAATTATTGTAATGTGCAAGATATTGTTAATGACTGATGAAAAGTTCATAGGAGAGTGACAAGGGAAACTTAACACATGTTTAAAAAACAACTATAGAGTTTAATGTAAATTATAATTAATCTGTCGTCTAACGCACTCTTATGCTTCACTTACTTTTAAATACAGTGGGATCGGTTTCGAAGAGACATCCTCTCCATCTTCAACCAACTTGATGACAAACTATAGAGTTTGTTTGGTTCAGAAGATGTTAAGAACTTATTCTGTCCTCTTTTAACCACACAATACTCAAAGAAATATTTTTCTATGATAACAAAGCATTTTATCTCCAGAGGAAAAACCAAGCCATTATTACACTCGGTAGCTATTATGTATAATCAGCAAAATCTGCTTTGCTACATCATATGCTGTTGGGAGATTAGGAAATGTGGTACACATGCACTGTTATCTCAGCCTATACAACAGA
Source organism: Metallyticus violacea (assembly GCA_030762175.1). NCBI lineage: Eukaryota > Metazoa > Arthropoda > Insecta > Mantodea > Metallyticidae > Metallyticus > Metallyticus violacea. Next base: position 53,651,257 of record CM060840.1, on the reverse strand, counting down.
CATCTCGAGTAAGTAAGGAGATGCTTGTCCTGTAAGTGGATTTGGTCGGTCCTGGTGGTGTAGTGGTTACCATACTGCCTCCTATACCCAAATCGCGGGTTTGAACCCGGCCAGGACCGATGGGTTTTTTCAGGCGTAAAAATCCTAAGTATGGTTTCCTTCGGAAGGGAAGTAAAGCCGTGGGTCCCGTGTCGTACATTTATGGCACAAAAAAGAACCTCAAGCCTGAAAGAGAGGCCTCTGAGCAAAATTTGTCAGCCGTTTCACGCCGTGAGTTGAATGGGATGCTGATGACCTGAGATGTTAAAGAGCATCCATAAATAAATCAATCAATCTGTAAGTGGATGATTTTTAGCAAGCAGAGTATGTAATCAAAAATATTTTAAACTTTAACTTTAAATGTGTTAAAACTTTACAATTAAGGAGCAATTGTTTATCATCCCTATGATAAAGAATGAACACACACAGATCATCAAGGAAAAATTCTTTATAATATATTTTTCAGCAGAATAGAAGTGTTCAGAGGAACAAAACCATTAAGTCAGCAGAGGAAGGAAGGAAGAAAAAAAAAACACACACACACATTACAGACAATGGCTACTGCTTAGAACATTCTCTTAAAGTAGCATTTTAATTTGGTCATCTTTTACAAAAAACAAGATTTTTATCAAGATCTGCTAATTTGTTAAATCTAAAGTTGTTAAATAATGCAAGAACTATAACTAAATTATCCTGAGCTTAGTGCAGACTTTTTGAGTTGAACAATATACATGATGGAAAAATAAACCCAATTCTAATATTCCTCTTGGATAATATATTGGTGCTGTGCAAATGAAAAAAATTATTAATTTATTATGACAATCATTATTCAAAATACTGATTTGTGCATTGTACAATGAGCATTCAGAGTGACCTACCTTATTATGAAGGGAGTAAGCTTGCTGAAAAATGTGTGGTGTTCCTTGGATAGTTGCAAGAGCTGCAGTTATGAGGAATTTTGAATTCGCACGCAAAATACTCAAAACTCATTTTTATTTTCAGACTCATGGCTGCTTAACAAAAGTATTTGCTTTGGTCTATTCTGTTATCTGTAAAAGTTTGGATATTAAATTTTTAAAATGTTTATATAATAATAACTTTCCTTTATATAGTTTCAAAAGATACAGAATTTAAAATGAAGAATCAGACCTGCAAAATTTGGGCTACAGGTGGAATTTGAACCACAAACCCTTAGCCTTCTGGGCTGATGATCTAGGAACTAAGCTATTGTGTCCTCTTCCAAACATACAACTGCAAACCTCTCTATTTGATTCTTTATACTCCTGAGACTTTTGTAAAAGATAAGTGATATTCAGGAAAGATTCTGGGTTTTATATGTATAAAGAATGGTTTCTCTACTATGAGAGATTAATTCCTTTTGAGGAGACTCATAAATGCTACTAGTACTTATGACCTAGGCTTCTAGTTTAATCATAAACTATTTAAGGTTAATTTATATGTGGAAATTGTTCTTTCACACTAGATATGTTGGGACATAAGTTAGAAATGAAGAATCAGACTTGAAAAATTTGGGTCATGGCCAGAATTCAAACTCCTCCCATCTGATTCTCTATACCCCAGAGACTTCCCTAAGGTTTCTTTCCATGATATATAGAAGAGATGTGAGAGGTTTGCAGTTTGGAAGAGGACACAATAGCTCAGTTGATAGAACATCAGCCTGGAAGGTTGAAGATTTATGGTCCAAATCCTGATGATGGACCACATTTTTCAAGTCTGATTCTTCATTTCCACTAATGTCCTCCACATGGCTACGTAAAAGAACAATTTCCAAGTATACAGTTTAAATTTCACATTTAAGGAACTAGAAATATATTTTTAAATTATATTTCAAAAGGCCGTAATACCATAAATTTCAAGAATGAGAATGTAGCTCAAATGTTTTCATGTTTTGATATTTCGTTAGTTAATTTTATCTGAAAGAATATTGCATTATTTACATGAAACAGAAAGAATTGCTTGTTCGTAATTACTTGAGGGAACTTGCATCTGAAAGCTGCATATAGTATATAATGCAATTGTTTTTGGAGGATATTTTAAACAGTTAAAACTTGAATCTAGAATGCCATCCATTGGTTAAAGAGAGAAGGAGAGTACATCAAAATCAATGTGTTAAAAATATAAAAATTTTGGGTGAATGAAGCTTTAAAACCACCCATTTTCAATTACATATTTCCATGAAAGCACAGCAACTTTCGTTAAGAAAGGCTAACATTTACCAGATGCACTACATTAACTAAAAGTAAAAACTTTAACTTTGTTTTTCAAGGGGAATCATTGTGCTAAATTATATATAAAGTCTGGTAGCTGGAGTAACTAAAGTGCCCACCTCATTTTACTGGACTTTAGTAATTCATAGCCATTCTCCATATCTCTTCACCAGAATGGTAACACAACTAAACACTCCCTTTCTCTCTACAGCATAAACTTCAAATATTTGCTTAGTTTCTTGTGGGTCCTTATACCTACATTTAAAATTACTGTTCTAATTTGGTATATTTTTATTCTTTTTTTTTTTTTTTTTTTTTTCATTCTCTATATAATTTATATACAGCTTTATAATATAATTTTAATTAATAGTACAGAACAATGTGCACCAATGAACAATTTTGTTTATTTTTTCATTACATAACACAATTGATTTTTGACAGTCCAGTTTGAAACAATATAAATGCAAGCACGTCTGAATTACATTAGAAGTACATTTCCAAGGCTCGGTTTCCTACAAAGTCCTTGTTTAATATGTATTACAAAGCTACTGCCAGCAGTGGTCTTAGTACCAATCTAGCAGCAACTAATTGCCAGATGAAACTGAATGAGATTCCGGTCTTTAAGTACTACTAAATCTTTGGATTAATTTCATTTAAATAAGGAAGCATATTCAATATATGCAAAATTAATGTTTAATTGCATTTAAAATAAAAATTGCAACAGCATTACTAAAATACTAGCATTGTTCAATGCTGTTTATTGCTTATGCAAAAAATTAACGAAATATAGTGGAAACTTGCTTATCATCACTTCATCAAGAAAACCATCACTTTTTTTCTAAACTTTACTGCCAACATTTTCTTTCCAATATCCATTCTATATTTACAAGGTAAAACAATATTCGAGAGTGAAGAGTAATGTTCTTGCTCCAAAAATTGTCCAAGAATCTCTGTTGATTTAATGATGTCCTGTACTGTTTTGTGACATAACAGCAAATTCTTTGGCTAAGTTAACCACCATTATCAAACCCAAAATGTTCATTTTATTTCTATATCCAAAACTTTGCATTTTCTCTTGGGGTGAAATTCCTCAACAAAGTGAAAAACTGACATACAAGTTACTATGTTACTTTATTGCAAAAGTGTTAAAAGAATGGATAGTTGTACATGCTTTCCCAATTTACTGTTGTGCAGTAATCTCATACAAGGTCGCTTATTAGACCCATAATATCAAAGGACACAGAACAAATTACAATGGGGTTTTCACAATTAATTAACAGAAACATTAATAAGCAGGAAAGTCATCAAATAATTCTATGATTGGTTAATCAAGAGGCAGTTCTACTGTGCAATTATTCCAAGAGATGTATAACAATCACAAGGGTACCCTATAGCTTAGCTGGTTAAGGTATCAAAAGAAAAATCGACAGCAAATTAAAATATGCAAATGTGAAATTTTCTGAAGGTTTATTTGCAAAATCTTGTCAACCTAAAAGGGAAATGTTTTGCAGCTTTAGAACTCCAGCTCTTATAACAACCATGCTCATCTTTCCTCATCCAAAATCTCAAAGCAATTGTTATAGATCATTAATGGAAGTAAACTAAATATTCACATAGCATAAGAATCATTACAGTACCTGGCACTCTTTAGTCTACTCTGCTAGAATAACATTTTGCTTGCTAACCCACAACAGACTACACAATTTTATCAGGTTGTTTCACTAGCACCAGAGTGAGATTACATGAGTACCAAGCTATTTATCACAGAGAAGAAACCATTCAAAGGATTATGCTATAATTTTTTGGGCCTCTTAAGTTCTCAATGGCAAAACACTGCAATATAGGTTACTGCACGCAATCAATGAATTAAGTGCAATGGATCACAGCCAGTGGCATAAAAAACTATTTTAAAAAAAATTGAGCAATTATGCAAGGAGACATCAATACTTTTTAACAAAAGCAGTCATTGGTGCAATTAAAAGCCCAGATTCTACAAGATGCCTTTCCATCAATGACGAGAGATGTGCTTCATAGTTTGTCAGCTAAAACTTGAACATGTGCATCAAGATTGGTTGCATAATATAACATTACCTCCCAGACTCCTCTCTATTCCATTGTATCTCCACTGCTAATACTACACTCTTGATTTGGGGAAAATGTTAGCTAAACGGGAAGACCCATTAATCTTGGTATGGATGATAGGATTTTATCTTAATCCTTTTGCCTTCTTAATGATTTAAGTCTGGAATGAATCCAAAATTGTGTACTGTATTTCACATCAGAAATTTGCAAACGAAATCATCACATTATGTGGGATAGAAGCATCTTTAACGATGTACACTGGTTAAACTTCTGAATTTGGTTTTCTTGAATGAAAGATGCTGCCATTAATTTATGTTTGTACTCTGTATACAAGCTCTCTCAGAGCATGTGTAATCAAAAAGCCTAGGAAAAAAGTGAGCAAAAACTGACGAACAGATGTAGTATTACACTTTATATTTTTTCTAATTATGTATCTTTAGATAGGCTCATAAATTTCTACAAATAACTAATAGCTCTTAAATGTTTACTACAGTTATAAAAAGGATTTTATTACTATCCTGTGAACTTTGTATGTGCTCCTTTGGCAAGAAACTTCCCTGTGTTCTTTTCTGTGATGCTGACATCAAGATATGCTAATGTTTTTCCTGCTTTTAAAGTGCTTGCATCTATTAATATAGTATCTCCTGTTTTAGCTGCATTCATATACCTACAAAAAAAAATAATCCTTTTAAAAAGTAACTCAAAATAAAAGTTATATATATGCAAAGTTTGCAAAAGATCAGAGTATACTAGAGTATTGCTTTAGAGACTAATTTATTTATTCCTGTACACAAACAAACAAATATAAATGTACAGAGATAAATTCTATAGTAAGAATTCATGTATTTTGCAAGAGCTAGCAGTAAAAGCCTGAAGTGCAACTAAGATTACATATACTTTTCTTTTAACTCAAATATTTTGTTTACAAATTTTTAAAAATATGTTCAAGCTTTATGTATAACATTTACATTATATTTTTAAACAAATGACATTCATATCATCTGAACTGGTAAAAGGATCAAAAGCAGAAATACAGTAGAACCCCAATTTAACATGGTTCTATATAACATGAATTCATATTTAACACAAGAGAAAGAATGTTCTGTATTAAAAGATTAATTTTAATGAAATTTTTTCTTTTAGAAATTTAAAAACTAGAGCAAACTATATGGAGTATTTCTGCATTACAATTTAAAACCAGTAATAAGGTACACCATAGCCTTCAGTATATAAAAACTTTTATTTCTGGGCTGTAAAGCAGCATTCTAAAGAATTTTGTCAAACTAGCAGGAAACAAACTATGCCCACCATGTGTTCAATATAACTGTGAAATGTAGCCTCCATTTTCCATAAATCAGTCTACATCATACATTCTGAGTGTTTTATACTGAATGTAATAATTATACGAGCAGTGTTCAGCATTTTAAATGTTGTAGAATAAATTGCGCAATTGGTATTTTTAATTGTTTTTATTTTAAACTACAATTAAAATTTATGTACACAGTAGCACTACACTTATTATACCTCCATACAGAACTTTGACACACTATAAGCTCATTCCAATATAACATGGTTACACTACAAACAAAATAGCCAAGTATGCCCCCCATTAACTGCATTTCCATATAATAAGGGGGAGCACCAAGAACTTGACCAACCTTCACTTACACATCATATCAATAAAGAAATATCAGCTTCAATTTGGCATTAAAATGATTAATTATAGGAATTAAAATTTATTTCCCAGTAACATTAGGATTATGCAGTTGAACTTCTTCAAGGCTATTGGTCACATTGTATTATCCAATCACATTAGGTTAATCAAAAAAATAGATCTAATTATTTGTGGACCTTCAATGCTAATAGTCTCAGCCAGAGTGTAGCATTGCTTAGGCAGCTAATACATATAATACTACTCTGTGAATCAAAGACTTGCAGAAACTATACAACTTATTCATTTATGGCTAAGATACAGTTAATTACATCTTGCCAAATATAAAAACCAGGACTTAAGCTGCACAGGAATGGTAATCAAGACCTAATTCTCTCTTGTATATCTACGCTGCTTGCTGTCCAATACAGTTCAAATCATATATGCTAACAATTGTTATGCAACTGTTGAATTCAGTTTTTGTTTTGATTGGCAAGCTCATGGAGATCAAAGACTGGTTATGCAGATAAATTACTGAAGAGGGAGAGGCAAAATATTTGATAAGGGGAGAAATGTTTGCTCATCTTGTAAGCATGCATAAATGAACTGTAATTTACAAGCATAATGAATTATTAATGCAACCACCTGTAACTCAAAACAGTTCCATTTTCTTTTCTTCCATTCTACAAGTGGAAGAAAAGAAAATAGAACTGCAAAAAGAAATCAACAAAAATTTAACAAAATTAAGTATCAATATGTAAAAAAATAACAAAATTCTGAAATATACAAAGAATTTAAAATGTTCCTCCATCTAAAGTAATATACTTACTTGACATGAATATCAACTGAAACACCTGGTTGCCCTTTATCGCTTGTCATAAGGGCTAAAGTGGAAATCACATCAACTAGAGTGGCTGTCATTCCTCCATGCAATGTGCCCATTTTGTTTAAATGCTCAGGTGCAACAACCATCTGTGCACAACATTTTCCCCCTCCTGCAGACAGAAATTCCACCTAATAACAATATGCATCAAATTAATAATGATTTCTGGCTTTTCACTTCTCATATACCTAATGTGTAAGCTTTTAAAAAGTATGATTTTAATGAGCTTATATCTTCAGTAATTTGTATGAATGAATGCTAAGTAAAATATATACAGAATTATACAATATTCTTTTACTGATATTCTTTTATATTTATTAATTATAAATTTGACTAACACACTTCATTTCAATTTAGTTGCTAAGTGTCTTACTGATTCAAATTCTACACTATTGGATTCATTCACAGAATTAAGTCATCTCTAATAATTTACTGCTCATTTATTTCTTTTATTCATTTATTGATTTCCTTCAACCATTTCTTCCTTACTTTTCCTAAATAACTTCCTATTTTATTAGAATTTATCAAATATGTTCATACTAACTCCACTTACATAAAACATTAGGACATGTTTCAGGGGCAATTGCTCCCATCATTAGCTGTTCACCAACTACTCGCACTTGATATGGTGGTTGGATTCCAAGGTGCTTCTGACCTTCTGAGGTTCAAATAGGAACTTGCTGAATTCATCTATGGGTGGAACATCATTTTTTTTATTTTTCAGAATGAAAATTCACAAGTTATCCACCTGGGAAAAAAAAAATTTATTCCAAATAATAGGAAACATTTAATGCATTTTGATGTTTCACCTATTGATGAAATTAGCAGGTTCCTGTTCAAACCTTCAGAGACCACCAGAAGCATCTTGGGATCCAGCAACCATATCAAATACAAGTATTCAATCAACAGCTGATAATGGGAGCTATTGCCATGTCCTAATGTTATATACGTGGAGTTAGTGTAAACATATTTAATAAACACTAATAAGGGTATATTTCCACTCCATTGTCTATAGCTTCCCAAGTACAATTTAAATAACTTCCTATTCAAATATTGTACTTACGAAGCTGTAGACAATGGAGTGGTAATATATCCTAAACTTAGGTATTCATTTTGTTTCACTAAACTCCATTTACTTACATAAAAGTAAGATGCATTTCAGGAGAATCGCTCCCATCTTCAATTGCTCACCAAACCGCCGTTACTCAAAATGATGGCTAGACACCCAGATGTTTCTTTGGTGGCCTCTGTTGGTTGAAGAAGGAAATTGCTGAGTTCATCCATAGGAGCAAACTCAAAATTCATTTGGTTTTTTCTATTTTTTAATATAAAAATACTCCAATGGGTTGTGAAGATGTTTCAGCAATTTAATTTCACGTTTTATTTCATGATTTATGGTCCAAAGTGAACTGCTACTGCTGATTTATCCACCTGCTTTACCGAATATTCCTAAAATGTTCTTTATAAGTAAATGGAGTTTAGTGCAAAAAAAATGAATACCTAAGTTTAGAACTTCCTATTCTTTACATTTTTTCTCCATGCTTAAATACATTATCTTATTCTCACCTATTTCTGCTAGAAGATTACTCCATTTCTGCAAAAGTGATTTCTCTCAATAACCCAGTTTCTTTTCATTCTAAACTATGCCACACATAATATGACAAATTATTATTACGAAATCACTCAAAATTTCATCAATTTTGTTCCACTTACTTGGACATATTTCAAAGGCGTTTGCCTCCATCTTCAGTAAAATTTGAGTGATTTTGTAATAATAATGTCATATTATACTATATTTCACTGTGAAAATCCCTGATACAAAAATCTATGTCACAATCTATGTATGCAACTGCGACATGAGAAATGTCACACATTTCTCCACACAATAGGCATATTTCTATATTCTACCATCCACCCATTCTTTCAAACTTTACAACTCCAATTTTGATGCATGCAAATCCTTTTGTCCTCCTTATTACAATATTGAACATATTCTTTCCTTTATCCGGTACTTTTCATGCATCTATATAAACTTACAAATTATTTACTAATAAACCCACCAATATTTTTGTATTTCAATATCTTCAATCCTTAGCTTAATTTTTTTGCAAGACCTTTTCTTTTATTTCCCTATCTTTTCATATTTCCTTCATACCAATTCTTTCCAGAATTTCCTTAACTGACCCAGGCACCTATCCCTTTGTTTATCCTTTCTTGCAAAATTAAACATTGTCTCAGAATATTTTCTTTCTCTAGACTGTTGATCCTGAACCAACACTAAAGTCTTTTCCATTATTTTCCCCTTGAGTTACCCCATTGGGCGAAGCCCTAAAATTAGTTTATAGAAACTAATGTGAATAAAATTATTATTCAATCTGGAAATTTCCCCAAAGTTCTACCCCATATAATATTTTTGCATCAACTGTTACTGCATAAATTCTTTCTAATCATTTAATTTACATTCCTTGCAGCAGCAATTTGTATAATTCCACACTTTTTAATGAAAGAAATGGAATTTCAATACTACAGTGGTGACGAGTTTGTTTTAAAAAACACGAGTGAAAAATAATATAATTTCAGTTTAATGACCATGGGACATTGTTTTATAAATTTCTGCTCTTAAAAATTGGTGGAGCTATTTGTAATTTTTTGATAATTCCAAACTAGAAATGTTTTAAATATATGCCCCAGATTTTGGAGTTCTTTCCAAAAGTTTATTTTAAAAATTTCTTCCTTTATTGAAATTATTTTTCCAATAGTGCAAAAATTATACTTTATATTAAAATGGCTACCATTTTGTGTGACTGCAAACAAAATGGCTTTTTTTTTAACTGAGTAAGATAGAATAAAAAGATATATTGAAAATGTATATAACTGACATCACCATTATTAAGTAAAAATAATTAATATAGCATACCCTTATAAAAGGGGATTACCCTTCCAAAATGCAGTAAAATACAGTGGCAAACAAATGTAAATTATAATTCAGCTAATATACCGCTTAAATTATGTGTAGCAATTGCAAATCAAGACGCATTATCATTAAACATTGCTGGTATGATAATAGTAGAAATGAGTAGAGAACTAATTCCTACAGATATTGAGTTAATTGTTTAATTTCTTATATAAGGAGTAACGCCACATTTTGGCATTTATAAATTAAATAAGTCCATTAAAGATGGGCAATAATTACATCAAGAATAAATTGCACTTTCAACTTTTGAAGAACATCTATTGAAGAGAAAGCTGACATAATAAAATTTCTCATGAAAAGAGTATTGATTTGATTATTGAATTTATTTTGTTAGTTTATGTACTATCTTTAAAGACCAATTATCATATTGGAATCTGTTTGCACATTGGATTTGATGATTGCTAGTGGACCAAAACAAAAAAGCACAATTGCAGTTTATTCCCACTTGAGAAACCCGCGCATATAAAGTTTCTGAGCATCTGCATGCCCAAATAGCTTATAATGATATAGGTTAATTAACCAACATTTCTTATATTCGTATAGTTTGAACTAGCACGCTTTTAGTAGATTTAGGTTAGAATTGTTCTCACCTTTTCGATTACCCTATCGAAACCTTTATTGGAAAACATGTTTTTAACTATAGATCTCACAAGCTGTAACCCATTCCCGGCCATCTCTGATTCAATTGTTTTCTTTTTAACTTAGAATTAAGGCTCAGGTGTGAATAATTTTATTGTTTCGTGTCAACATGTGCTATTTTATTCCTGCATATTAATTAATGCTCCGCATCGCGTTGGCACCTGAGTATTTCCCCCACTTCATCCCGCCCCAACTAGCTAGTCTATCTGTATAAAATGTAACCGCTACCTTGTCACGGCTACTTTATTCATGTGATGCTAAAAATATAACTTCTATTCCATTGTAACCACGCAAAGCAGGGACGGGGACACAGCCTTACTAAAGCTGAAATAAAAGCGAATCATAGCATTTTAGTAGTAGGACCTAGAATTGCATTTAGTGCTATTTGCGAAAACCGCGCGCATTGAGGCCAGAAGGTTCATGTGGTGCGCTTTGATTAGAGTTTATATAGTTATTGTGATAAAAGGGTACAATAGTAATAGTGTATTCATTTATTCACATGAGTTTTATGTTTCAGAGTCCTGAAACATAAAAATGTAAAATCATTGTGTATACTCGTTCTGAATATAACTATTCAAATTGTCCAAAGAGGACTGGAGAATTTGCACTAGTAAGCTATCGTATGTATACTATATATATTCAAAGTAAATATGTTGTTAGTGACAAAATATTAAATCTTACAAGTAATATAAGACAGAAAGCAGTTAAAATCCATCTGAATTATACAGTAATTCATTTGTTAAAAACAACTTTAAGTGTGTTTTAAATGTGTCGCCTGTCATTTGTTTAATCTCATATGGGAGCATATAGAATTAGCGACTATTACCAATTAATAATTTTCTAAATAATTTTTATAATACAAATCATACCTTTTCTTGTATTGTGATTATGCGTTGCTAACTTCTTGCATTTAGACTACTTGACATATAAAATAGCGCGATAAACATTAGAGAATAAATAGTGAACATTTAATTATATTTAAAAATTGTTCCTGTATGAATATTTGGAATTCAGTTAAAATGTGGGTCTCAAATATTTTTGTTGTTGTAAAACTAATGCTCTATTTAAATTTTGGTACATGCCGATACCCAAAGCTCAATTCCATACAACAAGTATAGATAAATTGATAAATAACTTAATATAAACTTAATATATAAATAATATATAATTTACATGTGTATTTTTAAAAAATATTTCAATAAATAAACACTAGAACTTATGTTTGTATAGACATAATCAATATGCCTGTCCCATCTTAAGAACTTATCGATATGAATGCCTTTAAAATTTGCAGGTATCACATTTTTCCAAATATTATTCTTGTTTTGTCCAAATTACACAATAAATTATTCCTAAAATAATTAAACAATATGTCAGCGTTCGGTTATATTTTATTATATAGTAATTCACCAATGTTCTACAAGTATAGTAAAAATGTATTATCAGTAAATGAAATGTGTTCCATATAAAATATATAGTAAAGTAAAACAACAGTGGTCCTAATTACAGAGCCCTGAGACCTCTTCGTTTGGACTGATTTTTTGCTCGTCTATTACTGTTGGTTGACATAATGTACGTAGTTTGTGTGCGGTTTACTAAATAACTCCCCATAGTTGTAAGGCGGTGCCTCTTATGGCGTACTGTTCCAATTTAGGTAGCAGTGGATTATGTTCAACATAATCAAAAGCTTTAGAAAGGTCAAGAAACATTTCATCTTGTAATTGTTTTCTAATTTGGATACTCCTTCTTTGGCACAACTAGCCGAGATTGGGCCATGTACTGCAGCAGCAATTTCTGATTCCGCCTCCTCCTTCTTACGACTTTATTGATAGAGCACAGTATTGCGGGGGGGGGGGAGCATACGATCAGCATGCCAGCACCCAGCCAGCCGCTTATCATACGGTTTTCTAGATTGAAGAATGCCACTCTCCATAAGGCAGCCAATCATCCTCACGAGGCTGAGTGAATCCCATTCCAAACCTCCCTAACTTAGAAAAATTCGTAAGCAGGTACAGAAAATCTAAACCGGGTCCTCCCGGCCAGCAGGCAGTAAGGCTAATCACTAGACCAAGAAGACGGCAAATTTGACCACTAACTATCCCACTAAATATGAGTGACAAATGATTGCTTAAAAATTTACCATATTTATGAAAAATTGCGCAAGTCTCCTACCCCTTTATCAAGTGGTAATATGAATATTTATAAAAATAAACAAAGTATGACCAGTCTCAGCATAAAACGTTGTTCCTAATACTAGAAGAGTGCAGCAACTGTTAGTTATCTGGGTAATGTGTTAGGACAACGGGGCTAAACGCTAAACCGAAATCGAAAAAGACATATTCTCTTGGAGAAATTTGTGTGAATAGAAATTTCATCCGAAGATACCAGGAATGTCTGAATGCAGATGGACACCACTTTCAATACCACTTATAACAAGGTTAGTAGTCATTATAGTGAATGTTACTCTCACTCGTGAGTAAAAAAAATGCGGGAGTTTTAGAGCGGAAAACTCCCCAGCGTAACAGATAGTGAGCAGAGCACACATACGTGCGATCCGCTGCCCGGCAATATAAGGAACGCTCTGTATTTAATCACTTAATAAATCTTCGGCAGCCATGGCTTTTCTATTCTCTGCCACGGATCTCAAAATGGCAGTACTAGCTTCTTCAATTTTTCAACATGTCACACATTCCGCGCAGTTGGTGGTATGGGGGCTTGGCCATAACCAAGGTAGGTGAAAATGAAATGACAGACTGAAATTAAGTCAGTCTGGACCTGTCTGAATGATGTCGGGAGAGTACTTAATCTCACGAAACTTCATCACTGCATAGAATGGAGCATTTAGGTTGCTTGAGATGCAGTTGATGGAAGAAAAGGATGCACGCTCTTGGCTGATACTGGGTTCGCCTATTTGGGATGCAGATTGTCAATGACGTAAAGAGAACATACTTGTTTTAATTTAGTAACCATGAAACTAATCCCCTAAGGTAGCTCTCATTGATCCAATAAACCCAGAAGATATCAATTTTTAAAACAACTCCCGCTTTAAATAGAATATTCAGCAAGAAGCCACAATTGATTACACTATCAAAAAGAGCCGAATATAGCAGACGTATACCCGCTGAGGGTGGGTACTATAATGGTTTCTTGTAAATAAAAAAAATTAATTAATTTAAGAGTTTTAAATACCCAATTTTTTATTTTGTTCCCGAGAAAATTAGTCTAGTTTAGGTTTTCCGTAAATTTCCATGGAAGAAAACTGGTTTTCATTTAGAAGTTCAATAAGATGGAAAACTGTGCTTTTGCTTTCTTGCGTGTAATTTTGATAAATGCCATTTTTAGTAGTGTTTAACGCTCGTTTTTACTACTGAGGCACCACAGGCGGTGGACACTGATGATTTATGAGATGAAATGTTAAATTGAGAAAGGATATTTTTTAAGGAAGGAAACGTTCCAGACCTAAGTTTAGGGTATACCTCCCCGGCATTTGCCGGTTATGAAGACTGGGGAAAAACTTGAAAACTCCCCATTCAGGGAGGACGGTCCTGGTGAGATTCGAACCCCAGACCTCCCACTCACGAGTCCGCGCCTTAACGACCTCGGCCACGCGTGGCTTTAGTAAATATCATGAAAAGTGCTCCATCGTGTTCAGTTTTAATTTAACGTTTTAATTTTCAAATTACTGACATATAGGTAAATTCTTCTGAGCATTAGAAGCTAAAAACGAGTCTTTTAAAAAATTGCATTGATACATTTGTCCAAATCTGTTAAGCAAAGTCGGACGGAGAATAAGAGTAAACCTGGCTAAGCCTTTGCACTTTAATCTCACCCGTTTGTTCTCCCTAAGCATTCCTTAATATGGCGGCGAGTGCATGCTCAATTTGACCTGATCCATTGCTATCTCAAGTTCTACTTGAGATACTTGATATAGTATGTACTACAAATTGGTAAGAAAAGGATCCAAATTCATGATAGGCTTCTACTCCGGCATCCTAAAGAACCACATACTACCGGGCTTTCACATAAAAGCTACCCGCGGTGTTTCAAATCCCGTCAGCAGCGAGCAGCGCGATACGCCCAACCGCCGAGAGTCAAACACCGTACGTTTTGGTTTAGTGAAGGCACAGCGTTGCCAATCCCTTTCCTGTGAAAATCTGTAAATGAGTTCTGAAATACCTGTATATTCGATAGAAAAATTTTGCGTAATATGTCGCGAAATGTTTAACTTAATTCCAATAATCTCAAAATTAGATTTTGAATTACATCTAACTTAGTGTTCATTAAGAGTTTTCACTTTCTGCCAATGCTGATATTTTTCTCCTATAACGACAGGAAAGCTAATTACTAACTGTACAATTGAGTACTGTTTTCTTTTGTAAATGTTTTCAGGGTTTAGAATTCCATGTTTCAATTCTGTTTTCACAAACTGAAAAAATGTATCCAATTGTACTAGCAATTCTATTAGAAATTCGAGGTATGCAATTTTAAAGTTTCTTGGCTCACTTTATGGGATTTTTGTTAGCTTCGAGAAACGCTATCACACAACCACTCAAGTATAATTCTTTTAAAGGACGCATATTTTTAGAAGCTTTGTAATTCATGTTCCCAATAGAAGTTTCTTGCAAATGGGAAGACTTGATAAACATTTACAAAACAGTTTCGTAAACAGCTTCTGCTTTTTTTATATAACAAAAAAGTGTTATGGCTACATATCTCAATTCAAATATGTTGCATAAGGTAGTATAATGCTCAAAAATAAAATACACTTTGCTAAATACGTTTTCATTTTAGACAAAAATGAGGCAGCATTTTCAGAATTACTTTCACCGACTTCTGAGGTGTAAAATAACATTAAAGGATTCCACCGCTTTAACACTTTCTTCACTACAAATATTAAAGATAGTCATCTGGTTTAGCAGGGATATAACATATTATGGAGTTCAACATTACAAAATACTTATATTTTTTTTCAACTCAAGCATATCTTTTAGAACTATACTAAAAATTTTACATATTTCACTCACTAGTGATTCAATACGTTCAGGTAATAGGAAGCACAAAGTGCGAATGAGAGACAGACGCTTTTAAACTCAAACAAGTGAGAAATTTCAGACTTAAGTAGGTTGCGCAATGAATTGTAATTCTCCATCATTACATGTGCATCATATGCCACATATTCTACTACATTTTCAACATACGGGATATTATATTGGGGAAAGGCATTTTTAACTAACTGAAAATTTTATTCTGCCTTCCCACCTGTTATGTGTATTAAAGTTAAGTAATTATCTTTAACAAAATCAATTTTTTAATTTAACTACCAAAGCTAAATTATTTGTGATTGTTTTATCATTTGATTCATCGACGATAAGAGAACATTTTGCTTTTTTTTAGAATTTCTCATAACTTTTTGTTATTAACATGTCCGATTCCATCTGGCACAATGCCTACATACTTAATTCTATCACATGTTAAACCTTCACCAACTTTCGAATCCTTACAGTTTTTATAAGTTCTGTTCAAGTGCCCTGCTATATATTAATGAACTATTTGAATAATCACACCGACAAGCTTTAAAAATTGGTATCTACCTTTCTTTTATATTATGTATGTGTGTGTGTGTGTGTGTGTGTATGTATGTATGTATGTATGTATGTATGTATGTATGTATGTATGTATGTATGTATGTATGTATGTATGTATGTATGTAAAAGAATAATAAAATAACAATATTAACAATGTAACAAATTAACAGTAATTATAACAGCAGAAAAGGATAAAACACTAAAAGTCACAGTTGTAATCGCTATATTTCGAACTACTGGTGAAGTGAAGGTGAAGGTGATAAAAGTAAATAAAGGTAAATGTTGAGTGTCGAAAGTAACGTTATGCATGGAAACGGATGAAACTAGCAATAAGAGCGTGTGGGGGGGGGGGAAGTTAATACGTAAGATTTAAACTAGGTGGTATACGCGCTTTATATAAAAATATGGCAGTCATTTCTTTATCTCTGAGTAAACTTTCAGAGCTATGTGTAGGTAATGCATCAATAAATGTTAAATTAAAAGCATCATCGAAATCCTTGCAGTGAGGGCATGTTGGTCGTGGTCATTCAGATAGTTTAGTTCTTTTATCCTCTTCGTATCATAAGAATTCCCATTGTTGGACATTACAGCTTTACCTAAAATTAAAACCCATATTATAATACTACAAGTAAGTTAACTTACTAGTACTTACAATCAGCATTCGTCGGTCCTGGGGGTATAGTGGTAACCATACTTGCCTCCTAAACCCAAGATAGCAGGTTCTATCCCGGCCAGGATTGATGGTTTTTTTTTCGTAAGTAACCATCCTAAGTATGGCTTCCTTCGGAGTTTAAGTAAAGCCGAGCCTGAAAAAAAGAGGCCTCTTTGCAAAATTTATCTGCCATTTCAAGCCCTAAATCGAATGAAATGCTGATGACCATAGATGTTAGAGCGTTCGCAAACAAACCAAATTAACTACAACAATCAGCATTGGTTGTCTTTGTTAATTCAATTGTATTTCATATGCGCATGAGTACGTTCTTGATGACATTTTTTAATAATAAAAATATAAAAAGCTAAGAAAGCAAATGCACGATGTTCCACCTTTCCATGCAACAAATAAGGCACAAGATCACATCTGAAACTGGCATGAGAATGATAATGAACCAAAGACCCACCCTTTCCCGTAATAATCAATTTTAAATTACTCCAAGTTGGATGCAACAATGCAGTTTGGCTCTGCGTTAATTCAGCCGGAGGTAGACTCAGACAGAAAATGACAACGCACCCCATTTGTGATTCCTTATTTATTTAAATATTCGATCTTATATCAATTGTCATGGCTAATAATATGAAACAGACTACGTTATTTATGTCTAGTAGTCCGCTAAAAATACTAAAATGAAATGGAAGAGCGTTATCGATTTATCACTTACATATTAAAATAATGTCAAAAATTCATAGAGTTGGCAGGATTAGGAAGAGCCTAATCTGTCTAGTAATTTGTGGTATAATGTAAATATGTCTGTAGAGAAGAAAGTATGTTTGTGAAATGCTATGTTGTCAAATTTGATTTTGGATCTTTTCTGTCCTCTGTATGTGAGGTTGACAACTACCGATATGGTTGCCTAGCAACTACCAGCAACTAAAATGCCGCACGAGAAAGAAATACAAGAGAAAGAAGGTGAACTGGCGAAGAAAATACTTGCTTTTAGATAGAATGTGCTTATCAGTGAATGGTTATGTGACAAAGAATGCGTTCAAAAGTTCGACTCCGTAAGCACTAATTTGACATTTTTAAAAACAACAGCGACGTGTTTTTTGTTATGTCAGCATGTCCTTCAGGGATTTAAGAAGTAAGTTTAGATTAAAGCTCTGTTGACGAATATTGTTTTCGTTTATTCGGTTGATTGCCTCGATAAAAATCTCTGTTTTACATTCAGTTCATAATAGCTATTCGTTTCATAACCAATGGAAGACAACTAAAAGTTTATTAAAATGTATATTCCTAATTATTTATGGGTATGTAATATTTACCATTACAACATCATTGTACGCTGCACATACTTGATATAAGGACAGTAAATAAATTTAAAAACGCTCATCCAAGATCTGCACCAAATATATCTCAAATGTATACCAATGTATTTTTTGATACTGGGAATCATTTTTAAACAATTATGTGGGTGACTCAGGTTAAGTCAGTCATAGGTATTATAGTTGTTATTATTCTAAGTGTTTCAAACTAATATTAACAAAATAATTTGTATGCATTGTCACATTACTATGACAGCAGAAGAAAAGTTACCAATGATTGAATGGTGTCATGCTCAAATAATATGTTAGTATACAAATGTTCAAAACTATGACACTATCTGTAAAAGCTGTTTTAATATTATATTATAATTTCTTTAATATAACATCCTCATAACTGTAAAAATAAGGCATTTCACATATTTGCTTTGTAGATTATATGGGCTTATATTTTAATTATTCATAAATAGTGTAGAAACAATAATGAAGCAAGAATACAGCTAAACTTGGTTCTTTATTTGATTGGTTTGTATATTGATTTTATGTGTGCCAGTAAGTTTTGTATGACTGCTGCATGATATGCAACTTACGTTTTGTCTTGTGTTGTGCTGATGAATTGCTTCATTTATAATTGTTAAAATCTTAGTTATATATTAATTTCAGAAGCATTATCATTGCTTATATCTTGCTGCTCGTGTAGATATGATGAATGCTGTACATGTGTTGAGGTGGTTTCTGTTCACATTTTCTTTCTATTATATAGACTGCAGTAAGGTTCTTGTGCATTTCAATGTTATGAAAGTGTTTACCCATTAAGTTGTGACCTTTAACGAGGCAAGAGATAAGAGACTACTTCACTTCTTTTGCAATTGGTTGTGGTCAAAGCTTCATCTTTACACTGTTCATTTTACAGATGTTGTATACATTCTTATATGTGGTGTTCTTTCCAGAATGTTTTAATTCTGTACTTAATTGTACTGTAAAGAAGTCATCTGATTAAGAGCTCTCATATATCTCTATTCCTTTCTTAGCAAACATACACTTATAAATATGTGTGTGTATGCTTGCATGCCTATGTTTTGTATTTCTTTAATTTTCTTGCATTTTAATGAAGTGGATTATATGAACTTTGAAAAGAACTTATTGTGGTAAATTTTTATCTAAATTTCACAGTAGACCTACCAAGAGCTCATGCATGTTTCACAGGAAGCATGAGGAGCATGCTAGTGGAAATGATCAACTGTCTTCCATAGTCATTATATTTTCTATAGAGAATAAATAAAGCTTCAGTATTGGTAGCGGGAAGTAGAACTTTATCTAAAATAACAGTAGAACCATTGTTAGAAGATGAACTGAGTGCATTGAAAGCTAGTAATTCAGTTATCCTGCCGAAAGAATGCATAAAATTTTATAACTGAAATCTGAAAGAGAAAATGGCGGCATATGTTTTGATGTCATGATTGTACCAATAGCAAGAAATGCACAAGATAGCAGTGCACAGTAGCAAGGATAAGGGATAAAGCTAAATGAAGGCAAATTTCTTAAACCCATAACATGAGAATAAATGCAGACATTATTAAAAGATAAAAGTTAATGCATTGCAAGCTAGTATGAATGAATAAATTTATTTTCACAATAACATTAACATTTAAAATTATACCTTTTTACATTTTCCTTTAATTTGACTGAATTAACTAGTTCCTGAACCCTCGTCTTCAGCTCATCAGCAGTATTCTACTGGCATATCCAGAAGACTTGGGTTCCAGTATTCTATTAAAATTTAAATTTAATACAAATGTACCCCTACATATTACATCAAAATACTTCTACATACAAAATATTCTGACAAGATTAACATACAAAGCCCAGTTAAAATATATCAAATAGGAACAGTGCTTTCAGCAAATCCAGAAGGCACAATATCCAACAAATTTACTAACCCCTATATTTACCCATTTATAACTCACTATACCTCACTACCGTAATTTACATTTAATTTACAATTTACAGTATCTATACAACACTAAACTTCACTCTCCTTATTACTCAAACTCAACACTGGGTTACCAAGTTATAGAGCCCTTCCTGCTATTTCAATCTGCCCCCTCATGCTCTAAACATTTCACCATCTTGCTTACTAATTTTTCTCATCCATCTATCTCTCATTTTACCTAAATACAGTTTTTTTTTTTTTTTTGTTTTAACATTTAACATTCAACATCTTTTTCCCCACAATTTCTTTTGGTAAATTTGACCATTTCTCCATTTCCAGCTTCTCCCTAAGAAACTTGATTTCCTCACAGTCCAGTAATATATGCCAATTATCATCTTGCTGACTACATAATGGCATTTATCAACTTCCTCCGTATTCTTAAGCCTTTCAAATTTATAATTCCTGTTCTCGCTCATGCAAAACCTTCTCTTGCTGATTTATCACAACTATCAACATAATTTTCCCTATTCCAAACTCCTTTCAATTCTCTATACACTCAATGACGATTAAGGTTAAAACTAGAGAATATTTGCCTTTCAATATCTTTGATTCTTAACCTAACTTCTTTCCAGAAACCCCTTCCTAATACTCTCCTGCCTCTCCAAATATCCCGAAAACCAATTTTTTCTAGGTTATCATGTTGAGCCAAGATTAAACCTTTGCTGATCTACCAAATATTAGCATGGTGCACTACGCTTCTCTAAATTACTAATTCTAAACCAGTATTTCAATACTCTCTCCATAATTTTCCCTTTACTACCTATTCTACCTAATTCAAATTGGGCCATGCTGTTAAGCGATATTGGGTAAGCCCAATATTTTTGCAAAAGTTTCTGTGTATCAGATTCACAATTAACCCACCCATCCTTCAAAACCCAGTTCTCAGCTCCATAGTCCTTTTTGGCCTCCACCACTGCCCCAATTTACTTGCATCCCTGGTATTTTATCTAAACATGCCCTTATAGCTTTCAAGGAAAGCTTCCCTTTAGCTAATATCATCTTCTTTTGGTCACTCCATCCACCTTATTACTTACCCTCACCCCTAAGCAATCACTTTTGTTAACCACCTCAATTTCCATTCCTTACCAGGACTATTTCTCATATTTCCTTAATTTGTTGCCCTTTTTAAAGATCAATTTTTTTTATTTATTTGGATTAATATGTAAACTCCACTTCCTACAAAATTTATCTATTGCTTCAATTGATGATTTATTTAATCCCATCTTGGATATAGACACTGCCACAAGATCTTCCGCAAATACCCCAGGTATTTTATTATTATTGATTATTGGAACATGGCTATTCATTGCATTCATTTCTGCTAGAATATTGTCAATGAACAAATTGAATGAATAGTGTTTAATGCCCACTTTTGCTATAGAGTCACCACAGGCAATGGACACTGATGATACATGAGATGAAATGATATATTGGGAAAGGATTTATTTTTAAGAAAGGAATCGTTCCAGGCCTAAGTTTAGGGTACCTCCCCGACATTTGCCATTTATGAGGACTGAGGAAAACCTGGAAAAAGTCTCATTCAGGGAGGATGGCCCTGGCGGGATTCGAACCCCAGACCTTCCGCTCATGAGTCCATGCCTTAACGACCTTGGACACCCATGGCGATCAATGAACAAATTGAATAATTTAGGACTTAATTTACAACCCTCTCTTAGCCCTATATTATTTGGAATAGCTTGTATTACTTTATTATTTGACATTTTTATACAAAACTCATTAGTAGTATATATTCTTTTTAATACTTCTATGAACCTATTACTTATTCCCTTACTGCTCAATTTTATCCATAGCTCTTCTAGATTTATTGTGTCAAAATTTTTTTCAAAATCCACAATAACATATATAATCTTCCCCTCTTTACAGCTAAATACTTATTTACCAATGTATCCATAACAAAGATATTATCAATAGTTTTATTATTCTTCCTGATTGAAATTTCAGTAACTTATTCTCTTCTTCTGCCCACCTTTGCGCTATTTCTGCTAGAACCCCTGTGTATAACTTACCTAATACAGATAGCAAACTAATTTCTCTGTATTTTGAAGGCATATTCACACCTTCCTTATTGTTAAATATAGGCACCACTATTGCTATTTTCCAACTTCTTGGGACCTTACTTCCATTTAGAATAGAATTTAATATCCTAACTACTAATAAACAATCTCTTCTCATCTGAACTCTGCTTTCCAAAACTCCCCTGGTATTCCATCAACTCAACTTGCTTTATTCCTTTTTGGTCTTCTAATATGCTCTCACACTTCCTTCCCCCCTATCTGTCTATCTAGTTGCTCACTGAAATATGCATTTTCCATTATGCATAATTTCTGTCCATTGGGCTATTCTACGCTTAAGAGATTTTGGACATGCCTTATTCAAAATTTCTCACTTAGGTTATTTTTCCCTTACTCTACCCTTGTAAAATATCTTAACTATTGCCCAAATTGTTTTAGTATCTTTTACTCTTACCGCCTCATGTAATTTCCTACTCATCTTTCTTTGCCACTTTTTCTTCTTTACTTCCACAAGGCATTTGTAACTCCATCTTTCAATCATAAAATTTTCCCTTTCCTCCCACATGCCTGTTTGCCTCCATTTCCTTAGCTCCTTTAGGACCTTCATTTTTTTTTTTTTTGTTTTCCTACAGTCTTAATCATATTAACCTTATTTTTATTTACTGGATAATCTTTACCTCTCATTTTGATCCTGCCTTTTTCAATATCATCTCTAGTCCTAACACAGCCTCCTCAATTCTCTTTTCCCTAAGCAATTCCTCTACTCCATTACCTTTACCGCTCCAATTTGCAAATCTTAATTCCTCCAGAAACGCTTCTGATTCCTCATCCCTCCATCTATAACTTTCAATTTTAATTCCTTCATTTTCAGAAACTAACCTTGAATAAATCATAGAAATTGGAGGACTCAGTGAATTACTGTGGCTTCTAAGGCTTGTCAACCTCCATTGCCCTCCTTTTTGTTAAATATAAATTGATAACATGTTATTGATTCATGCAACATGCATACTAATTTCTCATAGCTGCATGCATGGCACCACAGCCAGCAGTCCAATTCATCTTGTAGGAGTGGAACCCTGTAGTTTAGCATTTAAATGTAACCCCTACATTAGGATTAAGTTAACAAATTTATTAGCAAACTTAATACAACTTATTTCTACAATTTCATTACCAATATACTAAATGGTATATGATAAAATTAAAAAATCTGTCACACAGGAGCTGCTTAAACTAAGCAAATTCCTCACAGAGTGAATAGCATTTAATAAAAATTAATAAAAATCCAAATTAGACCTCATTAATTAATGGAATAAAATAAGTTAGGCAATACTGTGTGATGTAGGGAACAAAATTAGAATTCTTGCAACCTATAAATATCACAAAAGAGAAAGTATATTTTTAGAATTATCATTATTACTATTGAGATTAAACTACAAAAATATACTTTTACTGTACTATATACTATTAATTAAAGAAATGTATGACCACTGATAGACAAAGCTATACTATTGTATGGGTATTTTTAAACATTTTTCAATGTAAACACATTTATGAACCTCTTGGTTTCATCTTTACATTCACTAAAACAGAGAGAATAACAGAAAGTTTGAGTTACATTACATATCTAAGAAGATGATTTTCACATTTTTCAATAATCAAAAGTTACATCATTTTTCATTGACTTTGAAATTTAATTTAAATGTTATTGTAGTAAAAACATATATGTTTTCTGAAGGTCATTACAGAGATCTTTTACATACAATTACAATTATTAAACACATATTAGATTAATATTTCAATTTTCTGTCTTCACGATGATGCTTTTGTTAAATACAAAATGTGTGCATCATTATAAATACAGTTTATATGCTGAATTAATTTTTCTTTTTATTTTAAAACATTGTAGAGAAAATTAAATGCAAGAACTCTTTTTAAATTTTGGTTTTTAAGTATACCCCACCTCCTTATGGTCCAATTTGCCTAATTTTCAGAAACTTTTTTATATTATTTAAATGGTATATTCCAAATTTTGTTAAGCAACAAATATTGGTGCCTCTAGAGCGATTTTTAAGTGTTTCGGGTAAATTCCTACTCCTAATGGCCCAATTTCCCTGATTTTCAGAAAATATTTTTATTATTTTATTTAAATGTAATTCTTTGTGAAAAAACAAATATTAATGCAGCTAAAGTGCCATGTAAACAAAAAAGTTCAATTGCGCCCGGCATAGAGATTTTTTAATTTAACTTTAACCTCCACTTGTTTTTCAGGTAAACCTCCATTCCCAATCTGATGCTTTTCAGAAACTATTTTTATCATTTTATTTAAATGCTATTAAATGGAGTTTCGTTGTGAAAAAACAAACATTAATGCCGCTAGAGCTATATTTAAAATTTGGGTTTAAGGTAACCCCCCTCCTTCCTAATAGTCCGATTTTACTTTTTTTGAGCAACCATTTTTCTTATTTTATATCAATGGCATATACCGAGTTTCCTTTTAAAATCAAATTGTGGCTGATAGAGCGATTTTTATATTTACCTTTAACCCCTACTCATTTTTCAGGTAAACCCCCACTCCTACTATTCTAATTTCACTGATTTTCAGAAATTATTTTTCTTATTTGATTTAAATGGTATATGTCAAATTTAGTTGTGAAAAAACAATTTTTGTTACTTTTTAAATTTTGGGTTTCAAGTTAACTCCCACTTCTAAAGGCCCTATTTCCCCAATTTTCAGACACTATATAAATATATTTGAATGAGTTAAACGCCCATTTTTACCACTGAGGCACCACAGACGGTAATATATATATAAATCGTATATACGGAGTTTCGTTGCGAAAAAAATATTAATACCGGTAGAGCTATTTTTAAATTTTGGGCTTCAGGTAAACCCCCCTCCTAATAGTGCGATTTCACTGATTTTTGGAAACTATTTTTCTTATTTTATTTCAATGGCATACACCGAGTTTCCTAGAGCAATTTTAAAATTTCGCTTTAACCTCCACTCTTTTTTCAGGTATACCCGCACTTCTAATGGCTCGATTGCCATGATTTTCAAAAACTACTTTTATCAATTTACTTTAAATAAATTTACCGAGTTTACTTGAGATGCGGCCGCTAGAGTTTTTCATTATTATTTCATTATTTGGAAAAATTATTCAAAAATCCTTCCACATTAGCTTATATTCCCTAGGAAATCACTAAAAAAAATAAAATAAATGTTTCATGGGTCAACTGCAATAGCTTCATTCTTTCGGAATTTGCTAAAAAATAAAGGAGAAACCATTGTTAATGCACAGAGCTGCCCTGGTGGAAAAGTAGAACATACATATGAACATGCTGATATAAGATAATTATATAATGGTTAGCAACACTGAAAATAAACCAAGAATCATTGAAAGTGATATACTGAGCCTCTGG
Organism: Metallyticus violacea; assembly: GCA_030762175.1. Lineage (NCBI taxonomy): Eukaryota > Metazoa > Arthropoda > Insecta > Mantodea > Metallyticidae > Metallyticus > Metallyticus violacea. The sequence goes on along the minus strand of CM060840.1, from coordinate 53,625,756 downwards.
TAGGGGGAAAATGGAGACAGACATGCAAACATGGTGGTTTGGAATTTTGCTATGTTAATAACATACTGCCTAAGTCTAAGAGTGGGTAAATGGAACCACGAAGTTCAAACTGTTCATATCATACTGTAATGATGTCTTCATTTGTTCTCCTGACATTGCTATTAGATATAGAGTGCAGCAATGTTTTTATTTTTGAGAGAAAATGAGAACAGGATTGGGGGAAAGTATTCACACTAGCACACCTCCCTTTGCCAATGAAACATTATAATTTCTTGGCTGGTCTGCACTGTAATTTGTGATCAATTTCATTTTCCCCCAACTTTTTATTTTATCTTCAGAACTTACCTAATCTTTGCCCCTCTTGGCAGAATGCCATCTAAGTCACATTGTGTTTCTTAGCCCCTTATAGCTCAAAAGGGGTCATGATTATCTCTCTTTTGCTAGTATAGGATCCATATAGTTAGAGGAAATGAAATTACCAGAAGATTTGTATTGATCACCTTGCATGAAAACCATGTAAGTATAAAACAGCATACTTTTGCTTTTTTTGCTAATCTTTCTAGATATTTTGTCTTTGATGTAAACCTGCTACTGCTTTCACAACCTAAAAGAGATTTGCCATTTTCACAACTATGTATTACATTATAATCATATGACAGTGAGCTCTTACAGCCTGTGGTGCTTCAGTAGTAAACAGGGCATTAAACACCATTCAAAAAAAAACTGTGCTCTTAGTGTAATTTCTTTTTCAAAGTGAAGGCTGGCCAACATAAAAAAGTAAACACAGGTTAACAAAGCAATATCTGGAATGCAACATAAACTGTGTTGAAGTTCTTATTGTACAGAATAAGCCTTCAAGTAATTCCATCTCCGGGAAGTTTAATGCTTCATCAACCTTCCATCATCCAACTTATTCAACTTATAGTGGTAGAACTGTATTGAAATTCTATGATTTCCATTATTAACCCTTAGTAGGCACTGTGTATCTGAGAAATATCTTTCTTGCTTTTTTTAACATACTGAAGTAACTGTTAATGTGAAATCTCTTCAACATATTAAAATCCATTAAAGCCTTCAAGCTCATTATTGATCAGCTACTTGTTATTTTTGTTTCATTTTCAAACAAAAATATCTGGGGAATATATTGCTGCCACTCATATACCTCACTCTTTTTGCATCCTACATTGCTGTCAACTATGTCATAGAAATGAAAGGTATTCAATCTAAATTACCCTCAACAACTTACATTATTACTGATGAATTTAGTTCAAAATGATAAAACTATTTTATAACATAATTAACCCTAACACAATGTTACTTGCTGACAACCCACTTATCCTATAAGAGTCAGAAATAGGATGACCATATGTCCGGTAAAAACAGAACCTAGAAGAATGTATCCTGTTCACTTTTATCTATGGCATTTCTACCCATTTTTTAATTAATTAATTAATTTTTTTTACATATGTATAATCCATCAAAATATATAAATGATGATTGAAAATGTTAGATTGGGAGCGAAAAAAATGTGAATAAAAAACCTACAAATATTTTGTATCAAAAATGATATGTAATCCAGCAACAATAAATTTGCAATATGTTTAATTGTACATCAATTCCTGGTGGTTATGTAATATGGGCCATTTTTGAGAAGTCATTTGAAGAAAACCTAATAGATAAGATCAGACTTAGGCAGAGGTTTCAGTCAATCATTGCAATTTAGAAACTGCAGAAATCATCAGCATATTTCATAGATTTGTTTTGCAACAAGCTGTTACTTTAAGTCTGATATGACTTTATTGCAAAACAAACATCTTTCATGAATCACATAAAGAGAACTTGAATCTGAATAGCAGTAACTCTTCAGAAAACTACAATATGGTTGTGCAAGATGAGACTGAGTGTTTCTCTGGGCTAGTGGACAAGTCAAAGTTCACCCTTTTGTTCTATATTACAAAGAAGAAAAAAAAATTGCTAATTTGAATTATATTGTGATTTCCTATTGCCTAGAACACAATACAAAACTCTGTTTACACCTTTCAAAGAAAACTCCATGAGTTTTTGATTATAAGATTTGGAAAAGTTCCCAAAAAGATATTTTAATTTTATGATGGGTGTGCTGCCTTGTATAAAAATAAAAATAAAAATAAAAATCTAACCAGTGTTTTCACAAGCATTTTGAGCCACAGCGCATGGGAAAAGCCCTTATGATTGAATTGGCAGCATGTTTAAGAGATTGGCCACTAGAAATTGCTTGCAACAGCCCTATGAAAACTAAATCTTAACCCCTCTTCTGCTTTATGAATGGGCATTAAAAATATTTTTACTATTCACTTCACTTCACTTCACAGGAGGATTATGTGGAGTTAAAACATTTTAAAAGCTAATTTCAATCAGACAATTACCATCCAAAGGACTCAATATCATGCTTTCTTATATGTTGATTTATGTATATCAATAAATAACTGAAAATATTTTCTGAAGCTACACCCTGATCACAAATAACTGTTATAAGAATACCACACAAACTCTAGTTAGTAGACATGAATAGATACACCATCACTGTGTATGACAAGAACGTGGCTAGCTTATGTGTTGAAGAAAAATGGAGAACTTGATCAAGTGAATTTCTTCATCCAGGTGAACCATAATTATCTAAGGAAGCCAATTGTGTTATGGATGCCTCTCAAAGATGTAATATGTACAGTAAATTCTGTGATACCAGAAAAATTTTTATGCCATCTCAAAATGACACTTTTGCAAACCAATGAGGCATTATTCAGTATTTCCATTAAACAATAAGATTTCAAATATATGTGTGTTATTTTCTTATTTCAATTTATTTCTTTCTTAAAGTTATTCTACAATGTTTTCCTTTGCTAATTATAAGTTAATATAGGTATCCTGAATATTGATGAAAAGGAATTTTGTTTTAAATGATTTAACTATGAACCCATTATCAGCCCGCTTTTAAATTTTGTAAAATAATTGAACATTGGTATAAACTATTTCGTAGAATTTTTTAAAAAAATTAAAGCTACACTTTTTTCAAAATTCATTAATAAAATCTTTTACTTCAAAATTTTCAAAACAAAAATCCTCATAAACCCTATAATGTTACATATCATGGAAAAGACATTAAAAATGCTGAAAAATGACACTTATTCCATGTCTGTAACTTGATTACGAGAGCTGCTATTGCAATTCAAAAATATGTTGGTCTTTCAATCAGTCATTCATTCCATTTACCATCATCGTTATCGTTGTTGTTGTTGTTGTTGTTGTTGTTGTTATTATTATTATTATTATTATTATTATTATTATTATTGCATGGACATATTTTGAAAGCAAATTAAAATAATTTAATAAAATGTATTTTTCATAATATACATGAAGGCTACCTCAATGTCAAATTTTATCAAAATCTAGAATGGTTAGGTCAAATTTTAATGGAAAATGTGTTGAGTTGACATGGAATGACTTTATTGGTCCCTAGATGGCCTGAAATTAAAAAGAAAATAATATTTAATGTCACTACAGCCCATCAAGTACCTAAAATGCCACATTAGGTCAAATTTTAATGGAAAATGTGTTGAGTTGACATGGAATGACTTTATTGGTCCCTAGATGGCCTGAAATTAAAAACAAAATAATATTTAATGTCACTACAGCCCATCAAGTACCTAAAATGCCACATAATTACAATTTTCTCTGTTTCCTTCTTGCAAAATTATTGGCAGAGTACAGTATTGCAGGGGGTATGTGAATAAGCATACCAAATAGCTTGTCGGTTTCCAGTGGACATCCCTAGCTTAGAAAATTTCCAACTGGTACTGGATCTACTGGGCAGCAGTCAGCAATGCTGATCATTAAACAAATGAGGTGCTCTGAAAATTGGAGTATTTTACATGTATTCTTCCTTTTGTTTGTATTACCATTATCATCAAAACTGTTTTTGTTATGAGCTGAAACTGTTTTTTCTTGATTAAAAACTGATTATAATCCATGCTGAACTGAAACAAATAGTGTCTGTTGTTGAGCGTTATAAAACTAGAATTTTGAGCTTTCATTATTTTGCATGTAACCAATTCATTTGCAATTAATTGAAAAACCAGATCATTTGTGAAGAGTACACCTACAAATTCACATAATTTTCTCAGTTATGTTATTTTTACAGAACTGCATTAAAATAAACAAATATTATAAGTAAAACAAGACTTTTGTTAAAGATAAAGAATGCAGAAAAGATCTCTCTTGTTTTCTGCTATTCAATTCTAGGCAGGTAGAGGGAAAAAAAAAATTCTTGAAAAAAAACCTATATTATAAAATAGAGGATGTTTTTATTTGATTTTAACTTGAACATGGTCTTAACTAAAGGTTTCTCCATGATACTGAAGCTTGCAAATAATTTCCTTCCTTCCTTCCTTCCTTCCTTCCTTCCTTCCTTCCTTCCTTCCTTCCTTCCTTCCTTCCTTTCTTTCTTTCTTTCTTTCTTAAATGAAATAGAAGTGTTAAGTTATAAATTTTATAGATTTTACAGAAATGATGAGAGCTTTGGGATATACACGTCTTATCTCAATGGAAAACTTTCGCAGTCCTAATTTCAAACTGGTTGCTGAGATTTTGATATGGCTAGTGAAACGCTTTGACCCAGATGCTGACATCCCAGAGGAGTTTGACTCAGAAGAAGATAGAGTCATTCTTGTTCGTTCTGCTGCACAGTTTATGGTAAGAAGTTTTATACTATTTGCAAATATAGGACATTGACATAGTGCTGATAAAAGACTATTTGGTTTTCTGAATGAATGAATGAATGAATGGTGTTTAACACCCGCTTTTACCATTGAAGCACCACAGGTGATGAACATCAATGATACATGAGATGAAATGACATATTGGGAAAGGATTTTTAAGGATGGAAACGGCCTGAGTTTAGGGTACCTCCCCGGCATTTGCCATTTATGAGGACTTAGTAAAACCTGGGAAAAGCCTCAGTCTGGGAGGACATTCCTGGCAGGATTCGAACCTCAGAGCTCCCACTTATGAGTCTGCGCCTTAATGACCTCAGCCACCCGTAGCGGTTTGGTTTTCTGCGTTATAATTGTTTATGATATCTTAGCTAATGTAACCAAATGGGATATTAATTATGTGTGTACATCATTATTTTATTAGAACTATGAACCACATTGAGCCTTGTTCAGCATTTGGTGACACTCCATATGAAAGAGAGTTTAATTGCTATGGCAGGCATTCTTCTGGGACTAATGAATTGGGTAATTTGAAAATTTTAACATTAACAATTCACTGCATTTCAGGCATCAAAAGCAAATATTAAACTGAACACCAAACGGATCTATCAAGCAGATGGTTATGCAGTACGTGAACTTTTAAAAGCTACGTCAGTTTTATACAATGCTTTGCGAGTGAATACAGAGACCTTAGGAGATGAAGGATCTATCTCTTCAACTGTAGATATTTCATCCAAGGTAGGCATATTAAATATGAAGGGTACACAGGAAGAAAAAGTTCATTAACATTTATAAAACTTGGTAATAAGCACATTTAAAAGAACAAGAACTTAAACATATATTTGTAATTCACAGCATTTGTAACTTTCTTTTATTAATTGCTCAAGGGTTTAACTTAAATATTAATACAGATATGAGGATTGTTTACAAATGATTTATACCATGACTTGTAGCTTTCGTATGGCCCCATTGTACCTTCTATGTCATGCACCTATCTCTGATGGCAGCTTGCGGGGTGTTATCGTCTGGAAATTTGATACCATGTAGCAGTTTTTTCACTTCCTGAAGAGAGCATAGTTGTTGAGTGCGAGGTTCGGAGGATGGATGTGTCAACACAATAAACTCCAGTGACTTCAGCTCCATCTCAGTCTTGGCTGGTATGCAGATGAGCATTGTTATGAAGGAACAAAGTGTTCTTGACCTATGTTTACGGAATGTCGGAATCCACACATTTGTTAATCTTTTGTTAATCTTATTTTGATTTAAAGTAAAACACTAAAAATCATGCCGTCACATTAAAACTCTCTTTAAGTTTCACAAACACACTTATAAAAGTAATTTTGGTACATGTTTTGTGAGGTACATTCCTCACATTGTCAACCAAAATGACGACTCTTGACCTACTTCCCCTTGCAATATTGATGTACCCCAAGAAGCAACTTCTTTAGAGAGGCACAATACACATTGCTGTTTATGGTGGTTTTCAGCTGGAGCCAGTCCACCATCAATGTCATTTTCTTCTCAAAAAACTGTTGCCATTTGCTTTTCACAGATTTCAGTGGACTGGAACTTCTATGGAACAGAATTACCCTTGTGTTTTCATTGCTTCAATTGTGCTTTGTTTTCGGCTAGTAATGATGAAACCACGAATTATCACCAGTCACCAGCTGTACAAAGAACCCATCATGATCAGCATCATGCAGTGCCAGCAGCTCCCAACACCTAAACTTTCTGGTTTGTTTTTGTTTGGGTATCAAAGATAGTGGAATCAAATATGCACAGGTTTTTGACAATTAGGTTATAGCAGATGATTTGGTGGTGCAACGTGGAGCAGAGACTAGTTTCCTACTCTAACTCATCAAATATGATGTGCTTGTTTTTGGCGGTAAGCTCAGAAACGTGTGCAATATTCACATCAGTCCGGGAGGTGGACCGCAGAACACAGCTCTTTCTCTTCTCAGCAGTTTCGTTCCTGCTTTCAAATCTCATCACCCAGTTAAACACTGTTGCACATGACAGGCCACTGTAACCACACATTGCCTGTAATTTGCTGTAAATGTTTGTGAACCTGTTGCCTTCCTTCTGCAGGATCCATACAGTCCATCTCTGCCCGTGATAATTGCTCTCCATTATCTGCCATTGATGACATACACATAGCCTGTCGGATGGCATGCTAGTCACTATTCCTGACATCAACCAGCCTCAGGTATCATTATTCACTCTAACTCTTTCAGACGATTGATTTGTTGCCACTTTGCCACTTTCAAGGTTTGCATATCAGACCAATCTAAATCATTTGTAAACAACCCTGGTATAACACTATCTTACATACTCAAAGGGCTAATTGCAAAATAATGTTCATGATGATCTAAATGTAATATAGTTCATTTTACCATAGAGCAGATTGTTGCATCTATGTTGGACACGGTATACCAACGGTATATTCATAAGTATGCCCGTAAAATTTAACAGTTGTGTTGATATAAAATTGTGCTAAGATGTTGAAGGTTAATTTTGCAGCCTTATGGGAAGAGAGCCTAAAAAAAAATTAATTATTTTTATTACTGTAGAATAAAAATATTTCTGTATTTAAGTTCTCAAGTAAATCCTTACTGTTATATGAGAAATCTGCAAATTTAAATCACAGAATATTTCCAACTGTTTTATTTCAATACATGTAAAGTTGTAAAGAAAATTATGTAAAAGGCTATGTACTTCATCATTTATTTTTTTTCCCTTCATTTTCTGGTATATAACCAAGGACAACAAAAGGATATACTAAAGTCTGAGAAAAATATTGTAAATGTTAACTTTCACAAGAGACTTTATGATCTGGATGAGGTTTGATGTACAATTGTAAATCTTCATATTACATTATTTAGGAAGATATGTTTTGGTCCAGCCTTTGATGCTGTAAGGACTAGTTTTTCCTTTAAGCTAAAGTGTTGAACTGTTTCAGAAGTAAAAGTGTTATTGGCTTTTATGTTTACTGAGCTTTTACAGCATTTTACAAAATTAGTGCTTTTAAGAGTGGTAGCATACTGGAAAATAATAAGCATCAACATTTTATCTGTTCTGTCTCATTAGAGTAAACCTTAAGGAAGTTTTTATATTTTTCAATGTATGAAAGAGCGTCATTAGAGTAAACCTTAAGGAAATTTTGTATATTTCTCAATGTATGAAAGATATTTTAGGATAAGATTTATATTAAAAAAAAACTTATATGGATAAAGGCTAATCTAGTATTTACTATAAAAGTTGTTCTTTATTTAAAATCCAATGCCTGTAATTTTAATGGTTGTTGGGATTATTTTCACCTTTATACGGCTTTCCTTTTATGAGCTTCTAATTTTTATTTTATCTGTCCATTTTGTAGATTCATGAACTTAAACAAACTAGACAGTTGGCTTCACAGATAACAAGTAAGGGTGCTGCCCTATATGATCTTCTTGGAAAGGAAGTGCAAATGAGAGTAAGTATTAGGCTCTACCTTTTTGTAAACATTCATTGTTTATTTGCTTGAAATAATTCCTAGATGAAGGAATAAATGTTTTGCCATATTGTACTTGCAGTGTATAGAACTACAACTACTGTAACTTTAGGGAGAATGAAGGAGAGAAATAGAGATATTTCTCACTTTGCTAGCTTAACAAAATACTACAATGTTTGACACTTAATATTAGACACAAGTTTCATGATTAACAAGTGTGAGCTTAAGAAGAGGCATTAAGTTAAAAAAGACTATTGCCCAATGCAAGTTAACATCATGTCAGCTCATTCATTTGCTCAAATCTAACTTTACACTCGAGACTCATTAGCATGGGACTTAGGGGAGCTGTGAAGGACTTGGGTACAAGAATGACAAGAGAAAGAATCTTACTGGAGAAGAAATTGTAGATCTTATTTATTACGTTAATACAATTGAATTGAATTACATTCACCATTATGGAATGTAATGCACATATAAAATCAGCAACAGAAAGCAGATCATTATAGAAGTATATGCAGAAAAAGCAGAAATACATTAAACCACTACTCCAAGTACTTGCTTTGTATTTTCAAATTTTATCTGCACATTATCAATTAGGCACCAAGTTTCACTCAATAATCTGTTCCTTGTACTTTATAAGACATCTTCATATTCTTTATTATGTACCATCTCCATTATTAAGAATTATACATGCTCAAAACAAATAACTTTTATTTACCAATTTTTAATCATTTAATTTACATAAATAAAATACCTAAAATCATACAGTACCAAACTAAGGTTCTCCCATACCTTAAATATCTGGTTACATGAATTGTAAATGAACCCCTATAATAAATCATCATATCCACAACTGTATATGCCCACAAGCTTCTTCCTTAAACTTCTCTCCAATTATCTCTTACCTTTCCTAAGAATTCCCCAATCTTGTTTATTTTCTGTACCCTCATATTTAATTGCTACTATATCATGTTGTATTTATTCCATTTTTCATCGCGGATACTATCCCTCCACCTTTTGACCATTTCACATTCAATTAGACAATTGAATACATTTTCCACTTTCCCACACATAATACATCCTTCTTTAAAAGTTTTTCTTAATCCTTTTAGAAATAATACCCCTCTCTGCATCCATGCAAGACCTATTCTTTTGAATTGAAAAACCATTATCTGTATGTATATTCCTGCCATTCCCAACTTCTTTTAACTATTCTATACAAGTCTAAAGAACTTTTATCTTCTAAGCTAGCCCAAATCTCTTGCTCCTCTATATCTTCTACCCTCTCTCTTACTTCTTTCCAAAATCCACTGAAGTTACTTTAACTCAGTTGCCACACGTTCCCCATTCCAATTCTTATAGTTTCCCCACCTCCCCAAATCAACTCTCACTTCCCAGTACATCTCTTTGGTACATGAGACATTCTTTTAGTATATTATTATTATTATTATTATTATTATTATTATTATTATTATTATTATTATTATTATTATTTCAAGATTCTCTCTACTATTATACTTTTCCTTCCTACTCTTCCTAATTCTGCCAAACTTACCCCCCTCGGAAAACTTTTTGGAACCCCAGAACTTCTCTACAGAACATTCTAGTACATCAACCGTTGTCCACCTCTTTGACACTCCCCAAATTTCTACTGAATACATCATCTTTGACTCAACCACAGCCTCATATAATCTTTCTAGCCATTACATTGGCAATATGGGAACTTTATACAAACTTATTCTGACTGTATATAAATATTGTACTTACGAAGCTTTTGACAATGGAGTGGTAATATAACCTAAACTTAGGTATTCATTTTTTACACGTGAATACATCCAGTTGTCCAGCCAGCCATTGTTTCGAGTAACAGCGGTTCAGTGAGCAACTGAAGATGGGAGAGATTCTCCTGAAACGAATCTTACTTTTATGTAGTGTAAAAAATTAATACCTAAGTTTAGGTTATTCTGAATGCTTTCTTAGTTAATTTATCCTTGACTTGTGCACATTTAGATTAAATCTCCCATCTTCCATTACTTGCAAATTTTATCCCCAAATAGTCAACATCTTTCACTACCTCTATTGGATCTCAATTTATAACCACCTCTCATCATTCCTTAATTGTGATCCTTTTTTAAATACTATTATCTTTGATTTTTTACTGATTATCCTTAGAACCCATTCTGCACAAAATCTAGTAATTTCATCAATGGCATGTTGTAATTCTGTCATGGTTACTGCTCCTATTATGAGATCATCAGCAAAGAGCATTACTGGTATTTTCTTCCTGCCAATAATTAGGACTGTGCCTGTTATTTTTAATATCCTATCCAGGATGCCATCTATAAACAATTTAAACAATATTGGGCTCAATTTACACCCTTACCTCAAACCCAAATTTTTGCTAATATAATTTATGCTCTATTACCTTCACTCTGACACAAAATCTGCTTATATCATATGCTGATAACACCTCAATGATTTGTTCCAATAAATCTCTATAAACAATTTAAGGGAAACAATTAATGACGCCTGGAAAAATGGTCAATTTATTTAAATGATATAAAGTTAAAGATTAACCCTCAAAAAAGTAAATTAGCTCTGTTTGAACACTCATTTATATAAGGAGTTGGATACTGTAGAGTACTTAAATAATTTGGAAATATAAATGGTCACTAACTACAATTTCTTACAATTGCACTTAGATGACTGACTACTTTGGGATTTCCATGTCGATTATATATGTAAAAAAATTAGCTCAAGCTGATATGTGTCGAGATGTCTAACTTTGTATCTAGATAATAATGTACTATTAACTGTATATTATAGCATAGTTTATCAATGGTATAGAAGTATGGGGAAGTACTGGTATTATCAATATGAATAGAATTTTAGTTTTATAAAAGAAATGTCTATGATGCATATATATGGGTTAGTTAGCATGGAGCCATGCAAAAATGTTTTTAGGGAAAAGGATCCTTACAGTGGTTGAAGTATGTAAATAGGGTAATTTTAATGGCTTTGAAGAAAGGAATTGATAATATAATAAATAGTGACATGTATAATTATAATACTAGAGTTAAGGATTAAAATAAGATTGTATGGTGGGGGACGATAAATAATGACCCCACTCTTCTTCGATGAGATTATCTCAAGAGCATTTCGCTGTGTTTTGGCGACTGGTGCCGGCCGGGCCTGAGTGGGACGGAATTCCGAAAATGACGACAAATATCTTTGCTGATATAGGTTATTCTTCTAACGTGAATATCCGGGTGAACTCACGTCTCTCGTCGAACCACGGTAAGGTAATCTGGCAAAAGTGTATGTTTATTGTGCTGACCAAAAAGTGCCGGTACTTGGTACTTAGGCCGCTCTTCCGTTGATCTCCGCGCGACGGCAGCCACACGTATCCGTGCCTGGAGAATTCTGAGACTGCCCATTTTGGGAAAAATCTAGCCCTTTTATATACAATATCAAACTACGCCATCCGTGAGAGACGGCGCGAAATACTCCCGCCAAATTTGTATTAATGTGTCTGATAGGTGAGTGCTTACCTCACTGAATTTCAATTCTATTCACTGGAAAAGTTTGTCCAAGCCAAATACTTCCCTATTCACCAGTAAGATGAATTTAAACAGATTTCATGTTACTGTCAACGACTTTTTATACTCGGATGGGTGCAACTTTGTTAGCAACAGGTTGGTTTATGCACCGAGGCAGGGGCATTTTTCAACCCTAGCGACATACAAAAAGAGATTACCTTTGCATTGTCTGACTTTTGCCAAGACTTTCTGCTTTTGGAGAAGGATGAGAGCTTTCCCTTACCTGGTTACAAATTTTTTACACATTATTCACTAAATATTCAGAATTATACTTTATGAATACAATATTAAACACTATACAGTATTAATTCTACATATGTCATTAAAGTTCCTCCACTGAAAGAAAATGCATTACATACTTGCACCTAATTACAGAGTTGCTGATTCTACAATGATAAATGTTGATTATTTTAATTACTGTGTAATTGACGGGGAGCCAGGAACAGCTTCAGGATAACTTCCTTAGAATTCACGTAAATTTTAAATCTACTTATAAAGATCCATTAATAAAAGGTTTGATACTTTATAATAAATTACCAAAGTGCATATAGGAAATAAAAATTCAAATGTGAGTTAAAAAATACCTAATATATATATATCCTTTAATCCACTAAAGTGAATGCATTTGTCATGAGACATGCTGATAGCTCATAAATACACAATATATGAATTACAGCATAACAGCTTTGAACACTTCTGTTTAGAAATACCCAATTAATGACGTTCTAAAAACTCTTGCTTGCTGTAAAAGTAATGCTCATGCATCAACTTAAATAATCTTTGTTAACTTTTTAAGGGAAATGATATGTTTAATTGCATCAGGTAGAATAATATGTGGTATCTATAATTAAAACTTCTGTCATGTAAGGTTCTTTTATGAATTAAGGGATAAGTTTTCTTAGTTGCTGTAAGTTTCAGAATTTACATTAAAATTAATCTTGCATTTTACAGTATTAATAAACATAAAAAATTGGTAAAAGTTAAATAATGGTTTACAACTGCTTTCTGATGGTTTCTAAGCCATAAGCATATTTGTATTTCAAAAAGTATTGTACATTTGTTGTATTTCACAGAAAATTACCCATATAACAACAGAGTGAAAGTATGGAAAGTAAAGAACCTGTAAAAAAATCTGTATTTAAATATTTATGTTCTATTTTTCTTGTGCAAGAGACTTCATGTGCATATGCCATTTCAAAATGTCTTCCATGGAAATTCCCAAAAGTTGCAATGATAGTTATTTATCACCAAGACTTAAAAATTGGTTATTTAAATTCTTATTTATGTACATGATGAAAAAATATTGCAACAATTTAGCCTCATTAACCACCAGTTTATTTATTTCAAATTATTTTAACAGTTAATTGAGTGTATAGTTTAAACAGAACTGTAAGTTAATACTTCTTTCCATTTTAATGAAAATATTTATTTCATCAGCATGCAAATACTGCATTAACATTACATATATTAGTGATTAAAGCATAAATATTAACAGGAAAAGGTTGGTCCCAAAATGGAACCTTATGAAACTCCAAATTTCACAGACTTTTCTGAGTATTTTGGACATATTAGATTAGATTAGATTTATTCATCCACTGATCACAAGTCAATTATAGATTTAACCGTCATGAATCAATATATTTTCCAAAGTGAAATTAGATACATATAAGTAAAAAATAAAGTTATGAATAATAGTAAATATACTCACATATTCCTACAATACATTTAAGATGCCCTTGACCCATGCCTGGGACCTCATAGATATATAGAACTTGATACAAAATAAGTTTATAAAATTGACACACACAGTACATGTACGCACACATTTATTTATTTTCATTTCATTCTCTTAAACAAAATTATCTGCTTCAAAACATTTGCAAATGTTACAGTCAAAAGATGAAAGTCAAATGACAAAGCAAATCATTTGTTGAAAAAATTTTGAATAGTAATTCTGGAAAATCCAACATCGTAGTTATTAGATGCTTTTGCTTTGTCTTTTAACTAAGTGTTTGCAAATAGTACCATCTACTTAATAAAATTATAAATTGCTGTCTTTTGGCTTACACTGTTTGACTTTGCAAATTTCATAAAATTACTGTTCCACAACTTCTTTGTCGTGCTGATGAAAACCAAATAGTTCAAAATTGGAGATTCACAAACTGGGTAAAGAATATCATCCCGTTTTGTATTCCACCAGACAAAGCCTTAGAATGATCAAAAAATGCAAGGGACATAGTCCAAACGCAATCAGAGATCAAACCTATAGCAAAAGAATTTGTGAAAATACAAACTTGTATTTTATGGAGTGTTTTTGTGTTATTTTTGTTTCAGCTTCTGTTCTGTAAGTGTGATGACAAGAATTTTGTTGATCACTACTCTAGGACAAAGTGGAGAAGGAAAAATATTGAATAGTAATTCAAGAAAATTCAACATCATATAATGTTATCTGTTTTAGGACATGTCAGTAATAATAATTTAATGAGCTACTAACTTAACCTAATGAGTTTTGCGTACATTTTTATATTTAAAAATGGATTAATTATGCAATAATGAACTAATGCTATTTACTGTTGGTATTTACAAAAATTAGTTTCTGCACTTCTTTTACTTTCTAATCATGGTTTCATTTTAATTTAAAATTTTCTCTAACAAGTGATAAATAACCTGATATGAATATAACAATATTTTTCAATTCTTTTTAAAATTATTTTGCATTTTAAATATTTTTATATTTGTTGCAAGTTTATTATATACCTGATAAGCTGTAGATGTTGGTTTGGTTTTATATATTTGAAATGAATGCAGTTTTACTTGATACTTATTGTTGCCTCTTGTGGAATGGTTATGTATGTTTATTTCACAGTTTTTTCTTTACTTTTTTATCCACATTATTATTTTGTGTATGTATAACAATATAATGTTAGAAAATTTTTAAGCCTTCATTGCAGAATTTTGTTGTAATCCTAATATTAGTCTAATTACTCTCCTGTAGAACAAAGACTCTGTTTGCATGTTCTTTTGCACTACACCACCCAACTGTAATGTCATAGGCTATATGAGAGTATATTTGTCCATAGCACTAGTCAACAAATTTCAACTTTTTTTCTGAATTTGGTTTGAAATATAATGATTCTTCTAAAATTTGGGATGCTGAATTCAATGAAAAAACTATTGTTCTCTATCATGTCACATTTCCTGGGTACATAATGCTCACATGGAATACAATATGGGTGAATGTTAAAAAATTTAAATACATCAAAACAATTACACTTAAAACAAATAAATATGTAGATTTACCTAATTTTGAATTGAAGAAATCAATGTAAAAATCAGTTTTTCCCTATGAGGTCACAGTACTTAGATGCCCAGCATAATTTTAAAAAAAACACAATTGGTGAACATTGACATAATTAAATACAAACAAGAAATGCAGATTCAGAACTCTGTAGTATTTTTCTGGTTCATTATATATGTAGACATGATGCAGAAACATCTAAAATTTCGTTCACAGTTTTATTCTTTATTTTGAAACGACTGAAAGTATAATAACTTTTCAGCATAAGAAAGTTTCATTCTCATATCATGGATATCGCGTTGAGTAGCCATTAAATTATATATATATATATATATATATTAGCCTCTTATGTTCAGAGGCTAAGAAAATGTTACTGATGAGGAATAATTTAAAAACTTTTGCTAAAAAGAGTTAACTGGATGTAAGCAATGCTGCTGTTACTTCTGGTGCTGCTATCATTAAAACTATCACTATCACATCTATATAACCATACATTGTTACATGGATGATATCTTTTACAGGAACTTCGCAACATGAGAATTAGTCGACAACTGGAAATGTCAGATGTGGAGACATCTGTAAGACAGGCTCTAGAAGCTGTTAAGTTAGAAATTGCTAACACAAAGCAATTAATGGAAAATGTATCAGCAAGTGAAGCAAGCCTTGACAGTAAGATTGAAAAGAAACGATTAGAACTGGAAAGAAATCAAAAGCGTCTCCAAACATTGAAAAAAGTAAGGTAAATATATTCAAAAAAATCTGTTTAAATGTAACATTTAATTTCATGTCGGAACCAATACAGTGACACAACTATTATGTTCTTAATTATCTAATGAGTCGATTTGATAATTTTATGCTCCACTTACTACTGAATTATGCAAAACTAGTTTTGCAGGCTTTTGCCTGCATCCTCAGTTGCGAGTCAACTGTCGACTTCGTTGTTGGTTGACTGGACTTGGTGTAGCTCTCGTGGACATTTTATGAACTTCTGGATTAATTTGTATTCTGTTGGGATGTCAAAGTTCATAACCTTACTCTCATATTTTTTATATAAATTTTTTCCCATATTCCCAGCTCAATGGGTCGATCTACGAATTTCAATAATTTCACTCCCATTTCTATATCATGATTATCTCTCCAAAAGTGATGTGCAATGGCTGACTTCTCTATCTGATTGTACCTTATGTTTCTCCAGTGTTCTTTCAGCTTGATTCCAATGCTTCTTTTTGTTTTTCCAATATATACTTTGTTACATTCTTAACAGTTAATTTTATATATTCCTGGATTCTTCTCCTCCAGTATTCTATCATTATCACCAGAATTTAGCAAATTTTTTAGGCCAAACTTGTTCACTGGGGACAAAGTAATCCCAAACTCTCTAAGTATTTTTTGGAATTTTTTGATGGCCCAAGGATGATAAGTGAATTTCAAGTAGATGGTAGATTCTTTTATTGCTGTCATGTTGTAACCTGCTTTAATCTCTTCTTTTGTTGGAATATCTTGATTTTCTTATCTACAATTTCTTGGTCATACCCATTGAATTTTGCTGTTTGTATAATATGATAGTATTCTTTGTTGTATTCAAACTCATTCATAGGTATGTTAATGAGTCTATGTGCTAAGCTATTCAGGACTGCTTGTTTGTGTGCTGTGGGATTGAATCCACTTGCCTTGCAGACTGAGAATTACATAAAGGCAAGTGTATTCAATCCTACAGCACACAAACCTGCAGTCCTCAGTAGCTTAGCACATAGACTCTTGCCTTGCAGACTGAAATAAAGGCAAGTGACATTCTGTGAAAAAAAATTGGAAAAACAAAGAGAAACATAGGCACATGGTTAAAGGAACATTTCAGGAACATAAAGTACAAGCAAATAGAGAAATCAGCAATAGCATATCATTTTTGGACACAAAATCATGACAAAATAAATAAAGCAAAATTATTAAAATCAGTACAAGGATCTACAGAATTAGCAGCCTGGGAGAAAATCTACATCTACAAATACAAAGACACATAATGAACTTTGACATTGCCGGGGATGAAAACATAAACTACAAGTTTATCACACTGCCACCAGGGCAGAATATACATTCCCACAGCTCAACGAATGATCCGACAGTTGAACTTTAGCTTGGCTGAAGATGGGAACTAAATGTTCTCGAAACCGGTTCCATACATTTATGAAAAGTAAGTGAAGCTTTAAGAGTGTGTAGTTCAACTGAATCCATACAATGATATCAAAAAAATTATGCTTTGGTACTTAAGTAAGCTTTCCTTTAATAGTGTATCAGTGGCATTGCTCATTTTCTGCACCCAGGAACATGCAAAGTTGTTAATGTTTGTGAGAAATGCAAGCAACATCACCCTCCTGCTAATGGTAACAAATAAATATGCTCTCTCTAAAGGTTTTCATCATTTAATTCAGTTTTGGATCTCATGGCTTTCTAACAATAAATGAACAGTGTCTGATTTTGTTTTTTCAGTAAGGTGCTAAGATAAACCTAAACACTCTTTTGAGACAACTTTCTCTTGTTATTGCTGCTGTATTTAAATGAATTCTGTCATTGTATAGGATCAGGATACAATGCATTGCTTCTGCAGCATTTTATCATTAGCCTGTCTAGGCCTGGATCTGTATAAATTAAGAAAGCATGTGGTCTGATTAAATGTTTTGAAGTAAATGGGTTTAATATTTGCAGTCGATGTTTTATAATTTTCAGACCTGCATTTTTGGAGGAGTTTGAGAAATTAGAAGTAGAATTGGGACAGCTCTATCAGGACTATTTAGTGCGCTTTCGATGCTTGGCATATTTAGAACAACAACAGGAAGATTCAGAACAAGCTGAACAAGAACGAATGCAGGAGCGCCAGGTTAGTTTTTCTAAAGTATATTTTCCTTTCCTTTTACCATGCTTAGATGAAATTCATATTTTTCCTCTAATCTTTCTTAATTAAATAATGATAATTCATATTTTTTTTTTTAACTTATGAAATGCACAATTAGTTTTTCCTAATATATTCACAGATGACATTGTAATTTGTAAATTGTATATTTATTCCCATTCTAAATTCCACAGACTAAAGCATTTTCAGTTATACAGTGTAATAAGTAAGGTTAAGATGAGCTTGGATGCAGTGGATTAAACAAACAAAGCACCAGCATTTGAGATAACCAAGAGGTATTGTCTACAGTATTTGTAATGAAACCCACCATACACAACACTTCTCTTTATTCAGGCTTTTATTTCTATAAAACTTACACATGCATAGTGCACAATGAGGTTATTTAAATTATGGCCAGCAGAGCATGGCTATGTAATGGGAGAAGCCAGTCAAAGTCATGCAAAATATGTGCAAGTAATAGCTTGTAGTTCGAGAAGACTGTCTGAAAGTGGTTGTGCATTTGTGTGTTACTTGATGCTTTCATTGTATGTAAATAGTGTGCTAACTAACTTGAAATGCTAATTGGAACTTGTACAGTGAAGCTAATCATATAACTAAGATCATTGAAGGATTGAATTGAACTACACACCCTTATTGACACCACTTACTTGTTTAAATTTAATACATATTTAACAGACCATCATCTGCATCAGCAGCTAACTGTCGACTACTGGATAATTCTTTATGCTATGGGGATGTATATTTTGCTCTGGTGGAGTGTGATGAACTTAAGCTCCAAAAATAAACTATAATGTTCCAATATCTTTGTTGTTAGTTGAGAATAATCACCATTAAAGTTTATGTTTTCATCCCCAGAAGTGTAGATTTTCTCCCATGTGGCTAACTCTGTAGGTCCTTGTACTGATTTGAATAATTTTGCTTTTTTTACTGTGTCATGATTTTCTGTCAAGAAATGAAATACTACTGCTGATTTCTCCATTTGTTTATATTTTATGTTCCATAAGTGTTCTTTTAACCACGTGCTCATGTTTCTCTTTGTTTCTCCACTATAGACTTTTTTGCATTCTGCACATCTAATAAATACATACATACTTTTTTTCTCCGATGAATACTGTCATTAATATTGTCATTCAGGAGGGTTTAACAGTAAATCTGTTTATTAGTGTCAATCTAATTTTAAAATCTTTTAGAATATTGAAATTTTTCTGTAGCCCATAAATGATATGTGAATTTTTTTATCTTTACATGCTACAATTGCTATGGTCTCTAATAAGTTTCTGCCTTTTGAACTTCTGTACTTTTTTATGAACTAGTTCTTTGCTAAATTCACTAAAATGTACAGAAGTTCAAGAAGCAGAAAATTATTAAAGAAATCACACTTTCTGCAAGAAAAGATAAAATCATTTTTAAAAAATTCACTTATCATCCATGTGCTACATAAAAATTTCAAAACATTCTAATTTTAAATTAAATTAGCACCAATAAATAGATTTAATGTTAAAACCACATAATGACAGTATTCCACCAGAGAAAAAAGTAGGTTATTTACCAAATAAGATGCACAGAAAGCAAAAAAGTATATATTGGAAAAACAAAGAGAAACAAAGGCACATGGTTAAAAGAACCCTTCAGGAGCATAAAATATAAGCAAATGGGAAATCAATCTTAGCGTCTCATTTCTGCACAGAAAACCCAAATTATGCAAATCAGTACAAGGACCTAAAGATTTATTCAGGACATGTTTCATGGAACACTTATCCAGATCCTCAGCTCTTAAACGACCCAATAACATATTTAAAAAATTATATGTGGAACTAAACACAGTGGCCAAGGATGAAGACGAATGTCTTCGAAACAAGTACCACATTTTATGACAAGTAAGCGAAACATTAAGAGTGTTTAGATGACATAAAATTAAATTAAATCAAACCCAATAACAGTTGAACAGCTGAGGATATGGACAAGTGTTCCAAGAAACATGGCCTGAGTAAATCTCCTGTAAGTGAAACCATAAAGAGTGTTCTAAATATTTCAACTCAGAAGAGACTATTAACTATAAGTTGCTACCTGCAAATTCATTATATGGCCTTGAGAACCCACTTCTCCCAGTATATAGCCACACTGCCAGCCTATAACTCAAATAACCTTAATATATGTTATTTGAGTTATAGGCTGACAAAAGACTAGTCAATCTTATAAACCGATTTATGCATTAAAGATAGAGCTACTATGCTACATTTTATTTTCAATGTAATTGTTAAGCAAAAACCTAAATATCAAAATGAAACCATATGGCTACACCTTTAATATTGTATTCCCTTAATTGCTTATTATGTACTTAATTGTAAAAAATATTATGATATTACTTACATTTCATTCTAGTGAACTGTTTACGTTGTTATGTTAAATCAGAGAACTGAATTTAAGGTGCAAAATTATGGTTGGAAAAAAGGGGTAGGAGTTTTTGAAAATTTATTCAAAAAGATTAAAAAATGTGTTAATAAAATACGTTTATTCAGATCTAAGCCAGTTAATTTAACATTCTTTATTCAACACTGTAGCAACTAACATAAAGTAATCAATATTTGGGAAGTAAAGGGGCACTGGGTTTTGACTAATTTGTTACACTTTGAGCTCATGAGATTCTTATATATGGAGAAACTCCAGCATCTACTGATATGAATCAAATGGAGCATCTTTTGTAAAAACAGGGAAAAGAAGTTAAATGGAAGTTGAAAATGCAATTGTTAGGCATGTTGTTGTCTTGGTTGAATCTAGAGCACATATGAAACTTTTGATTTTTTTTAAGTTTTCACACAAGAAAACTACACATCTCATCCAACTAGTTCAAAAGTTGATGATTTGGGGCCTTTATAAGAAACTTCTTCAGAGCAGCAATGAAATCATTTATACTGTTATATTCCTCCCTGGCTCACAAACATGATGCAATCCATGTGTATTACATGTTCACATGGTTAAGGTTGGGATACATGATCTTCAGTTGTTAGAAGTCAACAACATATAGCATGCTTTGTCAATCAGTACTACAAGGCTAGCTTTTTCCTATTGTATCCTCCAGCCACAGCTTCATGCATGAATCATTGATTGACTGCATTGCTGTGAAGGCATTTGTTTTCTCAAGTTGGTATATCTCAAAGAGCATGGATTTCACCATTCCACCAGTCAATGGAAACACCACCACATTCAATATATATCTTTGCAATATATTCATCTAACAGAAATCCTACTTCATGTTTGCTGATCACCTCTTTTATTTTCTGGAAAGCATTCTCATAAATTAGCTTAATGTAATTTTTTCTCAGGATGCTGCCCTAATCTGGTACTGACCTTTGCATGCACTTGACTGCAGGATTGTTGGCCTTGTGGGCTGGAATTGCTAACTTAATGCCATAATAAGATCTGCAGAGGACTGATTTGATGACTGCTGTTTTTCAGGTTATAAAATAAAGGCATGTGTAAGGTAGTTAGCTTAGGTTGCTACTTGTGGAGTTCAACATTCTTCACATGCTTGCCATATTGGATGTACAGATTTATTCTGACTCTTTGATGCTTTTCATCAATCGCAATATTTATATTCCAAATGGCATATCAAAGAATTAGACCATTAGTTTCAATGAATAGTTTCTGAAATTGCATACAATTTTACCTTCTGTACTTTTGTCATGGTAGAGTACTTGGGACTGCAACAACACAAACACAATCAAGTACAGCAATTAGCTTCTAGACAAACTAGAGATTTGAGCATTTTTTATATAAAATTTGTGCGAACAACACAGAGAACTGTGGAACCAAAGAATAGCTTTAATTGAAATTTATATTTTCTCTTGCTGTGGAATTTGGGACTGATATGGATAATGAAATAATGATTAAAAAAGATACAGTAAGGCATAGCAAAAATAAGTACAGTGATAGAGGTAGTGAAAAATGTTTGGAATTTTGTGAAGTGAATGCACTAGTTATTCTAAATGATAAATATGGTGAATATGTATAGAGGGAATTTATTTTTGTTAATAATAATGGTCAGAGTGTTATTGATTACGTATTATGGCCAGTCAACATGGGGTTTATTGTGAGCAATTTTAAGGTACTTAATTTTTACTCAAGTAGTTGTCATTTTCTGCTGGTAGTAGATATAAAAATTCAATGAGGGAATATAGTGGATAATTCAGGGGAAAGGAAAAATGGGACTAGCCAATATACTACTTATATATGGAGGGAGGATCAGAGAAACAAATTTAAACAAATTCTGGGGAATCAAAGTATAGTCCAATATACCAACATGGAAAAAGTTATATGTTAAAAAATAATGAAATAGAGAAGGCAACCAAAAGCATAAATCAATTAATGCAAAGAGCTGGAGACGGGAGGAAAAAATAGGATGGGAGTTGGGGAAAGGGATGAAGAGTGGAATGATGATGAATGTAAAGTAACAAAAAATAGTGCTGAAGCAAATGCTGATAAAATGGAGAGAGGCAGGGGGATGAGGACTCAAAGAAAGAATATTTAGAGGGGAAAATAGTTTATAACTTGATGATGGAGAGCAAGAAACATGAGTGGAGCAGGAAAAATGAGAAAAATTTAATCAGGATATTAAGTGAATGAATGAATGGTGTTTAATGCCCATTTTTGCTACAGAGGCACCACAGGCAATGGACATTGATTATACATGAGCTGAAATGATATATTGGGAAAGGATTTATTTTAAGGAAGGAATTGTTCTAGGCCTAAGTTTAGTCGTTCCAGGCCTAAGTTTAGGGTACCTCCCCGGCATTTGCCATTTATGAGTACTGAGGAAAACCTGGAAAAAACCTCAGTCAGGGAGGATGGTCCTGGCGGTATTCGAACCCAGACCTCCCGCTCATGAGCCCGTGTCTTAACGACCTCGGCCACCCGTGGCGGTGGATATTAAGTGAAGGAACTATTAGTAGAATGTGGAAAATGTTAAAAGTAACTTATAACAAGTTTGTAACTAAATCCAAGATAAATCCAGGAAAGTGGATAAGATATTTTAGAATTCTTTTTAGTGAGTATAGTAGTTTAAATACAATGCCAAGGTTAGAAATAGGAATGGGCTATATAGAAATGTTGGATAGTGAGGTGAAGGATGAAGAAGTAGTTAAACAAATGAAATTAATGAAAAAGAATAAAGCAACAGGAATAGATGGCATCCCACCAGAATTTATAAAAGAATGGTATTGTGATGTAAACAGAGTTAAGTTACTCACAGGACTGTTTAACTTATTTATGGCAAAGGAAAGTGTACCAGAAAGTTGGAGGAAAGCAATCATTTACCCAATATACAAAGGCAAGGAAAGTGTAGATGTGCCAAAATATTACAGAGGTGTTGCATTAACATGAAATGTTAGAAAAGTTTTTACAAGCATTTTGACAAATCGGCTAAAAATTAGATTGAGGAATATAAAATTATTTCAGAATTCCAAATGGGATTTTACAGGGGGAGATGCATGACAGATAATATATACATTATAAAAACATTAGTGGACAAATATTTAAAAGATAAAAGGGGAAAACTGTACACAACATTTGTTGACTTAGAGAAAGCGAATGATTGCATAGAGTTGCAATTGTTATGGAATAAATTACTGAGTGAGGGAATAAGTTTTCATGTGGTGAATATTCTTAAAGCATTATGCAAGAGAAATGCCTTCTGTGTGAAAGCTGGGGAAGGAATGGTAACAAGAGCAATCATTCAAGAGAAGGAGTTTAGGCAAGTAAGTTATGCCCAGTGCTACTTAATTTGTTTATTGATGATATTTAACACAGATAAAAAAGAGTAACAATTCATTGCCAATTATTAATAATGTCACAATCCCAGGGTTATTATTTGCAGATGATTTAGTTGTTGGATCCATCTCAACAGTTGGCTTAAATCAATCCTTGCAGCAAATAGACAAATACTGTAATGATTGGAGCTTGAGGGTAAATCAGGAGAAGACTCAAATAGTAGTATTCAAAAAAGGAGTAAAATTGAGCAAATATAAGAAGTGGAGGAAAGGAGATTAAGAATATAAGGTAGTTAGGATTTGCATTTATCTAGGAATTAAAATAGATGGGGTTGGCAAATGGGAAAAGCAACAAAAATTAGCTTTGGCAAAAGGGAAAGGAGCAATGGCAGCAGTTAGAGGTTGCAAATATAAAATACCAGGTATAAATGTTAAGTGGCTGGAAAAAAATTTTAGTATGGTGTTTGAGGCAAAAATGTTGTATGGTATTGAAATATGGGAGCTGAAAGGAGGATGGGAAATTGTGGATTTTGTGCATAGGATGTTTTGTAGAGAAATTTTAGGTGTACCGAGTACAACAGCAAATGAAGTTGCACAAATTGAAATGGAAAGAATGGGGAGGAAAGGTATGATTATGGAAAGAGCTTTCAAATATTGATTCAGAATCCTAAACTTAGATGAAAGAAATTTGTTTAAGAAATGCTTAGAATTTCAAGAAAAGACTCTAAGAGTCTAAGGAACAATGGGTGGAGTTAATCTTAGGATAATTCTGGAGAACAATGGAATGGGGGACATTTGGAGGAGGACGAGGAGGAAGAAGAACAATAAAAGGGGTTTTTGGAAAGTAGTAAGAAAGAGATTGGAAGATATAGAAATACAAAAACTGTTTAGCCAGATAGTGGGCAAAAGATCTTTAGTATTTTATATACGATAAAAAACAAATGGGAAAGAGAGATGTACATTGATAAACCAAATAAAGAACAAAGAGAGACGCTTGCATGGTTAAGAGCAGGCTTGTGGAGATTAAAAGGAATAAGAAAAGGGTTTTCTCCAAATCAGTGCCCAATATATGGGAGAAGAATGGAACATATAGTGTTTGAGTGCAAAGGGACGGGACTCTGGAGGAAAAAGTTTGTAAACGTGAAATGGTTTAAATTATTTAGAAAAATAGCCTTAATGAAAATCATTAGTAAAGATAGCAGGAGTGTAGGGGAATTCCTGAGCAAAGTTAAAAATAAATGGAATTGGGCATTAAGAAGGGAAGTAAATCAAATAAATTAAGCTGTTGCATTTGATTAATCATATTAGGATGTAGCTAAGGGTGATTATGGTTGGGAGTTGGTTATAACTGTTATTAAATTTGAAATGCATTTGAGAAATAAAGTCTTTATTAGTTTGTACAGGCTGTAGCTAGTTATAATGGTATACGTAGAGTAATGAAAAATTTTATTTAGGACCTTGGATTGGGTCGGAGCCTGATCCCCCTGGAATTCCCATAGGCTGCTGCTGATGAGCCGGGTACTGGGAACTGATGCAATCATGGTGGAAATATTGTATTGTTAAATTGTTAAATTATATTAGAACTTGGATAAAGGTGATAGAATAAAACTAACTATTGTATTTATATTTTTTTGTAATTGTGAGGGGGGCATACCCTAAAATGGCTTGGACCAGATAGGTGGAGACTCCCTGGTAGTTTGTATTTGTATTTTTTGTATTCTTAGCATATCAATAAATTTCAAATTTTCTCTTGCAGGTTTTGCTATATTCACTTGAAAACAAATGGGGCTGCAAATTTATAAATATATCATTTTATATCTTCTTGTTTTGCTCTTAAAAATGAGAGCATAGTATTTTATGTAACTACTCAAGAAAAGCAAAAATCATTTATTTTTCTGCCCAAGAAAAGTAAAAATAATTATTTTTCACCCAATTTTTTAAAAAAAACATGAAAGAAAAAATTCAGTAAAGATGCTGAAGCATCAAAGAGATAGTGAAAAGGGGATAAATATGCTAATCTAACAAAAAAGGTATGAAAGATTTGTCTATATTACTTCATTTCGTCCCAAAATGCAAATTTTAAAGTATGAAAACAGCTAAAGATAAACTGTAAGGGTGCCGCACCATAAAATCATTCCTTAAATTGCAAGCATTTTTTTTTGTGTAATAATACTAAATTTACAAAGTCCACAAGGGAGATTAGTTAAACTGATAAGCATAGTAGAGCATTTTTTGCAGAAAATTGTATGTTAAAATGGCAGTATCTGAAATATAGCCAGGTAATTAATAGCAGTGTATTTATTCAACTCAGAGAACAGTATGAAAAGGTGACATATTTAAATTTACAGTGTCTTTGCTGCTGTACTCATCAAGCTTTGTTAATCTGTTTGCCCTGTTAACCATTGGAAGTTTGGATCAGTATCATATACTGCATATGAATTGTAAAGATATTTTTTGGAGATTAGTAGCTTTCTGTTACTCTTTATAAGGAGCTATATATAAATTTCTTAATTTACTGTATAATTGCCAGTTTCAGGAAAGACTTTCTCCTGGTGCACGGGATATTATGTATGATGGTGATACAAGAAAAAGGAAGGTTAGATATGAGCTTAAAGTAACACTTTAATAGCAGAATAATCTGCTTTCTTAAATTGCTGCATTGTAAAATTTGTTAAATATTTTATAATTAGCTAGGCTGATGTCTGCTGCCATTATAGATTTTATGAAGCAATTGCAAAAAGTATTATCAATTGTAATTGAAATTTATAGAAAGACAACAGGCTGAATGATATACAGTAGAACCTTGATTAATCGTTTTTGGAGAGACCAGGTTAAAAAAGCAATGGATGAGAGAAAATGATAGATACAGAAAGTACATAAATCATGTTCAAAAATAAAGCCAGTATATAAGCAAATGGTATATTTTGCATCAATTGTACATGTTATTGTGTACACATTTTACATGTTTGTGGTCAATCCTGGTGGGGTTTTTTTTATGCCTGTTTTTACTACTGAGACTTCACAGGTGATGTACACTGATGACACATGAGATTAAATGAGGTATGGGAAAGGATTTTTTTTTTTAAGGAAGGAAACGTTCCAGGCTTAAGTTTAGGGTTCCTCTCTGGCATTTGCCAAATATGAGGACAGGGGAAAACCTGGAAAAAAAACTCAGTCAGGGAGGACGGTCCTGGCAGGATTCGAACCCCAGCCCTCCCGCTGGTGGTCTAGTGGTAACTATACAAGCCCCGTAGACACAAGATCGTACGTTCAATCCCGGCCAGGTTCGATGGATTTCGGGCGTAAAACTCGGAAGTATGGGCTTATTCGGAAAGGAAGTAAACCCGAGGTTCCCATGTCGTACATTTATGGCACGAAAAAGAACCTCAAGCCTAAAAGAAGAGGCTTCTGAGTAAAATTTATCGGCCGTTTCACGCTCTGAATTGAATAGGGCGCTGATGGCCTTAAGATATTAAAGAGCGCCCGTACATAAACCAATCAATCACTATCGCCCATACCGTCATTGTCATGTGCATAGAATATGCTCGTACAGTTAGTTTCACAGCTTCAGCAAACATCGACACGACTTCAAGTGTTGCATCATCTTCCCCTTCCTTCTCACTCCCCTCCCTCATATCACAAATAGTAGCAACTCCTTCCACTTTGTCGCACACTTCAACACTTTGAACGCCACATGTGACAACGTCCTCGTACATTCCACGTAATACGTGTCACAACTGACGGCAACGTCAACTCTGCCCCATTCTTCGCATTGGCTAACCTATCATCATTCTGCTGCTCCAAAAGTTTAGACAACCATGGAGACTTCGAGTCCACTTCCTCGGATTAAGCTTGACGCTAACTCTCGGTACATGCGATGATCACTGCTTCGTTATTCCAGTTTGAAAACGATCGTTGGAGGATATAATTTCTTCGGGACTGAACTTTATGAAAGAATAATACGGGAAAACTACATTTCGAGGAACAATGAATGCGGGACGTATTTTATTTACATAAGGTAAAACGTTTGGGACCATAAATTGAACGGTACACCCGGAAAAAAAAAGATGGTTCCGGTAACGATAGATCGAGGTTCCACTTTATATAAAATAATTTGAACATTAGCTTATTTTAACAAAATTATATGAGTGTAAGTCTGCTTATCTGGCTTTCTTTGTGCCCTTTAGCTTTGCATACAGTATTGTATACAGCATCATTAGCTTAAGCTTAACACATGAATAGTTTTTAAACAGCGGGAATTTTCACAGTGAAATATAGTACAATATTGCAGCTTTTATGAGAAAATCACTCAAATTTCACTTATTTTGTTTCACTTACTTCGGGCATATTTCAAAAACTGTTTCCCTCATCATCAGCATGATTCCACTGTCAACTTGTCAACATATTGAGATATCACTGTAGATTTTACGAACTAATAGTGAGGTTACTGTTGTTTGGAAGAAGAAAACTATATAATTTTTCTCTGTTTTTGTTTATGAGTCTACTTTCCCAAACTGCTAATTCTGTTAGATTTTGAAGATCTTTAAGCAGTTCTCTCTCTCTCTCTCGGGAGGGGGAGAGTGGAGGCAGGAATGGTGTGCTATAGCTGATTTTTTTGTAGTTTATATTTTACATTTCTCTCTGTTCCTTAAACCATATGGTAATGTTTCTTTTAATTTTGCCTATATATTTCATATTACAGTCTTTGCAAGCAATTTCGTAAATGCATGCTTGTTTTCCTGGCAGAATTTTGTCTTTTGTATTCATTTTTAGGAGGTTTTTTAAACTATGTTTGTTTACTGAAGCCAGGATAATGTTTGCATTTTTATGAGATGCAATAAGACTACTCAACCAACAACAGCACCATAAATTCATAATCAAAATATTAAACAATAATGTTCTTCCCTTTCAGGATATAAAAATTATAAAAAAATGGCAATACACTGGAATTGACATATTCAGAAAAGATATCCATACAGATACGACTAATTATATCAAGAACAACAGCCATGACCCAAAACAACACAAACTTACAATAATTAACAGCTTCACATTCAGATTAACAAACCTACCAATAAGCAAGACAGAATACAAAACTGAGTACCAAAAATCATAGAAATAGCACAGAAATATGGCTACACAATAGATCTGATCATCAATAAAATAGAAAAATTCAAGAAACGAAAGCAAATAAACATCATTACACTTAAAGGCTACAAAGGAGATCACATATACATCAAATTCTCATTGCATTCAAGAGCACGCCAAAAATTTCAGAAGATTTTTAAAGATACAAGCATTATTTTGGCTCCAGGAAACAAATTCAGTTCAAAAATGTCCTAAAATGAACAAAAAAAGACAAAATTCTTCCAGAAAAACAATCAGGCATTTATGAAATCACTTGCAAAGACTGCAATATGAAATATATAGACAAAAATGAAAAGAAACATTACTATAGCACATCATTTCTGGCCAAAAAAAAAACCATACACATACACAAATTCCAAAATTAATCAAAACTCTTAAAAGCTCTTTTAAAAAATCAATAGAATTAGCAGTTTAAGAGAATATATTCATAAACAAAAACAAGGAAAATTTAGATAATTTTGATCTTCCAAACAACAGTAACCTCATCACTAAGTTTGTAGAAATCTGCAGAGTGACATCTCAGTACCATGCTAGGAACCATGCTAATGATGAAGGCAAACCATCATCGAAACATGTCCAAGTAAGTGGGGGGAAAAAAAAGCGAAATTTGAGGAATTTTCTCTTAAAAATTTCTCTATTAACACATGAAGTTTATGCCTCATTATGCAGCAGAATTAAGTATTCAGAATACTATTTTAATTTGAAGTGTTAATACAAAACAAAAATTCATCTCATACTATAAAAAAGTAAATAAAATTTAAAAATATTGTTTTATAATCATGATCATTTTTGTGTGTGCTTCTGCCAAACAGCAATGGTGCTCTAAACAGGTATGACAGTAGTTACTGGGGACAACAGTATCAATTTTTAAGGGAAGATGCATAATGCAGTTAAAAATGGGAGTCAGCAATTAGAATATGTAAATTGGATTAAATTGTTAGGGATGGAGTAAGATATGATATTTCAGCCTTACTCAAGCTCTGGCTGTTAGTGCCTATGCCCCTAATGAAGGCACCTGTAGGAGAAAGGGATGAGGGGAGGGGGAAACTGGATGATCAGAACCCAAAGGCAGTGAGACACAAATGCAGAGGATATCCCTGATATTAACATTTTTTTAAAAAATTGAGTCGAAATTGTAACATACACACTACTAAAATTCAATAAAATGGAAGACTAGTTTCGGGAGCCATCGCTCCTATCATCAGTTCCTGGTTGACTGCCGGTCTCGTTGTTTGTCGACTGGCAGTCGACCAGGAACTGATGATAGGAACGATGGCTCCCGAAACTAGTCTTCCATTTTATTGAATTTTAGTAGTGTGTATGTTACAATTTCGACTCAATTTTTTAAAAAATGTTAATATTTGACACCACTGTTACAAAAGTTCACTATATTGTATACAATCCCTGATACTGGTAGAATCTACCTTAAAATAGTTTGAGCCTCTCAGAAAGGCTGCACCCATATCAGACATCAGGACAGAAATCTTTCCAAAGCTCAAGCCACTCATATTGCACCAGCCCATCTCCCCTGGCACTTTTGACCCTATGACAAAATCAAGGAAATTAAATGAATGAGCAGAAACTTTGTGGAAAGGAAAGATCCATTTGAGCATCCTATGTGACCAGGGGAAACCACAAAAAACCCACTGTCAGGATGGCCATCTTCAAAGGATTTGATTTTGGGACCTCCCAAATATGGGTCCAGACACTACTCCTGAGCCACCCCTTTCAGTAGAAAATGTACATGCTTTACTAATTTTATTAATATGTCACAGAATCAACTACATTCTCTGAATGAAAAACCATCATCAGCAGCCATTGATATGTGGCCAAGAGCTCCATGCCATGGAAGCATACCAAAATGATGATGCTATGTGTAACCTCTTGTAAGGTAAACATATTTCTAAAATATAAATGAATATCCAACACTATCGTCTCATACACTCTAGTGCTTCACTTACTTTTAAAATAGGGTGGGACTGGTTTCAAAGAGAATCCTCTCCATTCTTGACCAACTTGACGACTCAATATTTTAAAAGTAAGTGAAGCGCTAGAGTGTTTGAGGTGAGTATTGGATAATCATTTATATTTTATCTAGCTTCACTGCATTGGTTTCAACAGAATTTTTAAAAAATTTGTTATATATTTCTAAAGTTTGCTTGCTGTTAAAGCTGAAAGTGATAATGATAAAACTTGTATGGATAATACATTAGCATTTTATTTTTTCTTAAAGAAAAAGTAATGCATAAACTCAGCTTGATAAACTTCATTATCTATGACACTTTTAATAAAACATATAGCAAGAGATGTTCAAAAAGGCTAATATTTTTTTCAGTAACACATTATAAACGTTGCTTGGAAAGTTCCGTGAATATCCATGAAATGCCCAAATTTATTAAGTGGCATTGTTGGCAAACACAGTTTTTAATGGTGTATGACAAAGCCCAATGCAATATATAGTAAACATTTGACAGTCATCTAAATTGCCCATTATCACATCTGGCATAAAAATATTGGGGAAACAAATACCATGGAGTGATTAGACTTTTTTTTGCATGATCATATTTTTTGATCTTATGTTAATAGACCCTGAAAGCTACATTCATAACACATGAAAATGTTATTCTACATGAAATTACTTCTCATATAAATGTGCATACAACATTGGGTTTTCCTTGGTGAATAAATTATTTTAAATTTTTTATATAGGAAAGTATAAAAATGTTTTCTTCTTTATCACATTATAAGCAAGAAATAATTAACTTTGTGTGAGATTTTTTTTTGTGAAAATCTAACAATTGAACAAACTGAATAAACACAAGTTAGTCATTGGTGCATGAGGAGTCATCAGGCAAGGGTTTTCTTTTACAAATATTAGAAGGTATGTCAAGGATAGTTTTTCTGTCTGATGATGATGGGAAGTAGAGGCTATTATAGCTGAAAATACCTTGGCCTAAGAAATAGGTTGTCTCCATACAGAATGCCATTGAGGCATTATGTGGTTAATGCAGTGTACTTCCAAACTTAATGTCAACTCACTAGACCAAACATTGCCATTTCTCAAATCAAGCAGCTCTCCAATTGACTTTATAAAAGCTGGATGGACTGCATTTCAGATTCATGTTCTTCAGAGAACATTCCTGGAATTGCCAGATACTAAACCAAATTATTCCAAATTAGTTATCAGACCATGGAAACGTAAGTGAAAAACAAATGTTAAAGAAATCACTCATAAAAGACAAAAGATCCTATTCCTCATGGTTTTGTGGTATTATGGTATTATCCATGAGAACTGAGATCAACCCTCATGATCATTTGGTCTTTTTTGCCTTTATTCTGATTCCTTAAGATCAATCTATTACTTCATGTTTTCTGAACACTATATGGCCAAATTCATTTATTGAGAGGTTTTTGCATATTGTGTACTTTTCCAGATAATAAGAACATTATGCTTCTTATTGGTTTTTAGTATTTTAAACACCTTGAACTGTACAGGTGATTTTTCTGTGCATAGAAAGATATGAAACTTAATCCACTTCCTGCAGAGGCAGGGGTTTCAGCCCCTTTAGCTGCTACAGTGCAAGTTCTGTATCCATGGAACTTCTAATGTTACTAGAAATATACCAAGCTAACATCTGAGCCTTTCATCTTGGGGAGTCATCTGGATACATTGTACTTTTGGGGCAGTGTGTTCTTGTGACCCATGGGCCATGGATATGCTGCAGTGGGGTGGTGAGTTACCTTCAAACACTTTGGTTACCCATTTGAAGAGTTGGGGAATCTGATACTAGGTTAATTCATCCAACCAGTGCTGTTGATAGCCTTGCTAGCTGACTTGGAACATGTAAGTAGCATACCTATTTCAACCCCATATGTAATCTTAGGTGCTGGCCTAATGGAAAAAACCATCAAAGGAATACCTTGATAGGCTTGGAGAGTAGTTTCCACTGAACTAACAAAATAAACAGAACTCACCTAACCCTGTGACAATAACTGAGAGCTACTTAGTAGAAGATATAACAAAATCTATTAAAGCTGTGATTAAAAATGCTAAAGTGCATAGCACTGAATACATGACCACTCAGTGACACTCTGTGGCAGCAATAACTTTAGCTCAAACAGATCTAGTCTCTTAGTTGAGGTAGAGAGACATATTTCTTTTTAGATATTTTCTTTATATAATACTTATTCCCTGGTAAGTTGACATTGACATTTTAGAATTTTTGAATAAATTTTATTTTTATATGATATATGAATTTTTATTTAAATAGATGCTTTGTTCTCATGTTCATTTTTTGACTGCAGTATTATACTGCAAACTGATTTTTCCAGTTATATATTTTATTTTCTATTAGCATTGAATCAAAATGCATTTATTTTTGCTATCTCTTCTGTTTTTTGTGTTCTTTATTGCACTTTTTTTTTGTTTTTTGTTAAATGAAGAAGCAGATTTGAGAGATAAACACAACTCATGTATTAAATGTGTTATATATCTCTGTGTAAGTACAGCTGTGAATGAAGAATTACCTTATGGAACCAATCCCTCAAAGGTGAAGAATTTCCAAGATCTTCAGGTGCTTATGAGATGCATATTCACCATTTTCAGCAGAGCTGTGTTTGAAAGAATTTTCCACTTTGTTCCCTTGTTTTACTTGATTATTTTTCTGTTAGTTTTTAATAGAATTATCATACTCAGAATGTTCTATATTCAGATATTTTTCAGCATTGGTACTAATACAAGTATTCTGCCTAGACATATTTTTTTTGTTTATATTTTATCTTGCAGGCACAAACAAAGAAATTATTGGAGAGGATGCGACAAGAAGACCGTTTATTAGATGGCTCTGGTGATTTTTTTGAGGGTGGTGAGTTAAAAGAAGATTTAGGTGAAGTAGGAAAGTTAGAAGGTGCAGGCAAACCAGGTCGTGTACGCATCAAAACAGCATCAAATTGTGAGTTAATGCTATTTATCTATCTACAAATAATCTTAAAAAAATTTTTTGCAAATTTTCTCATTAAAGATATGAGTTGTAAGAAATTTCTGGATAAAAGTGTCAGGAAATCTCATCACTTACTTCAGAAAATGTTGTTCAGGAGAGTAAAAATTCTGAGAAAAACCAGAGATAAACAGAGAATGTAATGAATTAGAGTTGCCTGTAGAAGGATTAGGGTATTTATCTATGTACACATTTTCCTCAAATATGGAATTGTAGCATAGAGCAGGATGCAGCTGTCTGGCAATATATAACAGGAGAATCTCAGAAATGGCATGCTTTGTAGAAACCCATTTCTATTCCACTATGGGAAATAAACAATAAAAGAGGAAAGCATTATTCAAATTCAGTAGTGGTTTTTTAGGGTTATCTAAATTATACTCTCCTTTCCTTTGTTAGTATAGTAGATTAGAATATCCTAATGTAGACGTAAAACTTATTCAGATATCAGTATAAAAGGTCACTTAGCAAATAGGTAAAGATAATATTTGGAATAAGAATGTTGAGCAAGGAGAAGCAAGTTCCAAAAATTCTCAGGCCCACAAAAACAAAAGTTAAATGCTTTGTTTTCCCTAGAAATTAATTGTGTGTGTCTATGTAGCATAGCTGCTTCCATCATGGTAATACAAGCATAAAGTTTATTAACTATCAAGCCCAGGTTGTGTCCCAATTAGGATAGGAAACACAAGATTCATTGTGGAATTTTCCCGTGCCCTAAAAATAAAAATTAGTTTTGGTGCTAGAAAATATTAAATTTGCCAAGTGGGTTGGCTCAGGACTATTGAAAGAAACTTTAATTGGAAGGTGCCATGTTTAATATGAATATCAGCCATCTCAAAAAGGTTCTCTTTTTTTATGGTTATCAGTTGCAAAGGTAAATTCCAATTTGGTGTTTCCTTACCATGTATCACAAAAAACCTTTGACATTAAAAAAAACAATAATAAAATGAAATAGATATGCCTTTATAGCTAAAGCTATTTTGGTTTTGCAATAATTGATTTTTTTGCTTGCTTTTTTTAATAGTGTTGTGATAATTTATTTTGTTTACTTGCTTTTTTTAATAGTGTTTATGCCTGTTTTAATTACTGAGGCATCTCAGATTGTGGACAATGATACATGAGATTCAGTTATACAATGGAAAATGAATGTTTCTGGGGAAAGAAGTATACCAAGCATAAGGTAAAGAGCACCTCCTGAACGTTTACCGTTGATGAGAATTGAGAAACACCTCAATCAGTACAGTCCTAGTGGGATTTGAACCACAAAACTCCCATTGGCCACCCTTGACATTGTGTTTGTTGACTGTACCAAAGAGCTGCTGCATTTGGCATGGGTCATTGAAAGATTTTAAAAGGTACTTCAACATTATGACAAATTGAGATCATTGTATGATTGAGTCAAACTAACACTCTTTTGCTCCACTTGTTTAAAATATGTAGAACCAGTTTCACAAACCCTTCATATGCATTGTCAGCTCATTGTTGACTGGAGAATAAACTGCTATGGTGTGAGAATGTGTAATCTGCTGTGGTGGAAGTGTGATGAACTTAAAGTTTATGTTTTCATCGACAGAAGTGTCGAAGTTCATTAAACTGTCTTTGTGCTTGTAAGTGTAGACTTTCTTCCATGTTGCTAATTCTGTAGGTCCTTGCACTGATTTTAATAATTTTGTTTTATTCAATATATCATGGGTTTCTGTCCAGAAATGAGGCCACCACTGATTTCTCCAATGGCTTATATTTTATGTTCCTGAAATGTTCTTTTAACTATATGCCTATATTTCTCTTTGTTTTTCCAATGTAAATTTTTTCATATTCTGTAAACTTATTTTACAAATACCTGCTTTTTTCTCTTGTGGAATACTGTCATCGTTGTCAATCAGGAAATTTTTAACATTAAATCTATTTATAGGTGCTAACCTGATATTAGCATCTTTAAGAATGTTCTAAATTTTTTTTTAGCCCATGAATTGTGAATTGTTTTTAAAACTAGCTTATCTTTTTTTGCTGATAGTGTTGTGGTTTCTTTAATAAGTTTTTGCCTCTTGAATTTCTGTACTTTTTTGTATACTAGTTTTTTTTAAAACCTCTTTAACCGCTTTTTTTCAATGATTAACTTCACTTACAATGTTCTAATAAACATTTTTTGGTTTTAATTATAAGAAATATTGCTATGCTACATGTCCAGTTTTCTTATATTATCTATATACTAATGACAATAAATGAAAAATATTTACATGTATTTTTTAATTATAGACTTGGATTCCTGAATTATTTTATAATGTTAGGAGTAATCATCACATAATAAGACCATGCCGGTTCCTTATACTGCCTCTAACTCTAAACTATTTACAAATGTACAATTCTACAAGAAGTAAGTAAGCATGGGGTCAATATGGTATGAGGGGGAAAGAATGGTAAAAGGATTTTGGAAAGGGATAAAAACAAGAATTGAGGATATTGAAAAACCGGAAATATGGGCTAGTCTTAATGCCAAAAAATTTTTGAAAGTATATAGTACACTTAAAAAATGATTGGGGAAGAGAAAGATACATTGAAACCTGTGATAAGGCAGGGGAAGGACTGGCATGGTTTAGAACAGGAGTAATATGTTAAGTGGATTAAGAAATGATTATACTATGGGGAAATGTCCAATATGTGAAGAACCAAATAGTACTTGGCATTGTATTTTAGAATGTAACAAATCAGTTTTGGATGGAATGAAGTGGAAAAACTTAACAAATGGAATAAGAGGCAGAAGAATTTTAAATCTAAAATCAGATCAAAATATAAAGAAACTTGAAAAATACATCGGAAAGGTGAGACAAAAATGGTCATGGGCAAGACAAATGGGAACAATAATGTTGACAATGGCACTATTTGGGAGTGAATACTTAATCCCTGTTATATATTCAATCTGATGTCAATTATAATGTAGTACAAAGGAATGCAACTCCATAAATTGAGACTGATTAAGTGAGAAATTTAAATGTTTTAATAGTAGTACGTTTACATGTATTGAAACTATG
The DNA here is from genome assembly GCA_030762175.1 of Metallyticus violacea. Classification (NCBI taxonomy): domain Eukaryota; kingdom Metazoa; phylum Arthropoda; class Insecta; order Mantodea; family Metallyticidae; genus Metallyticus; species Metallyticus violacea. Next base: position 53,588,780 of record CM060840.1, on the reverse strand, counting down.
GAAATGTAAATTGTTTATTTTGATTTTAACATGATTACGTGTTTGTGAAAACTGCATGAAGTGGTTCTATTTATATGTTAAAAATGTTATATCTGCATGGAAATTGGAAGAAATAAATTCATTCATACAAATGTACAAAATGACATAGTAAACTTGTTAATTATGATTATGATCTCTTTGCTTAATGGCACCTAGAAACATTTTTACTTAATGTTTGGCTTTATTTGTTGAATTTTGCACATTTATAAATCAAGTGATCTACCATTCGATCTTCCTCAATAAAAAAAACATTGAGCATTATCCATTATTGTAATTCTATGATAATAAGATTTTAATTTTTCATGGCCTACTAAATTGCCAAATTTAGAGTAAATTTTAACTTCAGACTAAGTTGCTTTTCACACTTGGAAAAATTATTTTGTGATTGTGCCCTTCATGCCCATTTCCCATTCCCCTTCCCAATAATGTCTCCTTGTTTCAAGAAGTTCATACTTAACCACACTAGGCAGAATCTTTTAACGTATTTGTAGGCTTGGGCCTTCAGTTTTAAATGTTATCACTACTTATTTCTGTAGATTCCTACATGAACCTTGATCCAGCTAAATTCCACTGTCCACTTCTCTGCTACAGGGCTCTGAGGAGCTGTTTTCAAACATCATCAACAAGGAATTTATGGTTGTTGGGTACTTGAGTGCATCATCCCTTTGCTCTCTGTGTAGATGGCTGCCATCTCCTGTTGTCCCTCTTTGGTTTCAGATTTAAGTTCCCTGATATTTTCCACTTTCAGTATAGCCAGTTTTTCAGCCTGGTTATGCATCTGTCACACAGTCGCATTTCAGTTCATGTTGGTTTCTCATTCACAAACTAACTATACATGATCCTTTGTAAGATTTACTTCCATCTGTGTATATTTTAATATCATACTTATTGTCTTCAACTGCTTGTCTGATTGACAAAGAGTATGCTGAGCGTGACCATTCCTTGATTGCACATCAGAGTCAAGCAACATTGTGTGTGTGTGTGTGTGTGTGCATGCATGCATGCCCTTGTGTAGTTGTTGTTTTTTATTTTAAAGTTGTGTAGAGCATTGGTCATAGGCAATTTCAAGTGTACAGTGTTTGGTTCAATTTGGATCTAGTTAAAGTGCATTGCAAAATAATAAGAGCAACTGATGAAACTAGGCATATAAAGAAAACAACTGAAATCAAATATATTTTGACTTAAGCACTTTAAATTATGTAAGCTTATCATATGATTTGTTACAAACAAATGCATTCTTTTCAGAGACTGCCAAATACTAAAAACAGTTCATTGCAAAATGATAAGAACACTTGTCATTAATATCCTATAAATTATCCATTTTTCAAAACAACCTGAATCACACAATCTATCATACCCTCTCCAATGTAATACATAAGACTCCCTATACATTCTCCATAGGGTTTAGATCTGAGGAATTGGTGGACCATTCCATGACGCATTTGCAGCACAACCATTCCCTTGTGGATCTGGCAGTGTGGATGGTTGGCTGAAATATCCAATTCTTTAATCTTATTTTGATTTAAAGTAAAACACTAAAAATCATGTCGTCACATTAAAACTCTCTTTAAGTTTCACAAACACACTTATAAAAGTAATTTTGGTACATGTTTCGTGAGGTACATTCCTCACATTGTCAACCAAAACGACGACTCAATGACAATGTGAGGAATGTACCTCACGAAACATGTACCAAAATTACTTTTATAAGTGTGTTTGTGAAACTTAAAGAGAGTTTTAATGTGACGACATGATTTTTACTGTTTTACTTTAAATCAAAATAAGATTAACAAAAGTTTCACTGTGTGGATTCCCAAATTCCGTAGAACATATCCAATTCTTTGTTCCAAACTTCTCTGTAAATACTCTTCAAGCAGTGTATGATAGTGTATGGCTTTATGATCTGCAGGAAATGCAAGATGTGCGTTCCCTTTATATCTGAATCCACTATAGATCATCAGAAACTTGCCTCTTTCCTATCTCTTTGATAACACTTTCTCTTCTTTTCTGAGGTCATGCCAGCAGTGTACCCAACCATCAGGACCGCCCAAATTGAATTTCTTTTCATCACTGAATATTATATGCTTCCATTCAGTCTTCCAGGTGATGTGTTCCTTAGTGCAGTAAACCCATATCTGTTTATGATGGACCATCACACGGATTGCTTCCTCTTTTTCATGCATTTCAATGTTTGTTAGCCTTGATAATGTTGATTTGTGAACATTGACATTGGTATCACAAACAAGCTGTCCCAACGATGATCCACCAGCACTGACTGATCAGTGATCAGTGCCACTTTTGTTGAGTTTTTTAGTTCTTCCAGGTGACTTTTTCATTCCATAATTATTTCCTAGCTTCTTGAAGTTATTTATAATGCTGGTGACCAGACAGACCTTGCTATTTCCTAAGACGAAAATCCTTCTTCTTTGTAGGCATTAATCTGACTGTTCGAAGCTGGACAACCCTATCTTCCAACCCATATTTTCTTAATCATACACTCTTTGAAAACACAATAGACACAAGACTGCTCACTCTGCAGTTACAGAAAAATGTTTGCATATGAAAATGTGTTTTGCAGTCTCGTCAGACTGCTTGCATAAACAGTATGTAGGATTTCCATGATAGAATCCCATTGTCTGTAGGTGTTTCTAGAATGGTCAATGACTAGTGATCATTCCAGTAGCTTTCCTGGCTTGCTTTTTAGTCCTAATTAGTAAATCCTTAAGAACCTATCAGATATTTTGATAATTTTTACCCAATTCTAGATCAGGAATGTTCCTTCATCTTATCTAATGTTCTTTCTTAGTCCAGTGGTATTTTGTGGTTCCAGCAGTAATTCTTGTTTATGTCTCATAAAGGTTCTGGTCCTTTGAAGTCAATCTTGGTTCCTTCTTTAGCCAGTTTATCTGCAGCTTCATTACCTTCTATACCCCGATGTCCAAGCATTTGTTATATTAATCTTCTTAACATAATACAAGTCATTTTAAAAGGGTAAGTCATTTATTAAGTAAGTTACAAATGGATATAGAACTTTAATAAATAAAGTACTGAAGTCTCAATATAACCTCCTTGTACATTGAGACACATGTCCCATTATTTCACAAGCCCCTGAAATCCAGCAGCATAAAATTCTTTTGATTGCTGTCGGAACCAGACAGTTATTTCCCTTTCTACAGCCTCATCATCAGGAAAAGGTTCATCTGAAAGATGATATTTAAGAGGCCTGATCAAATGGAAGTCACTTAAAGCCAAGTCAAGGCTATATGAAGGGTGCTCAAGGACTTCCCACTTGAAAATTTGCAGTGCTTCATTTGCCTTGTTGGCAGTATGAGGATGCACATTGTCATTCAAGAGAACACATCTTTGACGAGGAGTCCTGATTGCTTCAATTGAATGGCCTTACAAAGTTGAAGAATGTGAGCATCACTTTGCTAGTGGATGGTGTCATTTTAAATTTTTTTGTGGGCAATGAAATATCTTTTCACTGCGTCGAAACATGCTTTTTCTCGGGCTCATATTAGTGAACCCAAGACACATCACCTGTGACTTTGGGCTAGTATATCATGTTTTTCATTGTGGTAGCAATTGGAATGCTGTAATGCCAGATCCATTCTTTCATTGCATTTTGTAGTCAGTCCTGGTGGTGTAGTGGCAACCATACTTGCTTTCTAAACCCAAGAACGTGGGTTCAAACTCGGCCAGGACGGATGAAATTTTTTCAGGCATAAAAATCGTAAGTATGGCTTCCTTTGGAAAGGAATGGAAGTAGAGCCATGGGTCCCGTTGTACATTTATGGCACGAAAAAGAGCCTGAGGCCTGAAAAAAGAAGTCTCTGAGCAAAATTTGTCGGCTGTTTTATACCCTGAATAGAATGGGACCTGATGACCTGTGATGTTAAAGAACTTCTGTAAATAAACAAATAAAAAAAATTGCATTTTGTATTGTGGGGTCAATTATTCGGAGCACAGACTTTGTGAGAAATAACCTGTCATGCATTATGAGGTAGGCCATGCCATATAAACAACCAATAGCAATAGCTATAGTATCTATAGTTACTTTTCTGTCTGCTTGGATTAATTCTTCAACAAGTTGCAAATCCGCCTTATAGCAATCTCTGTTCACCAGCTGATGCCATGTTCATCTTTGATATGTGTCTGCCCTTCAGAGAATTTCTGCACCCAATTGTAAACAGCTTGATGTGACAGACACTTCTCATCGTAGATGAGGAGCATTTATTTATGAATATTCTTTGATTCCATACCATTTTCCCACACAAATTGCACAACACAGCACTACTTGATGGTTGTACACTCACCCAGAGGTGCTGTCATCTTGCAACTGCTGTTTTGCTATTAAAAACATTGATTGTCTAATGTTGACTGTCACCAATTGCCACTGGACTAATGTGGCCATCTAGTGGCAATAGTCTCATTCAAACATGTAGTACCCCACATGAATTTGTAAAGTACTTAATAACTTGCCCCCTTATCTATAATCTATATAGTGCTGTAAAGGAAGTTTGGTGGAAGTAATTCTAAGTGCTGCTCATAAAATGTATTATTGCAATGGCAAAATTAATTTTTACCCAAGCATTGCTTCCCTTTTTCAATGAATACATGCCACTGATTCATTATATGTATTGCTTATGTTTATCGCTTTAAAGCTCTTTAATGTACATTAAGCTAAAGAAATATCCTGATGTTCATTATAGCAATGCAGAGGGCTTCAGCTGCCAGAGAACAGCAGCGGCGAGTATTTGGAAGCATGAATGCACCTCCTGATGAAGATGACACTGGCAGCCTAGATTCAGATTCAGATCTTCTATTGGATGGGGAAGGCTCAGAACTTGGTAGTGAAGAAGAGGATGAAGAGCTGGAACTGGGACTGGATGTTAATGTGAAGGAAAAACAGGAGCGCAGTGATGATGATTTCTGAGCAGTTGAGTCTACTCTTATGCCCATTTACCCTACTCTCTCATAGCTTTGTCCTAAAAATACTTTTTCTGAAACCAATCTATACAACAAATAGAAAGCATTTATTCTATTTTACATATTTTTTGTTGGAAAAGCACATACAAAGTTAACGAAAACAATTTTGAATGCTAACATCATAGTAAAAACATTTTTCCTTCCAGAGGAAGAAAGAATGCTAGTATAATAACAGATCAAAACTGTTTTACAGCAAAAATTTTAATTATAATATTGTGGGAGGCTTTAAGGTGTGTGATCACATGAAATTATGTCAATATGCACAATAAATACACTCTGGAAAGAATTAAGATTTTCTATTTGGAAGAAAATGTAATTGTTTTCTTTTTCTTCTTCTTCTGTTATCCCAACCAAGTTAAAGTATTCTGTGACACCATGATTAGTAGCTATCCTGAGTCTGAAGACTTAATATTTTAATTAGTGTTAGCTACATACTAATTTCAAAAGCTAATTAATAATCCCACCATAATATATTAAAAATATTATTCCTGAAAATGTGTGCATTGTTTATAAAACATGAGTTTAAGATGAAGAAGGTAAATTAATTGCATATCATATTTGTCAGTGTCATAAGTAGAGCCTGGAAGTGCAGGCATTTATTTTGATTAAAGTAGGCAGGGAAAAAGGCACTTAAAATACTGAAAATAGGCAGGAATGGTAATTAAAATAGGCATTTATTAAAATTAAGAGGGTAATATCACTCTTAAATACCTATTAATGAAAATATGTATTTAAGATACTTAATAATTTATTTATCACATAATTAAAGTGCTTAAGCTTGCTTCTCTTGGCTACAAGCAACAAGAAGATTTTTTTCAATGTATCAACTGTCATAGTCAGTCGCTTATCAGAGTGAACATTTTCCATCATGGAAAAAGAATGCTCTACTTGCCTGAAGTGATTGTAGCATATTTAAAACAAGATATTTCAGAAGAACTCATATCAGTTATAACAGGACATCACAAATGCTCTTAAGTTTTTCTAGGTCCTCATTAGCACGCAGAACACACATACTTCTAGCACTTTTACCTTTCTTTCCTGATACTTGCAGCAGTTGATATACTGCATCTTCCAAAATCCCCAAGGGTAACAGCAGCATATCACCTTTGTTCTCCAACTTTAAGATTGTTTAATTAAGATCATTGTATGATTGAGTCCAACTGCACACTCTTATTGGCTCCATACTTATAAGAGAGTGCAGTTCAACTCAATCTTATGATGATCTTAATTATATCATTAACTTCACTGTACGAGTTCCAATTAGAATTTCTAGTACAAAATTGCTATAAACACCATATCTTTGCAGAATTCTTCATGATGCAATAACTTTTGTACTTTGTAAATTGAAATAGCTTCATCTTCTGATACAGCATCAAGTACCTCGCATATCTTTTCCAAATTGTTGCTGTAATATATGACTGCTGAGGTCCAGCTTCCCATCTGGTAAGAACTGACTGTGGAGGTAAACTGAGATCTGATGCCACATTCTTTAAACCCCAGATTCCGGAGGGTGATTTTAGGAAAGCTTTCATGGTGTTCAAAATATCTTATCCATGACAGAATACACACTTCTTACTTCTTTGGTGATTCTTTGCAGTCCATGAGCTAGACCTGAGACATAGCATTTTTGGAAAGGGACTTTCAAGTAGGTTGCCACATTTGTAACAAAAAGTTGGACATAATCATGCCATATTCCATGTGGCCAAAACAATATTAAGGAATTTGTAAACAAGTTAGCCACTGTGGAACTATTTGCTCTGTCCAACTCTTCTGTTGTCAAAAGAAATACTGATGATAGATCACTGTATTCCTTCCATAGTTCCAATGATAATTTGACATGTAACATCCCATTATATCTGTAGTTTAATGCATATTTTCTTTTCTGCAATTCTGTTTCGAATCCTTTGCAGGATCTCTTCATAGCATACATTCAAATAAAGTTTTACTTAGTGTGGATTCTGATGGAATCTCTTCTTCAGCGGACTTCTGCAGAAACATCCTGAAGAATTGATTTTCCACTTTTCAAAATGGAATTTCCAAGTCCAAGGAAACTTTGCATAGATCCAGAGAAAATTGAAATTGTCTGTTAGATTTTGCAACTACTGTTGATATTAAAATGATCTTAGGCCCAGCCATTTTAAACACCCTGTACCCATGTTCACTGTTGTGAAGTGTTGAGCTATAAAGTATTTTTTCATGATTAATAGACTTTTCACAGATTTTGCAAAAGAGTATAGTTTCATCAGGAGAATGTTCCTCCAAAATGAATTTGTAAATCTAGTTGTGTAATTTACTACAAAATGATGAACTTAATTTCAGCATGAACAATTTGAGTTGCCTTTAACAAGTTCAATAGCAGACTAACAGCTCATTTGCATATTTCACCTGTTAGAGAGAATTGATTTTCTTCTTTCTCTGCTCCTTATCTCTTTGAGATTGGGAAAAATCAGTTGTGCATTGTCATCATATCTATCAGTATGAGAAACCATAAATAATGAACCTGACATCTTGTCTGAGCACCGATTATGAGAAAGTGTGAAAATGATAGATGCTGTTTGCTGATCTCAACCGAAATGTTGATCAATACAAAGTAAAGTAGTTTTGAATAGTCCTGGCAAGCAAAAGATTAGCAGTGTCTTAGTGTCAAGTTCATTTCCTATTTATGCTCTTATAGGGGAATCTGGTTAGTATCTCTCTCCTATACTGAAGACATTGTAGGGATGGTTTATTGCACAGGCTGCATTGCTGTCATCTTTTTCACTTGCAATTTTTTGTTTTGTTTATGCAGCTGAAAAGTGACCCCCATCACAAATTTTCTAAAATTGTCTTGCACAGATCGATACAAAGTCTTTTGCCAGGACTGTTTAAAACTACAGTACTTTCCTCATCCTCTGTATTTCCTGGTATTCGTAGGCACGAGATAAAGTTGCATTCCTTTCACTAATGAAAGTTCTGCTATTTAAAGAGTTTAAGTGAATGAGTTGAGAAGAAAGTTTTTGACTGATTGAAAAGAAATAAATGCATAACAAAATTCTCAATAAATATTTTTGTGAGATGAACATGCCATTTAATTTTTATAGTTTTTTTCACGTTGGTGTATTGAAATTATTTAAATGCTAATTAAAAGCCTTAAATAATCGTAGAAGAAAGCTAGAATGATCCACAACAGGCAAAAAAGGTTTTAAACCTTAAAATAAAAGGCTACACAAAAACTGACCCTACCAATCCTAAATGTGTGAAAAATGTTAATTTCTATCTGACTTTTAAATATATCCACCCAGACATAAAAGGCATTTTGTCTAATTTCCGGCCTCTGGTCACAAAATACACTTTTTACTCTCAAAAATAGGCCTTAAAATTAGAATGCTTTTACATAGCATGAAGCTATTGGTCATTATGCTGTTCACAGCTATATGATCTCTTTCAAGCTCTTTGTTTCTTCATTTCTCTTGAAAACTAATGATGTTATTCACAATAGCAAAAATGCATATGATAAGAAGATCAGGAAATCTTATAAATTATTTTTATATTAATGCAAAAGTGCCAACTATTATGCGTTCTCCATAATTATGATGAATTTTACCCCATTATTATGGAATCATAGTCAAAGGATAAATCATTGCAGGAAAGAAAAATTAACATGAGGGAGGGGTGAAATATTATTATTATAATAATAATAGTAATAAAGAGCAAACAGAGTGGAAAATGTAGTTGCTTTTGTGTGCATATCATCTGGCAACTAAGCAGATAAAATCATCTCTTCCATGTAGTGTTTGAACAGGCTGCAATAGCAGCAAAATCTATGGTAGAGAAATGACTTCTTAGTCAGTCGATAGCAAATTTCCATTATTTTCATTTCCTCTTTAGCATTCAAACTTTCAGCATTTAATCTCAATTTTTGTCAAATTATGTGGAATTCACTGAGCACACATATTGCTTACAGCAAAATGATTATGAAGCATATTTTGTTTTGCACTCATACCATCTCAGCGTGATTTGATAATCTTCTTCAACCTTCAATCTTCTCTTCTAAGTCAAAATATTTAGAACACATATAACAAATTATTTATGAGATACTATGCTTCACTATGAAAATCCCAAACTATTCAAATTTATGTTTAGAACACACTTTATGGTTTCACTTACAGGAAAGAGTGTTCTAAATATTTCAACTCAGAAGAAATTAATAATGTATGTTTCACTGTGTTTGATTCCAAATTGAATTAATATTGAAATTCTTCAATCAATTTTATATATTAACTTGAAGTGCTAATTGGAATTTATGCATTAAAGCTAATCATATAATTAAGATTATAATATGATTGAGTCGAACTACACCTCTTTTTGGCTCCATTTGTTTATATTTAGAACATATTTCACAGGCCATTGTCCGCATCCTTGACAGTTAGCTGAGGATGGGGGGGGGGGGGGGGGGTGATGGTCTGCAAAACATGTTCTACACATAAATAGTAAGTAGAGCTAACAAGAGTATGTAGTTTGATGCAATCATACAATAATCTTATTTAAGTATTTTATGTATATTTTGAATATTTCTGTTAACTGGTCTCTGTAGCAGGTTGACCCTTGCAGGAATCTTCACTCATGTAAGGACACCCACATTTGAATTCTTCAAACTAATCATGCACATAGTACTTGCTGATAGTACTTCATCTTCAAAATCATATTGAAGTTATTGTTTTGGTGTCAGTAATGATTTAAAATCATTAAAAAAAATCATTGCTCAAAAGTCTTATCATAAATCTATTAATTTGACAGACTAGTAAGTTAAAAAATGTCTAGCAGCTAAACTAGAACATGTTTTTTTTTTTATTTACAAGCAACAGTTATGCTAGAAATTAAATTGCATTGATTAAAGAACAAAACCTTTCACCAAAGCATACAGAAATTACCCATTTTTTTATTTGTTTATTTATTTGGCAGCACTTAAAGTGCCATGTAGTTATTCTCATTTTACTGGATGTTAGAGACTTTATGATTGGACATGTGTTTTTAAGGTTATCTGCCTAGTGGCAGTCCTGTAATGTTAAACTGATTGTTAACTAATTATTTACAAACCTATAAGTACTCTTCATACTTGTACACAAAAACTTTGAATAAACCACTTTCTTAACAAAGATATTTTCTTGTGTTTAGCTAGAAATCAAACCTGGGACCTTAAGCACAATAGGCAGGTGTGCTACCAACAGTGCTACAAGGCTAGTCAGATATTACCCATTGCAGTACTGGGCTTTCACTTAAAAACTATCTCACACATATAGTGTTTTGATTCTCAGAGGCTGGGCATGTCATGACTGCATGAAAACTTATTTTAACTTCACATCTAAAATTGTGTTTAAGATTATATCTCATAGAAGATACTGGAAAGTTGTCCCCTTCGGCTAAACAGGCATTATATCGAAAAAACTTACTGAATGACATGTTTAAGTTCGACTACTGTAATGTTTCTGATTTCATTTGTGATATTTTTCTTTAGTTCCTCCAATGCCAGAGGGTCTGTTTTATAAACTCTGTTCTTCAGGCAATCCCAAAAGTCACACACTGTTAAATCTGGTGAGCAAGATAATTCTATCTTCAAACACTTCCTTAATTTTATTCAGCTGCTGTATAAACAGATGCAGAATCCTGTTGAAACCACCCATATGACTTCTCTTCTTCTGTAAGCTGCTGAAAAAATGGGTTCTATACCTTTCTGCATCTATTGTCGTCTCATAAAAAAATCGGACTGGTAATGCTCAATAGCACACCAAAGGTCCAACTTTCCTATCATAAAGAGAGGTTTCCTGTACATTATGTGGGTTTTCGGCACGTCAGTAGTGCATGTTTTAATTGTTCACTTGGCCATTCTGGTGAAACCAGGCCTTGTCTAAAAACAATAAAAACACAGGGCACATTAAACCTTCATTCACAGATGAAAAACGCTACTCACAATAATACACTCATGCTTCTGGATCACCTTGTTTTAAACAATGGTCACATGTGTACATGTACCATTTGAGGTTTAATAATTTTGTTGCTTTATGTGCAGAACCCTTTGAAAATCTCACTTGTCATGCAAATTTTGGGAGTGATTTTGTTGGTGAACATTCAAGTATGCACCAATTTTGTCTAGTTTATCCACTGTTAAAACTGTACATTTCCACGAGTGTTTTTTGTTGTGCATTAAACCGCTAGAATCATATTTATTTGCAATATTGTGAATTGCTTTTCTGGAAGGAGACAATTGACCAGGAAACAAAATTCTGAACAAATATGATGAACTGACTCACATTTGTGGTATCATTTACACAAGAAAATGTACTGCTCTAGAGTAAACAGTCCTATCTTGGCGAAGCTCAGCTACTGCACTGCTTGGAACGACTTCAAGAATTGGAGGGGAAGAATTATAGGAGAAAGTGGGGAGCGCCACACATTACCAATGGGATTCAAAACACTGCACATACAGGATAGTTTTTTCATGAAAGCTCTGTAGTTCCAAGACTACCTGCAGCAGCAAGTGTTCTACATAGAGCTTCTTGATCTAATGGAATATGTCTTCAGTGAAAAACTGGAAAAGAATTATCTTATTATTAGAAAACATAACATAATCTCTGTGTGCATTTGGAGAATGGAAGACCTTTGGCTTATGTGGAGCACATTCATGATCCCTACCTAAAATGTCAATATTTTCTGTGCTTGCTCCAAATTTAAGGGGTATAGCCCTTTCTTCTTTTTTTTTTTTTTTTTCTTTCTTTGTGGAGCTATTACAATGTAGCAGCTGTTGGTCCCATGTTATGGATTTATGGCACATTAAAGAACCTCAAGCCTGAAGGAAGGGGCCTCTTGGCCAAAGATGTTAAAGAATATGCTTAAATAAAATAAACCTAAAATTTTCTGAAAATGGGAGTGACTAAAAGCAAATCTGTAGGCCAATAATCTTTTAGTTTATCCTTTTTACTTGTCTCATTAGAATATTTATTTTAAAAAAACGTTTTTGTTGTGCTACATTATCAACAATTTCAATACCTTAGAATTTTTGTTTTACTTTTCTTGATTTTGAAAATGATGTAAATTAGTTTCCTCAACATAACATTTCAAGAAGCTGTCTTTGAAATGAATGCTCTTTATATAAACAATGTATACAGTTTTTTTCACACTAACTCCATTCACTTACATAAAATTTGGAACATATGTTTCGGGAGTGATCCCTCCCATCTTCAGCCTGTTGACAAACTGGAGGGATCGCTCCCGAAACATATGTTCCAAATTTTATGTAAGTGAATGGAGTTAGTGTGAAAAAAACTGTATACATTGTTTATATATATATATATATATATATATACCACTCCATTGTCAACAGCTTCGTAAGTACACTTATATGAATGCTCTTATTTCTGACACAGTTGTTGAGTCGGAAGGAATTTGCCTTACCTTTGGGTTTTCAGAAAAGGATTCAATGAGAGGTATTCATGTGGTTGTCCTGCATCATTGTTATCATCACTTTTATTGTCACTGCAAATAGGTAATGGATTCAAATTTTTTTTTAGTTTTACTCTCATCACCAAATAATTGCTTTCACTATCATTATCATCAATCAAAAAAAAAAATCAGGAGTATCAGTTTAAGTCTCAGAAAAAAAATAAAAGTTCTTTTTTCTATTCATGACTAAGTACTAGATCCTGTTTACAGTGCTTCAAAAAACATTTCAGAGCATGCCTACACTGCAATTTATGTGTAATACAAAAAATGTATTGTGAGTGGAAACCAGCACATTTTAAAATCACAGTTGCATCATCCAACTTCCATATTTGATATGTAAAAATACAAATTTTTGTCATTTGTCCTCAATTTGTTAATATATAATTCATATCAAAGAACTGTATTTTTGTGTTTTTAAAAAATACCAACAATCCAAAGAAATTGGTTTTAAATGAGCAATGCCTAAATTCAGTCAATGATTAAAAATGTAAACATCCAAACAATATGAATCAAAGTTTACGTCCACTAAATGATGAACTCAATTGATTATGAGCAACTTGATCCAGCTAGATTGAACATATTGGCATCTATTAGAAAAATCTCTGTTTGATCTTCTAAATCCATATTATTACTTGCATCATATAGGGAATTAAAGTAATGAACTAGAAACTGCATCACCAAAATGTTCCAACGATATCTTAGGTTCCCCTATGTAGAATCTACATTTTCTTTTTTATCATAATGAATGATAGAAACTTATGACTACCATGTTTATATTAAAAAACTATTTTATGATATGTGGAACACTTTAATCTGATGTGTTGGCCCCATTTGTAATTAAAAAAACTGAAGCCACAGTCAGAAACAGTAACAGTGATGTGGGTTTATTTTTATATTTAATTTTTATCATTTGAAAGCTAAGAATTCTTCTTCTTCTTCTTCTTCTTCTTCTTCTTCTTCTTCTTCTTCTTCTTCTTCTTCTTCTTCTTCTTCTTCCTCCTCCTCCTCCTCCTCCTCCTCCTCCTCTTCCTCTTCCTCTTCCTCTTCCTCTTCCTCTTCCTCTTCATGGGCCAAATTATTACCCATAAAATGTTAATTAATTTTGCAGATAAAGCAGAATTCTGATAAATTGATGAGCAATTTCAGATACCAGATATTGGTACAGAGAGTACAACATCCTAGTCAGTAAATTTGAGAATTTGTGACTTCACAGTGACAATACATTGTATTTTATCAGGTAAGGACATTTTTATACTCAATGAATTACTTGAGTCTGCTGGAGATACTGATGTGAATGGAGTTAGATTTAAGAAGTTTGGAATTTATATTTTAATGCTGTAGGTTAGAAAACAAATTTTATATAATAACGTGGTTTTTGTGAATTGTACATATAAAATATACTATTATAGCCTTTGATATGATAACATTAATCTAGAATATTACTTTTAGCATGAAAAATTTAATAAATGAGAGTAACAAATTGACTCTTGAATCTTGAGTGAGTGTAGCTTTTTCCTTGCACATAACTCTACTGCAATTAGGGGGGTTCTTAGCACCATCAGATAATATTTCAATCTTTACAGTTATCTATCTTTAGATTTCTGAGAATATATACACTATTGTCAGTTATCAGTAAAATCACCTGGGCTGTTGTTGTCCGTGTGACCACTAACATTACGGTTTTGTGATCAAAAATCTAGATGAAGTAATTATATTAATAAATTAAAATGAAAACAGTGGCTCTGAATTTGATGATAGTGATGTTTTGTTTTGTTTTGTTTGTTTTGTTTTTTTTTTTCTTCCCTGTTTTATTTTAGGACATTCTTTAACATCTCAGGTCATCAGCATCCCATTCAATTCCGGGTGTGAAATGGCCGACAAATTTTGCTCAGAGGCCTCTTCTTTCAGGCTTGAGTCCTCCTGACTTCTGACTGGGTTTGAACCCGGGATCTTGGGTTTAGGAGGCAAGTATGATTACCATTACACCACCAGGACGGACTCACAGTGATGAGGACCATATTAGTGAAGTTATACATCATATTGATGCAGACAATAAGTCCATTGATGTCAGTTCAGTTACAGAAGCAACTATTGGCACATCAGATAATAACTGTGCTAAGATACTTCTCAGAATTGAAATGGTGCCAAAATATAATTCATCCCCTTAAAGTAGGCCAAGTTACTGATGTGAAAGAGCTAGGGACCGTAGGCACTGACTACTGTAATATATTGGGGAAAGGGGTGCCCAACTTCCTCTGTAATATTATACATGACAGCGACATCAACCAAACACAAAGTTTGTGTATGTTTACCTCGATGTAACTAAAAACTAAATATCAATTAATGGTATCATTAAAAGCAGACAAATTAAAATGAAGTAACAAGTTTATGATATATACAAAACAAAAATAAAATCTATTATTAGTTCAATAATTCTATTATTAAATTTTGTTTCAAAATACTGTAAACTGAAAACATGCCAAACAATAACAATAGTTTATGACATAAAAAAGAGAAACTATACTCTGAAAACATGCAAATCAATTTTTTAAAAAAAAAACTTAAGAATTATCTAGTTAACAAAAGCATGGTGGGCCTCTGCTGCAACAACTATTTCTTCTGAGTTATGTTTCAGTGGCAGTTTAAAATTACAGATATACTTCTTCTTTTCATACTCATGAGTTTGACTTGATATGCCAAAATTAGTAGGGAAAACTGTAAGATTAATGGATTTACATTTGCTGGAATTATTCAATGTTGTTGGTGTTCTTCTTTTAATATATTTACCTAATCACAAAATTAAATATTGGGAGGCTCAACCGCTTTAAAAAACTTTTAGAGGGCTCAGGCCCCAAGGAGTCGGCACCAATTTTAGGAACAAATCAACAAGGAAGAGTTATAGCAAACATTGCAGAAAAATCTGCAATAATCATTCATAGATAATATTCTTACAGTGTTGTGAAGAAGAATTAATGGCCATGTAATCAATGTATTTTTATGCATTATTTTGAGTTTTAAAGTAATAATCGTATTTCATGTTTTTATTTAGCACCTCATATAAATGCCCATTGTTGCATCATTGTTGTATTTTGTGAAAAATGGGATAAAACCAAGTGTATACAAAGTATATTTACAAGTTAACCTTATAGAACATTTTGAAAGATTTTAATATTAGATTGGCAACAGCAAGCAGATTTAATGTTTAAAAAATCTCCTGAATGGCAATATTAATGAAAGTCTTCCACTGGAGAAAAAAAGCAGTTATTTCTCATATAGAATTTTCAGAATGCGAATAAAAGGCACACTGTTAAAAGAACACTTCAAGAAAAAAAATACAAACATATGGAGAAATCAGCAATGGCATCTCATTTCTGGACAGAAAACCATGACATAGTGAAAAAAAGCAAAAGTAATAAAGTCAGCACAGGGACCCACAGTGCTAGCAATGTGAGAAAAAAGCTATATTTATAAATACAAACAAAGATTAATGAACTTCGATACTTCCGGGGATGAAAACATAAACTTTAATGATATCTCCACCAGAGAGCAGAATATGCATCCCCAAAGGAACATCATGCAGTTGACAGTTAGCTGAGGATGCAAACATGTTTTAAATATAAGTTAGTAAGTGGAGCCAATAAGAGTGTTCATCTCAATTAAACATTAATCTTAATTAAATGATTTGCTACACTGTACAAGTTTCATAAGCACTTCAACATGTAATATTTTTTATCTGTTGATAACCAGAGTAACCATCATCTAACAATATAACACCTTACAGCAACCCACTAAAGACTTTCTCTTTTCTAAGAAATCGACATCAAACAACATTAATTTTGTCAGTAGATACCAAAATTGCTTATAAAATTAAGTTTGACAATTTCAGCATTTACATACTTTGTTGGGATAAATACAGAATTATGTTTATGTGTTATAGAGTTGACCGACATTTTGTGAGTTAGAGTCAATCATCACCAGAAAATACTAGCACATTCATCATGATTACTAGTGATGTTTCAGATGGCCCACTGAACTAATTATATATATAGTTGGATTGTACAGTATTTTCTAAGCTACCTCAGATGCATCGAGAAAGAGACATAATTGGGAAAATCTTTGGTTCTGTTAGTAAGATTTTGCAGGAGGCTAGAAATACATATCCAGAGAATCATATAATTTTTCCTTAGTCCATAAGGTGAAAACTGAGTAGTTTTGAAACTTCTGGTCCCTTGACTGTTATAGTATAAATATAATTTATTCTTCATAACCAAAACAATGCTGCATATCTAGATATTTTGCAGTGATATTCATGACCTCCATAAAATAGGTCACAGTCAGTAAGGTATTGGAATGAAACTTATTATTACCTGAATTAAATATATTCAAATATTATAAACACTTCAATAGAAAATTATTCAACCTTTAAAAACCTTTTTCATAAAAAGAAAGTTGATGAGTAGTTTTGTTGTCTGTACAGATACTAAATTATTAATGGCATTTCATAAGAACTGTTTTTCTCTCCCTCTAATTATATTTATTAATGATTATAAAATAGGACATATAAAATTTGGTAATTTAGTACATCAGATGTATAGCATTTTAAATTAATCAATATTCTTGATGTAAATGAGAAGATTAATCATCTGAAAATTCTGATGCAAGGCGCCGAACAAATTTGGGTACTGTGGCTGATTCTCTTCTTCTCCGTGCATGTGTCCTATAACATTATATACATTTTTTGTGAAAGAGTAACAATTCATAAATATGTTTTAAGATATGAGAATCATTTGAAAATTTCTTGGGATGTCTCTCACAGATTGCAGCAGCAATAGTGGTGGTGTAGTAGAGACCATACATGCCTCCAAAACCCAGGATCGATGGATTTTTTTCAGGTATAAAAATCTTATGGCTTCCTTCGGAAGGGAAGTAAAGCCATGGGTCCCATGTTGTAGATTTATGGCATGTAAAAGAACCACAAGCCTGAAAGAAAAAGCCTCTGAGCAAATTTGTCGGCTGTTTCATACCCTGAATTGAATGAGATGCTGATGTCCTGAGATGTTAAAGAGAGTCTGTAAATAAACCAAATCAACAAACCAGTAGGAGGTTTTTTATCAAAACTTGCATCTTCCCTAGAAACATTTGTGCAATAATACATGGATTGTTCAAGAATCTTAGCAGCTATAACTGCTGCAATGCAGACATGTGTATGAGGGAAAAATGGCAAATATCTAACATCTTGCAGTTATTAAGTACTTGATAAAGAAGGGCATGAATGCAACAGAAATTCATACAGATATGACAAACACTCAAGGGGACTCTGCACCATTATTTTCAATCATTTCTAAGTGGACCATATAGTGTAACATGAAAGTTTAGAAGATGACCCATACAACTGAGACCAAAATCTGTTATGATATCATAAATTTTGTTAAGGCATGGTTCTGAAGGATCACCAAGGTGTCCATTATTATTGAAGGTCATGGCATTTCAGGGGAATTTGTATTTCATATTTTGAGGAGAGAATCGTGCTTGAAAAAATTATCAGTAAAATGCGTGCCACAACTGCTGACTCAGCATCAATCGTGCTAATTGATTATCTTTCCACTAGAACATCTATCACAGAAGCATATTATGTGAACCTTTTGGATCTATTGAAGATAAAAATATGTGAGAAAAGACCATGTTTATCAATGAAGACAGTCATCTATCATCAAGACAGTGCTCTCTTTCATACGTGTGTCTTGCAATGACGAAAATCAATTAATTGGGTTATGATTTTCTGCCATATCCACCTTATTCTCCCTGCTTGGCTCCGTCAGACTTCCATTTGTTCACTTAACTGAGAAAATTGGTGGAAAGAAATTTTCATCAGATGAAGAGCTTAAATCATTGGTGAAGCATATTTTGCAGGTCTGGAGGAATCTGGCTTTCATGGTAGGATAAAAGCTTTGAAGCACAGCTGGAAAAAGTGCTTAGTGTCAAGAGAGACAATGTTGAAAAATAAGAATAATTTCAAAAAGCTATGCCATAATTTTGTGCTTCATTCCAATACTTTTTCAAATGTTCTTTGTATTTTAAAACTAATTATAAAAATTATACAAATGACCTGGAAGTGTCTTTTTGGAATTAATCTTTCTTTAACATATAACTTTAATATAATCTTTCTTTCTTTTCATTTTACATATATATTTTCTGGAGATCACTTTCAAGATTTTATAGGATTGAGAGTTAAATGTATTGGATTGGTAAACATGTTTCTAGGAAAGTTACATTACAAATAAAAGAAAATGCTTCTAAAATACCATAGCTTTGGGTCTGAATTCATTGAGCAAAAGACTGATATGTAGACAAAAGATTAACTGGAATTCAGTCTTCTAACACAAATCCATAACTCCAAAACACACATTAATAGTGAAAGTGATGCAGGTTCATGGAAAATATAAACACAATATAAATCTGAAGCTAAGACTAGATGTAATTATTTACAATTCAACAGAATGGTTAGTAACCTAATTTTATTTGAAATTAAAAGAATGATTCATTTTTACTTCTTGGTTCCTTTGCTACTTATAATCTCTCTCTTTTTCTCCTTCTCTGTCCTTTTATCATATGTTAATATAGTACAGAATTCATTATCATATTAAATTTATAAATTTTGTGCACAAGCTTGTCTTATCATTAAAGTATTTGATGTATATTTTCTTTAAAACATCATACCAAAGGTTTGCTGCATGTTTTGCCATTTTACTCCCTGTTTTACCTACTACCTGCTTTCCATTCTTGTGTAATGTACTTGAAGTATTCCCAGTGAGATTCATTGTGCATAACACAAGTATTTTAGCAACCTTTTTATATTTATCAAGCATAGTTTGTGAAATGTGCAAGAAATGTACTTGAGGTATTTTCTAGTGAGATTCATTGTGCATAACACAAGTATATTAGCAACCTTTTAACATTTATCAAGCATAGTTTGTGAAATATGCAAGCTATGCATTTATTTTGCAAGATTTCGGTGAAGTCACAAGCTGTTTAAAACATGAACCATGACATAAAATAGATTGGCATGGCACATATCCTCAATCCTTTAGCATATTGTCTTGAACCTTTAAATTGTAGACATGGTATTTAACATATATGAAGAAAATAAAGTAGAAGGTTTCAAATCAAATGAACGAGGAGTATATCTAAAGTGCTTTGCAACTAATCCATTGAGGAAAGCTATCAACTAGCCAATCATATACTGTATATTGACTTCTTGTATGAATTGCTTGTTGTACTTGTACTGTACATTGCCAAGGTTCACTTATGATACTAGACAACTGCCCAACATCTGCAGATATAATTCATTAGTCATATTTGTTTTATTTGGTGCTGTTTCCACATGCCCTTCCACCATATTGCATGGGGTTTCTTATTGTTTGTTGGAGAGTACTATTTTATATTCTTATGTTACCAGTAATGCATGTCCTGCTAGTTCATTCCACTACATATGTAAAAATTAAAAATTCTCAATCTGAGAACATAACATTTATAACAAAATTCCCTCTTTGTCCATTAAAGTCTGCAGCAGTCTTCCAACAATGCTGTGCGATACTGATGCTTTATCCAAATGTTTAAATTCAATTTTCCAGTGATATCTGATCCTTTCATCCATGGACAAGATTATTTCCATGGGTTTGTTTTGAGACAGTATGTCTTGTAAACAAATCAAATTTTTTCCTAGGTGAACAAGAATTGGTTTAAGTACCATCAACATAAGCATTTTTTTTTTTAATTTTGAAAAAACTTTATATTTTTCAACTTCTCCTGTCAAACAATTGCCAGTAAACTAAGAAAACTAAACAATGAAAACAATATAAATAATGGAATGAGCTAGTAGGATAATTGCAGAATTATATTTAATAACATTTTCGTTTGTATTCAAGTATATAAATGATTTCACAATAATGATACAGGGCATTTAGTTATGATGATCGAGTACTGCACTGTTGATAGCAGTTTTGTCCAGTTCTAACTCGCAGAATCAAGCCAATCAGTTTAATGTCTTGTGAGATTATATTTTACCTTATAGAAAAAATAGTTGTCTTATAAATATAAGTTTTTTCAAAGTGAGCACTATTGGGTAAATTGTGCTGCACCATAAAATTTGATTGAATTGTGCAGTTAATAATTACACATGTATGAGGTGCAATGCGTCAGTCTCCAGCCTGACTATGTTAGGTAAATGATAGGACAAGAATACAGGTAGAATTTTAAATGTAATCTCTCTTTACTTCATTGCATTTCTCTCATCTCTCGATTAACATTGCAATCCCCCTAAAAAAAAATAGAAGCCTTATCTACACAATGCTGGAAAGCAGTATACTTGAACTTATTTTAATTCATGAAGGTCAAATTTCAGTTTTGAAGCCAAATCCCAGTCACTGGAGGCAAGGTTTAGGCTGCATGGTGGATGATCCACTTCCTGGAAGCCACGTGTGTTCACAGCAGCTGTGTGAACTGGTACATGTCATATAGCAGACAAACTCCTCAACTCAGTATTCCATGCCTCTTTTTCTTGATGGCACTGCAAAATTGGTGCATTAGCTCAGCTTAGTGCTTCCCAGTCAGTTTAGGTCTGTCATCAAAATTTCTCTTGCAATTTCAGAAATTGTCATCATGATCTTCATTCTGGATTGTGTGGTTTTAGGGGGTTGCTTCTCCTTTCTTCCACCACTCCATTGATTCTCATTTTAAAAGAGGGTCATTGTTTTGTACCCTGTAACAATATATTCCAATACTGCCCACTTGTTACCATGGCAAAAGTTCAACATTTCTGACAACTTTCCATGTAGACTTAAATTTGAACTGTTGAAAGCATTCAGAGCACTGATTTTGCAATGTCTTTATGCATATTAAAATATTGATGAACAATGCTAAGCACAGATGTTTTAGAAATTCCCTACCTTGCATCTATTTCTTTAGTCATCAGACACCTGTTACTCAGAATTTCTGTTGGGGAGATTATTTCTTCTGTCAAAACTTCCAATAGCCCACCCTCATGAGGGTCATCTTCTAGGTTCTCTCTACCCAAACAAAAGATGTAATGTTGACCATTCCTTCACAGTGAAATATATTTTTTTTTTATTTCATTTATTTACGGATGCTCTGTAACAACACAGGTCATCAGCGTCCCATTCAAATCAGGGTGAGAAAAGGCCAACAAATTTTGCTCAGAGGCCTCTTCTTTCAGGCTTGAGGTTCTTTCTCGTATCGTAAATGTACAACATGGGACCCATGGCTTTACTTCTCTTCCGAAGGAAGCCATACTTAGGATTTTTATGCCTGAAAAAATCCATCAATCCTTGCCGGGTTTAAACCCACGATCTCAGTGGAATATGAAGGGAAAGCTTGCCCATATACACTGTCAAGGCATTGTTTAATACTACTAGGTGGTCTTTATTTAAAAATGTAATCATTGCTCTATATTCAGTTTTGAACATTACACTGTATTATGCAACTTAAATGGGCTCATCCAACCAAATGAATGGTTTGGCCAGAAAGGAAATGTAGTATATAAATTCCTGAAATATGAACATCTTAACAATAAATCGTGGTCTTCTATGTAAGGCCAGAAACTTATGTTCCACATCTTATATAAATTAAATTAAGAACCAATAGTATGACACTTTTGGACACTCAAGTCGTCTGTCAAAACCAATTTAGAATTATATTTTTAACCTCTTTAATATCATTCATGTTATTTAATTAAAATCATTGTGTTTTAACAGTTAATATTTTTAGTTAATCATTCATGTTGTTCATCAGAAAGATAATTTTTCCCCAATTATTCTAAAATATTTATAATAATTATTTCAAACTTCTACTTCTTCTAAGAAAGCCTTTCTGTTATAGAAGAATATTGAAATTAATTTCTAAGTATACTTACCGGGGGCTGTGTTTGGGTGTTGAAGTAAAAGGCATGTTATCAGGTGGCACATCAACCTCAAAGTATCTTTCTCTTGAATCACCAAGAACATCAGGGAATTTAGGTAGTTGTCCCATTGGATTGTCTTCATCAGGTTGTATGTCAGATATTGGAGATGAAAGATTAAAAGAAGGCCTCCTCCTGTCACGCAGCCTTTGTGGAGGGGTGCTAAATTCAGAATGCTGTGGTCTCCTTCCTGAAAATCTTTTTTGGTCTGGTTGTTTTGGCATTAATGTCATTGATGTATCTGGCAATACATGGTGTCTATCAGTAACCCAGCTAATATTTGGATTTCTGAATTGCCAACTGTCACGTCTTAATTCTGTAGGAAAACCTGCTTCTGCCCTTGGCTGCCACTGCTCCACAACTATGGAAATGAGCAAATTATTTTGCTTTTCAGTTTTTAAAAACATGATAAATTTAATTAAATTTATTAAAACATGATAAATTTAATTAAACATACTGTATTAAACATCTGTGAACAAACACCCCATCTCAGTTGAAATATAATCAAGACTGAATTTGCACAATTTTAAAAATCATCTTGTAGCCTTTCAAGCATGTATGAAAACTTTTTTTAAATATATGATTTTTAACTTAATGCTAACATTTTTCTATTGATAATGAATATTTATGTATTTTTTTTACAATATAAATTGTTAAAAAGTCGCCCATGTTTCCTATTGAAAGATATTTATGATTGTCTTTCAACTCACAGGAAGTAGCACGGTAATTTAATGTTCAGGGCTCCTACCTCATGGCTACTACTTTTGCAGGTACCCACTTTATGGTCACCGAAAAGGCTGAGATAAGTTAATGTATTTCTTACTGCTATAATGAATTAATCCAGAACCATATCCAGCATCAAGTATTCATTTTACCTTGATTTCTCTAACAGATATTAAATTATTTAAAGTATTTCTGGACTGCCTCCTTGGTCTTGTGATTAAAGTTTAGGAGGTTTAGAACAGGGTGCCCTCAGCCTCGTGATGAAAATTGGGAAGGTGCCTGATAGAGAGGTGGCATCCTTCAATCTTGAAAATCTTCTGTTGGCATGCTGATCATATGCTCCCCTATAATGTTACCCTTTATCAATGATGTTGTAAGTTGGAGGTAGAGGACATAGTGATCACAGCAGCAGGTCAAGATTCAATATTGGGCTGTTACACCATAGAGGAAGAAAGTATTTTCATGTTACACATTTAACTTGACTTGGTCATCTTTCTATCAGTGAACAAAAGTTGGTACTTAACTTTGAACAGTGAGAAATTATACAGAAGAACACAAGGCTGATAACTGCATTTAAATAGCATGAGGACCTCTTACATGATCACGCATAGGGCATTAACTATAAAAAATTTAGAAAAAAGCAACATGTAGAAATGTCCTACACTAAAGTGTTAAACTTGTTCACACTAACTTACATAACACTAGGACATGTTTCAGAAGCACTAACTCCAGTCATCAGCTGTTGACTGATTACTCGATGTGGTGGCTGGATCCCAAGGTGCTTCTGTGGTGGTCTCTGGTGGTTCTAGTAGGAACTGGATGAGTTCATCCATGGGCGGAACATCAAAGTTCATTAAGTTTTTCCTATTTTCAAGATGAAAATCTTTTCTCCATTGGACTGTGAAGTTCTTCCAGCAGCTTAGCCTCTGATTTAATTTCATGATTTTTTGTCCAAAAGTGAACCTGCTGATTTATCAACTGCTTAAAACTAATATTCCTAAAGTTTTCTTTTATCTGAATTTCCAAATTTCTCTTCGTTTATGTGTTCTGATCACAATCTGCTCATTTGATTTCATAAATTCCTGATTTCTGTTCTTTTTGTATGGAGTTTTTTGCTGTATAACCTAATAAATTTTTGATAATTTATTTGTTCTTTGGGGCTAACATTGTGTTATGTTCTTTGAATATCCTTGAATTTATTGTGGTAAGTTGAATGGTATGTGAAATTTTTGAATTTGTATCTTTCCTTGATGATCTTTAATGTAGAAATCTCCATTAAAAATGTTTGTCTTTTAAATTTATTGGTAATTTTTATTACATTATCTTTGTTGAATGCATATATGTGTGTGTGTGTGTGTGTGTGTGTGTGTGAGAGAGAGAGAGAGAGAGAGAGAGAGAGAGAGAGAGAGAGAGAGAGAGAGAGAGAGAGAGAGAGAGAGAGAGAGAGAGAGAGAGAGGGTGTGTTTTGGGCCTAGCAATGGGAAACCTCTTGTCTCTGTTTCTAGCAGATTTAATTATAAGCTCCTTTGAAATACATATTACCAAAGCCTTCTTTTTAATTTTCAAGAAATGATATAGGAGGCATGTGGATGACATATTTGCAGTAATACTGAAAAAACATTCATTAGATGCTCTGAAACTTCTTAATTTAAAGCATAAATATATAATGTTTACCATAGAAGAAGAGAAAAATGGTTGGTTCCTATTCCTAGATTTGAAAAATGGAGATAGACTAAACTTTGTAATGCATATAAAATAGACATACACAGAAAACTACATAAAAATAAGTTATAACTCCACTCCACATAAATATGCAGTGTTTTACAGTTTGGCACACAAGATAATTAATATACATTCACAGAAATTGGAGTACAAAATGGAATACAACAATAATTATTATAACCATAATCAATGTTTTCAGTAAAGGACACAGTAATAAAAATTATCAATCAATTTAAAAGACAAAAATCTATAAGAGAGGTTTCACATAAAGAACATCAAGGAAAGGTACAAATTCAAAAGTTTACATACCATTCAGCTTACCAGAACAAATTCAAGAGGGCATTTAAAGAACATAATATAATGTTACCCCAAAGAATGAATATTATATCAAAAATGTATTAGGCTGCACAGCAAAAGACACCATAACAACAGAACAGAAATCTGGAATTTATGAAATTAAATGTGCAGATTGTGATCATATCAGAAAAATGAAGAGAAATTTGGAAAAAAGAAAACTTTAGGAATATTAATTTTAAGCAGGTTGATAAATCATCAGATGTTTCACCCATGAATGATTTCAGCAAATTACTACTAGAACCATCAGAGACTGCCACAGAAGCACCTTGGGATCCAGCCACCAAATTAAGTAGTTGGTCTACAACTGATGATGGAAGTGAGTGCTTCCAAAACATGTCTTAGCATTATGTAAATGGAGTTGTGTGAACATATTTAATACTTTAGCATAGGATATATTACCACCCCATTGTCTACAGCTTTGTAAGTACAAATATTTAAATATAAAAATGTATTTGTTTGTTTATTTATTTATTTACTTACTTACCTACATACTTATTTATAACTTAGAGTTTTAAATGTTAAAAGTTAAAAGTAATGCCATTAAAACATACAATATATTTAAGGCATATATTTCAAGGCTGTGCATATTTAAGATTGAATTAAATTAATGTGCTGAATATTAATAATTCATATCTGGGTAATATGTTGTACGTCATTAAAAAGAGAAGAGTTTTGTGCAGTTTTTGAAAAATTTAAATATTACAGAAATGCTTCTAGTGCTTAAGTGTGCATGGCTCTGCAAAATTATATCTGTAATTTATCGTAAAAAATACACAGAGTATATGCCTTCATATTTGTTTAAAAACAACCTGTACTAAAGCTATCATGTCCTCTAAATGCAGGTTTGCTATGCACTATAAATTTTCAGAAATACTCTTATGGAGCCCTAGGGGAGGAAGGCACCACTTTCTATTACTTTGAACAGCTGCAGAAGTTATCTTTTAATGTCAAATATGTTATTAAGTCTAAGAATGTTGTTATTTTATAAAAATACATAATTAATCTCTGTTAATTTTTCTATTTTATGAGATTTTTTATTATAAGCTATTTGTCAAAAAATAAAGAACAAAAACCTTAGAAATAATAATTTAAATCTCTTACACATTCACAAATATCTAGTATTACAGCAAAGGGATGAGACAATTTATTCATTAATAAATAATGACATTTGGCTGTAGTTGTACTACATTAAGTTATAATATTTGTTTAATACTTAAAACTTCTGTTAAACTTTTTGCCTATTTTTATATAGTTCAGTATAATATTCAAGAAAATTAAGGACACTGTGCTTAGTCTGAATTATCACAGAAATATATTTTTGTAATAATCTGAAATCAATAGCACTTAATTCCTTGTCATATCACTCAAAATTAAGGATTAATGCTTATTTACTTACAATCTAAATCTCTGTAAAACCCAGCCATGCTGGCATCCTGAAATTCTGAATAATTAAGATCTCTTGGTAAAGGAATGAAGACTTCCACCATTGTTTCAACAATTCTTGCTGGTGTTGCTCCCACCTGTCTATGAATATATGATATAATTATTAATTACTATAAAGTTCTCATTTCTTGGCATATCTGCTAATGTAATATTTAGGGGTATATGATGTCAATGGCAGCAGATTTAGTCAATTATATTATTGGAATAAAAATTTTAAGCCGTGATAAGTGACTGTTCTTATTATCCTTTGAATCTGCTATCTTGAAACAACTAAATCCATATTTTACATACATACTAATAATCCTAAATATTATGCCTTGTTGTTTTATTAATATAATTAGTAAAATTGTGTTAATATAAGATAGAAAATACAGTCATATAGGTTATTTGATTTTGAATTCATTATATTTGTGTCCACCTTATTAAATGCTGTCTTTATGTAAGATGGTTAATATGATTTTCATTTTTTCTTCCATATTTTGAAAAAAGCAGCAGTTAATATGTGAATTTCAAAAACAATGAGCATTCACAGAGAATCTCTCTACTCTTCTCTACAGAAAAGTAAAATTTTTTCCTAATTATAATGGTAGAATTAGCATAAGGAAAATATTTTGGTTTAATGTTTCCAAATATAAATAGTATGTAATAGGTGATTTTTTCTTTATGGAACCACTCCAGGCATAAAAGCAGGTCAGACAATTCAACCTGGTATTATGGTAAACATGAGTCAGCATTAGTTATTACTAATTCTTAAAAGGTACATTTACTAATCATTATCAAGCAAGAAGATGCTGAAACTGCCTCCCTTCATTGTCCATACATTTTTGACGTCGGCATATGAAATTCCATAACCTGCTGCAGTTCCCTTTGAGAGATGAAAGAAATTTCTTCATGAATGTTATTTTTAAGGTCATCTAATGTATATAGATTTGTCTTTAGCAAAATAAAAATCACAGGATGTTAAATTGGGGTACCGAGGAGGCCATATATTATTAGTGATTGCTGTATTGTCAGATATTTCATAAATTACATGGAAGGAAACATGGGCTGTATGTGCTGTTGCAGGCTTCTGCAGAGTTCCAGAGCATGTCCAATGTTATCTAGCATTTCATCTGTGAGTACACTACTGTGTACACATTTTATCAAAAATACTTCCATTTTCATGAACTTTAATACCAATCTGTGAGTTGAACTTTGACTTGGAAGTTGAATATCAAGGATCTCTTTGAAACAATCTCTGCATATCACAGGCTAATTCTATATGCACATACAAATTGTAAATAAATATTGAATTAACATAATTAATACACTGTATTATTCCACCTAATGAATACTTTATACACTGTCATGCATAAGAAAATATTCGTACGTCCCTTAAGAGTTAAACCCGTACTGATCTCCTCTGCAGCTCCCTGGCCGGCTTTCAAGCTTGGAAAAAAAGATGAGAACTGAAAAGTTCTGTTATATTAAACGATGCGATCCCAGTAGTTACTTAAATGCTGTGAATGAACGAAAACTTAACTTTGGGCTCGTAGTGCATTAAAATCAATATTTATTGACAAGGATAAGAAACTGGACTTGCTTATATAGGGAAAGATGCTTACACCTAAACTTCAAAGGATTGTAACACCTAGGTAAAGCAATAATTGAAAAAGTAATTAAATTAATACACAGGAAACTAATTCCCCAGAAGCAGATGATAAACTACAAAAAGAACAGATGTAACAAAGGACACATGTAATCCCATAGCTCATGTAATTCTTTCCACAAGAGACATACATACAATGTAAGTGAGGAAGCAGAAATGTGATCATTAGAAAGATTAGCAGACTTCAAACTACTCCATAATAATGCCCAATCCTTATCCAACAAGATGAATGAATTCATACTAATTATCAAATAAACCCTCTATCATATCAATTATCTGCTTCACGTAACACTGACTACCTTCTGATTTATTACAAAATATTAACATCCCAAACTATAAACTTGCAAGAAGTTTCTGCAGAACAGTATATTAGTGTGGAGGAAACTGTATGCACATGTACATATATTTAAAATATAAATCCCTACAGCAATTACAATCCTTATCTAAGGAAAAGGATATTGAAATCACAGCTATTGAATTAGAAGCTACAAATCTAATAATAATTTACAAAAATACAGATCCCCAGTTGGCAACATCATTTTTATAGATAGACTTGAAAATGTGCTGAACAAAATTAAAGTACCTCATAAAACTATAATAATTTGCATTAAAAATGTACTGAACAAAATGGAAGTATCTCAAAAAAATATAATAATTTGCAGTGACATAAACATAAACTTTAAGAGTGATTTAAAGCCCAAAACTGATCTTATCAATCTGATGTCCTCATACAGTATAAAACACACTGTTTCCCTACTCATATCCCAAACAACAGTTCCACTATTGGTGACTAAATTTTCCTAACAGCGTCCCTAGTATCAAAAACAGAACCTTTTGAAATGAGATTCTCTGATCAAAATGCTAGATATAATACTTTCACTAATATAAGCACCCAAATTAGAAAATTAAACAGTAAAAGAGTCTTTGATGAGAGTAACATTGAACTTTTTCTAAATCTATTAAAAAAGGAAGCCTGGGAAGAAGTCTATTCTACCAATGACTTAAATATGAAATTTGATCGCTTTCATGAATTAATAAAGTTTTACTTTAATATAGATTTTCCACCACAAAGAATCACTGAACACCTTTCCAAAATAAAGACTTGTTGGATACAATAGGGGTTTTCCTGAGCTAAAAACAGACAATATATTTTAAAAAATGAAAAAACAGCCTTGAACAATTACAATTACAAACCAGTCTCTCTACTATCTGGAGTCAGCAGAGTAATCGAAAATATCTTCTATAATAGATTATTAAAATTTATTGAATGTAAAAATCTTACCACTGACAACCAACATGGCTTCAGAAAAAAGAAATTGAAAGAAACTGCATTGTTCCACTTTATCAGTCATACTCTAAATGCTCTAGACCACAAAAAGGATAAAAGCTAAGGAATAAGAGTGCATGCCCTAAACTGGATCAAATCATACAAAACCAGAGAGCACAAATAATAGAAATAAAGAATATGATGCATGATGAAATTAAATACTGTCATTTGACAAAAGTACCATGGAGTACCATGGGGTCAACACTAAGACCAACTTTTCTTATTTGCAAACAACATAACATTTCAAATATCTCAAATAATAACAGTATGTTGATGATACAACCATTTTAGCAGAGAGTACAGGAAAAGAAGCTCAAAAGATCCTTCTAAATAAAATCATGCACGAAGCTTCAAAGTGGTTTGATGGGAATGAATGGTGTTAAATGCCCATTTTTTGCTACAGAGGCACCACAGGTTTTTTTTTTTTTTTTTTGAGTAGTGTTTAACGCCCGTTTTCACTACTGAGGCACCACAGGCGGTGGACACTGATGATACATGAGATGAAATGATAAATTGGGAAAGGATATTTTTTTAAGGAAGGAAGCGTTCCAGGCCTAAGTTTAGGTACCTCCCCGGCATTTGCCAGTTATGAAGACTGAGGAAAACCTGGAAAAAACCCCAGTCAGGGAGGACGGTCCTGGCGGGATTCGAACCGCGGACCTCCCGCTCACGAGTCTGCACCTAGGTTTGATGGGAATAAACTAATAGTTAATACAGCTAAAATAAAAACTCTCTACTTTCATCTCAAACAAAATAATTCTGAAGAACCAATAATTACTTTTAAAAATAAAAATATTCAAAGTGATATATAAAGATAGATAGATGAGGATTTAATGGAGTTTGAATGGCCTCCAGCACGTCAGTCTATAAGGTTTATTGGTCTAACTAATTGGAAGAGATACTTTCATTGCTTCCCAAAATCTGTTCCTTGAACATGTTGCAGTGTTTTTGTTCCAATGTTAGCATCTGTTCCTAGGTGTTCCCTGGTTCTATAACCTCTGGACATTCAAACAGGATATGCAAGGCAGATTCCTCATTCTGTATACACATTCTACAAGTGGGTTCATCTTTATACAATCCCACTTTTCATAGATGTTTCCTGAAGTGACCATGTTCAGTAATTAGCTCAATAACTTTTCTTATTTCTCTTCTGTCCAGTTTTAGAAGAGATGTGGAAAGAGTGTTGCTAGGATCTAGGACAAGTTTTCTAGCTTGTATTTGTCCAGGATAGGTGTGTCACCTTAGTTAATGTTTATTCCCAATCTATGTTTTAATCATGGTCTTAGAAGTATATGTACTGATTTCAACCTTGGGCTCAGGACCATAAAAGGGTGTATCAGCCAACTGATCTCTTTTTCACTTCCATAAATGCCTGATGCCCAGGTATCCACACAGTTTGAGTCTGTTGCAAGATACCAGGGCATTTTGACATTTCCATACCAGTTTAGATTTCACCTGGTTGGAGATTAGTGCTTTTAGGGCACTTTGACTGTCTGAAAGGATGAGAATTCATTTTTTGTGATAACCCTTCTCAAGTCCTATATAACTGCAGTTCAAGATAGCAAATATTTTGCCTGAAAAACTGTATAATATTTGCCAAGGTGTGTACTAAGGTGATCCTTGGAGATAAGCCATATATACCTGCTTCCAACTGTATTCCTTTACAGGATACAAGTTGGTTTACGTTACGTGCTTGGTTCCTTCCATCCAGTCTTCTCGCAATCCTTGAGTTACCTTAAATGCAGAGAAAGTTCAGTATTGAGTGTTCATTGGGTCAGACCTCGTCCTCAGTTCTGGATGGAAATTTAGATTGGAAGTATGTCCAGTTGCTGCAAAGCTGCTTCTCCAGATCCCTGTATGCACCAAGCAATATGCAGTAAGCCTAGCCTCAGCTTGTAAATAGATATCCATAGGATGGAGACCCAAAAGAGTCATCAATGCAATGGTTGAAGTACTTCTGAAGGCCCCTAAAACACACACACATGTTAATCTCTGTAGCTTGGTTCTCTGAAATTATGTAGTACACTAAAAAATGTGTGGAAAAGAGAAAGGTATGTTGAAATTTGTGATAAGGTAGGAAGGGAAGGGTTGATGGTTTAGAACAGGAGTAAAATATTTAAGTGGATTAAAAAATGGACACACTAAGGGGAAATGTCCTATATGTACAGAACCAGATAGTACTTGGCATTGTATACTAGAATGTAAGCAAACTAAGTTTTGGAGGGAACAGTTCATATTAAGAAAATGGGAAAACCTACCAGATGAAATAAGAGGTAGAAGAATTTTAAATTTAAAGTCAGATGAAAACATTAAGGAACTAGGAAAATACATAGGCAAGGTAAGACAATAAAATAACCAGGTGTCAGTGTGTATAAGGCCCAAAGGAATAAGCAACTCTAAAGGATATAAATTTGGCCAAATGGGTTTAATTAAAAAAAAAAAAAAAGAAGAAGAAGAAAGGTTTAGTATAGTAAGAAATATAACCTAATATCGTATTGAATGTATAAATTATTTTTAATGTTGTATTTTGTTTTTGAATGGATCGAAGCCCGGTCCCCTGGATATTCCATTAGGTAGCTGCTGATGAACCGGGGACTGGGGGGCTGAGCCAATCAATTTGGAATAAATTTTGAATGGTTTCAGTGCCTTCTGGAATTGCCGAAGGCACTGTTCCTAATTGTTATATTTAAAGGTAATGTTTTTTTTTTTCTTTTATTTGTGTCTGATTTTGTGTCTATGACCAGTAGAAATGTGCTGATGAACTGAGGAGTGGGGCTGTTTGTAAAATTTACTTTAATTAAAAAAAAATATGTTTTGTATTTAAATGATATAAATAAATAAAAAAAAATATACATATACATACTGTAGCTTGGTAAGCTTATCTGCTATAGTAGTTTTTAAAGTTGTCTGTCATCAAACAATGGTGCTGTAAGATATCTGGCACCTTACTATTGCAATATATAGCCAGTGGCTAATGTATTATTTCAGGCCCCAAATGGATCCAATATTACATTTGGTGGTTACAAGAGACCACCTGGCTCTAAGGAGAATATTGTTAATATGGCTGTTCCAAGTCGATTTCTTATCCAATTCAAAACCTGGATATTTAATGATTCAGAATATTCCAGGATTGAGCTGGCTAATTTAAGATTTCCTAGGCCTTTTAGATTTCTCCTGTTAGTAAATGGAACAACAACTGTTTTGCTAGGATTGATAGGGAGACCCTCCTGCATGCACTAGCTGTGAATTTTCCTCAGCCCACAATTTGTCATGTCTGAGACTGTGTTTAGAAATTTCCAAAAAATTATCGGTACTACGTCATCTGTATAGCCTTGTAAATAATATCCTTGGTCATGTCTTAGAGCATACTATCCATCACAAGACTCCAAAGAAGGAGGGAAAGAGTACTTCCCTATGGGCAGCCCCTTGTGGCAACAATTCCTTTCATTTCCTGAAGAAGACTAGCATAATATTTCTACTCCTGAAGAGCTTATTCACCTGCAAAGGGTGTTATTGACTTCATATTTCTGAGCAGCCAAAACCATAGACTCATAAAGGTGTTATCAAAAAGTGCCCTCTATATCTAGGATGGCCCCTAGGGCTATTTCTTTCCTAACCATAGAGTCCT
This sequence comes from Metallyticus violacea, assembly GCA_030762175.1. Classification (NCBI taxonomy): domain Eukaryota; kingdom Metazoa; phylum Arthropoda; class Insecta; order Mantodea; family Metallyticidae; genus Metallyticus; species Metallyticus violacea. Next base: position 53,555,455 of record CM060840.1, on the reverse strand, counting down.
CCAGTCTGCTAATAAGACCACCACGGGTGGCCGAGGTTGTTAAGGCACGGACTCATGAGCGATAGGTCTGGGTTCGAATACCACCAGGACCGTCCTCCCTGACTGAGGATTTTTCCAGGGTTTCCTCAGTCCTCATAAATGGCAAATGCCAGGGAGGTACCCTAAACTTAGACCTGGAATGATTCCTTCCTTAAAAATAAATCCTTTCCCAATTTGTCATTTCATCTCGTGTATCATCAGTGTCCATCTCCTATGGTGGCTCTGTAGCAAAAACAGGCATTAAACACTATTCATTCATTCATTCTGCTAATAAGGCAATGTAATGCCATTATGTAAGACTTTAATGACTGGTAAGGATGTTATTTTCAATGGAGAGGAGGGTCTGTCAACACCCTCCTTTACTGCCAGGGTGGTCGAGGTCATTAAGGTGTGGTCTTATGAGCAGGAGGTCTGGGGTTTGGGTCCCACCTGGATCATCCTCCCTGATTGAGGATTTTTTTTCCCGGGTTTTCCTCAGTCCACGTAAATGTCAAATGCCAGGAATACCCTAAATTTAGGCCTGGAATGTTTCCTTCTTTTAAAATAAATCCATTTCATTTCATGTATTATCAATGTCCACCCCCTGTGGTGCCTCAGTAGTAAAAATGGGTTAAACACCATTAAAAAAAAAAACACCCTCCTTCAGATATGTCTTTTGATCAGTCTGCAAGACTAATTGGTTGATAAGCCTTAGCTTCGGTGTAATGTTTAAGACTGCACTTAGGAATGAACACTACTCTGGTAGCTCTCTAGGCCTGAGGGATATACTGAAGGCTATACTGGCCCAAAAGAGGTTATGGAGAAGGATATAAAGCAAGTCAGGTCCTTCCTGCAACAAAGCAGGCAAGACATCTCCCTGGGGACTTAAATGGGTTAAACTTATTAACTGCCTATTTAATACTTTGTACTGCAATAGTTTGACATGCAAATTCCTAGTCCTTCTGTGATAATGGTCTATAATTTTCACAGTGGTCTATGAATTCACAGGTATTGACATCAAATATGCACCTGGGGAAGTGTACCTCAAAGAAAACTTTGAATGTTTCTTCATCTGAGCACATAAAACCTCCCATTGGTTTAACATATTGTTCATACAGGGTTTATAGGATTATGTGCCAGTGCTCTATGTAACCTGGCTGCCTGGCAGAACGCTTGCCAAGAAAACCTCTTGGCTTTATGTATACTTTTATGGTAGTCTGTGAGGGCTGTATGATATGTCCTCCAGTCACCAGTTCTTTTTGCCTTGTTAAAAAGATATACTCTGCCTCTCCTATGTTCAAGGTCTGTGGTCCACCGTGGTTATTTCTTGGATTTTATCCATGATTTGATTACAGGGGACAGTTGTGATGATAACTGTCAAACATAGCCTCTTGGATAAGATAGTCGACCTTGTCAATATCACCAAAAGATCTAATCTTATCAATCTGCCCAATCTTCCTGAGAGATCCTGCTTATAGAGTTCCCATCAGGCTCTTCTGTGATTACTGTAAAAATTGGCATTTTTGACTACATTAACTTAAATGCTACGTAGTTGTGGTCCTAAAATGAAGTTCATCTAAGACCCTTCATTTGGTAATCTTCAGTGGTGATATATTCCATGCAAAAAGTAATGTCAATAACTTCTTGCCTTATACGATTGGAAAAGGTAGGCCTAAGTATTTGTAGATTGCTAAAGAGCAAAAAGTCTAAAAGGTACTCACTCCTTTTGTTGGTATCCTTACTGCCCCAGATTTTGTGGTGAGAGTTGGCATCACACCCAAAGATGGTCTGGTCCCCTCTATGAGTGCAGTGTGCAACCAACTGCTCTAGTTCTCTGGTAAATGGATTACTGCCATCGAAGGGGAGATAGACAGAGCTCAGCAATAGGCCTCTCTTCCCTTCCTGTGTGTTGCAGTCAATTTTCACTGCAGTGGAATTTCTAGGTCAAAATTCTAGAACAGGCAGGCATTGAATTCCATTGGGAACAAGAATACAATTCTTGAGTTGATTACCACCCTTGCTGCAATGTGTCAACTTACCTTGATATTCTCCTAATCCTGTGATTCTGCTCCTGTTAATCCAGGATTCTTGAATCAGGGCTAGGTCTATTCCTTCTTCTTGTGTTGAAGGTTGATCTGGAGGACCTTTGGAGCCATCCTTGGCTAGAGTCGCAATGTAACTCTGCTGGGACCCAAAGGCTCTTTTGCCCAGATCCCCATGGAGGAGTTAATACCCTCCATATCTAAGGTTTCCTCCAAGAGAGCTTACTCATTGAGGGAAGTGATTGCAACAGCTAAGGGTGCACAAATGTGGTCATCAGAAGTGGATTGTTAATTTTCTGAGTTTCCATAAGCTAGGGAAAGTGGTCTGCCCAGGCAGAGTCCCAAATGCCTTGTTAAGTCTAAACACTCCAACAGATCGCCTTGTATTCCAGAGGCTACATTTAATGCACATTTAATCTTCCATATGCCATGCACCTCCTCAGCATGGGTTGAATTACATCTTGAGGTAGGATAGAGTTGCTTCTTAGTCTGGCCTCTCCTCACCAGCCTGCCTGCCATGGGAGACCCTAAGACAGCAAGCTACTGTCTGTATAGTCTGGTGATTCATAGAGGCTTGAGGCCCCACCACCAATGACAAGGTCCTGCAACTCCTAGGCTGGGAACAATATAAAACTCCTAGGCATTATGATTAAACAGTCTAAAATGGAATGCACATGTACAATGCTTGATTAAAAAGTTAAATGTCATTTGTTTCAATTTTGGACAACTTGTACAAAATTAAACATAACATTTAGAGTAGCATACTTTGCATGTGCACACTCCGTACTGAGATATGATACAAGTGCATGGGGTAACTCTCCTCCCTGCAAACCATTATTCATAATCCAGAAAAGACTAATATAAATAATAACTAAGTCATGTACAAAACTCCCTGAAAACCACTGTTTAAAAACTGTAACATTCTTCCTCTTGACTATATATAGAAACTATTTGAGGGATCATTTTTAATATATAGCTATAAGACATTAAGGTTATTAAAAGCGATCCCTCAAACAGTTTAAAAACAAATGAGGCAGTACATAATCATAACACAAGACAAAAAAACATGCTCATATCACCAGAAACAACAAAACAACTTTTCAAAATGGTACAATGGATAAGGACATAAAATTGTGCAACAAACTATAATTACCTAAAAACAATAGACAAGAAAATAAAATTTTAAACAGCACTGATGACTTTACTGCTTTTTTTTTTATTAGTGTTTAATGTCCCATTTTTTCTGCTTCACCAATGCTTCTATAGTGTAGATGAATACTTGAAATGGGACTAACTGGAATGAGGGTATGAGTGACACACACACACACACACACATGCACATGCACACACACACACACACACGTATGTATAACTGTAAATAGCTTTCCTTTTGCCATTGATGTGTCATACATACATCATGTACACATTCGTGTAACCAATGATTACAGGATCAATAAAATATCTATTTATCTAACTGCAGCCAACTGCATGTGCAGCAGTTCCATGAAGGAAAAATCACCCAGTAGTTAACAATTTGATATATTGATTAATTAAATTATTGTGAATAAAGTGAGTTGATTTTATAAGAGCACCTGTCATCATCATCACCAATTTTATTTAATTATTCACTGAGAATGCACAATTAATTAACATTATAAAGTGAATTAAAAATTGCAGGAAAATTTATATGTTGAAATGTGGCTATGTAAATTGAAATACTTCTATTTCAATGACTAGAATGGAACAGAATGGAGCAATAACTATTCAGACTGAAATGATTCATAAATGTCTTCACCACAATTGCACATTTATCAGCAAAATCAATACATTTGTAATGTTTGGCATTTTGAAATTTGGTGGTGCTATGACTGAGTAGTTAGATAGTTCACTTCCCACCAAAGCATTCTGGATTCAATCCCATTGGTTTTTAAATGGGATTTTTAGAGAACAAAGTGGCATCCAGACAGGTTTCCTCCAGAGTCTCCAGCTTCCCCTGCCATTCCTTCCAGCATTGCTCCATCTTCATGTCTCCTATTCCATTTTCACCCTCATCTAGTGTAATAAAATCTGCCGATTTCTCGATGTACACATTCAAATGGACTATACAGTGCCATCTAACAGCAAATGAAAGAACTCCAGTAAGTTATACATTGGACACCACCTCATTTTGAATTTCAGTATTTCAGGTTGTGAAAACTGTTTTTGTATTATTATAAAATCTGGACACTTTCTTAGTACATTTCATCATCATTACAATAATAATAATAACAACACTATTAGTACTAGAGCCCTGGGTGGGTCTTGGCTTCCCTCAGAACCTTGTTCCAGGCTTCCGTATCTCTGGTGACATTTATCAATTCTTCAAATCCTTCTCACATCCTCCACTGCTCAATCCATCTAAGTTTTGTTCTTCCAACTCTCCTTTCACCTTCCAATTTGCAATTAATAATCCTCTTAATTATTTCTTGTCAGTCCCTCTCCAATTGACTGGTTCATCACAACCATGATATTTTTTCTGATTTGTGATATTAGGTGATCTATACAATTGATACAATTCTTCATTATACCTTATTCTCCACTCTCTTTAATTGGACCATAGATTCTTCTTAATATCTTCCGATCAATTGCATATATTCAGTTTTCATATATCGCCTTATATTAGGGTCCAGGTTTTACTTCCAACATAAACAGGGATTTAAATATAAAACTTGATTGGAATCAACACAGTAAAATGTAATTTCTTTATATAAAACCTATTTTAAAGCAGTTAAAACCTCTTTCCCATGGGAAAGTTTAAAATTCTAAAATTGTTAAAATGATTAAAATATTCAATACTCTTAAAGGTTTCTAAACTATAGAAATTCAGGATATGTTTCCTGACCTGTCGATCACATTGTCAACTGATACAACTAACAGGTCATGCTGGAGTTGGAAAAGCAGGAAACTTTCAATAGTTTCAAGAGTGAAACGCTTAAGAGTGTTGCACATTTTAACCATTTTAGAATTTTAAACTTTCCCATTGGAAAGAGATTTTAATGGTTTAAAATAAGTTTTACATTAGGAGTTTATATGTTCTAATTTTAGTTTTATATGAGACTTAGCTTTGACTTAAAGTATTCTAACAGTTCAAAATAACATTGAATAACACTGTGTATTCACTCATTTTTTTCCTTTCCTAAATCATTATTTTCATTAACAATAGAGCTTAAATATATGAACCTCTGTACCCTTTCAAATTCATGTTCAGAATATTATTATATTAGTGGTATTTGTTACCATATATATTTTGTTACTTGTCAATTTAGCCATAATAAAATGTAATTCCAAACCACATGGCACTGTCACTCTAGTTGCATATTTATCCTAGCTATTGACACATCATTACCATGTGGCAATAATCTTTCAAATTGCTAACTTTCATTTTAATGGTCAATTTTTTATTTTTTATAATAATATAAAACAAGTAATAAAATATTAACATCTTTAGTGACACACAGCATTCAGAAATATTGTTGTCAAAGTTAAAGCACTGGTGTTGAAAGCAACATTATTATAAATGTAATAAATGTGTAGACAGGTCATGAATCTTTACTTACGGTGGTGGGACTACATATTCTGCTTGCACACGTTTCACAGTCCTTTCTGGTACAGTTCCTTTATGTATACCTACATTTTAAAAAAATTACTATGACACCTTGTTACAGTTATTTGCATTAAAAGCAATTGAGTATGTATCATATGTGTTTTTTAAGTTAAGCATTCTCTATTATTTTAACATTCAGAACTCTGGCCATGAAAGCCTATATACATATTTAAGCATTCTGTATTTACCTGGACCGATTTCTATAAGAGGTTTCTGAGCATATGAGGGTTGTTGCATAGGTGCTACAGCAGTTGACTTTTGAGGTGCAGGCGGTGCTAATGGATCAAATATGTCTAATGAAGGACGTCTATAGGCAGCCTCACGGGCAGGTGCATATGGATCAAATGCATCTAAATCTTTTTCAGGAGCGGGCCTTGGAGAAATTTGTGCTTGCCAACGAGAAGGTGTAATCTGAAGAAAAGCCAATGGATCAGGTGGTCTGGATACTAGTGATGGTAATGGAAGTACAGGAGCTGAAGGCTCAGTTGGTCCCAAGGGATCAAACATGCTAAGGATGTCTTCACCATTCTGCAACAAATAAATCAGAAATGTGTTGAAGAATTGAAATATTGCCAGCAACATTTTGAAATTTTAATTATGCTTGACAGTGCATTGAAGAAATTGGAGAAGTGAACACTGTGTTTTATACCATTGTAAGATTTCAAATTAAAGTCCACACCAACTAATTATTGTTTCATAAGTAGATAAAGTTCAGTATATGATCTATTACCATTTTGTCCATTGTTTTTAACATAAATGCTTCTATAAAGAAGGGTCATTCACCAAAGCTAATGTTTCAAAAAAGTATATGTTCCAGTGCTGAGAAACAGTTAATTCCTAATAACTCAGGGTTAGATAATAAATGTACTAAAAGAATGTCTTATGTACCAAGGAGATGTGCTGGGAAGTGAAAGTTGGTTTGGGGAGGGGAAAAACTATTACAAGAAATCAGAATGGGGAATGAGTGGCAACTGAGTGAAAGTAACATCAGTGGATTTTGTAAAGAAGCAAGGCAGAGGGTAGAAGATAAAGAGAAGCAAGAGATTTGGGCTAGCCTAGAGGATAAAAGCTCTTAAATTTATATAGAATAGTTCAAAGAAATTGGTATGAAGAAATATGTAGATAATTGTGATCAATAGAAGAATAGGTCTTTCATGGATGCATATAGGAATATTATTTCTTGAAAGGATTAAGAAAAAATTTTAAAGAAGGATGTGCGGGAAGGTGGATAATGTGTTTCACTATCTAATTGAATGTGAAATGGTAAAAAGGTGAAGAGATAGTATCTGGCATGAAAAATGGGGTAAACTACAACATGATATAGCAGCAATTAAAATGGCAGAGAAAATAAACAAGATTAGGGAATTCTTAGGAAAGGTAAGAGATAAGTGGAGGAGAAGTTTAAGGAAGGAGCATGTGGGCGCACACATTTTGGAAATTATTATTTATTGTAGGTGGTTCATTTGCCATACATATAACCAGGTGACTAAGGTATGGGAGAGTCTTAGTTTTGATATAGTAAATTTTTAGGTATTTTGCTTATGTAAATTAAATTACTAAAAATTAAATAGAAATGGTTTGTTTTGTTTGTGTTATGTATATTTATGAATATTGTATGTAACTATACCTAAGTCTTCAGGAAATTCCAATGAATAATCACTGATGAGCCAAATATCAACATACGGTGGATGTGAATTGAAATTGTTAACTATTTATGTAGAAATATTATTTGTAATAATATCTCTACATAAATTCAACGTAATTCAATTCAGTAACTTAGGGATGTTGATTGTTTTGGTAAAACAATCTATATTGTAAAATGATCAGTAAATAAAAATGTTTAATAACCTGTAATAAATGTTAGTTATTATAGTAATTTTACATTTTTTGTAATTTTAATAAACCAATGTAAATACTTTCATTATATCTGGTGGGTAAAGTGCCTTTTGGAAGCCAGAAGACATGGAGCAAGGTATAATGTATACAAAATAAATATTTGAGTCAGGTCACTTAAGCATCGCTGCTGACTGGGAAAATGCAGCCACTGTAACCGGAAAGAGATAGTCACCACCCATAATGTTAGCAATTTTATTTTAGTATTTAAATGTTTACTGAAAGCATAAAATGATACTATATTTAAAACCCATAATCATAAGCATTAACCTTTGTTATAAGAGATGTTGAAAATGATGCCCCTCATTGGCAATTCCAGCATTTGTGTAGGAAATTCCTGAATTTCTTCTAATTTTTTTTCTGTAAGAACATAGCAGTTTGAAATACATTTCTTCTTATTAAAGGATCCTCTCTTGTAACTTTTTAACAAGTTGGTGAACAATTTCTCTATTAGGAACACAATTGCCAGAATATTTTATTGGGAATAGCCTTGCATCTTCTTGTAAGAAACTGTTTTATTCATAAATAAATATTGTACATAAAAAAACATCCTCAAGACTATGTACATGCATTGGCATAACTAGCACAGAACAATTATCACACAGTTAACACACAATGAAAATACCGAATAACAACGGACATACAACCACTGGTTGACAAAATCTCCCTAAAAGTAACTACAAGATACTACTTGCACATGCCTTATGTGGCTTTGATGACTGACTTCTCCTAGTATGCAGCTGCTCTCTGTTGACCCTTAATTTAATTAACCTCACTGTACAATTAACCTTAAGCTTTTAAAGTCTGTAATCGGATTTTACTATCACAAATAGTTGAGGCAGTATAAAGAATTTATAATTTATTTCCTGTAAATATAATTTACATACAAAGATGGGATTATGTCCAAGTCTATGGAATCATGGTTCCCCTACCAAATGTTTCATACTACTGAACACTAAAGACAAATACTAAATCGAAATTCTTGATAACCTATTCTTGTTATCAGAATAATATTTCATCAATAAAAATTACAAAATATGGTAATGTTTGTATACACTTTGGAACCTTGTTGTGAAGAAGTTTGTTGCAAAAATCTTTTATATCGTGAGTCGCAGAACTACATGAAGTTATTGCAAATTGGTAATTTTCTCAAATAGAAAAAAATAAAATTATATCTTTATTCATTAATTTTTTTAGAGACTAAAGTAGCAAAGAGGAAAAATGAGATGCCCGGTTAGGATAATGTTTATGCAAAATTATTATGAGTTCATTTGTACAAGTTGAATGTGAAACAGTGATGGTGGTGGTGGTGGTAAATTAATATGTAGCATATTGGTAGCATCTCATAACAAGGGCTTGTTGTCATGAGCTTCTCAGCATCAATAATAGATTTTTCCACATCCTAAATGGAATTGCTTTCCATAGCTTGATTTTATATAACATTAGAAATTTTCATTTTTTTTTCATCATAATTAGAAAGAAAGAATAAAAAATAATATTCTATTTATAATTCTGTATATAGATTGTAGGAAAATTACCCAGCAAAATATTTATATTTTCAAAATAAACTCTTCAAGCAGATATAGGAAATTATCATAGAGAAAAAACCTGCAATAATAAAATTAAAGAACTAAAGTAAAAGATATAACTGTATACTGACAACTGGCATTAGAGATCACCTCTAGTTAAAACTATGCAGTTACTTGCTTGGTCTGTAGCACAGATACCTCTAGCTTAACTTAGTTAGAAGCAGATCAGTAGTGATAGTTCCAGTTTTCTCATGCCATTGATTGACTTCAAACAATGGGATATCATCTCCAGTAATGGAATGTTTGGCTTCTGGATGTCCAATGTCCTTGCTGTGTCATAAACTGAGTGTAACTCTGGATCCAGCAAGTTTCCAATTATAGAGCTATTTGCACTAGATATTAAAGTAAAAATGCTAAGACAAGGAGTAGTGTGTCTTAAAAAGTTCATAGATTCATAAATTATAGACATGGTATATTCATGTTACTAAATGATTTACAGCAAGTTACAGAAACACAGAAATTTCATGTTAAAATAATAATAAACTTTACTCTTAAGCTTTCAGTTTAAAATACTTACATTAATAGCCCTTTCAAGCCTTGATGGTGTTGGTGGTGGTGCTGGTGCTGGTATTGTAGATATAGAGGGACGAAAATCAGATAATGGTACATTGCCCCTCAAGCCACGCTTATCTTCAAACCATTTGGCCATACTTGGTGGTTCTTAAACATAGAAAATATCAAAGCAAACTTATTAGTTGAACTGCTTAGTTTTAACATAGGAGGGCTTGCATAAGAAATGAAATCTAACTAAATTTATTCTGGCAAAAGAAGCAGACATTTTAAGACAAAAGCAAAATGAAAAGGATGGCTGATTTATTTTTATAGTTAGATATAACAAATAGGAATTAAAACATGAACTGATATATACTAGGTACATAATATATTTTTTTCAGAAAGGAAAATATATATATTAATATGAAAAAAAAAATATATATATATTAATATGACTGTTTATTTGTAACATACTTAAATGGTGTAAAATATGCATTAAGGACATTTAAAAATATTTTCCTGAAACAAAAGTAAAATAAATATGATAGTTTCACAGGCAATCAGCCGGGTGAAGATCTTGTTGTCCTCCAAGCTTTTGGCAATCCATGAGTCTATGGCCAGGAGTTCCCTGAAGAAGGCCACAGATCATGATGACTGAAATCTTGGAGGACAACAAGATCTTCACCAGGCTGATTATCTGTGAAATCATCATTAATAATCAACATCAAGAAAGCTTCAAATCCTAAAATAAATGTTTATTTTGTAATGCTCATTTATGCTAGTTCATAATTTTGTAAAAATGTTTTTCTAAGAGTTTTCTTAAATCAGTATTTGGAAAATGTCTTGTTTTTTTGTCCTGTATTTCGTTTCCATTTAAAACTTCATCAAAAAACAAACCTAATAGTAAATCATGTTAACCAATGCATTTTTACTGCAGCCATTGCAGCAAATATAAGAATATATTGTCTTTAGGTGACCATACATCCCCTTTTGTCTGGACATGTCCTCCCTTTGTCCAGGGTCAGCATATTTTTTAAAATTAAATATCCTCCTTTTTGCAACCTGTATGCCTCCCAGCATCAATGGAATACACTCTTTGCTCACAGATAGCTAGTAAATCAGGAACTCAATGCAGAATATGGAGTGAATGTTCTTTCTTGAGAATTGAACATTTGGAAGTATTTTCTCCCCCTTGCTCTTTTTTTTTTTTCCTTTCTCTCTCTCACTCTCAGCTAAATAGTTTCAAAGTTAGATATTATCATGCTTTCAACTCAAAATGCCAAAACAGCAATGTAAGTTCAAAGATGCCCTAGCTAGCAAATCCCTATGTTCCTAAAAGAAAGAAATGAAATTGAAGCTAAATGTAAAATTTGTGAATCTGGAACTTAGTACCTCTGAAACACATTACTAAGTAATTTTGTATTGCCTTCCTGTCTTCTGTTAATTTAATATTTGGCATTATATTTTCTGGCTTTCATATGTAATTACTGTAAAATAATTAAGTTATATAATAAATATTTTTATAAAATAGATATGGACATAATTTTAAATACAACATAAACCTAACTCTAATTGGATATCCTTCTTTGACAACTTTTTGAACCTTTTTGTCCACTGTTTTATTAATGTGAATTTGGCTATCCTGGTTGTCTTGAAAATAGCTAATGAGATTTCGGTATAAAACGAATTTCGTCTAGTTTTTTCTTAATTCAAATTGTGTGTACAATATCATGAATTGTAGTTCTGGAAAGGGGGATTTGACCTGGAAAGTTCTAAATGTGTTTTCTCATATCCATGACAAGCTGATTCATATTTAACGTAAATTTACATCTAAGACCGCGTTGTTGTAAAATGAACTATCGTCGCAAACGAACGCATACTGCCGCGACACCGGCAAGGGAAATGTTCAGAAAGCTATATTCGAGGACATCGCAAAGGGGGTAAGCGGAGTTGAAAGATGAGTGTCGCCGGCTTCCTAGACGCAAAACATCGCGTGAGCGTATATGATTTATAACCAATGCGCTATTTGATGACACTTCCGACTAAATTGCTTTATTTTGACAGGTAAATATGCAATCTTGGCGTAATATGCATCTACAGAGCCTTCATTTGGACGCGTGGCTGGCTTAATGGGGATTTTCCTGCTCTTTTGTAACCAGTTCTGTTCTCTCTTCCACTTTCCCGCACTTCCATGCGCTGCCGCGAAGTTTTTGTGCTGTTGAAGAGTTGAACTTTGCGAAACCACGTGTTTTGAGTTTTATAGTGTGTTAGTGCTGTTATAATGCCAAAAAGTGTCTATATTTTAGCGCACAGAATATTCGTGAATGATTTCTATTTGATATAACTCTTGTAGAGAAAAGAAACGGCGATTTATAGACAGATTTCCTGCTGTTCGTGCGCCTCACAATGAAACGGTTCGCAAGAGAAATCTGATCAGTTCTTGATAAGAAACCGAAAGTTAACGACCTGTTCTTACAGAGGGAAAACTCGATAACATCGGAAAAAAGTTTGAACGAAGTCCAAAGAAATCTCTGAGAAAGCTTACATGGGAATCAAGAATTTCGCAAACTTCGGTTTGAAATGCCACTAAAATTTCAAAATTAAATAAAACTCTATAAGATAACTGTAGTTCAAGAATTGCAACCATGTGAATAAATTTCAGCAGTTAGGTGTTAGATAATATTAATTTTCGCCCTTTGACCCGCTTTTTTGTTTGTTTGTTACGGACGAAGCATAGTTTTATTTAAATGGCAATGTAGCGACAGAAAAAATAGATACTGGATGAGCTGTAGAAATCTATGAGCTTGAATTTAAGGGGCTATGAATATCCGAATGCGCCGGCAAACAGCTTACTTCCCGGTATCAAGCAAATCCCTGTTAAGCCGGCCACGCGTCAAAACGATGGGTCTGTATATTCTCTATAAGCAGAAGAAAGATGCGCCACCTAATAGAATTTCGGTTTTTATCTATGATTAAAACGTTATGTTCAGTTTACATTAGGACATAGTCCTGACATTTTGTTATTTGCGATAAGCGATAAATTTAAAACGAATTGCATCAATAAAAATTGTTTCAAACAGCAAAAGGCATATTTTTATTACGTTAGTTTCATTTATTTATTTATTTATTTATTTATTGAAAAATATTCCTCTCCTGCTTAATTTCAATAATTTAGGACTGTGTATGTATGCTAGTAAGCTTGTAACACACAATTTTAAACACATATACGAGGGATACGATAATTTAGAATATATACGTGTTAGTGCATAAATTTGGCAAAAAAAAAAAAAAAATAACATATTTTACAGTTTAATTAACACAATTTGTATTTAAATATTATTTTACAAAAAGATGTCGGATGTTTAAGACTTAAAATTTGATAAAATAGCAATACCCAGGTCTTAAAAATTGCAAAAAATTGGCAATAACTGGACTTTTTTCTCACGTTTCTAGTATAGATATTATCGAGTAAATTTTATGAATAGCTTTAAAAATTCAACACGTTTTAAAATATTTGTCTGCATAATTACTTTTTCTGGTCTATAATATCTAAATATGTTCCTCTTAGCACATAATGAAAGAAATATTAAACAATGACAGAACTTGCACGAATTGCAACAACAAATTACGTACATTTTAAAGTTTTCAATTAAACTTTTCGCTCAGCTTATATTTGTATCGCGATGAATTCTGTTCAACATCGCAGGACGTTATCGGTGCATATAATATGAAATATCTAAAATAGTTTCTTTTAGATGCAGGTATTTTAATCTAACTGGTTTATCATTCAAAATATTCTTATTCAGTGTTAATTAGCGTTTGTTCCTATTTAGACGCACACTGTGGTTTTGCATGCACACTTTCACCAGATTAATCACATGCAGAGTTTAACTTACCTTCGACCTTTTTCACAAGTTAGACAAATCATAGAGCATTATAATACTTGGAAACAGCACTTTGGCAGTTTTAAGAAACCTTCGCCTTCTTTAAACTTCGTTCAATATTCAATTGCGTTGTAGTTGGTGTAGTAGCAATTTACAGCTTAAAGCAAAGTTCTCCAACGCAGGAGGAAGGATTAAGGAGGCAAAGACAAAGACGATACACTTTCTCACTCGAAGTGAGCTTTTAAGAAGGTTTTCTTGATTACCTGCATCAGAATCATTTTCTCGAATTTTATCAGCAACTCTATGCAGCGCTTGTTAAATGTATCATTTTAGGGCACAAGCAACCTTTGTCTACTCTTCTATATAGGGAAGTTGCATTAGCTACCAGAAGTAGAAATTTTTTTTCTTTTCGCTCTAAAAAGATGTCTGCATTGTCTAAATCAAGAGCAATGGTTAAGTGATTAGTCGTCTGCAATGCTTTACAAGACATGGGAAATATACCTCCTGGCCCGTCACCTTTTAAAACATCAAAATTTGCTACGTAAGTGTATATTTTCCTTCAGAATCAGTGATTTCAATCATAAAGGCCCAGGTCTTGCTCTCAGCAGCCCAGGATCTTATTGTACTTAAAACATCTTCAAGTGCTCGCACAGTTTCTAGCAAAGTGCTGTTGTGTTAGAAATGTATTGATTATGTTTAAGCGTTTATTGTTAACTTATTCCATGGTATGTGTTGATAAGACACCATTAACGCAGATCGTTTTTAAATTTTTCACATTTTGCTTGCGGTGAACGATGATGAATTCTTTTCAAACATTGTCGGTCCTAGTGGTAACCATACTGACCTCTTAAACCCAAGATAACGGGCTCAATCCCGCCAGGATCGATGGATTTTTTCGGGCGTAAAAATCCTAAGTATGGCTTCTTTCGGAAGGGAAGTAAAGCCGTGGGTCCCATGTCATTGATTTATGGCATGTAAAAGAACCTCAAGTCTGAAAAAAGAGGCCTCAGAGCAAAATTTATCGGCCGTTTCACGCCTTGAATTGAATGGGACGTTGATGACCTGAGATGTTAAAGAGCGTCCGTAAATAAACCAAGTCATCAACTTCTCAAACAGCCGTTGCTGGCGATTTACTTAGGAAAAATATCGAACCTAATTTAGTGTTTTGCTGTACTGGTGTTACTACCCCATTTTACCTTGCGCTTTAACTTCACGCCAGAAAAACACGATGACATCTGCACTGAAGTATTTCTCTCCAATTCTGGATAGCTTGTCTGTCATTGGGAGAGCTAGGATTGTGTGCTCGTATTATATACCTTCTCCGTTCTTCTCTCCACAAGATACTTCTAATCACCAGTTTATCTTCACAAATATTTTCATATAAAAGATCTTCTTCTTCTTCTTCTTCTTCTTCTTCTTCTTCTTTTTCTCTCTTCCCTCCATATTTTCAAATTGTTAGGAAGCAGCAAGTTTCAAAGAAAAGAGTTACAAATATAGGGAATTTACATTCATTTTTCTACACAATGCAGCTGTTCACTAAAAGGAATAATTCGTGGAAAATCCGGCGTATATCAGTACATGGTTTCAGCATCATTATTACGAGGATTATTCTAAAAACATCAAAATAAAGCTCCTGCCAATATCACGGGGGTAGCTTGCAAAATAAATAATAGTTTTTGTTTTAATGTTACAAGAGAGTGTAAAAAAATTGAATTAGTTATGACCAAAATATGACCCAATTATAAAAAATGACAGATGTATGATCAAAATATAAAAATAAATAACTTAATAAGAATAGGTATAGCAAGTTTTGATAGTAATAAAATATGGGAGAACAAGACATGTCGTAAACACCCAGTTTTAATGGCAAATGTAGTAAAATGATAGCGATATGGGCACGGAAATCTTAATTCATTTAAGAAGAAACAATGACACTAATTGAAAGTTCAGAAGCTAGTATTAGAGTTCATAAGTTATTATTTTACCCTCAAAATGCATACCTTTATTAACTTCAATCAACTATGACGATGCATCCACATGTTCATTTCTTGTTTTGGTTGTAAACTTCAAATTTAAATACGGCTGTGCATGACCCAACCCCTGTGAAATTAACAAAAAGGTGAAAAATGTCATATTAATACACATAAGGCTGTTCATGGTGTAGTAAAAGAAAAAGCGCTGAAACGTATGCTTAAGTAGAATAAAAGCGTGTATACATTAGAAATTAAAGTAAAATACATAAATTACACATATAGGTACACAGTATGTGTTCATTATAATTACGTTACATACGCTGCTAAAATTTCCCCTACAGCAATTGGGACTTTTACAATAAGGCTATAAAAATCTGAATAACAGCCATTACCTACTTGACTACCTTATGTGCTATAGCATTGTTTTATATCTGTAGCAAATCAAGGAGGGACATTTGTTTTTTATTTCTTCCTTATGCTTTTTCCTAAGAACGGATAAGGATGATGATGAGTATTATTATTGTTGTTGTTATCATCGTCGCAGTTTATTTATTTTTACCCTATCTCTGTACACTCTCCAAATAGCTCTCTGATCCCGGTGCTCTTAGTTTTTTCTTTACTCTTTATTTATTTATTTATTTATTTATTTATTTATTTTTTCATACAGATTTCCAGAAGAAGAAATATGAGCAACCATTATAGATACATGAATGAGATATAAAATATCACAGACTAAAAGTAGCAATGGAACCGTTTGAAGTAAATGTGTCTCCGTGCATAAAATATGAACATCTTATTTGGAAATACTTGACCCCAAAACTGCATATTAAAAACAAATTCTGTCTCAAAGTACACTCCTGATATGCTCCTAATAAATATAATATGAATTTGTCAAAGAAACCTCTTTTCTAGCAGCTCTCAAACCACAATTCCTACTGTCTACGACGAACAACTGGAAGCTTAAGGACAAACATTATTCCTGTCTCCTACATTACGGCCGCAATGATAAGAAATGGACAAGGATTAACTCCTATGTGAGTCACTATTCAGTGGTCGTAATGTTTTATAAAGTATTTAGCTTTTCCAGAATATCTTTTTTCTGCTATTCTCAATATAGCTTTCGAAGCTCGTAAATTTGTAAAATAATGCAAAAGTTTTATTTTTACCTCTAATTTTGCGGTAACCAAAATGAGATCCTTTATGAGACACGTAAAGTGTTTAGATTTATAACTAGTGGAAATATTTCCCTCCTGTGACCCTATTGAACCTCATAGTCCCTCCAGCATTATCATACTGGCCGAGAAGCTTCCGTGTCATATGGCAGCTCTATAAAGCGTTTAATTTCAGTGATATTTATATCATTTGCATAATCTTCTGTTTATAATAATCTCTTGCTTCAAGGCGAATATAGTGATTTGTGTACTCAAAAGTTTATATATAAGAAAAACAATGTAACTAAATTAACAATAATAAGTAAAGCAGAAAAGGATTAAACACTAAGAAAAAGTCACAAAGGTGTAATCGCTATATATTGAACTATTAGAGCTCTACTATGGCAAGAAGAAAAGCATATATTTATAAGGAATTGTTTAGAAAAAAGGGTTACTTCGGTACTCCATAACTGCATTAGTAGGTGTTGTGCTTCATCAATAACCCCTGAAAGACGTGTGATAATGTGTTATAGTTAATTGCGACGATTCAAAGGGCGTAAACGGTTTGGTCATTTTGTAACTTTTTCTCTTCAAGGTAAAATACATGAATCTGGAACTAGATTCATTATCGATTTCACCTTCCTTAAAATCAAAATCGCTTGTCCGTTCTACTCTTGACCCATTCTCAGCAGCGGTATTTTCTGCACTATCAAAATATTCTGTTATTGAGAATTTTTTAAGTAAGGGATTATTTTCATTATTAGTAGATTAAATTGCTGCTGGGAACTGGAGAGATCGCTCGTCAGAGGAATGTGTCCAACTGCTCACTATCAACATTCCGCTTTTGCTAACACAATGGGATGGACAGACTCTTAAGTATTTGAATAGATGCTGATAACATGTAGTGTATAATGTACTTTGCAAATAATTTCTCCAGTTCCCAGCAGTACGTGCAGCTTCTAAATCTTCTGGGTACAGTTATATTGAGTGACACACAAATAGTTACTACAATTGATGAAACTGTATTTTAAAAATATGCCTTATTTCATATGTTATTCAAATTTCGCGCATATATAGCTCACTTTCGTCTGTCTCAGTAATTTACCACAGCCCAAACAATCTATTTATCAGCGCACAAAAGTAGTTCTTATTTATACTAAATGAAAAAAATATTACTAAAAAGTCAAAGAAGATTCTGAAACAATATTTCAGACCCTGGGATCCAGCAGAAAATATAAGTCTCTGTTTTTACAGAAAATTCTAATAAGAACGCATTTAACTAAAGAGCATCAGCAGTTCTCCTGAAAGCATTGCAGCGGTACAGTAAAATACAAAGAATGTTGCCTAGCGTCCCGAATCTCTTTCCACATAAATTTCAGAAGCTCCGGATAGAAATCAAGAGAGCAGACTACATTATGCCTTATGAATAGAAGGTAAAGGTTAAAAATGTTTAACGGCATGGTTTTCCAGCAAAGCTAATTTTCATCTCGCGGGACTGAACGAATATGCAATTTATACTTTAATACTTGGGGGGGGGTAGGGGTGGAGCAACTATATATAAAACACATGTGCACTATTTTCTTGAATAAATACCCATTTTGTATATTATTATTATTATTATTATTATTATTATTATTATTATTATTATTATTATTATTGTTGTTGTTGTTGTTGTTATTTTCTTAATATATCTTTTTATGTATCATTAACCA
Organism: Metallyticus violacea; assembly: GCA_030762175.1. NCBI lineage: Eukaryota > Metazoa > Arthropoda > Insecta > Mantodea > Metallyticidae > Metallyticus > Metallyticus violacea. Next base: position 53,537,058 of record CM060840.1, on the reverse strand, counting down.
TATTACAGAAAAAGCAAATTAAAAAATAATACTTGTCATTTTAACTTACAGAATTTAGTTGAATAGACAAGATGAATGAGATTGCTCCTGAAGTGCCACCGTTACCGGTTGGTTTGTCAAGAACACTGTTGTGCTGAAACTTGATCCATCTTGCTGAAAACTTTTCTGCATCGAAGCAATGCATTAAAAGTCCATTTATTTAAATAAAAAGTAGATTTGAAAGTGTCGGAATTTATAAATGATTTATTTGCTCAGTCGGATTAGATTCACGTCACTCAATTCACATTTGCTTTCAGCCGTAGATATAGGTAAAATTCCGATTGGCTTCACAGTTCTTTCACTGAATTGGGAATGTGTTGAGAGTTTTCTTATGGATACAAAAATCTTTAGTAATGCATAGGTGCTTTCATTTAATTTAAAATTCCCTTCTTATATAAACGAGGAAAGACATCATAAAACACACATTCACATTCGTCTGAAGGACATGTATTTGGATTTAATACTGTTACATCCATAAATAAATCCAAGAACTCAAAACAGCTGCACATATGGTCTACCAAATGACTGAAAAAATGTATTTCCAAGTTTTTATATGTGTTATATTCATCGCACGACGTTTCTTTAATTGCAATTCCTTTAAATCTGTGCTTATCCTGAAATTCTTGTAGACTGTTATTTAATTTGACTCCTTTCAATGTGTCATTTTCCTGCAATTCTTGTACTATCATCTTAATATGCAGCGAGTCATTTGTTTTCAATTTTTCAAGAGTTGTTATAGTCACGTAAATTTCTTGTTTTGCTCCCAAAACTGAAGAATTTCTGTTTGGGTTAAAAATTATAATACGTTCGGAACTTCTCTTGTCTCATAAAGTACAACTAATTGCATTATAAGCAACTACTTTGTGAGATACTCGTATATTGCTAACCCTTCAAATTTTGTCCTCTCGCGAGTTGGTCGGAAACCGTCATGGCTCAGCTTTCCAAAAAATGTACAAGAGAACCGTGACTATCAACAGGAGCTTGAATAACATTAAATGACGAAGCAACCCAATTGCAACGCAAGCCTAAAAATACGGTCTGCTTTTAACAATTGAGAGTTCAGTTCTTGCGAAACATTCTAAAGCAGACTCTGAATTTTGGAACTTTGAGATAAAAACAGCTAGTTCCATTTTGTGGTTCATACAATGCACGACAATCAAGTCATTTTTATTTGCACAGCAGAGTGGCTACTCTTTTGTAACGTATAAGTATTATTGCAATATGTTAAACTTTTCAATGGCGGCTAACACTGTATTGAAATCACACTTTAATTCAACAACATCGAAAAAATAATTGCAAGCCACCTCCTCAAAGGACAAAATTGCAGGTTTATTTATTTATTTATTTATTTATTTGTTTGTTTATTCTTGCAACGCTAAGGCCATTAGACCTTCTCTTCCGCTCTACCAATCTAATAATAATTACATGAACTTAGAGCGACAATATTACAATCACAACGTTGATAGTAACGTGGACAATACTCGTATACATATAAATCATTGTAAAACATGATGTATGTAAATAAATGTCTGGTAATACATAAATATGGACAATGAAAAATATTAACGTATGAAGAAGAAAAAATAAGAAAATAAAAGAACAATAATATACAACAAGCACCAGCAATAACAATTTATACACACATCAAACTACGTAAATTCTGAAAGTGAAAGAGATACAAGGAAAACAAAATTAATAACCCTAGCAATATTATGAAGGACATAGGAACATTTATGATAGTAATAAAAATAATAGAATGAATAATTCTACAGCAGTGTAAAACAAAAAAATACATGCATTATTACAAAAAGGATTCTGAATCTAGGGTAATAGATTATTTCTAATAATATTAAACAAATTCTTATGAAATGCTCCTAAGTTTTCTGATATCCCGTGGTTATGCATTCCAGAGACGGGCAGTGGTTACGGTGAATGATAATGAGTAAACTTATGTGAGGTGCAATGGTAATAATAGCACGTGCTGGAATTAAGAACTTGTTTTAAGATTTTGAGAGGAAGACAGATTTTGAAAACGAGAAGATGGAGAAGATGTATGGATAATTTGAAAAGTAGTGTGAGACAAAGAATGTTTCTTCGGTCTTTCTGCCGGATCCCAAACAGCATATCGAGGGAGGGTGTTGTGTGATCGAACAGACGCACATTGCAGATGTAACGTATGTACATATTATGAACACGGTTGTTTTTGCGTTAAGATAGAGTTTAAGTCTGTGAGCAGAAAATCGCAATAATCGAAGTGAGGCATAACCAGGGATTGTACCAAAATTTTTTTCAAGGTTCTGGGTAGGGACACGTTTAATCCTTTAAAAGCATGGATTAGAGAACTTACCTTGATTAATATTAATGGGAGAAATATTGCCTATGTCTATGGTACATAGCAATCGCTAGTGTCCCACAACCATAGGCTGCGATTTTAAGGGATTACGGCGAAGGCCCAGAGTATTCGTCCATGAATGAACTGAGTATAGATAGATCTTGGTTAATGTTAGTTATTGCGCCATGAATGTTCGAGAGTGGGTGTAAAGTTGTAAGGTGTCGACGTAGAGGTGGTATTTACTAGGATAATAGTGCGAAATATGTCATTGATGTATAATTAAAACAATAAGGGACTCAGAGCACTATTCTGGAAAACCCCTGCCTTCACGAACCGCTATGAAGAGGAAATATTTTCAGAAACAACACACTGCTGCCGTTCGCGAAGATAGGAGTTGAACCACAGAACGACACTGTCAGACATATTTAACACCTTTAGTTTAGTAAGAAGTACGTAAATCTGTGTCTAAGGAATCAAAAGCTTTAGTCATGTCAAGCAATGGAAGTATGTCAATCTTCGTTCATCACAGTCACCATGTATATCTTCACATATATTAAGCAGTGCTGTGCTTGTGCTATGACCTGGTCTGAAACCGTGTTGGTAAAGGTCAAGAAGGTCATACTCATTGAGGTATTCTGTCAGTTGTTTATTTATGATGCGTTCAAGGCTTTGGATATCGTTGGCAGTATGCTGATGGTCTGTAGTCTTTAGGAGATTGGAGCGTTTTGATCTTAGGAAGGGGTTTATGAATGCCTGTTTCCATTGCCTGGGGTAGGATAATGTCATGGGTGAGGTGTTGAGGATGTGAGTAACAGTCGGCATTAATGGCGTGAATTATTTTGGTTATTAAAGTTATATTAATATGATCTGAACCTGCGCCTTAGTCTTTATGCGCTTTGATGTTGTTATAATGTCTGTTTCCGTGACGTATGTAAAGTGAAATTTCTCTCGGTCAGGTATCTCGGAGAGCAGTTTTCGTCTGGCTTATTCTTTGCCGGTTGTGTTTAATTCTGAGGGAACTTTTGTAAAGAAGTAATTTAGGTTGTTTAGTGAAAGGGTCGTTTCGTATATCTGGGGTGAAATCTTTCGCAGTCCCATTGATTGAATTGCTCCCCACATACCTGCCAAGCCTTCAGTCCACTCAATGAGACATTTGGCATTCCCAATGGCTTGGTCTGTCCTGTTACGGATACGCTTGCATCTATCTAGGTTTGCCTCGTGGTTATTTCGTATAAGTCCTATATGCGAGGTCCCTTTGGGCTATGGAATTCCGAATGTCAGCAGTCATCCATGGTTTAGCCATACGTTTTGTTCTTTGCATGTTTTTATGCAGTTATCTAATATGTGTATTTAACTGGTCAACGTTTTGGTACACTACGAAACTGCTATTGCTGTTCGATGCGTATTTAAGGACGAATTTATTCATCTTCATGTCATAACATTCCAAATTATACGCAACAGTAAATGTAAGATGGGGAAATACCTCGCACATTCAACACTGTACTGTGTTATCTCAGGAGAATATTCGGTGACCATGTAATATTCCATCTTTGCCCAGCGCATAATAAAGGATTATTTTGGCCTCCCTTCGGCCCACAGTTGAATCCTTGCGACTCTATATAGGAATATCTATCAGGGAAACGCATCCCTTTAAGGGCTAAAACTCTATGGAAATGAGTGTCCGAATTCCACTGTTGTACACTGAGATCAGCAAAAACCTTGCCGGAAAGCCGCCACTCTACTTTAAGAAGTTGCCCGTTGCAATGGAGGCCGCATTAAATATTGTCTTATTTCTAAAGTCGAAAGTACCTGTGGACATTATACATTTTATATTTTGTAAGTTAAACCATTTGAAATGATGAAATATGTCGACTATTCGTGTGCTATTCTGAATCTGGGTATGATGTTAAGCAACATAATATTCATAGCTAGTAGATAAAAAAGGTATGTCTTAGTATATCAATCTGATACAAGATACTCCAGTTCCACGTTGTATACAGTTAAAGAACTTGAGCGAGCATATCCTGCAGTAGAATGTGAAAAAATTAAATTATTGTTAACAGTAAAGTAGCAACAAAAAAAATTGGTAACTGGTGCTAGAAAACGTACTCTTCTATCAGCTTGATATACGAAATTCTAACTAGACTGACAGTTCGTGACTTTCATGAATAGCTTTGTATTGAAAAATGTAACATCGTCCTAGTCAAGAATATGTTTGTGATCTATGTGAGCAAAAGTGTGTGCTAAAAGAACAGCATTAATAAAGTGTTATTCCACTTTAAAATATGTTTTAATATTCGTTGAATGCAGTTTCTTGCATCTTTTCTATTTATTATAGTAATCATCAATCAACTTGAACATTTATGTTTAGCACAGTAATTCAACATGTAGCAAAAACAACTGATTTAAATCTGTTTGGGGGTTCCTCTTTCCAGCTTTCTAGCAAGAAATTTTGCACCATTCTGTAAGAGAAGCATTGTTAGTAGTAAGAAACTATATTGTTGCACCTTAAACCATTTTGTTAAATAACAACAACAACAACAATAATAATAATGATGATGATGATGATGATGCTGGTGGTGATGATGATGATGATGATGATGATGATGTTCTATATCAAATCGTTTATGTAGATTCCTTTTTCATCTTCATGTAATTGTTTTGTTATATTGGTCTCTGTTTTCGCAGTTATGAGATATATCCATCGGGATTTTAAATTTTTCTTATTTAAAACATTTTTCTACTGAAAATTACACATTTACGTCTGTTCAAATCAGTTTACTTAGGTAATAAAAAGTGGTAGATCAGATCTTGTGTACTGTATTATTTTTACGTTGCTTAGTTTCACGCACAAATTTCCTCTCGTTTCCCCCCTTCACCAGGATAGATTTTCATCTAAATAATCATTATATCATTCTAATTAGTAATGCGCATGCCAAAAGAGAGCTTAATGCAATTATAATATTATGGTTAGACCATAATCCTATAAGTGTTGCCAATTTTGTTCCCATTTTTATATAGGATTCACAGATTTTATGCTGGAAATGTAGTACTACCGGTTTCTCTTCGTTGACAAAGAGTTTATTTATTTTGAACAAATAGGTAGTGTTATTATTTATGTATAATGTTAATTATACTTTCATAGTTAAGGTGAGAAACTTCATACGAAGCAATAAATCCATTCACAAGGAGGAATTTACACTTAAAAATTGCCCAATATAGACAGAGCAAAATCAGTAGGTTACAGCCGCCTGTGGTGCCTCAGTAGTAAAAACGGACGTTAAATGGAGGTGGGGAAGCAGGTTATAGTATACCAGCCCTTTTATACAAACGTTTGTTGTAATTGTTCAACTATAACTTTTTTTTTTTAACCGCACCTACTAAGTTACAATTTCGTAGGTACTGCACTTAATGGTCTATTCTATTCTGTTAAGTGGGAAAGATAGTTTTTTTTTATTTAAATAAGTGAAACATAACTCGGAAGTCCGAGTTTTTGGTCGGATACCAATTACAAAATGCCGGAAAGCATCTAGGATTATTATTTGGCTTGCATCTAGTATGCACATAATCGTTTTGTACTGGTTTTAATTTTTTCAATGACCGATTTACCATAATATATAGTGTTAAGCCATATACTTCTATTTATAATATTAGAGTAATGTTAAATTAATCTTTTGGTTCTCTCTCTCTCTCTTTTGCTATTACAATAGTGAAATTCAGGACCTTGTGTTTTAGCTTAATGATGGCATTTAAGGTAATATAAATGAAATTAAAGATTGAAATAAAACTTGGAATTTTATGACTTTACTTTGCTGAAAAACTGTATGACACATAAATTGAACCCATGGTACACGAGTCATTGCATTTGGATTATTAGTAAAAGTTTTCATAAGCAATCAAATTGATTAGCGGAGACTATTTACATTATTTATCCCAGTTTCTTATTTGAGCGATCATCCGGAATCTGTGGGTATTTTTCCCTCTTTCAGAAGAACTGTAAAGTTTGAAGTGATTAAAAAATATTTTACTGCCGTTCAATATGTAGTGGCTACAATTGAGTGTTTATGGACACAGTGGTAATTGCTTCAGTATTACACATGGCACCACTCTCTTTATGCAACTAGATACAATAGGTAAATAAAGTAGATAAAAGTAAAATCTGCCTACTATCTATGCAGATTTGAACTCTTTATCCTGCAGTCCAACTTCTCCTAACAACGACAATGGCCACCAAGAGGGCTCTATGAGTGTACAAAATATGAATAACTCCTATATTATTAGATTTTTAAAAAGTTAATATATATTTAAACACATGTTTCTTCACAAATTCTACATCCTTTTTAATGGATAGGTGAATTTCATTTTTGGTGTTCAACAATAAGAAAAACAGAACAAGGGTAAACCACGCTAAAAGAGAATTAATGTACTATGTACTTAGTGATAACTCATAAGACCTAAAGTCATATGATCTTTTACTAAGCGTATCCAAATACGATAAATATATTCTGAAAACAAAAGGAAATCTAATGGAGATGAACACATACGAAATGGGAAGCCAGATTGTTGGATGGAAAAGTTTATCTCATTATAGGAGGAACAACAATGTTGAGAGATAAATGTGTTGTTGACAATTTCAGGATTTGAAAGTAAATATGGCATACATATCTTAACGGAATAACGAATAGAATTTGGATTGTAATTTTTAAGAAATATTTATATTTCTATATTCAACATTAAAAGAATTATAAACAGAAAGAAGAATTGTAAATATAAAGCGTTTAAGAAACAAGAAGGCTAAAGACTAAGCAGAAATTAAAATAATAAAAGTTTTACAAGACAGCATTTTCAAAAGTTCTTGTAGAGTATACAGCAAACAGTTAACCTATTGTGCTAATTTAAGATAGAACTAATATTAAATTAAGAATGAGATGTTACAATGTTCCACATACAGCTAAAGAGGTGCTATTGAGGTTGCAATTAAAATATACTGCAAAAATATTAGATAGGACTTTAGTACAATGACTTTGAGGAATGCTGATTATGGTTATTATAATGATAAAGATTATGAAAAGAGAGGAAAATAATATACGAGAGGTGTTCAATACTTTAACAACCTGAGAGTGACAAAAAAAAAAAAAAAAAAACTTATACAAACAACTTTTTTTTTAGTTTTTCATCTGCCCTGACAATTTAATACACTATTTTTCTTAAATGACTTAAAGTCCTTATAAATATATATCCTCTTATTTGCTTGAAAACCATACATTTAGAGCAACTTTGACATTTTCATCGCTTGAAAACAGCTGTTCACTAAGAAATTTCTTCAAAATTCGGAACAAGAAATAATCCAATGGTCCAATTTGAACTATAGGTTGCATAGTTCAGATACTGAAACCCAACTTCTTGGATGGCAGCCTGCGATTTGTCTTACATTATACTGACACATTGTCGTGGAGGGGCAGGAACCTGGAAACCATCTTACACTAAATCCAGACTTGGCCAAATTTTGTTGAATTATTTTCTACACTGTACGACAACATTTCTCATTTTCCTACTTTTCATAAACCGTTAATTCCTATCAGTCAAAACAAATTTTTCAACTTTCATACACATTTCTACGGAAGTTGCTTCCGCAGACGACTCAGTGTTAGGAATGAACATTTTACCCCACTTAAACTTCTTGTTCCATATTTTACATTATAATATGATGGCCCAGACTTACTAGCTAACAAGAACCTTCTTTGGTACTTTCCATTCTTTGGTGAGAAATATTATCATCGAATAGTGCTCCAAATCATGTAGTTAGTTTCTTACTGTGTTCACAGAGAACTATTCAGACATCCCGTCTCTTTCAATATTAGATTTGCACTGAGCTAAGACTAAGACTCTATATGCATAATCTTGAAACATTTCACAACATGCTCAGACTTGTTTCAACGTGCTTATAGTTCTCTTTAATGTTCAGGTAGATCATTATTGTCTAACCCTTGTCGATAATTAGTCATTGGTAATTAGCAGTTTGTTTTAATAACAAGAAAATTTAAATTAAATTCATACATCGTTGAGCTAATCTAAAACTGAAAACGTGATTTTTTCAGCTAGTAAGATGATGATGATGATGATGATGATGATGATGATGATGATGATACCGGGCTGATTGTTGCAATATTAATCCGTTTAAAACTTATGTTAATTTTTCATAATGTGTGTTAAACTTTGCATGCTCTGTTGCTGTATTTTGACCATCATAACTAATGTCCATATGTTTTATCAGCGCTAAATTTGTTTATATAATTCAGCTGGTAAGTGATTTTTTTTTTATTAGCGTTTAACGCCCGTTTTTACTTCTGAGACACCACAGGCTGTTGGTAAGTTTTGGCTGATAATTCACGAAATTAGAACGTATATGGTAAAAAAAAAATGAATAATAATAATATAAATAATGTAAGTATATGCCTAATCCTAGAAGAAAATTTAAAACTAGTTGGTATTCAATTTGTAACATCATATATATTAGGAATTAAAAGTTTTTTTTACAAAACTAACTTTTTATTTTAATTTTAAACGATTTGCTAATTATTTGAATTAACTTATAACATGTTTTAATGTTGTACATTAGCGAATATCTTATACAAAGTTAATATATAGAGGGGGAACTTTTAATATTTTTTTGTTTTTGGTATTGTAATCCAGGGCTATTGGACATTGTATCGGCTAAAATATACATGCCTGATTCGAGAGCTGCAGCAAATATTAGTTTTAACATCGTCAATTATACTCTGTTGAAAAGTTTGTGATATAAATTTCGTTTTTTCTAGTGAAATTTTGATGTCCTATCTTTTAAGAGATAACAAATAACTTTACCAATGTATAGTATAAAAAGAAAAGAAAAAATATTTAATTACCATAAAAAATTAGTTTTTAATTAAAATGTTTAATATATTCGTTTAGAAAACAAAAAGAGAAGGGAAATATAAACGTTTTGAAATTTGTATAGAAAATGATGAAAGTAATCCTATGGAAACTATAGCTCTAGAATAATTTATTGCTTAAGTGTTAAGGGAGTTTAAATATTTATAAGCAAAACGAAATATGTATTTTGAATGCCAATTATTCTAATAATGTTAAATGTGCTAAGAGGAATTAGCAATTTTAGCTCTGGGGCATTCCTGCCGAACCATTTTCAATTTGCGTGCTTTCCTTGAAGCTCCTTTTATTCAATCTCCATTATTTTCTGTTTATCACTGTGACACTGTAATCATGGACTGCGCCATGTAGTGTGCGATGGTGGTGGTTGAAATAACATTTGAAACAAATTGGATAGTAGAAGTTTACAGAATTAAAAAAAAAAACAAACAGTAATAGTTGAACTTTTAACTCGTTGGCTTAGTTGTTAGTGTAATGTGGCGTACATAAAATATCCAAGTTAACCTATGCACTCCAAGCTTATTTGATCAATATTAACTGTAGCAGCCTTTTTCAGTGCGCTGCTTGTGCCATGCCAAATAAACGCCATCTTTATTAACATGGTAGTGAAATAAAAATTGGTTACTCTAAAATCCGCTGCAAAATGACGGATGCAGGCTTTTTTCGGGTAATGTTTATTTTCCATAGTAGCTATATTACCGTAAATTAGTTTAACGTAGCTATATATACAGTGCGAATTGTAGTTGCAGAATATTTCGAAGGCCGTGTTTCGAATCCACTTCGAATCTTACGGACCCACCGCATCCAATAAGTAAGACAGGTATTGCGGTGTAACCGAAACACAGCGACGCGCTTGTGAGGCAGGTTATTTGTGAGCACATAGTTGTCGTCGTTCCGTTTCCAATTCATGGGCATAAAACAGGAAATTGAACTCTTAATATAGTTGGCTTCTAAATTAAAGTTACAGATTTGAGGAAAGAGGAAGCATCCACGTACGGTCTAACCATGATGTATACTGTAAGTTAATTTTTTAATTCCTAGAGTACATTCATATGGTAGATGTTTTAGTGGGGAATCGACATTTACAATTATTTAAATGCCTAGAATTCGGAATTGGGTACTTGGGCCTATAGAATATTAGAAAATTTTAGCAGTGTTTAAATGAGCATTAAAACAGTAATTGCTCTTGTTACAATATTTGGTAAAACTTGTGTAATGAGGCTGGAAGGCATGCATTGAAAATTTGGTTTATAAAACTCCAATAGGGTTAGTTACAAGTAGGTAATAGCATGCTTGAATTCTGTACATAACCAGAAAGGGATATACCTACTTTGTTGAATGTTCTTGGTTCCTTCCTGGTTTGCTTATAATTATACTGTTAATTTATATGGCATAAATTGGAACATTGTGCTACATTTTCATTCAGCTGTACAATGTTTGGTAATTGAGGTGAGCACACATGTTTAAGTCACAAACAAAAATATAGGACAGGCTAGGGAATTGTTGTATCTTAGAAGCAGTGCAACCAGGCCATGGGCCAACTCATATTTCATTCATTACAATAATAGGTTGTAAAATGGTTTATAATTCTTTTGCATACCGAAAAAATCTATTGTATTTTGTTGTAATGCTTGTAAATGTTCTTTGGTGATGGTTGAACTTGAATTAATTTCTAGTTAAACAGATTTTCTTGCTTTATGCCTTGTTACACCTACTTACCTTTGTTTTCTTGGTTAAATATGTACTTTCAGCACAATTTGTGCAGAGGTTTGCTATCATATTTAAATATAACAGAATGTGGGGTAATGAGTATGAATCCAAGATTGCTAAAACAAAAGAAACATGCTGCTTGTGCATTTTGCACAATAAAATACACATTGCTTAGTGCATTTTTGAGCATATGTAACTGTACGAAACATTGAATATTTTCATCCATTATGGTTACCTGTTTCTGCATCATTAATAGAGTACAAAACATAGGACATTCTTGTGCATCTATGTTAACCAGTATAAATTTGAGTACCACCATTGCATGTAACTTGTAATTTCTCATAACTTGCATTTTTTATGTGACAGTGTATAAAACTATACAGTGTAATAGATGGGCTAAATAAAAAAAAGGCTGGTTTGTTGCTTCTGAAACGTATGTACTCTTTAATACCAAATATCAGCAAGTTGTATTATGTACAGCAGTTCGATTGTATTGCAATTGCTAGATTTTTATCAAATGCCAATATTGAATAGAAAAATCCAGTTAATATTATGAGCTAAAAACATACATTTTTAGAAAAATCACATGCTTGTTTAACAGGACATAATTTAGCTATACAACATAGAAGTTCTGTTTAACATGTAAACAGAAATAGAAATTGAACATCATGTGTAATCAACTCACTATGGGTTAATAGTACCCTCTTCTATGTTAAGTAATCATGGGATAAAAGATGTTATTATACTTAGAAATATTATGACCATTGCTTTTAAATATGCTTACATCTTTTGGCATGGTTCCATAACATTGATTTCTCTCCAGTTGGTTGCATCCTTCCAAAACCTGGTTGGTGTAAGGCATTTTCATTTGCTAATTCTGCTGCATAAACTTCTTTTTTAGATATACCCTAATAAGAAATTAGGAATGGCATCAAGAGAATGCAGCAATCATGTCATGGCATCGAATTTTCTGTAAAGACATGTCTTTTAGCAGCTATGGCAGATTTTCAAGAAATCTTTTACATATAGGCAATCAGATATATAATAGTACATAAATCAAAGATTAACAACATCAATATTCAAATTATCAGCACAATTTTCTTTGACAACCTTTGTATATCAGCAAAATACATTAAAGTAGCTGATTTCTTCCTCAGAAAATCAAAATGGAAGAGTTATGCCTTTCTAGAGATTAGTTTACACATATACGTAATTTAATTAACTTACCATTTGTACTTCACAGATTGATTTAAATGAACCAGGAACATTGAATAAAATTCCTTCTCTTGAAGTTATTCAGGTTTCTTCTAATTAATGCAGCAATCTTGTATTTCATAGTGTTGATGTGTGCATGATTAGTGTGATCAATTACACATTGATTAAAAAGAGGACAATATCCATTTCAATATGTTTATAGCTGCATATTATACCTAAGATAAAAATGAGAAAAATAAATAAGGAAAAGAATGGAAAGAGAACCCTCTTATATAAAAGAATTACCTTCTGAACCTTTGTGCTCAGAAGTTCCAGTAGGAGACTACTGATGAACCAAAGACAGAGGTTAACAAGGATCATAGATGTTACACAGGAGATACTCTAATTATGTTATTATTTTATTTTGTAATTTTTTCAGGAATTGGAAAAAGAAAAATTATGTTTCATTTAAAATTTATTAAAGAAACTTACTGTAACACAAATTGTATTCATGGGAGTTACAATTAAGAATGGTCATGTCCAAATAGGTGAAGACCTCTTGCATTTATTTATTTATTTTTTTGAGTAACCATTTCAATAATAAATAAAAATATAGGATTATTTATCTCCTATATTATATAAAATATTTATAATAAAACATAATAATGATTTTATATGAAAACCAAGAGAAATATACTGTAATATTAAATTATCAAAAGGAAAAGGGTAGCACAAAATGAGAATTTATTATTACTCTGTAATATGTTTTAAATATATTATGTTATTGGTCCACAATTGTTAAATTCAGCTTGAAATTAATTTCTTTCCTTTCTAATCACAGGATATTTACTAATTATGATGTTAATGTTATTGAACTTATATTGGTCGTTTGATATTTTTAATGCATGAATGGTGAAATCTAATTAATTTTAGAACCATGTGGTTAAGGAAAAAAATTCAAGAGAATACTTCCGTGTTTCACGCAAAGCAGAATGAATGTAGAAATGGAACTAACTACATTTGCACCTTGATCTGCTCTAATCTGACAATTTACTAGCTATATTCTGTTGCTGCTGCTTCCACCAGGCAAATTTCTTTAAAATAGTATCAAAACTGATAATTTCAAAATACCAGGCATACAAATTAAGAAAAGGGAGACATTTCATGATTTTTAAAAAATCTGCCTGGACCTTGACAAAGGTTTAAACAGGAGAACATGTCCAGATGTAAGAGGATGCCTGATCATCCTACAAATGTATTATATATGAGAGTCACTTCTATAATAGCTTGTTAATTTTATATTGTGAAACAGAGGATGGAGAAGCATGAAGTATGCCTGTCAGCATTAGTGTTTTAGTTCCATTTTCAAGAAATGTTTTGATGTGCTCATTAATGCTAAACCCTTAAAGAAATTTTTTATATATCAGAATTATAAAAATATTTATTGTCCGTCAAAATTATTAGTAAAATGTTAATATAACAGTTAATATTAAATATCAAATGAATTAGTAGAATTTGATAATACTAAACCTTTCTGAAATATGCTAATACTAAAGTCTCTGAAATATCCTTCCTATATTTACAGTTTATTCAATTTATGAATCTTATCTTATTCCTTAATATAAGAATCAAATTTTTTTTATATTAGTGATAATTCAGCCTTTTCAGTATTATCTAAAATTTCTTGTGATAAATCCATTTTTCCTAATGGCAATAACAATAGGTGCATGAACTAAATAATCTTTCTAAACTTAGGTAATCATTTTTTACACTAAACTCCACTTACATAAAAAGTGTAAAAAATGAATACCTAAGTTTAGAATATATTGCCACTCTATTGTCAACAGCTTCGTAAGTACATTATTTAAATAATCTTTATCAATTCATTGTCATACGTTTAACAAAACAGACATTGACTTCAGAGGATCTCATTAGAAAATTAACATTAATATAAATTTTGTTTTGTTAATATCTTTTTTAATTCTGGTATATAACAAACTAGCATAAAACTATTTAATAATGCCACATACTTATTGCATTTGTACAAATTATGAAACTCATTTTACTTGTTCCTTAAACATTTACTCATGCAATAAAATATATAATGTTATAAAGTAATATAATTACTGTACCTATCTTTATTTTCAAACAGCTGGCTTTTTGTCATTGAAAACTTTAGGAATTGATTAGAAATTGAATTATAATAGAAAGAGCAAGCAGCCAATTTTTTCCTAATTACCCTTATTCCAAAGTTTAGATAATGATATTAAATTATCTAAGTTGAGGTTGACAGCTAAAGCATCTTAGCAAGTTTCAAATAAGAAAAATTGTACTTTTGTTTTAAGCCATTAACATATTTTTGGTTAAAAGCATTGTAATACTACAGCAGGAAATCATTCCCCAGTCTGTTGAAGTATAGGATAGATTCAGTACAGGGTATATGCAGTGAATGGAAGGGGGGAGAAAAGTTATGTGTGTGTGTGTTGTCCATAAGAGAAACAAAATTTTCTCGCCAACATTGAATATATTTATTTCAACAAGAAAAGCTCCCCTTTATAGCAGTGTTGGGATGTATTTCTAGCTATAGAAAGGGTTCTTGGAAGGAATAGGTTTAGTTTCTGCTTAGCTCAAGTAACCTTCTTGGATAGCTTTAAATTCTTCTTCTTATTCATGATTAATTTACTAAGCTACACCATGGAAATTATGAAAAATACATTTCAAAATCAATTTTAGGTTTTGTTATGGAATTAAAACTACTGCTTATACAAACACAGCTAACCTAACCTCAAACTCATCTTAAGGGCTAGTTAATTAGCTCCTGGAGCATTCAGTGAGTTCGTGGAGTAGCCACAGAGACCTATGAACAAAGAATTTGTCATATACAATTACCACAGTAGCTTTCAATCTATGTTTACAAACATTTGTCTGCATCTACATAAATAATTACAATAAAAATAAAAAAGAACACCTAGAACAACTCAACCAAACAACAAAAACAGACAAATCACTTAATCATTCAAATTTTATTGTATACATGTTTACATATACATTGATATGTAGTGCAGTATAATATTGTCACTCATATATTCCTTTACAGAATAATAGGCTTTTTACATAGGTATGTTCTAAGAGCAGATTTAAAGGAATTGTCATGTATATTAAGGTTTTTAGGCTAGAGGGAAGAGCATTGTGCAATAAAATGCATTCATAATAAACACCTTTTTGAAGGCATGAAAGTGCTGAAGTTGGGTGATGTAGATTTACTTTTTGTCTAGTATTCTTGTCATGTATATTTTGATTTTGAACAAATTTTTGTTTATTTCTTATATAAAATTTCATGAGGGATAAAATAGTTAAATAGCTTAAATTTTAAAAAGTTAAAATTTCCTAAAGATGTTTCTGCATGAATGTCTGCTATGTGTACCAATAATTATTCATATGACTTTTTCTGTAACAGGAAGACACGTTCACTTTTGACTGAATTTCCCCAAAATATTAGACCATACTTCATTATTGAGTTGAAATAAGCATAATAAGCTAGTTTTAAAGGCTTAATCGACTCCAACATTACTAATGCACATATTGCATATCATGCACTTTTAGATTTAGGTGTAATAAGATAAATGTGATCTTTCCAATTCAGGAATTTAATATATTTGGTTTGTGAAAGTACACTGTTATAATATCCTATTTGTAATTGTGGATCTGGAGATCTGTGAGTAATGAATTTCACATCATTTGTTTTATCTATATTTAGAGACAATTTGTTTGCTTTGAAACATACATACAATGCACTCAGAACCAGATTTAATTTAATGGCACAATCATTAAGACTCATTCCATTTATTAATATGCTTGTCATCTGTAAATAGAACAGTATTTCCTACATCTTGGATAGATAAGGACAAATCATTTATATATATATATATATATATCAGAAAAAGAAGAGGGCCCAGAATAGATCCTTGAGGCACTCCATGGTTAATCATTCTCCACTCTGATGCATTGTTTTTATTTTTGAAGGGACAATTTATCACTAATTTTTGTTTCCTTTTGTCAAGGTAGGATATAAACCATTTTAAATATTGTTTTTTTATTCCATAGCAAGCTATTTTATCTATCAAAATTTCATGATTGACACAATCAAAAGCCTTTGCTATGTCACAAAATATTCCTGCTACATGTGCTCTTTCGTTAAATGCAGTTAAAATTTCATTATTGAGTTTATATATTGCATTTTCTGTTGAAATTCCTTTTCTAAAGCCAAACTGATCACTAACTAGAATATTATTACTTTCAAGGTAATGGTAAAGCCAATTGTACATTACTTTCTGAAACACCTTAGAAAATGTAGGTGAAATAGCTACAGGTCTATAATTAGAGACATTTACCTTTTCTCCCTTTTTGAACAGAGGCCTCACTATTGAATATTTTAGCCTCTCAAGAAATACACCTAATGTTAAAGATTCATTACACAAGTGACTTTGAAGTGAAGTAATTTCCTTTGCTCAGGCCTTTATGACTTTGCTGTTGATCTCATCATAGCCAGAAGAGCTAAAATTTTGATTTTAGTTTTCTAATGATATTACTAATTTCTAGTGGGATAGTGATACCTGATTTGAATTCATCATTTTGATGGGGAGTTGATTGTAAAATTTTTAAAGCATCTCTTTTATCACCAGAATATAAATTTAAATTTTTTGTTACATTAAGAAAATAATCATTAAACACATTTGCTACATCTGCAGGGTGATGTATCTCTTGATTGTTAATACTTAAGATTATTGCATCATCTTGTTTTATTATATTCCAAGTATTTATTTTTTATTTTTATTTATTTATTTTTTTTTTTTGACTGACTGATAAGTGTTTGGTAATGGAGGCCTTTCGCTTCTTTTATGACTTACCTAAGTACCTTACAATACTTTCTAAAATGCATTCTCTGCTCATATTATAACATCTTTTTTTTTTAATTTTTAGTGGGAAATATGCTTTAAAATGCAATTTAAAAATGTGTAAAAATATTGTTGAGTTTACTATTAACATTATTTGCACCAAAGACACTATTCCATGATTTCTGTCTCTGCTATTTTACTGAAGTTAGCATAATTAATATCTCTGTATTTTATATATCTGTAGCATTCTTTAAGTTTTATTGTAGAATTTTTTTTTTTTCACTATTACTTGAGCATCATGGTCAGAGAGACCATTGATCAATGAAGACACAGAATATGAAAGTTTGTCTGAATTTACAAATATATTATCTATTGCTATGCTAGAGTTTTATCAATCCTGGAGGGAAAGTTAATTGTATGCACCATATTATATGCCGTTAGAAGAGAATTCAGTCGATTCATTCTTACACTTGGCATTAAGTAATCAATATTTATGTCCCCACATATAATTATTTCATGCTTAGACTTAAATAAAAAGTTTAAGGTATCTTCAAGTTTCGTCAAGAAAGTTTCAAAGTTTCCTAATGGTGAGCGATAAATAGCAATTATAATTATTTTTGTATTGTTGCTATCCAATTGGATTGTGCATAATTCAATGTCCTGTTCTGAATTAAATTGTGATACATCTAATGCTTTATATGGTACACTGCCTGACATAAATGCAAACTCCTCTGTTATTTAGTTTTTTCCTTGAAGCTCCTGCTCCCAGACAATAACCATGTAATGACAATTGTGATAATTCCTGTTGTTTCAAATGATGTTCAGATAGGCAGATAATATGTGGTTTTATATTGTCACAAGTTAAGCTGTTTAATAATTCGTCTGTTTTGCTTCTAAGTCCTTTAATCTTTTAATGAATTATACAGAGATTTTTTATTGCTTGCTGAATACTCTTCAATTTTACTTCATTTTCTGTGCTATCATGATCATTGATATGATTATCATTTGATTTAACATTTACTATTATTAAGTTTGGCTTGATGAATTTCTGGCCTGGATCAGGTGTCTTTATCCTAAAAAACCAGACCTTGAACTATTAATAACAACAGGAATCTTACCCTTCATTCTGTCAGCAATAAGGAGCGAAAGCTGCTTTTTGCCTCTTAGAATTCAAGTGCAGGCCATGTACAGTAAAGTTATTTCTACTACCTAGGTGATTTACATCTATCATACAAATGTGGGAGTTTCGGGGTGTCATCAATGCACCCTCAAGCCTCAGATTCATACTTCACACCCTGCTATGAACTGAAGCCTATCATGCCTATCTAACAGTCCCAGAAACTTCACATTGGTATGCCTGCTTTTAGCGCTGATGTCACCAAGATCTTGCTCAATCTGATAATTATTATCTATATCAAGGCTATTACCTGCACCACCTACAATAACAACATGATCATTCTTACTGAAATCAACAGTTAGTTTTCCCAAGTCTTTTGTGACATCAGCGAGTCCAGCACTTGGCTTAAAAATGCTCACAATATCATCATCGCTACCCAGGTCATCCTTCGTAGGGATGCTATGCCCCTCCCATGACTACTACCTAGCAACAAAATCTTGCTCTTCCCCTTAGGCTTAGCATCTGCTACTGTAGGAGGACTTGTGCTCTGGTGAGCTTCCAATGTTCCAAGTACATTGAATCTGTTCACCAGAGGAATAGTGGTAGCATCATCAGCAGAGAATACTCTCCTCCTCTTGCGATTGTTCCTTGGCACAAGCTTGAATTCAGGTGATCTACTATTTTAATTGGTGAGCAATAGCTCTCAATCTACATCTTTGCAAGTGCCAGTTCCTCTCGTAGTTGGAGAATAGTTTCCTCTTGCTTCACAAGGACTTTATATTTACAAAGTTCACAGTACCACTGGTTAGAAGTAACAACCTTTCAAAATGCAAGAAATTGATAAATTATCTCAATATTCTGAACTCTGTTGGATAAGATGACAACCAAATTGCTTCTCATTCACCTCAGCAGCATTGCTGTACTCACCAGTCTTCTCATTCCTGCAAACATGGTTGATAACAGAATATTGTTTTATATTACTATAACTTTTGTATATATGTTCAAAGTATCACAACTTAACCCTGAACATCCTAAGCAACACATACTCATATTTGCTTCATAGAAAATTGTCTGAAACTGAAACAAATACTTCTTTCAAAATAAAATTTGCAACCTGAATAGCGTGCATGAATTTTACATTCTCAGGAACTCACTGTCAATTGACAAATAATAGAGCTAAGAATAAAAACTACCACCACCAATCACTATCCAGGAAATAATATATATCACTATTAAAACCACCACCAATTAGAAAACAAATCACATTGAACCATAGCTTCATTCACAGAACTCTCATTCAATCTAGCACTCAAGCTATTACTGACATATAACAACAAATGTTGAAAACCAACATTATAAAAATCATCTTTTCACATAAAGTGAAAAGTCAGTCACCAAAATCTAAATAAGTCAGCAAACATGTATGACCACTGCAATCAGAAGGGTTTGATAAAGTAAGTCGAGTAGCTCTAAACACTTGTCTATTTTGTCCTTGTTAATCATGATTTATGTAATATAACCATTTGAGCTTCCTGAAAATATCAATGGCATAATAATGGTGCATTTGTAATTCAGTAGCAAATTTTGCCCAACATTTTAATATTACAAACATCATAGTAGTTGTAATTTGAAGGCAGGAAAGAACAATTTTGAAGAAATGGTTTAGAAATATTGCACTTTTCTTTGTGCTGAAGATTCTGGGTTCATCTCTAGCCAAGATAATTAGATTTTTACACATAAAATTAAAGAGCTCAGTTTCTGAAAAAAGAAAAATTTATTGATGGTTTCATTTTCAAATAATAACTTAGCCCCCCCCCCCCCCATCGAGAACATGATAATTGTCTAGAGATACGTTCCTATCTCAATGCAGGAAACAAGCCTAGTTTTGTAGGGTTTCAGGGCCCAACTGGAAGCCTAAGTGTACTCATAATTCTGTAGTGGGATTGTAAATCAATAGGATCTTTATCATTCCAACTCAAGATTTGTGATAAATATGTGGGGAAAATGCTAAATGCTGCAGTGAGCATCAAAGGATTAAAGTGTAGGCAATGAAATTGAATAGGAAAAGAAAATTTAAAAAAGTTTTGAAACATTGAGGCTAATTAATAGCAGAAGTTGAATGAGGCATGTTATATATTGATTCAAGGTTACTTTATAAAGGTTAGCAAATTTGCTTAACATGCTAAACTAGTTTGGAATTACAGTGCAAAAGAAGGAAAATGGTAACTTCTATTTACAGAGTGCCTTCTATAAACTGAAAATTGGAAGGGTGTTGAGCTACTGTTTTTAGTATTACAGTAAAACAAACTGAGTACAAGTAACATTATTATTCACTAGTAATGTAAATCTTGCATATCTAGATGCCCCAAGTTTCATGTGGGTAGACATAGAGCTTGCTAATGATCCAAGTAGATGTAGTGGATTCACTACACTTGGATGAATGGAAGATAATTTGAGAGTGGATGAATATTTGATGAGAAATTTTGGAAAATGGGAACAGAGCTTAGCACAGTGAATGCAACAATTTATTTACTAAAATATAGTTACTTTCTTTAAATGTTAAAAAAATTTCAAGGCAAAAGGTTCCGTGTACATTGCATCCTTTTCAACCACCTGCCAGCAGATCAATCATGTTGGCATGTATTTGGCTGGCAGACTTGTGAATGTATGAGCAGCAGAATACTGGAATGCATACTACAATCTTACCTTCTGACTAACCATAACAATTGAGATCTGAAAGCAAAACTGATGAAAGTGGGGGGTGGCTGGCTGAAATTTGGACTTTTGAACCATTCAGAATTTCTACCTGCAGGCTATGGCATGGATAGCAAAACTTATTTGTATGGGGAAAATAGTTGGCAGCCTCTACATTGGTTCATCTTGCATATGTAAAGAGAAATAATGTATTTACACACTTCACTTACTATATTTTCCTAAGTTGGAACAATGTTTCGGGAACCAAATGTGATGACTTCACTGTAAACAGCTTCAAAAATTAAACATATAAGAAATAATGTAGTTCATTCAACCTTAGTGTCTTGGCCAAAATTATTTGTATCAAAATGTATAGTTCATAAAGCTCCCTTTGTTAATTAAAATAAAGAACCACAACTTGAAGAAAGCATATTCCACACTGCCTGAAAAAGTAAAAACATTTGCAACAAAACTGGACAATTTATGAAACAAGGTTAATAATATGGAGCTCTTTAGAAAAGAATATAAAATACCAAGTTTGAAGTAATTGGATCAAGAAGTATGCACCCACTTTCGGTACTGCCCAGACCTCTTACATGCCATTAAGACGTGATGGAGAGTTGTTAGAGCATGGATGCAGCTTTTCAACTTTTATTTTCTACTGCTGTTTCTAAACTAAAATATTAATTCATTGTATCGTTGGTTTGCTCATTAATGTAAACAGAATAAAATGTTTTCTATCATAATATATTGATACCCTTATCAGGTTGACAAAACTTAGCATCACAGTAAACTTTTCTGTTCTTTTTAAAATAATCCATAAATCAATCATTTTCTTTTTTATTCTTTTCCAGAAAATTGTGTTGAATATAATTTTTGTCCAATTTCAAATTAATTTTTTCATTACACTGCAATCCATTGTGACATAAGGGTATAAACCTTCAATATATGCTTAATATGTTATTCTCTCAACTCCAAATGCTTAGCACCAGTAATTTCTTTAAACGACTCCCTTTTGGCCTCACACATAACTGAAATCTCTTTTACCATTTTTCTATAGCAGCATGCTGTAAAATCCACAATTGCTGATTTCAAGAACTGCTTGCAACTCTTCAATATTGGGGTGCTTTTTCTTGCAAACCACACCTCAAACACTGACTACAATCTTTAATCCAGAGGGTTCAAATTGGGACTGTTAAAAGGCCAGTCTTGAACATTAATAAAATCTGGAACATTTCTCTCAAACCAGTTTTGGATGGACTTTGCCTTATTGAAAGCTCCAGTGCTGGTTCTTGAACAAGTGCATTCACCTACTTCACCACAGGTCCCAGCTGAGAGCTTTCATCTATTCTTGCAGTTATCTTCAATCCCTTTTGACAGATATGGGGGCTTTGTGAAATCATTAAACTCACTCACCACTAAACCATCATTGCAGCAGGAAGATGGCTTCTCTGGACCTTCAAGACTCTGTCTCAAGCTTCTCATGAAGCTTAAATATGCTGTCATTTTGATGGTTGTAACTTTCTTCAATATTGAATATTTTCTTGTCAGTAAAAACTATTTTTCATGGCCATAGTTAGAATAATGCTGTAGCATTTGTTTTCATCTCAATATTATCTGCTGCTTCATTTCTGAAATTAAAAAATTTCCAGCACAGTGATGAAGAGCCCTCACTCCAAAGTCTTGTCT
This sequence comes from Metallyticus violacea, assembly GCA_030762175.1. Taxonomy (NCBI): domain Eukaryota; kingdom Metazoa; phylum Arthropoda; class Insecta; order Mantodea; family Metallyticidae; genus Metallyticus; species Metallyticus violacea. The sequence goes on along the minus strand of CM060840.1, from coordinate 53,514,461 downwards.
AAACACTCTGAACTTGAATCTCAGAATTCATCTAAGGGGCACCATTGTATGCTTTCCAACTGGATTCCACCAAACATGCACCACCACTTTGACAACAGTACCAGTATCAGTAAACTGTTGTATGGTACAGTATACAAAAACAAAAATCTGAAAAATCTCACTTGTTTTTCCAATCCTATGAACTATTACAGCAATATATCTCTCCATTCTGGGGTTAAATCTCAACTAGCGTACTATTTCTGCTGCATCTGAACTCAAAAAAGAAGGTTATTAGCATTTTGCAGAAAAACTGTTGCCAAAGCATCAGTGCAGTTCCTTTCAAAACAGATAATAGCTTATTCAGAATGGGATTTATTGACTTAGCATGTGTGCTGAAGCACATAGTTAAATCAAATTTAACAGCTACTGTTATGTAGCATTGCACCAAATTGTTTGTACAAAACATATGAAGTATGTAGGTATTGTTTTGCTATAGATAGGCAATGTATTATTCCCCCAACATTTAGTACAGTTGTATTTTTTAGTGTAAGGCGATCTAATATGAAAAGTCCAATTTTGAAAGAAAAAAAAATATATATACAGACCTTAAAGAAGGTGTATCCATGAACTAAACAGATCTTAAGTTATCCATGAATTATAGCTTATTTATAATCTTAATTCATTGTTTAACCATTGTACCAAAGACCTTAAAATTGATAGATAATGATCTATAAAGAACTTCAAAAATTCTGGAATATACCAACATTTTTATGTGACATTTAAGTAACTTATTGATGAACAGATTAATCCATTGTGCTATTCAAAAACCTTTATATGAACTTTAGGAAAGCCTGTGAGTTACCCTTAACTGTACCTATTCACCTACGAAGATAAAATCAACTTATACTATATGTTCTGATTTATGCATTTTTATCTCATTCTGTTATATTTAAATCATGTATAGAATGAGCTAGTAATTTTTGATTTATTGATGCTATTTTAATCTTCAGGGAACATCAGCAGAGCAGGACAACCGCTTCAGCGACAAAGAGAAGAAATTATTGAAGCAGATGAAATTTGGAGACAGTCTCAGCCGAAAGGTAAGGAAAGTCACCTCTCTCACTACCAGTAAAATGTATAACGATAACTAGGTCAATTAATCTTAATATTTTATACACCCTGTACATTCCCCAATGTGTAATTTTATTATTTAGCTCTATTAAGTACAAATATGAAGGGTATTCATTTAGTATATGGTCTAGATGGAAAAATAAAATTTTCAGGTGTCTCTGTATTTTTCTGCAATATTCTCATTTATCTAAACACAATCATTTCAAATGTTCAGGTTTTTTCATCCTTTTAAAACATAGCCAAAACTATCATTGAACACCATCAGTTATGTCAGAATTCTATGCAAAACTTTTTCTAGATAGTCATCTTTTAAATTTTAAGTTAGGAGTCATATCTAGAGAGCATGGAGCATTTTGCAGTTTCTTCAAATTTGATTTGTGCAATTTTGTTATGGCAGTTGCAAATTTTGAACTGATACATTTGTTCAACTTCCAGATTTGTGGGCTACAGTGTAAAGGAAGCTCTTATTCTTTACAAATATTTTTACTGTATTTTCAACTGTTGTCTTCTATGGTGTTGTGTGCTATTCAGAATCTCATAAGGAAAAGGCACAGTACTTTGATTCGGGGACACAAACATGGTTCACCTGAAAGACCTGAAAATTACATGTTGAACCACAGAAAATCAGCCTGGTCATTACACGACTGCTATAGCCAATAACTCAGCAATGTATTCTTTTTGCTCATTTGAACACAAAACACATTTTCAAATATGAAAATTATACTAATTTTAAATAAATTGTGTCTATGTGAGAGCTAGTTCCAGAAAGTGTGTAACTGGGCACTAATTTGCTTGTATTTTATGTTCCTGAAATGTTCTTTTAACCGTGTGCCTATGTTTCTATTTTTCCAATGTAGATTTTCTCACATTCTGCACAACTTATTTTATAAATACCTGCTTTTTTCTCCTGTGGAATACTGTCATTAACATTGTCTATCGGGAGATTTTTGACACTAAATCTGTTTAACCGGATATTAACTGATGGGCTATTTCGTACCCCATGGATGATATGTGAATTTTTCATTTTCTTTTCTTACTGAAAATGTGGCTTCTTTATTAAATTTTTGCCTCTTGGATTTTTGTGCTTTTTTGTGTTCTTTCTTAAAACCATTTTTAACAGCTGTACTTTTTTTTTTGTTTGTATTCTTTGAGGTATTCTTCTTGTAGGTTAACTAGCTGGTGTGTTAAACTGTTGATAACTGCATGTGGGTGCATCATGGGGTTAAAACTGTTAGCTTTGATATAATTATCTGCATGTGTAATCTTTCTATATATTCCAAATTCCAGGTTTCCTTGACACTTTATAATTTTGATGTCCAAGAATGGTAACATGTCCCCTATTTCTGTTTTGTATATTCAAAAGTTTTATGACATCAATGAGTTTTATGTTAACTATGACAAATATATCGTCAACATAGTTGTACCATATATTAAATATGTATGGGAATGCTGAGTTGATGAGTTTCAAATCTACTCATGAAGAGGTTAGCTACAAATGGATATAAAGGGCTGCCCATAGTAAGTCCAGTTTGTTGTTAATAAAATTTGTTTTTGAAAGAAAATTAGAATTGATTTATGCAAATTTCGATTAGTTTAACATACTCTTTTTTTATATAATGTAAAAAATACATATTATATTTCAAGGGCAAATTTCATAAATGACAATCAGTACTTGATATTGGCAGCCCTTTATCTCCATTTCTAGCTAACCCCTTCATATAAAAAATACATATTGTATTATATATAGCTGTGCGATAAACTGTCCCTACCTGTTCAGGAAGGAAGTAAGAGAGATACTAATTTGATTCCCTATAAATGCATAAACAGAAAATAAACTTGACCAGAAACCATTGTGCATCTTTTGCTCATTTTCCAGGACTATTCAAAACTACTTTACTTTGTCTTTATCTTCATTTCCTTGGTGTCCTGAAAGGTGAATATTCTGTTGCAACTGGTATAATTACAAAATAGCTCCAGTCTCTCAGTGGACGTAGAATATTCTTTTTCCACGATGAAAAATGTCACAAGCAGCTGACTAAGACAGCTGTACCTTGAATAAACATCTTGTTATAATTTATATTATTTAATGGTTTAATTGAACTATACACTCTTAAGTTTCATTTACTTGTCATAATATATAGAACCAGTTTCAAGAACATGTGATTCTCATCATCAGCCAGGCTAAAATTCAACTGTTCGGATGATTCGTTAAGCTTTGAGGATGTGCATTCTGCTCTGGTGGCAGTGTGATAAACTTGCAGTTTATGTTTTCAACCGTGGCAGTGTCAAAGTTCATTAGACTGTCTTTGTATTTGTGGATGTAGATTTTCTCCCAAGTTGCTAGTTCTGTAGGTCCTTGTACTGATTTTAATAATTTTGTTTTATTCACATGTGGTTTTCTGTCCAAAAATTATATGCTATTGCTGATTTCTCTATTTGCTTTTACTTTATGCTCCTGAAATGTTTTTTTAACTGTGTGCCTATGTTTCTCTTTGTTTTTCCAATGTAGATTTTTGCACATTCTGCACAATTTATTTTGTAAATACCTGCTTTTTTCTTTTGTGGATTACTGCCATTAATATTGTCTACTAGTAGGTTTTTAATATTAAATCTGTTAACCAGTGCCAACCTGATATTAAAATCTTTAAGAATATTCTGAAATTTTTTGTAGTCCATGGATGAAATGTGAACTTTTTAAAAATTAGCTTATCTTTTCTTGCTGAAAGTGTTGTGGTTGCTTTGATACATTTTTGTCTCTTGGATTTCTGTACCTTTTTGTGTACTAGTTCTTTTTTAAAACCATTTTTAACCTCTGTTTCTTCAATTTGTTTGTATTCATTAAAATATTCTTCTTTGTAATTTGTAGGTTAACTATCTGGTGTGTTAAACGTTGATAACTGCATGTTTGTGCACTGTGGGATTAAAACTATCAGCTTTGATGCGATTACCTGCGTACATATCCTTTTTATATATTCCAAATTCCAGATTTCTTTGACGTTTCATTATTTTAATATTCAAGTGTGGCAACATGTTATCTTGTTGCTTGTACCCAAGAAAAACAAGCTTAATTACTTTAATTATACGATAAAGAAATTAAGTTTCTTACATACCAATTTTCATTAATAATGAGTGATATTACTCTCTATTTTCAGTTTTAATAAATGCCTATTTTAATTATATTAATGTCTATTTTAGTATTTTAAGAGCTCTTTAGCCTGCCCGTTTTAACCAAAATAAATGCCTGAACTTCCAGATTTTGAACATAACTCTTAATAGGAAAAAAATAGATATGCAATTTATTAATATTGTGTATTCATTTGTTTGGGATAAGTTTTGTGCAGAAGAGTAATCCTGGCAGTCAATGACTGAGCATGCTGCCCACTTGTCTGCTCAGAGCAAATAAATCATGATACTTCAGCATTGGGAAGCAGAATGGATTCTTGTCAGTCCTGGTGGTGTAGTGGTAACTATCAAAACCCAAGATAGCAGGTTCAAACCCAGCCAGGATCGATGGATTTTTTCGGGCGTAAAAATCTTAAGTATGGCTTCCTTCGGAAGGGAAGTAAAGCCGTGGGTTCCATGTCATACATTTACGGCACAAAAAAGAACCTCAAGCCTGAAAGAAGAGGCCTCCGAGCAAAATTTGTCGGCAGTTTCATGTCCTGAATTGAATGGAACGCTGATGACTTGAAATGTTAAAGAGCATCCACAAACAAACCAAATAAAAAAAAAATAGATTCTTATAATTTGAAGAGTGAAAATGTCAAACATTCTAATTGACATGTTTAAATTTAATTGTTTTATTTCAAAAGTATGTTCTATGTACCCAAATGCATATTCCTAGTCATGATGTAAGTGCCTATATATGGATGAAGTATTTAAAATACTCTATAAGTAGCACAGTTCTGAATGCTATGTTATGCTGCCATCTGGTGTTTTAAGTGATGATAATATTAGTTTTTAAGGAAAACTAAGGAAAAATATTTATAGTACAGAAATATTTAGTAAGTGGCAATATCTTTATGAGTTGCAATAGAAATTTCACTGCTATAGAGAATAGAAGATGGGCAAATAAGGTCTTCATTCCCCAAGATTTACATAGGATTGTAGATTAAGTTAAAGCTATAAATCCTTTTCATGTAGTTCCAATGGAAACAAGTAATTTCTTTGATTTTAAGGATGTTGCTGATTAACTATTAACATTAAATAAGTGCAACATTTCAAAATGTACAATGCTTAAAGTATCTCAGTCTCGTCCATTTCAGATAGCTATCAAAAGAACTTACTATTAGAAGGGTGGAGGGTTTTTGAAGTTTTAAAGAGAGGAAAATGGTCTGGTTGATATACAGCAACCTGTGCTTCATCTGAAAGATCAACCCTGTTTATTGGTTGAAAAAAGAAAGACCTCTTGTCTATGTTGCCATTCCTTCCTGAAGAGCACAGAGTCGGTCCTGGTACCTGGCCAGGATCGATGGATTTTTTTGGGCGTAAAAATCCTAAGTATGGCTTCCTTCGGAAGGGAAGTAAAGCCGTGGGTCCCGTGTCTAACATTTACGGCACGAAAAAGAACCTCAAGCCTGAAAGAAGAGGCCTCTGAGCAAAATTTGTCAGCCGTTTCACGCCCTGAGTTGAATGGGACGCTGATGACCTCAGATGTTAAAGAGCGTCCATAAATAAATCAATCAAAAAAAAAAAAAAGAGCACAGAGAGGTTTATGACATATCAATTTCAACCCCTATATAAGAACTGAAAAACTAAACTCCTCCTTTCAGTTGTTAGGAGAAAATATGATTGGTATTCTTGTACATGTTTTATAATACATTTTTGTGCTTTTGCCCTTAATAACATTATAATATATGTTTCTCTTAATCATTAATGTTATTTTGGTAATTATTTCCCTCTACAATCTGAAATAAAATGTAACAAAAGCTTGAATGACACTTTTAACCCACTCTTCCTTTATATGGCACATAGGCAGTCTTAATATATGGATTAATATTAATAGTATTTTTGGATTGGAATGTGAAATTTAATTATAATGTTGTTTGTTGAAAATAAATTCAAATGAAATATGTGGCACATAGAAATTCTATTTGTCATTTTCTCTCTCTCTCTCTCACTCTGATCATTGTGTTTTTGGCAATGATTTGTTGTACAAAATAATTTTGTAGTAAAAAATGTTTTCAAATTTATTTTTGGTATAATAACTTAATTGCTAACAGAGATGGGTAGCTTTTTGCTTATTCTGTAAAATTTAGAAAATGGTCCTTAAAACGTTTGACATTTTCACTCTTCATTTAAGAAAACACAAAAAGTATAGCATTAACAAGATGAACATGCTAAGCTAAATTACTAGAATAGCTTTGCAGTTAAAAATTATGAATGTACCTAAAATCACTTATCTTTTCAAAGATATATCAGTAAGGCAACTGAGGAAATGCATTCCATATTTTTATTCTTCTGTAATTATGACACTAAATGATTTACATCTAAATTACAAACCAAAAAATATTAAATAGACATATTTACTGCATAAATGCCTAAAATAATGAAGTATAGTTTTTATATAGGATGAACAAAGTTCTACTTGATTGCCTATTGATTTGTGGCATCAAGTTACTGTGTAAGAACCGTTCCACTTGATAAGAAAATTAATGATGCTAATGCATAGCGTGCAAAATGCAATCAAGCTCAACGTTGCATTGCTGGTGTTATACATTTTTTATATGCATTTTGTTTAATGTGGAAGCTTAATCACTTCAAAACATTTCAGTCCTTTATGATTACTTTTTGAACAAGGTTTACTTGTTTTTGCCAGTGCTTTATGAACACTGCTTTGCTCAAAGATATCCCTTTCAAATATATTGGTACTTCCTGTGATGCATTGCTACTGTGCATCTGTTATGCAATGATTAAAGATGTTATTCCATTTGCATTTATTCCATAAATTTAAATGATAGGGAAAGAGGGTGAAATGATAAACCATATTATAGAATTCTGGCTATCCTAAACTGATAATCTATTGGTTTGCATTCTGTTGGTGATTATTCTGATATTTAGTTAATCTCTCTGTGAAAATATCTAAAAATTCATCATATTTTATCCAACTCATTCAACATTTTGAGATTTCAGCCAACTAGGTTCTAATGCAAATGCCAAATCTTTTTTTTTTCTAATAGTTTTTGCAACAAAAAAGTTATTTCTTTTTTGTTGCAGTTTTAGTGTATAAAAAAGAAATGCTCTTAAACATTAAAATTTTTATTATAAATGAAGAAAAGTGTGGGTATATCTTTCAAATGTGTGATCATTTAAAATACTTCCTAGCTAAAAACCAATTTTTTATTGATATATAGTGGACACTCATTCCATGATTTTCTAAAATAATTTTGCACCAATCTTTGCATTTGTTGGGAGGTGGTATCATACCATTGTAGCGAGAAAGGAGGGTTGTGCACATACTTTTGAAATGTGCAAACCTCCACAAAAATGTGAAAATTGAGACTGAATGCAGTTTAATGCCTGAAAATGTTTATAGTTTGCAGATCATTAAATTGTACAGATTTTTTGTCAAAAAATTGAGCTACATATTTGCTGAAGAAATGAATTGCTGATTTGATGGTTTTGCTGTGGAGCAGTAATTTTATTATAGTCATTTGATATCCAGGTTATGAGCCAAATATCAGTTTTGTATTGATGCCAACTATTCCACAAATGCTGCATGCCAAAACATTATCCCAACTTAATGCTCAGGATAGTAGAAACCAACAAGAATAGACAGCCAGAGAGAGAGATAAAGATAAAGGAGAATAAAGGACTTTTTTTAAATAGTTATTTGTAATGTGAATTTTGTATATGTTCTTAGTTTTACCATTAATGATTTTGGTAAAATGAAGAGTAATGTCTGGGGAAAAAGTAACCCTATTAATTTATCAATTAGGGATGTGAATAGAGGAACATTAAATTGTCTGTATTTCATTTTTGGATGTTAAGACACCTTGATTATAAGATAGATAGTTATTTTATTTATTTATTTGAACGGTGTTTAACACCCGTTTTTACTGCTGAGGCACCACAGGTGGTGGACATTTAGATGAAATGATAAATTGGGAAAGGATTTTTTATTTTTTAAGGAAGGAAATGTTTCATGCCTAAGTTTAAGGTACGTCTCCAGCATTTGCCATTTATGAGGACTGAGGAAAACCTGAAAAAACCTCAGTCAGGAAGGACAGTTCCTGGTGGGATTTGAATCCCAAACCTCCCGCTCACTAGTCCGCGCCTTAATGACCTCGGCCATCCTTGGCAGTAAGATAGAGATTGAAGGGGGGGGGAATTGTATTTTCATTACTGATACTTCAATACAAACTTATCGGAACAGTATATATTGAAGAAGAATTTTATACAAATATATATTAGAAATGGCACTGTTTACTATTTCTTCTCTGAGTCTATTTCCATGTACTTTTGTGAACTGAACAACTTGTAATTTAAAATCTGCAATAATCAGTGGTGATTCTAGATGCTTAAACTAAAGGAGGAATTGAAACAGAAAATTTAGGTAATAGAATTCAAAGCAAAAGTAACTGATTATTAAAATATAGTTGGCAGCATTTACAGAATCATTTGTACATGTATACACACACACACACAGTCTTTCTCTCACTCACACTCACTGACTCTCTCTGGTACCGTTAAGAACATTTGCTTTCTTCAGTTTGGGGGAGAGTTTCAGATATTTTGTTTCACTGTATTCACACTCAAAGTCGCTTTCTCACACACACACACACACACACACACACACACACACACACACACACACTCTCTCTCTCTCTGTGGTACCTTTAAGAACATTAGCTTTCCTCAGTTTTGGGGAGAGTTTCAGATATTTTGTTTCACTGTATTCACACTCAAAGTCGCTTTCATGTTTTCTAATTTTGCCAGTATATTTTTAGACTTTGTCTAAATTGCTTCTAGTTTACTACTACTATTAGTGTCACACTTTTGCTTATAACAAGAATAAATGTTTAAAATATTACTTTGTTTTGACATTCTGCTTCTGGGCCTCTGAACTGATGTGACCTCATCTGTAGTAGAAGAGCAATACTGGCTTTAGAAAATAATTACATTTCTGCCCAAAACTGATCAAAATGATAAATACTTTCTGTGATTGTTAGAATCACCGACACAATCAGATATACCATATTTTCAATGCTCTAAAATTATGATTTACTCAATGCACTTTGCAACTTAATTTTACTTTTACACTTTTTTATTTCATTGGTTATAGTTTTTAATCTCAGTATGCTATATGTTAAAAATAACATACAAGGGTAAGACCATAAGCTTCCCGCCTCACTGATAAGGCTTTTCACCTTCACAAAAGCCTTATTTGGTGTCTGTTAAGTAAACAATTGCAACTGTAACTTCTGCTCAGCTGTGTTCTGTTGTTCAGATTAAATTGCATAAAGAAGGCTATGTATAGAAGATTGTGACATGTTCAAAATGAAGTATCGAGCTGTTATTAATTTCTTCACAAAAGAAGAACTTACTCCAAATGAAATTAAACAGCGATTGGACGGTTTTTATGGGGAAGCGTCCCTCTCATATTCTGCCGTAAAAGAATGGGCCAAACTTTTTCAAATGGTTGGAGAAAGCATTGAAGACTAAGAACATACAGGTCGGCCCTAGGAGGTGCTCATTCCTGAAAACATCACTCTTGTGGAAGAAGAAATTTTGGAAGACCTGCAGCTCAAAGTTACAGAAATAGCAGCAAGGTTGGGTCTTTCTAAAACAACAGTCCTTCGAATTATTCATGAACATTTAAACATGAATAAGGTTAGTGCAAGATGGGTGCCTAGACTTCTTTTCTCAGTCCAAAAGCAGCAAAAAGTTATCTGTTTCAGGCATTTTTGGAGCTCTGCCATGGCAATGAGAGATGTTCTGCAAACCATTGTTACAGGAGATGAAACTATGATCCTCTACTATCCATTGTCCAAAAGAGAATCAATGGAGTGGTGTAAACATGCCAAAAGATCACCTCTAAAGTCAAGGTCACTCAGCCATGCAAGAATATCATGGCCACAATCTTTTGGGACTGTAAAAGAATACTCTTCATTGACTATAAGGAGAGGAACACTACAGTAAATACCACCACGGGTGGCCGAGGTCGTTAAAGGCACGGACTCGTGAGTGGGAGGTCTGGGGTTCGAATCCCACCAGGACCGTCCTCCCTGACTGGGGTTTTTTCCAGGTTTTCCTCAGTCCTCATAACTGGCAAATGCCGGGGAGGTACCCTAAACTTAGGCCTGGAACGTTTCCTTCCTTAAAAAATATCCTGTCCCAATTTATCATTTCATCTCATGTATCATCAGTGACCACCGTCTTTGGTGCCCTAGTAGTAAAAACGGGTGTTAAACACTACTCAAAAAAGAAAAAACCACAGTAAATGGGGAGCGCTATGCTGGCCTACTGCACAGACTACATGCTTCCATCAAAGAGAAAAGGCGAGGAAAGCTGAGTGGTGGTGTGCGCCTTCTTTATGACAACAAGCCAGTGCACACAGCTCTTATTGCAAAGGAAGCAGTGAAGAAATGTGAGATCCACCATCCACTCTACAACCCAAATTCAGCTCCCAGCGACTATTTCCTCTTCTCAAAACTCAAGGAGGAAGGAAATTTAAGTGTGACAAAGAAGTGATGGATGATGTTTATGCCCATTTTGCAGGCAAGACTTCTGAATATTTTCGGGGGAGAGGGATAGAAGTATTAATTCAAAGATGTGAAAAGTGTATTGCAATACAGGATAACTATATTGAAAACTGAAGTATAGTTTTTATCTTTATCATACCTAGAAAATGGTAAGGCCGGAAACTAATGGACCTACACTCATACACAATGCAAATAATTTTCAAAATACATGTATATGACTAGCTTATTTGGTACAAAATAAATAAGGAATTTATTGAATAATAATTAGGAAGAGTTACAATTTTTTCATAAAACTGGGGGCGGGGGCCTGGTCCTAGGTAAGAATTGTCTCAGGCCGCAGTGTATAAAAATTACTTCTGTCCAGTCACCATTATTGTTGGAAACTGGAATCCAAGAATTTGTTTTTAACTCAGATCTATAGCACTCATGCTCTGGCTAATGAATAAATGCAAAAAAGGGATGAAAGTAGCAGCACCTGTTCCTCTTCTGACCTTTGAAAGCTCAATAGCCTTGCTTAGCCACGATTATAGAACTCTGCTGACCATAAAATGCAGACAGATTTTTGCAGTTTTGAAAAGAAAAAAAAATGTGAATGTTACAGTGTGAAAAATACTGTTAATCAGGTGAGTTTTGAACCACTTTACCAAACTATTGATACTATAGTTATTTAACGTTGTCTAATTCCATGATATTAACTCACTATAAGAGTAAATACAGTGGTATTTTACTTGATTGAAATAACAAAGGAGCACTGCAATAAGGACCTACTGTGACGTCCCCTGGTACTGTCACTCAACGGAAGCTACGAGAACTCCTCACCAAAGATGTGTGTGTGGCTCTTGCTTGGCAACGCACATCCTCAATGTCAACGAGACAAATGAGATGCTGCTAAATTTCAATTAGAAGACCTCGAGCATCTCCCGTATAGCTTCCGACCTTGCTGCAAGCGACTTCCATTTGTTTGACCCTTTTAAGAATATTTTCCCGACGATAAAGCTGTAAAGTCACGCCCGGTTTTGACGGCAGCACAAAGAATTTTATTCTGCTGGATTTCAGGAGCTTATGAAATGATGGGAACAAGAACCTCAATGCACAGGTAGATTATCTTGAGAAATAGGAATTTTTCAAAGCAGTACTCTTATTTAAATTGTATATCCATTTGTAACTTACTTAATGACTTATCCCTTGTATTTTGCTAGAAATAGTCCCTGCTTTGATTTAGAAACCTGTTTCTATTTCTCCCAACTCTAAAATGTCTTTGCATTGTGAGTGAGCATGCGCGGCACTCATCGCGCGTAAACCTAACCTGCCATGCATTATGAGGTAGTCCATGCCGTGATAACCAAACGGATTGCAAATTCTCCTCTAAGACAACCTACGTTAGCCAGGCGACACGGTAATCGTCTTCAATAGGTGCCTGTTTTTCAGATAATTTCTGCACCCATCTGTAAATAACTTGAGATGACAGATAATTCTCACCATAAATGGTAAACATATCTTTATGTATGTTCTTTGAGTCCATACCTTTTATCCACAAAAATCTCACAATTGAGCGCTGCTTGATTGTAGTATACTTACTTAGACGCCGCCCTCTTGCAACTGCTCTTTCTCTATTGAAACATCGATTGTCTCGTGTCGAATGCCACCATCGCACCGGACTAATGCTGCCATCTAGGCAGTAGCCTCAGGTGCCTAATTCAAACATGTAATATCCCACATAAATTTGTAACTTAATGACATCCTTGTAACATCACCCTTGACAATGCATATGCTGCGAGGTCACTGACCCCAAAGCCACCCGGATATAGGTTTCGGGAGCTTTTAAGAGCTCACTACGTACTTTTCTTGCTGTCGAGGAAGCTCGTTATCCCCCATGGCTGTTAGCAGAAATGTTGGGCAGTCAGCGACAGCGCCCTCTTATATTCGTCAGCATTTTAACGAGATAAGATCTTCATTTGTGAAGTGTAACTTTATTTATACCGATGCGAATACTCGAAAGACGACACAGGCGTGGGATATGCGTTCATTTTTAATGCTTCCAATTTTACATTTATTCTACACTCTCCAACATCCATTTTAATGACGGAACTTGCGCTTTTATAGCCTTCCTTGTACAGACAATGAAGGCAATGAATCATTTTGCAACTTATGGAGAGAAAAGCAACCTCTTTTACTTGATCTACCTCTTCTCGCGTTGATCGTAGAGAAATGTTTTAGCACGTTTGCAAATTGGGCATTGTCCCGTTCCACCTTGCCAGCATTGTGACCACTCCATTTACAGTTCCGCACATTTTAATAGAATACGCCAATTCGCTCCTCTTCGTTCTTCGCTATGCTTGCATTCTGGCCTTGCGTATATTCAGGCGGACATTGCGCTTGCAGTCGAGCGCCTGTTCAGTTTTATTTGACACCCCCCTCTCTCTTTATATTTTTAGTGGACGCTCTTTTAACACCTCAGCTCATCAGCGTCCCATTCAATTAAGGGCATGAAACGGCCACAAATTTTGCGCAGAGGTTTGTGGTTCGATTTTATGGTTTGTGGAGCAAGGTATATAATTTTTTTTAGTTTCAGGTATGACCGTTTTCTTCTTCTTCTTCTTCTTCTTCTTCTTCTTCTTCTTCTTCTTCTTCTTCTACTTCTTCTTCTTCCTCTTCTTCTTCCTCCTCCTCCTCCTCCTCCTCCTCCTCCTCCTCCTCTTCTTCCTCCTAGGTGCTGTTCCTGGCTTTTTGTAGCTAATTATTTTGTGTGGGCTCATCTTCTTTTTGGTGAAGGATTTTTACTGTTAATGGGCCAACTAACTGGTTCCATTCGACCTTTTTATGGATTGGCATTTGCTTTTTTCAATTTAGTTATGCCTTTGACATTTTCATTTTTCTTGGACATTATTTTTTAAATCTGCTTGGGCGCTAATGACCATTGTACTTGTGCATCTTTAAACCATAATCACATAGTAGCTTTTAGTAAGATTTGATTAATTCATCAGCAAAAATTAGCCATGGAGTTTAAATGATTATTTAGAAAGAAAAGGGACAGATTTAATTTATATTTAAGATAGACTGTCTGGTGGTTTCATTTATACAACCATAATAAGCTTTAGTCACTCTTTGAACAGCTTATGAGGAGTGTAATCTATAACTTTTTTTTTTTGTTTCTCTTTGTTCCCTTTTATATTATATAACGTTAATGTTCATTTTTACTGCTGAGGCATCACAGGTGGCAGTAACATGATATATATGATGAAATTATAAATAGAAATTATTATTATTATAATTATAGTATTCCTGGCCTAAGTTTATAGTACAAAGGCATTTGCCTTTGATGAGAATTGAGGAAAACCTCATTAAGGGAGGGCAATCTTGGCGAGAATTGAACCGCAGATCCCTCGTTCACAAGTCTGTTCCTTAACTGCCTTGGTGCCGTAGAAGTGGTCAGTTTTATTAAGGATTTAATGTGTTTATTTTATACATATCTGATTATATGTACAAAAATCTTAAGTAAATGACAATACATATTGGCTGAAAATGTATTTGATGGATATAAAACTTTGGATAATGTGATTACTGAATTGAAAGTTGGTTGTGTTTATAAACTTAACTGAAAACATATCTCACCCTCCCCTGCTTTATGAATGGGAGAGTGTGTTCTAAATATAGGGTATTTCAGGCTACCATCTTTACATATTTTACCAATCATGACTTCTTCCTCCCCCCATAAAAGTACAGAAATAATTGTGATCTACAATTGTGGCAGAAACAGAATAAAGTGCCCAAAAATTGAATGCATGTAAAAATTATTAATAGGTGTTCTGTATTCTGATTAAAAAATGTGGACAATTAACATAATCTGAATTGTGAAAACTGGGATGACTGTGGTAATACTAACTGGGGGGGGGGGGTTAATATTTTATTGTGCACATGTGAAATAATCCATGTAATGTTGCTTCTCCCTCCATGGGCAATTAAATGTAGCTGCTGGCAAGGAAAAAATAGTTTGCTATAATGTATGTACACTCCTAATATTGTTAAATACTGTTAAATAAGGTTTTAGTTCAATAACTATAATACATGATCACAATGAAACAGTTTTCATAATCTACCCATTCCATAGCTAAATATCAAGAAGTGTGTGTGCCATTTCTTCTGACCAGAACTCAACAATGAGGATGATAGTGTTTGGCAGCAATACTGTTATCTTGCTTGACAAAATACTTGGTACAGTTCCTTTCATAATTTGTAACATTATTTTGTCAACTACCAAAGCAATTCAATAGCTAATTTTTTGAAGTATGATTGAACTGAATTGATGAAACTCACCGCATAGATTAAAATAAGCTTCATTGTTCTCATGGTCATTTTAGAAAAATTCTTAACACACCATATGACACAAACAGAGAACACCAAATAATTACATGGCACCAAGTGCTTCATAAAGAATGAAAATTGTGTATGCACTGCATACAGACTAGAGAAAATAATGAATATTAATGTTTTCAAGTGAAATATAGCATAACACAACACACATGTTAATACATTATGCATCTTTCATCCATCATATTAGATGCCATGGCAGCCACACTTGTATATTTCTAGGCTTGGTAAACCATAGTAAAGTTTTCAGTACTTCACAAAATTGGTATGACAGGTTAAATAATTGTCTACTCTATAGATGGCATTTCAGAATTACCATTCAGGCATGTACATATATCAATATTTACATTGGTTCATCCATTACCCCTCCTTATTCTGCAGTCATTCAGAGCAAGTTAGGTGAATATGCTGTATATAAATAGATTTTATTTTTCTCCTTCATATTGGACAGTTTCGTTCTGCTGCAAATAATAACTCTTATCAGTTCTCTAGTTCATTTCTGCCTCTTTTACTGTACGCCACTAGCACTGCTATCCAGCAAAGATAAAATAAAAGAAATATTAAACAAAAATATAAGGGGCTGCATTATGAATCATTAAACCTTTAAGTCGGTCCTGGTGGTTACCATATTTGCCTCCTAAACCCAAGAACGCGGGTTCAAACCCGGCCAGGACCGATGATTTTTGCGGGGCGTAAAAATCCTAAGTATGGCTTCCTTCGGAAGGGAAGTAAAGCCATGAGTCCCGTATCGTACATTTACGGCACTAAAAAGAACCTCGAGCCTGAATGAGAGGCCTCTGAGCAAAATTTGTCGGCCGTTTCACGCCCTGAGTTGAATGGGACGCTGATGACCTGTGATGTTAAAGAGCGTCCTTAAATAAATCAATTAAAAAAATAATTAATCCTTTAAGAAACTTGCCATACTTTATAAAGTGACTGTGTTAAATATAATGATGCTTTTATACAGTGAAAGCAATTTAAAAACCCTGCAACTTAGATAGGCCAACCAGTGGACCCACACTCTTCCATTTGCAGAGATTCCCATTTGGCTAATGCAGCACCATTCTCTTTCAGTCAATTCTCAATGGGATTTTGACAGTTGTGTTGTGCAGTTCAGAGTAAGATTTCATAAAATAGTGAAGTAGTAGTGTGCAATGGTGAGATATTTGCTATGTCATATATTCATCTTCAAGACATACATCATGTATAGAAAGTTGTGTACCAAAAAATGCAAATATCCCAGCTACCTGGTTCCAACACAAAAAACATTAAAGTTGGAACAAAAGTTAATGAAATGGGGGAAGGGGGAGATTGACAGCATAATGTGCTCACAGAAGAAAGACTTGATGAAATAAATGATTCCATTAAAGCCCACCTCATTCCCCAGATCTTAGTGGATGGAGAATATTCAACTAACCCTCTCACACCAGAGGAACTTGAAACAATCATTTGAAATGAATTTAGGTTCAATAGTGATGCTGAACTGATATGATTCAGTGTTGATTTTCTAAGATGTATATTTTGTGTCTGGGAAAATGGGCAACATTTCCAGCACCTACTTTAATATGTGTACTTAAGTTTGAAGCACTGAGCATCACAAGTCTTTGCAAGAAAATATCTATGGCAACTGGCTAAATTATGTGTTGAGGCTTTTAAAATGCTCTCACTGTACAATCACAAGAGATATAAGTTCACACTATAAAATTTATTATATCAATGTGACTTACCTGTAATAAAATGCTCTGTATTTACCACCTCTCTGAGTATCTTCACAAAGTTCTGTATTCTTCATTGTCATCTGTTTTTTAATTAGTTGTGATTTCAATGTGGAAAATTAGGCATTTTTTTTTCTATCTATACGGCAAATAAAGTTTAATTTGCTTTCACTAATTATTTCAGAGAATGTTATGAACCCAGAACATGTAAGCGGGATACAGTGGGATACTCTCATTAATTAAAACCTAGATGATTTGAACAGAAGCTTATTTCCCTTGAAATTTGTACTATGATAAAAGTCTTACTAAATTTAAATTTTCAAACCTTATATTTGTATAATATTAAGGTAGGATTTTATTTACTCAAAAAACAGTACTTATTCGTGAATTCTGATTTATGCTGTGTTAATACATATTTCCAAGAAATTATAACAGGGTCAGTCTGCAAACAGACTAATGCAGTTTCAACAGTTAACCAAAGACAGTTGTACGGAAGTAGCTTTTGTATGCTTGTAAAGTACTGTACCTGCAGCTTTCACAATCTCAATGATGTGGGGGTTTTCTCCTTTTGTATGCAGGTGTCTGTCCCAAAAACCCCTCACCCATTCAGATTTGTAAGAACAAAAATTTGTGAAAATCGTTTTAAATGTACTAAAGTTAGGGACCTAAGGAACTATGAATATTATCAAACTAATAGAAATGAGTTTTTAATCTTAATTATGAGTGAATTTTTATCTTGCCACTATAGCACAATGCTCAAAATACAGCAATTTTTAAAGAGCAATTTTTAAAGTAAGTTCCACTGCATGTGAATTATTTCTCTGATAAGTAGTTTTATTTTATTGATTGATGCCTAATATGTATATGTTTCTGCTAATTTGAATGTTGGACAAATAATATTTTTTGTATCACCTTGGAGTTCAAATTAAGAAGAGGTCCACTGTAGCTGCATGATTTGGTTTGAAGATTGTGGGGTGCATTGCAATAAAGTTCAGTGATAAGCTATTTTTAAGCAGTTTGTCATATAGTTGGAAGGTTGGATCATCTTTATTTATTATTATTATTATTATTATTATTATTATTATTATTATTATTATTATTGTTATTATTGTTCTCTGTACAATGCAGTCGAAATACATTGACCTTTGCACATAAGAAATAGGTAATGGTTGGCAAACTACTTTATTTATTGCATTTCAAATTTTTGTTTTGTATGTGAGAATTCCTAAAACATGCATTTGAGTTAGTGCTATCTAGAGCCTAGATTTTTAACCAATATTAACTTAAAATAAAATTTGTGTATACTATGGAAGTGTAATAAAATTGTGTATTTGTACAAGTAATAAAATATGACAAGTTACAGAAACAAATTTAATTTTATGGCTTCAAATTTAAAACCTAAAGTAATAAAACTAATAATATAAAAAGTTCTCTAAATAGCCCTTGCAATTTACTTTCAACAAGTTGAATTGCATTATTAATTTGTTTTACATCGCTTACTTTCCTGTTGGTTTAAGGCTTAAAATAAATGCTCTTATATAAAGCATAAGAGTATTAATCATTCAAACATTAAAGCTTTAATTAAACAGAAACATTAAAAGTAATCACATATCCAAATAAGGGTTAAAAGCAGATTTCCTGTTTAGATGAACAGTGAATTACATTTTCTTAATGTTTGAGCTCATTGTTAGCCTCAAATAAAATGAGTTCAGGAGGAAAATTTTCTTTCATTGTTATAAGAAGTCACAGGAGTATACTTCAGCACAGGAATTATTCCTTTAAAAAAGTCTAGAAGGCTGAGCAATTTCACCATTTAACACCATGAAAGCTAAGAATGTAGAGTATTCTAGGTTGCTGTTCAACATTACCAGGAGTTTTACTTATTCAACATTTAATACATCATCTTGATTCATATTAATTTTATCAAAGCCCCCTCCCCCTTTTTAAGCGCTTTATTTATTGTAGCTTGGACTGCATTAGTCTTCCTGCAACATGTATTTGTAGATTGGACATTAATACTGTAGGAATAAGTTTGTAGCCATGAATGAAATGAAATAATGATGGTGCGGTGCAAATGAGCTCATAGTTCTTGGCGCCTTAAAGCTTTATGGCATTCTCCTTCTCAGAGTAAAGAAAAACTGAATAAAAACCTTTCTCAGACATTAGTAATTGCAAGTGCTACCACTAGACCACAAAGATGGTCCAAAGCATGTTGTTTTTCTTGAATTTAACTTTTATCCCTATGTCCGACTATTTTTATATTTATTTCCTATTAAATTTCTTGTTTCTTGGAGAGGGAATAATGATAGTTCAAGTAGCATGATGCTACTGGTGACAATCAGTTGCTATAAGTACAGTAGGAAGCCATGTTTGAGTTAAGAAAAGTATACGGAGATTCACTTAGGGCCAGTTGTAAAAAGAGTTAACCTGAGTTTAGGGCATAAAAGTAACCATCAGTTATAATTAACTTGGAAATTTTGGTTGTATAAACACAAATCTAAGATTGTTTATCTTAATCAAAATTAAATCTAACACACTTAATTTCACAAGTTAAAGCACTAACTAGAGTTTAGTAATTATTAAATAAAATTTTTCTCAAAGTACAGAAGCACAACAACTAATTTATAAATGAAATGGTTAGTTATGTTTATTTTAATTTTGTAGATAAAGTTTTGATGTTTCACTTTTCATTTCCCCACAATAATGAGTTGCATTCATAACTTGCATAACAACAAGTAGGTTATGTTAGGTTAACCTTATATATATATATATATATATGTGTGTGTGTATGTATGTATGTATATATGTATGTAAGTTTTCCCTGTATTTTGCTGGAAATAGTCTGTTTTGATTTAAATACCTATTTCTATTTCTCCAAACTTTGAAATGTCTGTTTTAGAGATTATCTTCAGTTATTGTAGACTGTCCTTTGTTATTTCATTCAAGTAAAATATCACCATATTTATTCTCATAGTGGATTAATATCATGGAGTTAGGCAATGTTTAATAACTCCATTATCAACAGTAATCTGGGACATAGCATCTTTGCTAAGCAAAATTGTATGTTGAATTTTTTCATACAGTTCTAGGAATGGATTTTTTCTGTCATAAAATACACAAAGAGCAAGGTGAAATTCATCTTCACGTGAGATGTTGGAAATCAGAAATCTGTACAATATACAAATATTAACTCTATGAATTACCCACCTTCTCACACCAACTCTTCCCATGTCTAACAATGTCCCTGCATTTGCAGTATTTTGTGGAATTCCTAACACAATCTTACAAAACCTACTGAGTATCCATCAAAGTGTCTTTCTTCTCCCCCCATCTTGACATTACCAGTGCCCTATAAATTCTTTCCAACCAATTCCCTTCATCTCTGATGCAGCAAACATACATTTTCTTAATTAGTTTCAAAGGTAATAAGCCCTTGGGTAACATTAATTTCTTTTGTTTCTCTCATTGACTGGAGGAACTCACAAACATTTCAAAGTGTGAAAATTCCTTCACAATCTTATATCTCACTCCCCAGCATAAACCACTTTTCATCGCTCCTCAGCTTATTTTCTTATTTACTAATTTGTAAATCTATTATTACCCAAATTTAGATATACTGATGAATATAACAAATAATTTTTATGTTAAAAAACTTCAAAAGCAAACTAGATTGTTTAAAGATCATTTTAAACAGTAGGATCACAACTAAGTTTAAGGAGTAAATTAGTTTCTCTTGATAAATAGGAGGAGGAAAATTAAGGAAAAAAGATTAAAAATCAAACCATGAATTTTGTTGAATTTAATTATGCATAAATAGTACCCCATTTAATAATTGAGAAATGTTTTTGCAAAAATAGACAAATGCTCAAATTTACAAAATTCAGTTTATGTGGTACATATCAATCTTGTTTCATTGCATGGTCTTCTGAAAAGGTGTAGTCAAAATCAGATTTTTCCAGAGCTACAAGCAATAAAAATTGTTTTTGCAAAACTCTATATATGCCCTCGATCAGTAAAAGCAACATTGTTGAATGCAAACTGCATGATAGAAAGACAAGTGTGACTATTTAAATTTGTTCATGGTTCACTCACAAAACCAGGCCAAGAAAAAAGCTGTTTTTTTACTCTTGACTGGAAACGGAATTACCTAAAGAATGCAGTTATTTGCAATACATTTATTTTCAGACTTCTGTTCAAGTCAAAATAAAAATACTGTAATAATGAAAACACTTATGCCTTTTGAAAAAAGCAGAAAATGTCTTAAGCTAGTTCATTACTCCCCATTTTCCAATGTAATTTCCTTATAGAGGTTTCAGTAGAGTGAAAAGGCCTAATGAAAAAAGAAAGAAATTCTGTCTGCATCTTAATACTAATGACATACTGGAATAACATGGTATTGTCAAGTACTAATATATTGGGAAGTAAAGCATTAGAAATCCAACACAAATGGTCTTGTGACCTGAGATGATTTTCAAAGTACTAAATATATATTGTGAAGTAAAGCATTAGAAATCAAACATACAAATGGTCTTGAGACCTGAGATGACTTTCAAAATAAAAATCCAATGAATGATGAAGGATCTAAAAAGAGGAAAGTGTGCATTGTTGTCAGCATTGGATACATATTGGAAGTCCTGTTGAGGATTGAATTATAATAACTATAGGCAGGAAGTAAAGAAAACAGTTTTTCTGCCAAAGAAGAAGAAAGAAAGAAAGAAAGATGGTTTAAACCCCATTAAATGTTTTGAAATACAAAAACAATCAAGCATTTGAAAGATGTTGTTGTTGAATATATTTGTTACATTTTCATTTTTGTATAACTTAGAAGTTGTATTATATTTTGATATGTCTATATTTGTTATTACTTTATAGTCATGTGCCTCAAACTGTTAAGCAACAACTGTTAGTCCCATGTTGTAGATTACAGCTAAAAGAACCTCAAGCTTGAAAGAAAAGGCCTCTGAGCAAAATTTATCAGCTGTTTCATGCCCTGAATAGAATGAGATGCTAATTACCAAAGATTTTGAAGAGCTTCCTAAAAATAAAAACACACACACACACAACAAACCTAAAAAGCTGTTTAAGCAACAATGTGATAAAAACGACTATCTTATAAGTAATAACTTTAAAAAAAAAAATAACGAAAGGGCCCCTTGAATGTAAACATTAAAAATATTTTAGCATTCCCCTTTGCATTTAATCCTCTGCTTACTAGAAAATGCATATAACCTTACCCCTCAGGCCTGTGTTGTTTAAATTGACATATATTGACACTATTTTGACTGCTTATGATATGAACACCTTTGAGGTACAAATAATTTACTTATAATAATTTTATTTGTTTAAACTTTACATTTTAAAAATTACCATTTTTATTCTTTTATTTTAACTTTTTTCATATTCAGGATATATAGTTTTTTTGCATTCTATACAAAGCATTTTATTGTAATTTTGTGCAGTATCCACAGACAATAAACAGTGTTTTTAGCATACAGGTTTGGTGCACTTAGAACATGTCATTTGGCTTTTTCTATCTTTCTTCTCTACACAAAATGCACATCTTGTCTTCTTAGCTATAAGTTCCATTGTCCTGGAAGGAAGGACAATGACTCCATTGATTTCTTTATTCCTGCAAGAAGCTTTCCCAAATTGATGGTGAAATTTCGATATCTCATTTTTTCATTGTTGGCCAGCATCATTCCAATTATGTATGCATTCATTACCCTTACATGGATTATGTTGAAGAAAAACAATGGCCAGCATCTTGTTTTGTGTTCCTTTTCACACTGTAGCATTGTACCTTCTGGTCCAGGTGTCAATACCGCCTTTTGTGGCATTGTAGATCTTTGCTTCTGATGTAGCACTGGTTGGTCATGAATACTGCTAAACTTTGTTCTTCTTAGGAACATAGTGGTTATCATCACATCACTTCACATTCTTTAGGTGTCACAAATTCAGCAGTCAGTTTACCTTTGGGTTTTTGTATATAGTACCTATTAGTGTCAGATCTTTTAACAACATGTGAAGAGATAAATTCAGATTTATAAAAAAATGTCACTTATGATATTGCATCCAAATTTTTCAAGTTCAATCACCAAATTCTTCACAACATTCTCTTCGAGATGCACTGCTCTGGTTTCTTCCTCCTTTCCCAAATATACTCTTCCAGTGGTAGATTCTTTCACTGTCACGCCCAGATCTTTATTCCACATCTATTGGATTTTTATGGTATATATTGTCAAAATGGACAGCTACCTCAAAATGTGACTGTTCATTCACGTTCAGCACCATCCTGAAATGTAGGGTAGTCTCCCACATGTCATAAACTTCTCTGATTGGTTCCAATTTTTGACCTATGTTCATGACAGTCTGCTGCATTGTTAAAGCACAACACCCCTCAGAATGCCATGGAAGCGGTTGCAAAACATAATTTCGTTGATCAATAGTTTGCCATTCTCAACACTCCACAACTGACTGATATGTTAATTTCTTGACTTGTAAACACCACTCAGAATCAAAATGCCAAAAAACTTTTTAATTTCAAGTAAATCTATATCCACCCAATCCGTGTAAACCGTTTGAGCTTCCTTATTGGTTCACATACACACTTTCTCAATGATGGGTGCATGAAAGAATTAACATAAAGCAAGACTCTTCATTATCACAGTTCCTAATAGCGTATCTTGTAGGTCCCTGGTCTTCTTTCAATATTTTGCTCCACCCACCTGAAATTACAGCTTGAGGAGCAGTAGCCCATATTTCAATCTCATTCCTAGAAAACAATAAATCACACTCAACAGAATTTGCACTAAATTGCTCTTCACGTTCTTTGGACTGCATTTATCATCGTTGTGTTCCAAGATTTCACTAACATCTACTATATTATCATCACTGAAAATTTCAAATTCACTGGGCATATGTTGGAATTAGAAGACTGTTCCAGTAATTTCTATATCTCCTCATTGTTAATCTTTTGCTCCGTAAAATGTTTAGTTTGTACAACAGACAACTATTATAAAACAAGTCACCAAAATAAACATTCGGGAGGGCTATTGAATGCAGAAAAAATAATGAGAGATGACAATAATGAAAATGCAGCAGACATCTGCATGTTTCATGTTATGCTGGGCAGATGGACAGCTGCATGTACCTGCGAGGCCTGCATAGGAGAAAATATGGGTCACCTCTTTAACTTAAAACCGTATGTAAATGTTTATATATATTCAAAATTAGAACTAACAAAACAAATTAGTCATCAAATTTAATTATAATAAAATGTGTAGGTACTAATTTAGAAGACATTGATAATCACAGGCGAACCTCTGAGGCCCGATGATGAACTTTTGAAGTGGGGTAACTGTGGTTTTACTGCAGTATTCTCATTAGAAATGTAAATTTGGCAATTTCAAATATAAAATCAAATGAGTGCTTAAAATAGCAAGTAAATGTAAACTTTTGGTATGTATAATATTGGTACTTAAAAATGATATTTAAACAACAATTTACTTTTTGTACTTATTGAGTTTCGTAAAAATGCTTCGCAATTCATGAATAATAATTTGACACTGGACTAGTACTAAACAAATGTAAGTACATAGTCAAAACTTGAATATTACATTTTTAATTATTTTGTAGCAGCAAAATTAAATGAAGTATATAATGTTCATTACATAAAGTAAAACAATACATAATGGTAAATGTTGATTAATTAATAATTAAACAACTTTCATCTAGTGATCAGTAGAAACATTTGACATTTTAATTAGATCTGCAGAAATTGACCAAATAGTAAAATGAAGTGCTACGACAATAATAAATTCAGCGAGAGTCAAAATTTTGAAACTAATTTCAATGACACCTTATTTTTCTTTTCATGTCTCATAAATCTAAACAAATATTCAAAAAAAAAGTGCTGTACAGAAAAAATTTTATTATTAAAAAATGACAATGGCAGGCTATTTTCACTCCCCCTCTTTGCTCTCTCTTTTCTCCCTGCCACTCCATTAGTACTATTGACCATTACAAGAACACTCATTACTAGTACAAATATGTACATACATATATTTTTCTTTTTTCATTTTTGGAGTTAAAAAAACAAACTAAATGCATGATGTCATTAAGCAAACTGCAAACTCATCAAGAAAATGATCAAATACTGCACATAGGTTGTATAGGAAAATATTTTTATTTGAGTTACACGAGATCGAGGAGGCTATGTACAGAGAAGATAAATGAGTGGAAAATAAGCTGCAGAATTTGAAATGTATCGCCCATGAACAGTGATCTTTAATTTTGCAGCTGCAGTTAATGAGACATTACCAGTGCTTGGAAATTAATTTTCTTTTACCAGTATTGAAATTGAAATCTGTGGCTATAAAGCACTGTTTGCAGGCAGTTAGATTTCCAACATATTAGAATATATAGAAGACTGGCTAAGCAATGGTTGTGATCCAGGCTACCACATCGTAAATGAAGAAGAAATTTTAAACTGTGTAACCAACAGTATGAACTCTCACGGTGAATGATGTGCCAATCTCAAAAATAAAACTAAGCGAGGTTAAGCAACAATTAAACTGTGTCATTGATTTTGTTGAACAAATGACAAAAGGACATTTCTGCATATTATATCCATATGAGGCACATGCAGGAACTATTGGTGGTATAGGAACCAAAAAAAAAAATATTCTTCAAATCACACGTGAAAAAGCATTAAGTAATGATGCAACTTGTTTCTAACATTACAAGAGGTGTTTGTAAATTAATATTATAAAATTGTAATTTTGGCTTGATATTGCTCATTTTTCACTAATTTGCAATCACTCACTTGGACATGGAAATATTTCAAAGGCAGTTGCCTTCATCTTCAACATGGATTTATTGTCGGTTTTCACACATGATCTGCATATGTCGCTCTGTTGATGTTACAAACTTGGAGATGATCATTCAGTTTTAAAAAATCAAAAATTAACTTATTTATTCTTGTACATAAATAAAATTTCCAAACTGATAGTGCTATTGGCTTTTGGTTCTTTTTGTAATTCATGGTCTTGGGACCAAAAGTGGTGTTCTATTGCCAATTTTTCCATGTGTGTATATTTGACATTTTTCATATGCAGCTTAAAATAAGAAGAGTGATATTTATTTTGATTTTGTATGTGTATTTCATACTGCAGTCATTGCAGTTGATTTCATATATGCCTGCTTGTTTATGGGATGAATTTTATCCTTATGTTGGTTTTTAGGAGGTTTTTTAAGTTGTGTTTGTTTACTGGACCAAACAATATTATAATCTTGAAATATTTTTTGAAATTTAGA
The DNA here is from genome assembly GCA_030762175.1 of Metallyticus violacea. NCBI lineage: Eukaryota > Metazoa > Arthropoda > Insecta > Mantodea > Metallyticidae > Metallyticus > Metallyticus violacea. Next base: position 53,488,249 of record CM060840.1, on the reverse strand, counting down.
TGGACCCAAGGGTGGAAGGCAAACTTCCTATTCTTCCTAAAGTGCTGTTCTTTGTAGCCTTTCAAGAATAAAATTCCTCCTGGTAAATAAGCAGGCATATATGAAATCAGCTGTAATGACTAACAAAAAATATTACTCTTTGTTTCAAGGAGTGCTTGAGAAAAGTCAAATATAATTACACAGAAAAATCCACAATAACATATCATTTTTGGTCCCAAGACCGCGAATAAAAAGAATAAATACTCCTAAAAGCAAACCAGAAGCCTATAGAACTATCAGTTTGGGAAATTTTATTTATACAGGGTGATTATAAAATCTCAATCCATTTTTGTGAGAAAGATAAGATTCAAACTAATACAATTAATGTAAACCTTAACATACAGTAAGACATAATCCATCTAAGTTTATTCCCCATGACCACCCTGCAATTCCACACATAATTCCCAGCAATATACCACTTCATACCTTTTCTAGTATTGCAGGTGTGATGTTGAGCACCATATGCCTGATAAGCTCTTATAAATGGTCAATGGATTGCTTTTGACTTTATATATTTGTGACTTTACATTATTTCAATGCAAAAAAGTCAAGAGTTATGAGATCAGGAGAACATGGAGGCCAAATGTGGTTTGAAGCCCTACAATACAACTGATTGAAAATGTGGCTTCTGGGGACTCATGAATGACCCTGCAAAAACCATTTCCAAAAGGAAATTGTGCTACAATTATGGTTGAAGAAAGAGCTGCAACTTTTCAAGATACGAAATGCCTTATCACTACGTGTTCTGCAAAAAGGAATGGTGCATACACCGTACACTTTATAATCCCTCACACATGAACTTTTGGGGTGTTTTGTCCCCATTGAGGATCTCATTTGGCTGTTATTTGCCCACTTTCTACAGTTGACCATGCACGTGTGTGGACATATTAATAAAGAGCACATTTTGCAGAAATTTATCCTCTTTGACTACCTGCAGATCGGCACACATTGCTTTGCAACCAGCTTAGTCTTTCTTCTCCAGCTTATGTCATATTTGGAGATGGTGATTATTTTAGTGGAGAATTTTCCATACTGTTGTGGTACACCCACTCCCAACTAATAAATCTGCTGATTGATGCATTTGGGCTTCTGCTAATTGCATCCTCTAACTGTTGCACAGTTTCAGCCGAAACACTGGGTGTACCAAAACTTTTCATATCCTTTACATTATCCTTGAATTTCTGAACCAATAGTCTGATATTTGCTCTGGTGGGAGCACATTGAAATTTTCATTCAAAGTCCACTGAATCTCCTGGTAAGTAAATCCCCTCAAACGTGCACACATCACAGCTATTCTTTCTTCAATGGACAGAATCTTTCAGAAACACATAATCAACCAGTTTTCTCAAAAATGGATCAATACTTTATAATCACCCTGTATACAGAATAGTGAAGAGTTGGTTAATTTTGATCTTCCAAAACAGAAAAGCCTCATCCTCAAGTTTGTAAAACCTACAAATTGTCATCTGCAGATCATGCAGGAGAGTTGACAAGGAGTCCATGATGAGAATGAAGGCAACTGTCTTCAACACTTGTCCAAATAAGTGGTTGGAAATTTGAGTGATATCTAGCCAAAATTACAATTTAATGTTACATTTCACTGTGAAAATTTCCTCAAATTATAAAAATGATATTCTAATATGTTTTCACAAAACTAGCTCTGTTATTCTTTGTTTCTGTTAATCCGACTTCTGCCAAGCTGGACGGCCCTAAGTCCCAATTTGTCTGGATTAACAATTTTTTACTCTTTGCATGATTTTAAAATGAATTCTCTCAAAATTGGCAAATATGCATTTTAGGCTTTTTAGGTTAGCATTTTGTTAAATTTGAGATGAAACATTATCTCTGTAAAAGTTCCATGTTTAATAAAGAAACAAAATAAAATGTACTTTAGGAATTTGAGTTCTAATTATAACAATTTTATGCTAATAGAGCAACATTTCATTAAATGAAATATGCCTGAATGTGATTTAGATTCTGCTTCTTGCTTCTCAGTGAGGCATTATAATAAATAGCTTGACAGGAAACAAAGTTAATTTTTATAGGTATCAATGAATGTATGAGTTTACTACACGGTTCAGATGCTGTCGTGTCTGCTTATCAACTTGCAGGCCTGGGGTTAAACCCCAGTCAAGATGTGTCCTTGATACAATTTTCCTTTACCTTGGACAGATAATTTTAAGTATCAATATACTACAGGTTTATTAATGCCTTCATTTCATTTATCATCTAGAAGGACCCATAGAAATTTGTGGGGCATTGAATGCTTCCTAAAAATGGATTTTTACTGCAAAAAAAAAATATATCAAATGCTTACCGCATTCCAAGTGTAATATAAGTAATATGGAATGTAAATTATTTCTCTTCAGGTGGATATGTCCAAAGTAAAGCTGGATGTAATCAAACCATGGATTGCACAGAAGATAACGGATATTCTTGGAATAGAAGATGACGTAGTGGTGGAATTTGTCTTCAATCAGCTAGATGCGGAAAAGGTACTGTAGTCGTAATAGTATTGTACTGTATTCCATATTATGTATGATATGTACTTAGGGTATACAATAATTAATGTATGTTGTCCTACATAATAATGAATCTGGAGCTAAAATGCTCAACCCAAACAGTTATTTTTATATTCCATTTTCATGTATCTGTTGCCCATTTTCCATGTTTAAATATCTGAAAACTGGAAAATGGGCATACATTTTCTTTCTGAAATTAGCATGTTGATTTAATAAAGTTTTCAAGATGGTCTCGGAATGTAGTATTTTTAATAAAGTCAGGCATAATAGCAATAATCAGATCATATAAGTATCTGACAGAATTTCAGTTTCAAATTTAATGGCTAAGGAATGTATTGTAAATTGATTTAAAATATCATTTGAAACCAGAAATGTAATATTTTTTTAATATGTATAACATGAAATTAACTAAAAGGGAAAGAAAGGTATTTTTAATAAGTGGAAAATTGAATTAGAACTGATTGTTACCGGTTTCTTCCGCCCAATCAGACAGTTACGTTGTAAACTTGTCACTTCACCTCACTCGGAGTGCGAATTCACTCGGTTCGCTTGCTCGGGCCGTGGCTCCTTCTCACTTGTAGCTGATACATCTGTGATTCATCCTTTGCTGGCACCAGTTTGCCGGTGCTTCTACAGCTGTAAAAACCAAGTTGCCTTCTTTAGTCAACCCCTCATCATTGAGTCACTAAACCGAAAACATTATGGAAAGGTTGGTACCTTATACAATAAAGTTCCATCTTAAATCCTTACTTTTAAAATATAAAATATCCTTGAATTGCACATGAGTTATATTTTATCTATAATCAGGTTTATATGGGATGTTATTTCTTCAAGATTTCTCATGTGCTCTTTATAATTGTAAGATAATAATGAAACATCTCGTCTGATAATCTAAGCAGGCTTTTTGACATTATTTGCAACTTATTGTTTGAGACAAATCCAACCCATTTCCACGATGTGGAGAGACATTCACATTTGGTGTTTATTGAAGCAGAATTTCACCTGTATGTAATGCAGAATATAAAGAGGATAGAGCATTTTCTGGAGAGTGTTTTATTATATTTATTATTTTTGTCTTTGAATTAATGCATGAATTGTTTTTAAAATGTTCTAACTTTCTTATTTACATACTCTATATGTACAGTGCAGATGAAATTTTAATGGACTTCTTAAAATACACAAGTGTAATGTGTGAGGGTATGGATTGTCTAATGTTATATCAGTGAACTTATACTGTGGTTCAATTCAGTCTTCTAGCAGAAGAGGAGGGAAGATCCTCGAAGGTGTTGCAAAGGCGGGCCTATGACAGGTGGTATAAACACACACTCAAGCTCCACTGGTAGCTGGTATTTCTTACCTTCCATTTACAGTCCACCTTTTTACGGTTATTAATTTTTAAGTCATAAAAAATTAATGATTACTGATTTTGTACATATTATATAGCAATAGCACAGTCATTTTTGTTGATGAAGTACAGGGAACATTTATTAAGGGTAATGAAATAATTGTTCTCTTAAGAGCTAAAATAAATGCTGGACATGGTAGCATGAGTATTTTTGATAAAACTGCCTTGAAGTGATTAAAAATTAGTATTGAATGGGTTTATTAAAAAGGCATGAAAATAGTGTACTTTGCATATGAAATTATCTTTTTAAAAATAATAAAAGGTGTTACTTACCTCATATTATTTATGAACTGTTCCAACGTGTTTCAATTACAGGTACCACTATATTTTATTAATGAGAAATATGTCTTGTTTATTTACTTAGATGCTAATGTATAAACTGTGTAAATTTTCTACTTTCACTTCAAAACCCTCATTTGTGCATTACACTAATGTAATAGATTACTCATTTGTGTGTGGCATCGTTAACCTTTCCAGCTACCCAACCACCTATCTATCCACCATTGTACCCATCCACACACAAGTTCCATAGCAGTAATTGTGTCTAATGGTGCATTAAGATTAGGAACACTTTCGAAATATTTTTTTTCTGTAAGGTAAATTTTACTCTGTTTTTATGACTAAAAATGTGCAACATATCATTTGTTAAAAAAGAATGTTGAAAATGCTTTGGAAACAGTCCATTCACTGCTTTTGAAACAGCCTTTGAATCATTTCTGTAATTGTAGACCAACTCAGCACATCCAAGTTTCTTCGAGGAATGTAAAATTCAGGTAAAGATAAAACTCTTAAACATAGTGCCTGTTGCATCCATGAGAAAAATTGGAGGAAAGAGTAAAAATGCATTCTATTAAAGAAAATTGTATAAATATTTTAGCTTATGTATTGGAAGAGTGGTAATGGTTGTGTCTCCTAGATCATAAGAGTATGACTTACAACTTCTTTCCTGTATATGCATATTTTTGAATACACTTTTCACTTTTGTCCATAGCTGGATAGTTAACTCTTATATGTCAATTTTAATGCCTGAAATGATGGTTAGTTATTATAGTGAATACTATTATAGAATTTCAGTTTCATAATGATTTGCAGCACTGCAGAAGATGTAATGATTTCAGACTTGTTATGTATAGTAAGTAAATGCAAATTTAAAGAGCAGAGGAATCAAGTTAAAAAGGCATTTTACAGTCATTCAATTTTACAAAAACAAAGAAAGCAGTTGCTATAATTTCACAAATATAAAGCAAGTGCAAGAAACAAAGAAAGTTGAAATTAAATTGAAAAATGCTTAGAAAGCTGCTTAGCAGATGTTGTTTTATGTTCTTATGAAAGAACAAGAATTTGATAATCCATGCTAGATATCCCTAGACTGTCTCTTCATTTCAAACAATGCATAAATGCTACAAAATCTTGTATATGAAACATTTAGCTGTAATGCAGATACATTAGGAGGAGGAGCAGGAAGAGTTGTAAAGGAAGGTCAATTACAAAGAATTAAATTACCAAGATTCGTAATCACAATGAATAAACCAATTGACTGACATTTCTATTCTGCTTCAGCAAATTGCACATTTGCTTTGATAAAACAGTTTTGCAAGCAACTAAATATGCTAAACACATAGTTTGCAAGCTCCTAAGAAAATAAAAGTTATAGTTAAATCTATAATAGTAAACAAAAATAATTGGGCAGTAATGCATAGACAAATATTATAATAAATCTACTGATTTAAACCAATTACTTGCAAATGAAATGAAATGCAATGAAAAAAAACTGTGATTTATATATATAAAAGGAAGGAAAAATTAGTACTTTATTTAAAAACTATTTACAATGCATCCTAATTCATTTTTTCCCCTTAGTGAATTAGTATTTGTGAGATTCTTGTTTTTCTTGACTTAATAAGTGTAGCAGGAAGGTATTGGTACCATTTGGAGAATGATAAATATAGTTTAAATAAGAATAATAGAATTGTTTATTGAATTACACTAACAATCATTATAGGCACATCGGATGAAGTTTGAACACAACCATGAAATCCAGAAAAGTATCTTTTGCAGAATTCTCCAGAACATGCAATGACTAATGTTCAATTAGTGAGAGATAGCTCAGTAATTTGTAAGGTTTGCCTTCTTACTATCGCAGCATGACTTCTTCGATCTCAGAAGTGTGCACAGAATACCTCCATCCTTGACCCTCTATGCATATTTATCAGACCTGAGCGCAGTCTGTGTAGTCTATGATCAATGCTGGCAAATGTAGTGTGGCGAGAAACTTGTTGGTTTGGAAATCATTCCTGGTAAAACCTGTGAGCTGCACAACCAGAACCAATTGTGCTCTAAATATTAAATGTCTGTCAACTCATTCAATGTGTAATGTTCTGTTTCACAGTACTGTACATTGGAAGAATGATGTTGAGTATAAGAAGTCAACAGACTGGATGGAGTGAGCATATTGAGCACAGGGAGTAAATAAATGTAATGCAAATGTGGGCAATCTCAAAGTCATGATTTGACCTTGAGTAATAGCACAGGTGCACTGTCACACAGCATGCTACATCAAAACATTACCAGCAGTGGAATAATAATGAAGTAACCAAAGTAACAATCTAACATGATTATTTGGCAGACCAATTTCAGTTCACCACTTTAAGATTTGACTTTCCAACTTTTCATCCTCTTAGCAACCCTATCCCATTGCTAGTGGCTATCATTATCTTGCACTGCTATGAAGCTTCACATCACATGGATTCCTTAACAAAAAGTTTTCTATCCAATCACTTAAGTTTGTTGTTCTAATTTGGGAACACTCTGTATAATTTACTTGCTTCATCTGTGATAGTAAGGAAAGGCAGATCATAATTTGGGGGAGTAAGGGTTCAGAGTGTAATTTTTTTTCAATTTGGAAGTGATTCAGAGGCTGATGAGCAATTTGGAGCTACAATCATAAAATGAATATAGAATAGTCATTGGATGGTAGGTAGTTACAAGGTAAAGCAGTGCTTTTATTTTTATAATCATTATGAAACAGTTCCATATTAGAAAATTTTCATTGGTGATCCATTTATTAGCATGACATCTTAGTGTTGATTTGTTCTTCTATTCAGTGATTATAAGCTGTTATCTTTAAGAGCAATATAGGAATTAGTCGCATAGCAGAGTAGCATTTCCTAAAATTACAAACTCAAGAGAGTGTAGAAGAGTTTGCAAGTGAGGACCTGTCATTAGAAAGCTGTTGAATATGTCTTTTTTTTTTTTTTTTAATCATTTATCTACTATACTGAGGGATAACCACTTTTATTGTCTGGCTTCTACATATACGATTACCCATAAACTTTTACAAACATATGCAACATATTGCCATATTATACCCTAGATTTACTTCTGCAGTTAGTTTGCTTAGTCTCACAGTAAGCAAATATCATTTATGATTCGTCATGTTGCAGATAAAAAAAGAGACTCTTCTGTTTGATTTAAAATTGAAATGCAAAATGGTCTGTTCCATTTTTTGTCCTTTATATAGTGTTTTCAGTTTAAAAGATTAGAACATCATACCCACCTTTACTGCAGCATGCCAGAAATATTATTGCATTTTACCATCTTATGGGTCATTCTTTTTCTCTCTAAAGACCCAGTAGCATGGAATTTCTTTATCAGCTTCTCAATTGTATTCTCTGGTGCTTCCAGATTTATCAAAAACCATATATGGCTGTGTAAATAAGACTATCTCAAAATAATGTGTTCCCAATAATATGTATGTTGCATAAAATATAGTGAACTTTTGTAACAGTGGTGTTAAACATTAACATTTTAAAAAATGGAGTCGAAATTGTAACATATACACCACTAAAATTCAATAAAATGGAAGACTAGTTTCGGGAGCCATTGCTCGTTCCTAATCGACCAGGAACTGATGATAGTAGCGATGGCTCCCGAAACTAGTCTTCCATTTTATTGAATTTTAGTGGTGTATATGTTACAATTTCGACTCCATTTTTTAAAATGTATGTTGCAGTTGACAGCTCGCTGTTAAAAGCGTTTCATCCATAACATCTGTTGGAAGAATGTTGCAGTTTGTACTAGAATAAAATGTTCAGCACTCCATTGTTAATGTATGCTTTCATAATGACACTTATTCAAGGAATTCATTCTCCTAAACTTCCCAACGGTTTTGTTCCCCCCCTTTTTTCCCCCTTCAACTTAAGGTAACACTGCAGAATCGAGTTTCCATTATATTTATTTATTTACCCTGGCAAGAGTTAAGATCATCTGGCCTTTACTTCTACTCTATCAGGCAAAATAACCCACAAAAATAGAGTGCAATACACTTAGTCATATAAAATACAGAAAAGAAGCCAAATTAAAGATATATCTCTACAAACAAAATATGTACACTCTTATAACTCATCAATGCTTATTCCTTTTTTAAATTGAATGCATTGCATCATCAGGATCTCATAGTGATAGTACCTTTAATCATTATTTGTATCATCTCAGCAACTGAATCTTTTTACTCTGGTGCTGATGTTTTAATCATTTGTAAACAGTTTTTTCACTGCATAAGAATCTGAAATTTGACAATTCTGTATGGAAGACTACCATTACTTTTCCAATTTATTTAATTTATGTATTATGTGTATCAACATATCTTCCCTTTTAGTTACTGGATTCTGTAGCAACTACTGTATGTGCATAATGTACTGCCTTTGTACTTTTGCTCTACATTCTTAGTATGCAAAATTTTTCTAGCCTCATTTGTCTTTAAAACTGAAGGATAACATTTTATTTACTACACAAAATTTAGCATAAAAGTAGGAAATGGTTAATTTGTGCCGTCTTAAGAGAAAACACCAGATACTCGAATTTTTAATAGCAGAAAAATGGGATTGTGGTGAAAATATTTTGATTGGTCTGTTTCTAAATATATTGAATTTCTTCATTGTTCCATAATTTTAAATCTTCTGGCATTCTAAATTGTCATCATTTATATATCTAAAAGAAGTACTACAGAATGGGTGTTAAGTTATTGTAATAATAAAAAATAAAGATCTGTGTGTAAATAAATATTTTAAATTTGAAAACTTCTTTTCATTATACAAGCTGTAATTTTAATAGAAACTAAAAGATGGTGCAGTTATTACTGCAATTTAAAGGGGAAAATTGCGTTTGGCTAATTTCATAATTTCTCCTTTCAACTTCTAGTAAACACAGGAACAGAATATGATTAGAAAGACTACATTAATTCTCATGATGATACTGTCACATAAAAGTAGGCAAAATAATGAAATGAATATGAAAATATGTATGCATTTTTGTTACTTTTTTTTTAATATGAAATAAATTTTCCCAATTTTGCACCATTTCTCTTCCTTCCCAGTCCATTCCTTATTTCTTCTCCATGCTTACAAACAGATTATAGTAAATGATCATTCTTTTAAACATTGACCTCTCTCTTTCTTAGCATAGTACTAAATCTTTAGAAAAGGGAGTAAAGGCATAAGCTGCTCTAGTACTCCTAAGGGAGAAATATTTAGGATATGAAAGTTGGGTAAATCCAAAGAATATTGAAGTAATTTAAAAGAAAAGGGATAATAAACATGTAAAATGTGTATCACTTATAATTAATTTTAAAAGCCAGTAAGAGAGCCTCTTCGCTTAAAGTGTGCTCCAGGGTAAATATGTTTCATGAAGTAAGGTCTTATTCTCAAGCAAACCAAAGGAATGGGTGATAGTTGTGCGTAAATTATGCTGTTTATTCATTTTCTTTTGGTTTTATTTTTTCAATTACTATGTATGCAAAAAATACATGCTTTATGCCTGTTCAACAGCTGTTTTTGCATAGATATAAACCATGTAGTGTAATTTGCTTTTATAAAAATCTGATTTTAAGCACCCACTTAAATTGTGGAAGGAAAAATAATAGATTCTGTTTGCTAGCAAAATAAAACAAAATGCATATGATCTTTTAAAAATAAATGTTTTCCATAATCAGGCTTAACTATGTTGGTTATTTTCACCTGAGATTTTTTAATATTAAGGAGTGCAAATACTTTTTAAAGAGAGAAAGTATTCAGCTTTTAGGTGTTTTTAAATTTATAAAAGAAACAGGAAAGTAGCTCGCTAAATATTATTAGCCTTTTTAAATGTTATTGAATTGCAACATGATAAAGTTTATAATTTTGTTTGTCCTGCATTTAGGAAACAGTGCAAGAGAAAATAAAATAAAATGAATATTGTAGAAGAAATGTAGAAAAAAGGAAAAATTAAAATGCATTTTATAATCACTAAGCATATGTGCGCATAAACATGTTTTCCCCTTTAATCCATCTGTTTTTTACATATATTTATCCAGACTTAAATCACTAATTTTAAAAATATTGTTAATTAGATTGTGAGTAGGTTTTATTATAATTTCTTTTGGAACTTAAGAAAAGACACGCTTTAGTCTGTTCTTAAATATTGCAATTGTTGGTATCTTTCACTAAGTAAGTTTTCCTTATTGCATACTGTGCTTATTAAACTTGTACTCTTAAGAAAAAAGACACTTAAGTTTATTCTGAAATATTGCAATAGTTGGTATCTTTCACTGAGTAAGTTTTCATTATTACATACCGTGCTTTATGAACTTATACTCTTTTAAAGCTATTAACAGTGAAGTAGTAAAATAATGTTGATAGTTGGTTTGGTGATGCTTATACTTCTCCTACTTTGTTTTGGGAACATGTCCAATTAAAAAACCAAGTAAGTGAAGTACAAGGTGGTACCCACTAGTGCTGCCATCTCGACAGTAGTTGCAGACGTTTTGCGATGGCTCCGTGAAAATGTGCGGAAACGATGGTCCAGACTTTGGTGACAAGGGAACTGGCTGTTGCATCACAATAATGTGCCCTACCACAGTTCCTTGTTCACCAGGAGTTTTTTTACAAAAAACAACATGACGGTTGTACCCCACCCACCATACTTGCCTGATTTGGCACCCTGCGACTTCGCTCTATTCTCCAAACTGAAAATCAAGTTGAAAGGACGTCGGTTTGACACAATTGAGAGGATTCAAGAAGAAACACTGTTTCTGGTATACACGCTCAAAGAACATGACTTCTAAGATGCACTTGGAAATTGGCAGAATCGCTGGGGCCAGTGTATACATGTGAAAGGAACCACTTTAAGGGTGATGGCAGTCATTAGTTTCAAAGTAAGTTTTTGGCCAGATGGCAGCACCAGGCCCAAATTTTCTACATATGACCTCGTATGTCACCAAACAAACTCTGAATGAACATTACTATATTAATATGCTATTTATTTTAGAAGAGACATTTGTAATAAATTAATTGCCTGCCTTTTGATTTTTCACTTTAAAAGATTAAGTAATACTTTATTTTCTGATTTGCATTTAAAGAAATTTCTTAGAGGAACAAGCCAACTGTAAAAAAATTAGTATTTGAAATTCTGAAGGAGAAATTGTTCTGCTGAAGAAAGAAGAAGAGAAAAAAGGGGTAACCTTAGGGAATAACATGAACATAACAGAAAACTCAAGTTAGACTAATTTAGTAGAAGATGCTTAATCCATTAAATATAAGTACTGGAAGAAAAAAAAATTACTTATGTTATTTAAAAAATAAGTTTCTCTTTTTCACTATTCTGCTTATAGTTCAAATTATATTTTGCAGACACTGTAGATATGTGATTCAACATTGACTTTTCCCATGTCATAGACTAAGGCATGTAAAAGAACCTCAAGCCTGAAAGAAGAGGCCTATGAGCAAAATTTATTGGCAGTTTCATGCCCTGAATAGAATGGGATGCTGATGACCTGAGTTGTTAAACAGCATCTATAAATGAACAAAATAAAAAAAAGAAACATTGACTTTTTGAATATTTTGATTCAAAAGAATGTCTGTAGCACAAACAATGGAGATATATAAGTGTAATGGAATTCTTTATAAAACTATTATTTTTTCTTCCATGATTTCATTTAAGCTAATTTAACCAAACAGTTATCAAAATTCTCAGAAAGTTGAAGTGGCTACTAAATTCAAAGCTATTTCCAAAGATTTTTTTTAATGTAGACAGACTGCAGGAATTCCCCCCATTCATTGTCCTGTTAAGTAAATGAATCTGCAGTTTAATTGATTTCTTATAAAACTTCTTGATCAGTGAAATAAAAATGTAATTCTAATTTTAGCAAGAGAACTTGTTACTTATAAGAAATGATATATGAGGTTATTATAAATTAGTTTTTAATAAACACAACTGCTCAAAAATAGCATTTCTTCTCTTGTTGTTTATACTGTGAAAACTTAAGATCCATACCATGCTATTGAGAAAAGTCTTATTATTAACATTTTTGGTTAAACATCTGTTTGCTTCCCACCTGTGTGTTTGTATACAGCACCCAGATCCCAAGAAGATGCAGATCAATCTGACAGGATTTCTGAATGGAAAGAATGCCCGCCTCTTCATGTCGGACCTTTGGGAGCTGCTGCTTTCAGCACAAGATTCAGTTAGTGGTATTCCTGGACAGTTTCTTGAGCAAAAAAAAGAAGAAATAAAAAAAAGAATGGTGAGCTATAGAATTTATTTTAATATTTTTATTTAGTGTAGCAAAAGTAAACAATTCACAAAGAGGAAAACTTGTTCAAAGAAAAATTCAAAATCATCAAAATATTTTCCTAAACTGAGAGTTTTTTGCAATAATGTATATGCATTTTTAATATTTTCTGGTAATTCAAATGAACATTGTTCTGTGTTTAAAGACATAGTCATAAGCTATGTACTAATTGCAACATGAAAAATGATTTATTACTAATGTACAATTTTGTCTATAGTGCTCTATATATTAATCATTCTTTTAGAAGGGGAACTTACTGGTAAGTTATTTTTGGTCTGCCTAGTAGCTGAATAAAAACAATTCAGGGCTAATCACACCAATCACCAAGATACTGAATGGACAAGTTCAGCTTGCATCTTTACTCACACAACTTTTATTGATAATATTATGTACACAATCTTAACAGGGCAAATGTTCGTAACATTTTACTTCTAAGTTCCTCTACAATATGTTTATACTACTTTAAAATGGATGTTTGTCAGCTGAATGCAGGCAGCAATAGTAGAGAAGCACAAACTGCTAATTGATTCCTCTGATCTTTCGTGTCCCCCAACTAAAGCAGTTGTAATATTATCCTTGTGCCTTTGAACTTTTTAAGGTGATAAATCTTAAAGAAAAATGTTTTTTGCTTTATATGTATGTTACTGCTGTTATAATGCTAAAAAAGCACTTTAGAAAATAGAATTTCATGTAATTTCCCATATGATTCATATGTGAAAACAAACTCTAATACAGGCCCTACCAAAAATTTAAGGACACCTGCATATATCAACTGAATGCATTCTGTCCTTAAACTATTTTGCCCAGCTGCCTTGTGTTTCATCAAAAAATTAGGTTATTAAGAGGTTTATTTAAAAAAATAAATTATGTAAAAGTATTATTTTTTCATAAGTTACGGTATACAAAAATGGCAAAAATTATCCTTTTTTTTTAATCTTTGTGAGGATTTAGCCATGAAAATATATGAGGTACAAATGTTATTTTTTCCAAGGATAAATGCACACATATAAGGAACATTTATAAATGTAATATTGCTATCAAAAATTGATGCAATGTTTATTACTCTGTGACAAATTGGAAAAAACGAGCTTGAATTGGCACTATTTGACCTTCGATTAAATCGCATGTTGAAAGAATTGGCAAAGTCGAAATAGTGCCTGTTTATAGTACAATAAACAGGCACCATTTCAACTTTGCTGATAATGTGTAAGTGGAGTTTGTATCAGTATTTTATACATTTTATGTGTAGTACATTACAGTAAAGCAAGAGCTAATCAATCCTCATAAACTCCAGAGCACATTCTGCCTCTGTAGTAGGCCATTGTAAAATTTGCCAATAAAGTGTTCATATCCTACCAGATTTTAGCACATTTAGGTCTTGTATCTTCTTGATATTGATGGGAATTTAAAACAATAATGAAGAACCAAAACATGAATGAAGAGTGTCCAAAATATTTAAGGCTAAATATATTTTAGATTTTGATAAACTTTTGAATGATGGAATATTGTTACATGTAAGTTTTAAGTAATATTTTGTTAAGTAAGCTTAATAAATTATATTTATAAACTTAATTTTTCCTGAAGGGTAGGCCATCTAGGTGGGTAAGTCAGGAGCGCGATCTGTTTTCAGCACAGTGAAAGTTAGTTGAATGATTCCATCAATATATGATTTTAGTAGTACTTTTTAACAAGTGTTCTTGTAACAAAATTGTTTGTTATGTCGATATGTTGAAACTGTTCTTTTAATCTTTAGGAGCACCTCTAACAGGGATTTCATCTTAGTAAGATATGAGGTCACCAATTTTTGAAACTTCAAGGGAAGTTAAACCGTGGGTCCCATGTATTTGCAGGCCGTTTCAATCCGGATTTGAATGGGACGCTGATGACCTGAGATGTTAAAGAGCATCCATAAATAAACCAATAAAAAAAATTACAGTGAATATGGACTGGAAAGTTCTGGGTTATACTATCAATTTATCTTTTGTCACAAAGTTTCATAAATAATCTAACAATGGTGTGGATTCTTGTTTTGTCCTGATGTACCATCACTATAAAGAATCAGTTTCTTTACCATATTGGTAACAAAAACAGCAGCATTGCTTTACTGGTTTCTGACCTAAACACGAAATTCAGTGTCATGCCTGTATAGGAGGACATTTGTAATAACACAAAGATTTTAATTATATTGATCTCTAACCACAAATTGAACTTGTTCTTGCAACAGCAAACTGTCACTGTCCAATACAGCCATTAATATGGGAACTGTCTGTTATTATGATAGGCAACTAATACATATTCTTTTACTGTTTTTATAGCCAAAAGAAATTATAGAGTCTGAATATGTAAGAACTTTCAACTTTCATATGGTAAAAAGCTGTTGGGAACAATATATTGCTATGTCAAAAACAAATCGACTATCTAGAGAATATTGGCAGTATAACAGTTCTAAACAACAAAATTATAATTACTCATAACCTCAAACTAGTTTCATAGCAGTTACATTATTGGAATTAAATTTTACAATATACAGAGTGTGGCAATACTCATAGTGTGTTTTAAAACTACAGTATAAATGAATAATGGCTATTTATTTATAGTTTTTAATACAAGAGAAAGGAATGCCATTTACCCATCAATGTATGAAAATGATTGCCTTACTGTTCCACATATTCTTCTAAGTGGCATGGGAAGCAGTTCACCATATTTGTAACATATTTCCAAGGATAGAGTTAACAGCAGTTCTGATCTGGTCCTTCAAGTCAAGGTGGTGGCAGGATATGTTTGAAAAATTCTTGCTTTAGCCCCTTAAGAAATCTTATAATTTAATAATTTTACTGATTATCAAAATTTGTAATTCCAGTCAACTTATTCCAGTGGGTGTCAAATGGATAAATATAAAAGGGGGCATGATGAAAATTGCTTAAGTATATTATTATCCTCTGGAGCATTCATGTGTAGTTTATGTATTTTGTGTTGTAAGATGTGTCATACAGGATAGTTGAGACTTTGTTTTTTATTTATACAGGAGGAGCAGGATCGGATACAGGAAGCACTGAAAAATAAGTTGGAAAAGGGAAAGGAGAAAGATGACAGTAAAGATAGAAAGAGAGATAGAGATAGGTATGTATTTAGCTGTTATTTAATTTTTAAAAACATTTCTTTCATCACAAATTGAGTAGAGTAGAATTTCCTGCAGAATGTTAAAATAAGTTTCTGTTTTGGAACAATTTAACTTTTAAGATGTAATGCAAATATAAAATGTACACCTCTTTCAGAAAAAGAAGCAGATCACGAGATCGGCACAGGGATAGAGATCGTGACAGAGACCGTGACAAAGACAGAAGAGACAGAGACAAGGACAGGGAACGAGAAAAGGAGCGAGAACGAGAGAAGGAAAGAGAACGAGAAAGAGAGCGTGAAAGAGAGAAAGAACGTGAAAGGGAGAGGGAGAAGGAAAAAGAAAGAGAAAAAGATCGAGAAAGAAAAGAGAAGGAGAATAATCATAGATCTCCGTCCAGATCTCCAAAGAGGTAATTATTCTGAGATATATAAAATAATCTTCAATATAGACATAGATTGCTGTAAATATACAAGATGCAGTTCATTGGTTTTCAGCTTGACCATGTTTGGTAGGTAGTCAATATAATAAAATTGCAGATATCATTTTTCAATCCTCCTTTGCTTTAGATATACAAGGTGCAGTGTAGTAAGGTTGGCAATATATAAAAATTACAGATATTATTTTTCATTTTAATCCCCCTTTACTGTATTTCTCACATCTCTGGATTAACTTTTCAATCCTCTTAAAAATAGTTGTGCCAATTGTCTGCAAAGTGCTGGAAAACAGCGTCCTTCAATGCTTTATTGGTCACGAATTTCTGCCTACCATGTCAGATATCAGTTATGAAAACAGGTATTAAAACTGGGTTGTATGGTAGAACACTAGCTCCTTGAAGCCACATGTGTTAACAGCAGTTATGTGGACTGATGGATTGTTGTGCAGCAAACAACTCTGCATTCTCTTTTCCTTGTTGATGCTATCTATTGTAATCAATAGAGTAGCTCAGCAGAATACTTCCAGTCACCATTGTGTTCCATTCATTAAAGTTTATCATCAGAATTCCTCTGCAGTCCCAAAAAATTGTCACCTTAATCTTTTTTTTTGTGTGTGTGTGTGTGTGAACTGTGTGACCTTGGCCTTTCTAGGGAGTGTTTTACCCTCCACTTATCAGGGCAAAGGTTTAAAAACTCGTGACACTGTATCATGTGCACTTGCATTTTAACTCCTGAAAGAATTCTGAGTACTTAATCTTGCACTGACCTAATGCATATGTAAATGATGATGAAGGATGTGAAGTATAGCTGTTTTAGAAAATCCAATCTGCAACTTTTTCTTTTATCTGCATTTGACTGCCACCAAGAACTTTCTGCTTAACAAAAGAGAAGTTCTCTTGTGTCAACATATTCATTGGCCAAATCTCACATGGGTCATCATCAAGATTCTCTCTGCCCAAATGAAATAATTTTGACCATTCCTTGACAGTGGAATATAAAGGGAAAGCTTTTCCATACCCACCAAGTGTTGTTTATTTTTTTTAATTTGAATTATTTCTCTTTACATCAACATACAATTTTAAATATTACAATAAGATCTATGTCTTCGTCAATTCCATAATACTAACTAGCAATATGAAATTAATACATATCATTATGACTATTACAATATTTTAATTCTAAACACTTCATTCAACTATTATCCTGTATTTGCGAGTTATTTCCTTAGGACTATATACACACTAACAATCAGGTTAGTGGTGTATAATCCTGTTTCTAATGCTAATTTACTACCATTCCCCCTCCCCCTATTCAATTCATCAATCATTTACTATCTGACCATTCTTTATTGTTTCTCCCTTACCTTCCCTAAATACATTGTGATATCCATAAATTATTATAATTTTAAGGTTACATTTCTTTCTACTTTTCCTTCCATCATCCTCTTCGTCATTCTTATCCATATCTCTGTAACTTTGCCTAGTTGCCTGTCATTTTTATACCCTTCTCTCAGTTTACAGTTAAAATCTTCCTAATTAAATGTTTTCTGTTTTTTTATTTCAAATCTTTTCTCTCCACATCTTTGATTATAATTTAACAAACAATGAAAATCTGTATTGATTTCTCCATACATTAAACAATTTTCTATTCCTTCATCATATCCTAATCCTTTTAAATTCATAACTCCAGTTCTAGCCCAAGCAACCATTCTCTACCTGCCTTATCACATTGTTATATATATATTTTTTCCCCCTATCCCATCTATTTTATTCCCCTATAAAGTCTCAATAAACTCTTCTATAATTGGGTGATAATCTGTATAGTCTGTTTTACATTCAGTTTGAACATCATGTTACATTATACAACATAACTGATTTTAATGATCTGGTGTCATGGGAAAGGAAGTGCAGTGAGTATACGATAGCATGCATATCACAACAATAAATCATGGCTTTCTGTGTCAGGCTGGAAACTTACGAACTGGACCTTATATTTGGGCAACAGGATGGGTAGTCTGCTCTGCATGCTACAAGGGGCTTTGTGGGATGTTTGGGAATTATAATTCATATAACTTTTCAAAGTAAGCACTCTCCTGCATTGCAAAATGCAGCTCTCCTCAACTCTTGTATATGCATGCATGCGTGTGTGTGATGCTTAAATTCTGATAAGAGCTCGCCCTAAACTGCAGCTAAATAATGATAAACCCAGTCTTGTGTATACCTCTGCAAGAAGAATTCCTTAGGACAAGATTCAGGGATCTTGGATGCACTCTTGTAAAGGGCTACTCTGATCCCTGCAAAAGGAAAGAGTGATGTGTGTAATTTAGCCTTAAGATTGCCAAGTTACACCAAATCCAGGTTTGTTCAGCTGAGCAGCAAACTATATGAGGGATCCAGATGTCTCTCTAGTATGCAGAGTACTGTGCAGCATTGATTTCTCTTTCATTTATGCAAGCCTGAATGTGCACTGACAGAATTATGATTAGCAGAATGGTACTTATTATATCAATCAAGGCTTCCATCAGTTAATAAATGTTTATTCATAGGTAAAATTTGCCTTAAAAAGTCATAATTACCAGCATTATCAAATAACATTGCAGTTCTCTAGAGAGCAACAAAAATACCTCTAGCTGTCACAAGCATTGGAGGGTGCCTCTTCTAGCACTTACCACAGTTTGTAATCCAGGGGATGAAATCAAGATTAGCAAATGACCATTCAGCAGTGAAGATGCAATGGGGTACATCTTTGCATCACCCTTGCTTTATAAACTGGGCAGAATCTTGCTGGAAGCTCCAGGTTTGGTTCAACCACATCAGGAAACAGTCACTATGGCATTGGTTTTCAAGCCTCTTCCTCACCTCCCACCAGATCATGACTGAGGGTTGGTGGTCTCTCAGAACTATGGGAACTGTCTCAAGAACTTGAAGCATATATCCTGTCATTCTGGCAGTTAGAACACTCTTTGGTGGTGACTTCTTTCTCATCAGTGAAAAGAGTCCTATGACTTATTGTTGTCATACTGTTGCAAAAGCCCTCTAAATTTGAGTATTAAATGGGGAGTATTATGCTGACTTGCTGCACAGACTACATGCTTCCATCAAAGAGAAAAAGCAAGGAAAGCTGAGTGGTGATATACACCTTCTTCATGACAATGCGCCTGTGCACACAGCTCTTGTTTCAAAGGAAGCTGTGAAGAAATATGACTCGGAGTAGATCAACCCTACAGCCCAGATCTAGCTCCCAGTGACTATTTCCTCTTTTCAAAACACAAGAAAGACCTTCGAGGAAGGAAATTTAAGTGTGACGAAGAAGTGATGGATGCTGTTTATGCCCATTTTGGAGACAAGACTTCTCTGACTATTTGGGGGAAGATTGAAATGTTAATTCAAAGATGGGAGAAGTGTAAATAATACCCTTGCAATAAAAGGTAACTATATTGAAAAGTGAAATATAGTTTTTGTCTTTATCATATCTAGAAAATGGTTAGGCTGGAAACTTATGGACCTACCCATGTATAAATAGTTTGAGATTGTATTTATGTAGGAGTTAAAAGTCAATGGGGATGGCAAATAAGAGATGTAGAAGGAATTACCTTTGGAAAAAGGGAAAGGAGCAATGGCAGCAGATAGAGGCTTTAAATATATAGAATACCAGATATAAATATTAAATGGTTTGAAAAAGTCTATAATATGGTGGTTTAGGCTAAAATCCTGTATGGTATTGAAATATGGAGACTGGATGTGATCGAAAACTGTGGATACTGTGCTTAGGATGTTTTATAGGGAAATTTTAGGCCCACCAAGGCAACAGCAAAGGAATTTGCACAAATTGAAATGGAAAGAATGGCAAGGAAATGTGAAATTATGGAGAGAGTTCTTAAATATTGATTTAGAATTTTAAGTTTAAATTAAAAAATCTTGTTAAGAAAATGCTTAGAATTTCAAGAAAAGAGTTTAAGGAACAGTTGTCTTAGGTTTATTTTGGAGAATAATGGATTGGGTGATATCTGGAGAAGGAGGGAAAACAATGAAAATGTTTTTGGAAAGGAGCAAAGAGGAAAGTCTTGAAGATATAGAAATACAATAACTGGTATTGAAAAGGATTGTAAGTATTTAATAAGTCAATAAAAAATAAATAGGAAAGAGTAAAGTATTAAATGTACTTACGAAGCTGTTGACAATGGAGTGGTGTATGTGTATATATACATATATATGTATATGTATGTATGTATAACCAATGTACTAAACTTTGTTCACACCTACTCCATTCACTTGCATAAAAATTGGACGTATGTTTTGGGAGTGATCTCTCCCATCTTCAGCCTGTACACAAACTGTTTTTAGAAGTGGCGGTTGGGTCTCTTGATGTTCTTGTGGCGGCATCTGTTGGTTCTATTAGGAACTTGCTGAGTTCATCCATTAGAGGGAAATCAAAATTCATTAAGTTTTCCTTGTTTTTTGTAATGAAAATTTTTTCCCAAGTGGAAAGTTGTTTCAGTAGTTTTGTCCCTGATTTAATTTCATGATTTTTATTCCAAAAGTGCACTGCTATTGCTGATTTATCAATTTGTTTTAAGCGATTATTTCAAGTCTTCTTTTTCTGCATTTCCAAATTCCTCTTTGTTTTTCCAATGTATTTTTATCACACACTGCACATTTTATATCATAAATACCTTACTTTTGTTCTGTTGGCATGTTGTCCTTTAGTCAGGTATTTATGAAATAAAATGTGCAGAGTGCGATAAAAAATACATTGGAAAAACAAAGAGGAAATTGGAAATCTGGAAAAAAGAACACTTTAGAAATATTTGCTTAAAACAAATTGATAAATCAGCAATAGCAGCGCACTTTTGGATTAAAAATCATGAAATTAAATCAGGGACAAAACTACTGAAACAACTTCACAATGCAATAGAACTTTCCACTTGGGGAAATTTTTTCATTAAACAAAACAAGGAAAACTTAATGAATTTTGATTTCCCTCCAATGGACGAACTCGGCAAGTTCCTAATAGAACCAACAGATGCCACCACAAGAACATCAAGAGACCCAACCGCCACTTCTAAAAACAGTTTGTCTACAGGCTGAAGATGGGAGAGATCACTCCCGAAACATGTGTCCAATTTTATGTAAGTGAATGGAGTTAGTGTGAACAAATTTTAATACATTGGTTATATATAAAGAGAAAAGTATATTGATAAATCCAGCAAAGAACAAAGAGCATTGCATGGATAAGAGAGATGTGTGGAGAAAGGATAAAGAAAGGTTTTCCCCAGAATCAGTGTCCAGTGTTTCTCTGGAGAAAAGTGTTTATAAATGAGAAATGGATGAAATTAGATAGAAAGATAGCTTTGATGAAAATTTTTAGTTAGATAGCAGGAATGTTGGAAGGTTCTTGAGTAAAGTTAAAAATAAAATGGAATTGAGTGCTAAGAAGGGAAGTAAATCAAATATAACTTTAAAATGTATTAAAATTGTTTTTGTTTAGATAATAAGGAATTTTTGAGGTAAGAATATGGCAAGCTGCCTGGGTTGAATGCTTAGCCATATAACTGTATTGATCAATGTAAACAATTTAATAAATAAGCTTAAGAAGGAAACTGTTGTTATTAGGATTGGCTTGGGAATGGTCAGAAATGAAATTAAATAATTGAGCTTTTGATTTTGGAAATTGTTTAGTATGTGAATAAATTTATTGTTATAGTAGGTATTTAAAAATAAAGGAATTAATAATGTATAGAGATTGTAGCTAGCTTATATAAAATAATGAATTTGGAGTTAATGAAATATTTTTTTTATTTTTGGTGCCTTTTGTTAGATAGGAGTCTGGTCCCCTGGATATTTCAGTAGGTTGCTGCTGATGAACCGAGGACTGGGGGGGCTGATGCAATGAAAGAGAAAATTTTGTATTTTTAATTATTAAGTATTTAATTAAAAGTAATAGTATATAATTTACAAAATTTTGTAATTGTGGGGGTTAGCATCTAAAATAGCCTGGCCGGATGGGTGGAGGCCCCCTTGTATCATGCATTCTTTCTTAGCATTTTAATAAATAATAATAATAATAATAATAATAATAAATCAGTATTAAATTGAAAAAGTAAGAGATCCAGCAAGAAATTAGGGAGATTGTGCAGTTCTTCAGAACTAGGAGAACAAACAGGAAATATTGAGGTTGAAAATGTCCATCTTATCTCAAAATTTGCTATTTATTATTTTTATATATTTGGGGAAGGTTGTTTGTAAAGCATACAATGTTCAAAAATATGTACCATTATCCAAAATGAATGATTAGCCAAAAACAATATTTTTGTTTTTATTTTGTTGCAGTAAAATGCCACTTTACAGGGCAAGGAAATTTTAGCCTTTCTGTTTGGATAGGTTGAAAGTTATTTTTATTGTTTATTAAGTTATAAAGAAATTGAAAATGAAGCACTTTATGTACTGCAATTTCATTTTCAAGTTGAAGTTGCTAGCTTGATCTTCTATAAAAAAAAAAAAAATTAATCAATTATTCCTTTACTGCTTTAACGTATGTTAGTTTTTGTCATCAGTATGTGTGATTAACCATAATACTGAATATGCATTAAGTATTTTTATACATGTTGCTGCACTGTTGTCTCAGGATTTCATTAGATTGTGAGCATTTTTCAAAGGAAATTAATATGGAAGTGATCATGAGTAGCCTAAATGATATGAAATTCAACCCCCCTACTCAATTAAAGTGTGCTGAGTAGGGGGGTTGAATTCATTAATTAACCTTGTTCGATTTCACATGAATGCAAAAAGCAGGTAGGGAAAAAAATTAAATTAACATTTCTTTTTTCTTCCTTCTTTCCTTGCTTCCTTATACTCCTTCCCTGTTTTTCCTATTCTTACAGTTTATTTTTATCTTGAGACTATCCGACACCATGAATTTAATGACATACTTTGATTTTTTATATGGAATATAGATCAATTTCACCAACAGTAAAAACTGAGGACAAGACAGAGAGTAAGGAAGAACGTAACAACAGAGATTCTTCATCCTCTCCAGAACGCTCTCCTGATATTAAGAAGAAACCAGATTCTACAAAAGTGTGAGTAATGAAAACCTTTAGAATACACATATAAGCATTAGAGATTAACCTTATCTTTTGATTTTCAAATATGGAACTGAATTTGTTTGCTTTTTAGAGAAACACCTCGTGCAATGTCAAGTGTGCAAGCCAAACTTCTCAGTTTGGCAGGCGGCCCTAAAGTGAAGCCATCAGAAACAACCAATGATAGATCATCCTCTTCTAGGTCAAGATCCAGGTCTCATTCCCATTCAAGATCTCGATCTCGATCTGCCAAACGTTCAGCTGGCAGAAAGCGTTCATCTAGTCGTGATGCTAGCAGATCACCATCACATTCAAGATCAGATACAAAAAGGTAAATTTTAAGAACAGCACATGCCTAACACATTATTGACCAGACTATAATATTGCCAGAACACAAAAAATTAATGTAAGAATATCCATTGTTGAAGCTTCTAAAGGCTGGATCTAGTTGAAACTAAAAGTAAAAAAGTAATATACAGAATATTTTGTAAATTTTCTGCACCTTAATAATGCTTGCATAAAAGAAAAAGTGCTAATAATGGAGAACAACTTTGTCTGGCTTCTATACTCTGAAATAGGAAAATTGAACAGAAAATGAAATATGCAAGTTACTAATTGTGGTCCAAAGTTTTTAAATGTATATTATATTAATAAAAACATTTTTAGAAAAAATGTTTTGTGCATGTTAACTTTATTTTATTAGTTTAAAATAATTCAAGTAAACAAAATTCAGATATCTGTGAGCTATTAGAGTATATACTTACTAAGTTCATGGATTGCTAATTAACTCCAGAAATCTTAATGTGTAAATTTTGTTATTAGGCAACCATTGCACTTTAGAAATTTATATGTATAAAATTTTTTTTAAAAAAAGAGCCAATGACAATAGAAAATTAATAGTTAAGTAGAATTTAATGACAATAAGTCAAAGGTCTATCAAGAAGGATGAAAGTAGGGAACAAACAGATAAAAATTTGATATTATTGTATGATTTAGTTGAACTGCACACTCTTAATGCTTCACTCCAAATGTAAGTGAAGCATTAAGATTGTTTAGTTCAACTAAATCGTACAATAATATCATTTATACCATTGGCTTCACTGTGCAAATTCCAATTTACATTTTAATTAGATAAAAATATATTTAAATCATAAAATATATGAACAAGTGCGAGACCTAAAACACCTTAGAATTTATTTGGACAACAAATTTAATTTTTATAAATACATACAGAAACAAACAGAGAAATATCTTTACTTGATTAGCATGCTCAGCAGAACACCTAACTCCATTGGAGACTCTCTTATTGAGAAAATAATCTATCCAATGCAATAAAATGAGATTTCCTGGCTTATTGGCTGTGGTCCAAAAGATGTAAAAACACCTGATGTTTCGCCCGTCACTGCATTGGGCATCTTCAGAGGATAACTAATCACCACTTGATTTCTGTAGCTCAAGTGACTTATTGTTAACCTAGTCTGGGAAGTCATTACAAAAGAGAAAGAATATGCAAATCTGCAAAGTATACTCGTGAACATTAAAATATCAAAGCTTTCTATGACCTTATCCTATGAGGCCTCATATGTAGTAGCAGCAGTAGTCAAACCGATTTGTTTAACTGTTGCTGCAGTGGCAAAAATATACAAAGCAACACATGGTATAATGGAGAATGATTCTACTGAATTTGATGCAACTCTTCCAGCAGAGAGGATTAGGGTTAGCAAAGTCACAAACATGGCATACAAAGCAAAGATATTCACAGGTGACAGTAACTTTCAGAGAAAAGTGGGAAATATTGCAGTGATATATAAACAGAATTCAGTAATACACAAAATAAATAGAAAATTACATGAACTAAGCTCCAATAATCAAGGTGCAGGTTTCACTATTAAAGGTATTACAGTTTATCAACAATGGATAACGAAGTTTGAAGATAGGAAAATAGCCATCCATATATATGTTGACAGCCAAGTAACATTAGTTCAACTAAAAACAGCTCTACCACAATAACATAATCAAACTAATACAAGAAAATTTCAAAAGCCTCAAAGAAGACTGGTCCATTTTGCATGGGTCAATGCACATTTGGGAATAGAAGAAAATGAAGTGGTATACAAAATGGCAAAAGGGGTAGCTACAGCAGGTGATCTCAAAGTAGCATGCAACAACTAAGTGCATAATTATTGCAGAAATTAAAGAAGGGGAATTCACTAAATGGGAAAATGATTGGAAAAACATAACTAAAGAAGGTATATGTAAGAAGCTCTTGTTTGTATGACATGAAGCAAACATCATGATAACTGCTTATTTAACAGCTTTGATAAAAGGAAATGGCAAAGCCAAGGCATATTTGCACATTTTGGAATCAAAGATGCCCCTATTAATTCCTGTCTTCAAGATGCTAAAATGGTATACCATTTGATATATTTGTGTGTCAAATTGGATAACATGAAATGATATATTGGGAAAGTTTTATTTATATATATAAGGAAGGAAACGTTCCAGGCCTAAGTTTAGGGTACCTCCCCGGCATTTGCCATTGATGAGGACTGAGGAAAACCTGGAAAAACCCTCGGTAAGGAAGGACGGTCCTGGCAGGATTCAGGCCCTAGACCTCCCACTCACGAGCCCATGCCTTAACTACCTCGGCCACATGGCGGTAATTATCACTTGAAAAACTTTTTTCAAAATACAATTTTGGGACATATTTCAAAGAAACTGTATGTAGTATTTATTGCCTTTTTGCATTGCAGCATGCTGTATGAGAGAAAAATGTGGTTTTTAATGAAACAGCCAGAAACTGTTTTCTTTTAAGTATTTGGTGAATATATGCGCCAAAGACATCCAGCTGCTCAGTAGATAGAAAGAAGCACTCAATACATGTTAGGGAATGTGAGGAATTACCATTAAATAACAAGAATTTTATAACTTTTTTTACAAGAATATTTTAAGAAATTGTTTTGGCTTATTTTTCAGCAGTGACACTGCTTCATAATAAATTTGGTCCACCTGTCCACACCTTCAAGAAAAAGGCTTTTAAGTGTGTCCTTTAATCAATTTTGCACTGCCTTCTTTACCTCATCATCTGCAAACTTTAACCTCACATTGTTCTTTCATAGATCCAAACAAGTGAAAGTATAATGGTGTGAAATCGACTGTATGGTAATATTTCAGCATCTCTTATTTTAGATTATTTATTGTATCTGTAGTATGTGCAGCTAAGTAGGAGTTGGGCATTGTCATGAAGCAGCAATACTTTTCAGAGAAGTCCTTGGCATTTTGATTGACTTCAAGTTCATCAGCACATTACTGTATTGAGCACTAGAAACAGTGATCTTTTCCTGGAAGTGCACAATCCTGAAAGATTGTCAGCATGACTTTCCCACCAACATTAACAACTGGGTTGCCAAGGCATGAACTCATGAATTGAGAGGTTTGAACTTCAAATCCCACCAGGACGTATGTTTTTTTCAAGTGTTCCTCAGTTTTCATCATTGGCAAATCAGGGGAGGTATGCTAAATTTAGGCCTGGAACACTTCCTAAAATTCCTTTCCTATTGATTTGTTTCATCTCATATACCATCAGTGTCCACTGCTTGTGAATCCAAAGTAAAAATTGGATGGTAAACACTATTAAGAAAAAACTGCACTGATAATGTCTTGCTCTCTGTTTTATGATGGTGCACCCAGGAATCATCTCGTCATAGTTCTGTGTAGAAAATTGCCTCCTTTACAACCATTATGGTCCAAGCTCTCCTAACAAACAGTCTGCCATGCATGCTGTGATCACTGGACTGCTGCCTTTGGACCCAACTGTACACACTGCCCAATCCACCAGATTATTATGAATAATGATGTACACAGTGCCATGACCCATGTTGAATTCTACTACAATTTCATTGAAGTAACCCATATGTGATCACAGACTTCTGCTCAATTTAATGTTTTAGTGTTGTGTTTTCTAATGAAAACTGGTCTTCCGTCTTTAAATCTTTCAAACATTAACACACTCTTCCCAGACTCAAGACAATTGTATCATACCGAACTTTCATTCTACTGTAGATTTCAACAGGTTTCACAACCTCTGATCACAAAATATTAATATACTTTGTTGCTTTTCCATATTGCGTTTTAACACATAACCTATTTTAAGGGCTATTATTGCAGATACATGCAACCCAAATTGTCATTATCAGAATGTGGTATATGACTAAGGAACTATTTTCTATCCTGAAATAAGATCTTTTCATTGTACACAGGTATTCATGAACTTTAGAATAAAATTTATGTTATTTAGTAAATTTCCCTTGTAAATATGTTACTGTTGATTTTACATCGATCATGGGATGTTAAAAATTATTGTCTGTGTTTTATGCAACATAAAACAAAGGTAATACAGAAGAGATTATTTTATTGCTAAATTTCATATTAATATTTCTTAATACACTGAATACAGCTACAATAATCCCTTCTGTATTAGCTTTGCTTTATATTTTATAAAACAGAAGTAAATCGTTTTTAATATCTAGGAAACAATGTAACTTTTTGCTAAAAAAAATCTTTATTTCTGGTGAAGTTTGATGATTCATTTAACTATTGTAAGGTACAAGGAAAAGTAAAAAATTATCTACACTTTCTGCATAATATGTCTGTAGATTTGTTATGCTCTCTTCACATGCATGCTTTGAGTTGGTACTTCTGTCATCACATGATCAAAGTTTGACCTTGATTGCATCATTTTTCTTGTTGTGGCAGTGTAAATATGGCCACTTTGCTATTAGTATGCCAAATAGCAGTGATCCAGTTTCTCAAATTGGAAGATATGTAAGGGACTGAAATTCATCGAAGGCTTTTAACACAATACAGGGGTTGTGCTCTACCACATAAAAGTTAATGAGTGGATCTAGAAGTGATAGGACAAGCATGATGCATGAAGAGAGAGCAGGACATCTGTAGACATCCACCACTGATGAGAAGATTAAGAGAGTTCAGCAGCTGGCACTGGAAAACTAGTGAGTTACCATCAATGAGGCAACATGTTCACTGAGGATTAATCATTGTTCTGCCTATCAAATTATCCACAACAAGCTCATCTTCCATAAAGTCTGTGTGAAATGGGGGCTAAGAGAGCTTACCACATAGCACAAGCGCAAGTTTATTGAAATCTGCCAAATCACCCAGCTGCTCCAGCAATTAAGGCAAGCAGAATAGTCACAGAGGATGAAACTTCAGTCCATCACTAGGAGCCAGAATCTAAATGCCAGAGTCAGAGTGGTAACATGTGGGATTGCTAAAGGAGAAGAAATTCAGGACATAACCTTCCATTGGAAAGGTAGTTGTTTGCCGGCCAACAAAATGAAGTAATTTGAACCAAATGCCAAGACTATAGAAAGTGCTGTTGGACAATGCAATGTCACATATGGCAGGCCAGGCCATTGAAACCATTTACCATTTGGTTTTCAGGTGCTGGGACACCCTGCCTACAGCCCAGGTCTTGTCCCTTCTGAATATCTTCTCTTTGAATCATTCAGAGATGCTTTATGAAGTCTATTTTTATGGATGAAGAAGTGAGAGAAGCTTAAATAAATGATATGATCAACTGAAATCTTTCTTCTTAGAAGAAATATCCAAGCTTATTGACCGCTGAACCAAGTGCATTGAAAAAGGAGACTATGTGAAAAATTGCATATTTATTCAACATTTACTTTTGGGTAAATAACAGGAGTGTGAGTCATTTTTAACTTTTCTCATACCTCTGCTGCCCTTCCATTAAAAGACAGCTGTAGATAAATGGTGGTACTTAAGTAAAAATTGTACTTACGAAGCTGTAGACAATGGAGTGGTAATATATACTACATTAATGTGTTCAGTTCTTTACACTCACTCCACTTACTTATTTAAAACATTCGACTAGTTTCGGGAGAGGTTCCTCCCATCATCGGCTGTTGTTGACTGAATGCCGTTCGAAGTTTTATTTCGTGATTTTTGTTCCAAAAATGAGCTGCTATTGCTGATTTGTCTATCTGTTTCAATCTAATGTTCCTAAAATGATCTTTTCTTCGAATTTCTAAATTTCTTTTCGTTTTTCCAATATAGCTCTGCTCACAATCTGCACATTTAATCTCATATATTCCTGATTTTTGCTCTGTAGGGATGGTATCTTTCATTGTGGAATGTACTAAATTTTTTGTATTATATTTGTTCTTTGGGGCTAACATAATTCCATGTTCTTTGAATATCTTCTTAAATTTGTTGTGATAAGTTGGGTGGTATGTGAAACTTTTGAATTTATAACTGTCTTCAGTGTTTTTAAGTGTGGAAACTCCCTTAATCGATTTTTGTCTTTTAGCTTTATTGATGATTTTTGTTACTGAGTCTGTGTTGAAACTGTTGGTTATAGCCGTCTTCATTATATGTTGATATTCCATTTTGTACTCGGTTTCAGTCAATGGGATGTTAATTAGTCTGTGTGATAAACTGTGAAACACTGCATATTTATGTGGGATGGGGTTATAGCTACCATTTTTATGTAATTTTCTGTGTGTGTTTGTTTCCTGTGAATTCCAAAGCTAAGATTGTTTGCATTTCTTATTATTTTTAAATCAAGGAATGGGAGACATCCATTTTTCTCTTCTTCTATGGTAAACTGTATAGATTTGTGTTGTAAGTTAAGGAGTTTCAATGCATCTGTAGAATGTTTTTTTGGTATTATTGCAAATATGTCATCCACATATCTATGCCATGACTTGAAGATCAACGGGAACGCTTTGGTGATATGTACTTTGAAGGAACTCATGAAAAGATCCGCCAGAAACGGAGACAAAGGGTTTCCCATAGCTAGGCCAGAAACTTGTTGGTAAAGAACTGAACACATTAATGTAGTATAAATGGTGGTACCTTTGAAAACAAACGAAATTAATAAAGACTATACAGTATGTTTTCTAGCAAAGATTGTGAAAGATTAGGCAAGTTTCTTGAACAGGGTTCAGAAAGTAGTGCCATCGAACTTAAATGATAAAATATAATAAATTATGTCATACAGATGATAGATAAAATCAGTTGTTTAAAATTACTTGCTTTGAAAAGATTTGGGATCAGTTTGATCATGCCATCATGAAATTATTATTAAATGTATTTGTAAGTTTCTTTGTTTTGAGAAATAATAGTTGTCTTGAAGATTTATTTCATTGTAGTTCTGTTATTTCAGGTTATCAAAGAAGTCACCAGATAGAGAGAGAAATCGCAAGAAAAAGGCAGCATCCAAATCTCATTCAAGATCAAGGTCAAGTTCTTCATCTTCTGCTTCAGAATCACATAAAAGTAAAAGTGGCAAATCTTCACAAACAGCTTCTAAATCAAATCATCACCATTCAAAGTCACGGTCACATTCCAAGTCACGATCTCCAGCTAAGCATAGAGAATCTAGGTCTACTTCAAGGTCACCCGCAAAATTGAGGTCAAGGTCTCCAACTAAGAGAAGATCTAGATCCCTGAGTAAATCTGTCTCCAAAAGTGATAAGAGAAATCAGAGCTCAGAAAGTGGAAGCAGCAGGAGTGCATCATCTTCATCTGACCATTCTGGTAAAAACTAATTTAGGATATTCTAAGTTGAATGTTGACACAAATTTAATTTACAGGATTTATCAACAGCTGAAAATGGATCGTAGATCCAAATCCCAGCCAGGGTCAATGGATTTTTTCCATAGTAAGTATGGTTTCCTTCAGAAGGGAAGTATAGCTGTGGGTCCCATATTGTACATTTATAGGACATAAAAGAATGTCAAGCCTGAAAGAAGAGGCCAAAACAGGTCATAATTAAAATCCCTGTATAAAGTTTGTGTCAACATTCAAAAACATTCAACTTAAAATATTTCAGTTAGTTCTGTCTATAGCTACTAAACACATTTAAATATTAATTTAGGTAAAAGTGTGTTATTTTCTTGATTGTGAGACATCTTCACTTTCAACATTTTATATTAAATTCTGAGGCATAATGCTATGGACATTAGTGATACATGAGATTAAATAAGAAATTAGGAACTAAAATTGTTAATTGGAACTGCACAGTGAAGCTATCATATATTAAGATCATTGTGTGATTTGAGTGGAACTAACACTCTTTTCTCCAGTAGATAAAATATTTTAAAATGCTAAAAACATTGATATCATTGTATGATTCAGTTGAACTACACACTCTTAAAGCTTCACTTACTTTTCATAAATGTATGGAACCGGTTTCAAGAACATTTAGTTCCCATCTTTAGCCAGGCTAAAGTTCAACCATACATTTATGAAAAATAAGTGAAGCTTTAAGAGTGTGTAGTATGTGAGTTCAATGATATCAATTAATATGATTAGCTTCACTGTGTAAGTTCCAATTTACATTTAAGTGCTAAAAACATTTCTGTATCTTCACTTTCAATAAATAAGCAGCATTCTGATTTAAAATATTGATACAATGATAGACTCTTAATGTTTCACTCTCAAAAGTAAAATTTCAGGACATGTTTCTTGAGACCTTTCTTCGCGTCAACTGTTAAGCGACTGGTGCATGGTGGATCATATTAGGTTACTCATCAACAGACCACCAGATTCACACAATTGCCTACCTTTTCAAACCTAATATGATCCACCATGGGTTGTCATTTAACAGTTGACTATGTAAGGAATGGTCTCACAAAACTTGTTCTGAATTTTTTAATTTTCAAAGTGAAACTTAGAGTGTTTTATCATTGTATCATATTTTAATAGTTAAATGTTTTTAGCATTTAAAATATTTGACCTACTGGAGATCTTATACTTATTTTCACTGTATTGATTCCTAAATATATTAAAATTAAAATAACTTACTTGTTTAAATATGTAGGACCGGTTTCACAAATCCTTCTTTCACAATGTCAGCCCATTGTCAACTGAAGGATAAACTGTTATGCTGTTGCGATGTTATCTCCTATGGTGGAGAGGTGATGTTACTTGAAGTTTATATTTTCAATGTCGAAGTTCATTAAACTGTCTTTGTACTTGTAAATGTAGATTTTCTCCCATGTTGTTAATTCTGTTGGTCCTTGCACTGATTATAATAATTTTGTTTTATTAAATATGTCATGATTTTCTATCCAGAAATGAGATGCCACTGCTGATTATTCCATCTGCTTTTACCCATAGTAAGTCCTGATTGTTTATAAAATTTGCCCTTGAAAAAAAAAATAGGTTTGGTTTATGCACATTTCTGTGAGATTAATGTATTATTTTATGTGTGCATCATTAATTCCACTTATTCTTAGCCAATCTTGCAGATAAATTGGAAACAGCGATTCTACATTGAAAGATATTAATGTGTCAGAAGGTTGCAATTTTATGTCGTTAATTTTTTCTATTAACTGAAATGAATTATTTATACTTCTGCTTTGAAATTTAGGTACTGGCTTAAATCAATCTGCTAGCATTTTGCTAAATAATATGAAGGTATATGAGTCTCATACCATTTCGAATCTTATGAATATTTGGGAAACCATATATTTTCGCTTTTGTAGGGTTGTTTGTTTTATTTTATATTTTGTTCCTTTTGGGATAACAGTGCAATTTTTAGAGCCTCATTGACTGAATCAGTACATCCCTTCAGTGGATATGAACATATTCCTTTTTATTAATTGATATTATATGATTCAGTTGAACTACACACTCTTAAAGCTTCACTTACTTTTCATTAATGTATGGAACTGGTTTCGAGAACATTTAGTTCCCATCTTCAGCCAGACTAAAGTTCAACCATATATTTATGAAAAATAAGTGAAGCTTTAACAATGTGTAGTTCAATTGAATCATACAGTGATATCAATTAATATGATTAGCTTCACTGTGCAAGTTCCAATTTACATTTAAGTAAAAATATTCCTTTTTATTTGTCAAATCTTGCATTGTATCATAATACTCTTCTTTATCTAATATTACTATTGTTCCCTTTGTCAGCTTTTGCGCAATGTTCCAATTAACAATTTTAGTTAATGTTACCATTCTTTCACATAAAAATAATGAAATGTCAAGAAAACCTGGAATTTGGAATATAAAGAAAGAATACACATGTAGATAATCTCATCAAAGCATGCAGTTATCAAATGCTTAACACACTGGCTAGTTAACCTTAAAATGAGCAAAGAAGAATACCTTAAAGAATACAAACAAATAGAAAGATTAGCCATTAAAAATGGTTATAACAAAGAACTAGTACAGAAATTCAAGGGGCAAAAAGTTATTAAAGAAACCACTTTCAGCAAAAAGAAAATAATTTTTAAAAAATACACATATTATCCATGGGCAATAAATTTTTTAGAATATTCTTAAAGATTTTAATATCATGTTAGCACCTATGAATAGATTTAATGTTTAAATCTCCTGATTGATAATGATAATGGCACTATTCCATAAGAGAAAAAAAGCAGGTATTTATAAAATAAGTTGTGCAAAATGTGAAAAAATCTACATTGGAAAAACAATGAGAAATGTAGGCACACGGTTAAAAGAGCATTTCAGAAACATAAAATACAAACATTTGGAGAAATCGGCAGTGGTATCTGATTTCTGGACAGAAAACCAGGACATATTGAATAAAACAAATGTAGTAAAGGGTACTTTTGTAAAAAAAAAAAATTATATGCTAAACTATATAGAAGGATATGTAGAACTTAGTGTAACTTATTCTCAAAAACTGCTGCTTACCAGGAATATTAACCCTTGAAAGCAGAGAAGAATTTTTTTTTGAACATCCATTTTTACTGCTGAGGCATCACAGGCAAAGTATGCTAGTAATAACTTTTAATGTATCTATGGGTATGTGTCATTTGTCATTTATGAGAACTAATCGAAAATAACCTAGAAAAAAGTCCTTACGGAGGATGGTCCTGGTAGGCATTGAACCCCAAACCTAACTCTTAAGTCCATGTTTTAATGACCTCAGCTAAGAGTCAGTTATTTTCTCAATGTCTCCCATATGTCTTTTTGAGTTTGAATGTAATGTATCTTTGTTGCATTTTTATCTGCAAACTCAGGAATACATCATTAAAAAAACCCATTAACAGTTGCTTCTAATATTTCTTTATTCCACTAGATGCTTAACTACTGGGTCTTTCATGGTTTTGTCTCCATTGAACTCCTCCTGCCAAAGCAGATAGAAAATGTTCTGCAAAATGCAACATTTCTGGCATTTTTTGGGGGAAAATTGTCATTCACACACACTTAAAGTAATCTAAAATTAGGTCAATTTAAACTTAAAAGCATACAAGGTCACTGTTGTCTACTAATTGCAGGCAAGTAATCCAACAATTTGCATAAATTTCTGTAATTGGAGGAATGTGAATAATGAGAGTATTGATCCACTCTTAATATTCTTTATTGGTGAATCGTGATTCCCTTTACTTGATCATGTTTTGATGCGCAAAATAACATGTATTGGGGGCATAGAAAAGCCTGATTTTACACACAAAATACTCTTGCATAACGAGAAAATGTGTATTCACACTTCATCAATAAAAAATATTAAGCAGGAATCGATTACTCTAACATTAATGCTCTATAACTTCCAATTACAGAAAATTATCCCAATATCAGGATTCGTACATGCAACTTGTGGACAACATTGACTTTGTATGCTTTCAAGTTCAAATTGACTCAAATTCAGAAAATGAACTGATGCTTGTGAATGACAATTTTCTAAACAGATGCCAGAAATGTGGGATGTAACAGGACATTTTTAACATTTCCTGTCATAAGGTACATGCTTATTTTTATTGTAATTGTATTTGCGAACACTTTAATCATTTATGCAGATATCACTCCACTACACCGGGAGCTATGACTGTACCATTCATGAAAGACTAGGTGATTTAAGGTATACTTCTCTTCATTAAAATGTGAAATGAAAAGGTAAATATAGAAGTTGGAATTTAACATACAACACAATTGGAACTGTCATAAAAATGCAAATCATGTAATTATTAATATGTTGTGATCAGCCAAAGTAAACTCTTGGGAAGATTTACTTAGTATTTTAATAGAATGTCTTTCACAGACCTTTGTTCACATTATCAGGAATTGTCACTGCAGGAATGATTGCTGTAAACTTTGGAGAGTATATGGTTCAGCTCTGGTGGCATCTAATGGACTTTTTTCCCTGGGGATATCGAAGTTCATTAGCTGATTTTTGCACTTGTGGATGTAGATTGTTTTTCCCTCACATATTCAGTTCTGCATGTTCTCCTACTGCCTTCAACTGTTATACTTCTTTATTATTTTCTGTCCAAAAATGAGCTGCCACAGTGAATTTCTCTATTTGCTTAGGTGTACTTAATGCTCCTATTCTGCTTTTTTGTCAGGTGGCACTTATGTTCCTTTTTATTTTTCTAATATAAATTTTATTGGGTTTTTGCAATTCATATAAATTTCTGAATTCTTTTCTAGTGGTATACCAATCTCTTTGTTCTTATGTAAGATTTGTTTATTCTAAACTTATTCTTTGGACTTACTGTGATGTTAAATTCTAAAGATCTGAAATTTAGCCCAAGGATGATATGTGCATTTTTAAAAAATTTGCTACTCTTTTACTGCCAAGTATAGGTCCTTATACATGTACAACCTTGATGTTAAGATGTAATAGGACCTGGATAGCAAAAGCAACTCTCATAAAATAGTACTGCAGTTAAACAAGAAAATTTATGTGATAAGACTTTTAGAATAGAAGGATAGGAATCCTGTTCTTGGAAAAATGATGGCCATCCTTATAAGAGTAAGGTAATTGTTGAAGACTGTAGACTCACTAATTTACTTATGTGTAAATTAATTGTTAAGAAATCTTTTATTGTATGAATTTAGATGTATTTAATTTGATGCATATTTTTTTCTTTTTTGATATATTGCATATTGTATTAAAATTGTAATTATAGTTAAATTTGTAATTTGTATTATGCGGAAATAAATTCATAATCAGTTCATCACTGCCAAGAATGTGGAGATGTGGCAGATAAGTAGCTTAAATTTCTTGAACTTCTGTGAGCTAATTTCTTACTAAATTCTTTCTTCACTCCTGTTTTTTTTCTATTTAGTTATAATTCTGGTTTTTTTCCTCTCCTTCTCTTCTTCCAAAGGTGATTTATGAATCTTAAATGCTAAACTATTAATTAATACATGCATGTTTCATTATCTTGTTGTTAAACTTGTGAATTTATATTTGGATAAATAGAATATAAACATGACTACAACCAAATAGAAAAAAAAAACAGTGACAAATGTATTTTTAAAGGAATAAGTTCATAAGAAGGTACAAAAATTCAATAAACTTAATCAGCTAAAATAATTCTTATCACTCTTGATAGTAAAAGAAATTGATTTTTTAAAAATTTTAGGTAACATCCTTAAGCTAAACAAGAAATTCCCAAAGATCTTTAAAGAGCTTAACATCACATTAGCACCAAAGAGTAAGTTAAGCATAAAAAAAATCTTATAAAAAACAAACAAACTAGAAAAGAAGTCAGAAATGTATGAATTGTGCAAAATGTGATAAAATCACAATGGGAAAATGATAAGGAATATAATGATAGAAAGAACTTAACATGAACTTAAAATATACCCTAAGCAAATAGAGAAATTCACTTTTGCAGCTCATTTTTGGACAAAAATCATGAAACAGAAGAAAAAGTAGCTATCAAAGGCAGTAGAAGATCATAACAGAGCTGAATATGTGGAGGGGAAAAAAATCTACATTTTGCAAATACAAAATTCAGCTAATAACTTACATATTCTGGGGGAAGGGATTATTAGCCTCAAGTTCACCAGATGTTTACAAAAAACAAACCTGTCCTCCAAAACATGGCAGTCCTTCCATCAATAGCTGGATATGGATATGGACAGAGATCCATGAAATATTAAAATAGTAAACTAATGAAGCTGCACCAATGTTTAGTTTGGCAGATAATATATTAATAATTAAAAGAGATTGGAGTTTGTCAAGATTTTCCATTGGCAATATTGTTTTTCAAACTAATATATGAATATGTGTATTTACATGAAATTAAAATGTTTTACAAAAGAAAATTGACTTTACGTGCAAAATATAAAGTTTCTGTTTTGAACTCGTAAAACTTGGAGAGTTTTTAAATGCAATGTTATGTATAAAATATAGTGAACTTTGTTATGTGTTTGTTATGTGCAGTGTTCTGTGTCTAAAATAATTCTGATTGCTAAATGCTTAGACAGTTACATAGAATTTATACTTTAATCTCATTTCAGAAAAAGATAAAGAAGATGATTTTGAAATTCATAAGAAAGAGGATAGTGTGCAAAAGAAGCGCCACTATCGCAACAATAAAGATGATTCATCTGGAAGTGACTCAGAAAATGAACATGTAAAAAAAGTGAGTAGTAATTATTTGAAACTTGTGTGTGCATGTGGATTTGCTTGTCCATTTTCCCTTAGACATTATTTGGGAAGATTTATATAAAAGCTTAAGAGAAGAAAGTTACGTGCATATATATATTCTTTCTTAGTAAAGTTCGGTGAAGCTTTTATATATGGTTGCATTACCATAGTTTATAACATTTTATAAATGTTGGTTTGATGACACTCTTCACTTATTTGATTTTTTAATTGTACATGTTTTGGGAACATTTGCTCTCATTATCAGCAGAAGTGCATCATTTTATATATCTCCTTCACTATTTATACTGCATTGATTAAAAAAAGAAAGAAAGAAAAGAAAAATGTACAACTGGCTGTAGGTGCAGGTCACCTCTGACTTTCACTTTAAGCAATGGCAGTAGTTTAATGCTCAGCCATTCTTATATCCCATTTAATGGTATTGAGAGGAGTGACTCATTAAAAATAGCAACTTTTTCCTCTAATAGCAGCCAGATATCTTAATATTTAAACATGAAGAATCTGTGTTTTTCAATTGTTGATATTTATGAATGACTTAATATGTGAACCTGTTCACAACTTTTATGACTATAAATTTCTTTTGAGATAAAGCCTTTTTTTTTAAACTAAGAAGTAGTTTTAAATATTTCAAATTTATCCATTTCAAAATGTTCATCCAAATTGTGTTGAAATGGCTGGAAATTCAAAAGCTGTAATTGCAATCAGCTGGTAATTCTTCACAAGGTAAATGTTGCTTTACAGAATGTTGAGATTTATACTTAGACTGCAAAATTTTGAAATTACTTTTTTTTAACAGGAAAAGAGAATTCGCTCAAGCTCACGATCACCGCATCGGAGACATGCAATTCTAAGTCGAGACCGTGAAAGAGAGAGGGAGCGAGACAGAGAAAGAGATAGAGATAGAGAGCGAGATAGAGAAAGAGAAAGAAGAACAAATCGGTATCGCCGTTCTGTGGAAAGGGAACGTGAAAGAGACAGAGAAAGGAACAGGATGAGGGAAAGAGAGCGCCTTAGAATGCCTCCACCTTCTGTCAGGAGGCCACCATCACGAAGGTATATAATTTTATTTGATATTGTTTTTGATAAGAATGTAAAAGGCAAAGAATACCTACGTTTTAATGACTATGATAACTTGAGCAGATCCCTATATTTGTAGAGCTTTAAAAAGAAAGAAAAAATAATAGTAACTGTTAAATAAATAATTCAGATTACGAAAAATAGGAATTAAATCTGTACATATGAGTAATTTCTTCTAACTTGTACTTTTTAATATGTTTTGTTAATAATCTCTTCTGTGTAAAAATATTTAGAACACACTATTCACTTCACACTATTGTTTCACTTACATGAGATTTACTTAGGATATGTTTTATGGAACAATTGTCCACAATCTCAGCTGTTAAATGACTTGGATCATTCATAGAAGTTGGGTAGGTAGGTATTCGGGTTGACTCTAGTGGTCTTGTGATAAACTTGAATAAAGAGCTGTCTGCTTCTGGGATGTCAAAATTCATAAGGTTTTGCTATATACTCTTTATTAAAGTTTATCACAGGCCACTAGTTGTACCAGGTTGCTACCTACCCACCCAACTTCTATGAATGATCCAACAGTATGGAGTATACAGTGCTCTAGTGCAATGGAGGTGGACCTACGGTATAGAGATATGGGGAGTGCTGGATAGTTCGAAAGAATAAAATACTCGGTGTGTTTTGTAAAACTATTTTAGATATTGCACTAAATGCAGCTAATGCTTGTCCTGTTAGAAATGGGAAAGATAAATGTGATAGAATGCTTGAGGAGAGAGTATTAAAATATTGGTATAGAGTACAACTGATGCCACATGGTCATATTTTGAAACCATGTTTAAAATTTCAGGAATTCACTTTAAAAGAAGCTAGTTGGGTAGAGAAAATAGGATGTGAATTGACATGGAATGGGATGGGGAAGAGTTGGTTCCTAAGGATAGTTGCCAGGTGGATTTTGAAAGATAATTAGAATCATATTTGAGGATATAGACAGACAAATTTTGCATGTGGATATAAGAGAGAAAGTTCTTTGCTGCTCTTTCAAGAATTAAAAGAAAATTGTATGAATGAGGATTATATGGATAAATGTAATAAGAAAGAGAGGGAAGGGTCAACATAGTTTAGATTAGGAAAATGGAGACTAAAGGGAATTAGAAAAAATCTGGAACAGATTGTATGTTCAATGTGTAGGAGAAAATGCCATTCACATCCTATTTGAATGTCCAGAAGCAAGAGTGGAGTAGTCAGTTGATGAAAGTAAAATGGGTTCTTATAAGATCTGAGATAGAAATAAGGAAATTTTTGGGGGACAAATCTCAATTAAGGAATGTAGAGGAATATTTGTATAGAGTTCAAAATAAAGGGGAATGGATAATTAATAAGTAAATGATCTTTGATTTTAGCAATTTAGATTTATGGCATGGATTTGATGAAATGGACACCAATAAGGAGTATAATATTTTATTATGGATTTACTATTTTAAAGTGTTAAGTATAGCATTATAGTAGATATTTGAGTAATAAAGGAATTAGTAATTTGTAGAGACTGTAGCTAGTGGATAAAATAATGGCATAGGTAGAGTAATATAAATATTTTATTTTAGACCCCTGGGTTGGGTCAGAGCCTGGTCCTCTGGAATGAATGCTAATGAACCAGGGACTGGGATCTGATGCATTCAAGGTGGAAATTTTGTACTTTAATTATTTAGAATTTAGACAAAGGGATAGTATAAAGTCATTATTGCATTAAACATTTTTATAATTGTGAGGAAATAGCCTGGGCCAGATAGGTAGAAATCCCTTTTAAAGTTGTATTTTCTTAACATTTCAATAAATTTCAAATTTCATGCTTCCCAGTGCAGTGGAATCTCAATCTATCATTCCTAGAACCATCATTTTCCTGGATGTATTGTTTAATTTTGCTGTCCCAAACATTTTATGTAATATCTTATGTACATAAACCCATATTCATCATTCTTCAAAGTATTGTTTTCCCGCATTATTTAAAAAAATTCAGTCTCAAAGAAATTCTATCCTTAAACGATCATTTTCAAATGGGAATAGTAAAGTAGTGATTGTCACATGTACAGATTTCACGCCACTTGATCCAAGAAAGATGATTCAAACTCTCCATAGTTGCCTCTATTTTTGGAGCTACAGGATGATAGCTGAAGTGAAGAATGGGCCTGGCCGTTGCCATCAGTTTAGACATCTACGAGACTGTGGACTAGGACGTTATGTGGCATTCAAAGTGTTGATATAGTGTGCAACGAAGTGGGGGGAGTCGCAT
Organism: Metallyticus violacea; assembly: GCA_030762175.1. Classification (NCBI taxonomy): domain Eukaryota; kingdom Metazoa; phylum Arthropoda; class Insecta; order Mantodea; family Metallyticidae; genus Metallyticus; species Metallyticus violacea. The sequence continues at coordinate 53,447,301 of CM060840.1, read as the reverse complement.
GTGTTTTTGCTATGGGACAAGGGAATGAGGAAGAGGGGGAAGAAGATGCAACAGCTGAAACTATGCCAATGTTTGCAGAAGGTCTGAGAGCTTGTGAAACTGCATGAGTATATTTTATGCACGTGACAATGACAGTAGTAAGCAAAAGAATGCATTGAATGTGGAAAATTTGTTTTTTCATATAAGAAGAAAATCAGCAAAGAAGCAAATGTCAATTAACAGCCTTTTTCAAAGTTAGAAACGTTTTGATTTTTGTTGGTTTGTTTTATTTACGGATGATCTTTAACTTCTTAGGTCATCAGCATCCAATTCAATTCAGAGTGTGAAACGACTGATAAATTTTGCTTAGAGGCCTTTGCTTTCAGGCTTGAGGCTCTTTTACATGCAGTAAATCTAAGACACATGACCCTCAGCTTTACTTCCATTCCAAAGGAACCATACTTACAATTTTTACACCTGAAAAATCCATCAACCCTGGCCGGGATTGGACCTAAGATTTTGGATTTACAAGAGTATAATGTTTACCAGTAGAAATCAGGACCGACAACAAAGTGTACAATTTGTACACAGTAACATGTAAAATGTAGTGATTACTTATATACTGGCTTTATTTATTTTTAACATGATTTATGCACTTCCTGTATCTATCATTTTCCCACAACGATGGTTTTTTATAACCTGGTCTCTCCAATAACGATGAATCGAGGTTCTACTATATAGTCCGCTATTTTGTGGCTTAACTACTTCTGCAAAGTTTTATGGCATAAAAGGAATTATTTTTTGCTGAGGATTTATTCAAATTATCATAATGTGCATTTTGGATCTTTGATAGTTCTTATCCTATTCAGGTGTTCTCAATGTGCCCAGGGCCCATTTGCATCTAAAATTATGTGCATTCACTTTTTAGAAAGTGGAAAAGTGGGAAAAAGCCCACCTAGGAAGCTTAACCAAAAAGGAATTAGAAGTTGCACCCTGTAGTCATCAATCGTTATGATTACTTTTCTTGTATCAGTATATTTATTTCAGTATAGTTGACATTTTATAAATATTTTTGTGACCAAATAGAATTCTGTGCAGCATTTCACTTTGAATTTTTCTTGTTTATCCTTTAATACAGTGCATTGCATGCTATGTTCCTTGGTTAAGGTAGGGTTTTTTTTTCCCCGCTCCCAAGAAATATATTTTCTTTAAGTGAAAGATAGATTAAGATTATTAAATTAAAGAGGCATATGTAGATGATGTTTTCAGATTCACTTTTCTGTCTTTTTCTTCTCCACCTTAGGAGTCCAAGAGTCACACCAAGAAGGAGTCGCAGTCATAGGTCATCATCACCCCATCGTTCACATTCTCCTCATGGTGTAAGTAATGTTCTAGTAGAACTAGCACATCTCAGTAAACAACATGCATTTCATTTCTTATATGTAAAATGTTTTTATAATTTTAGACATATCATAGATCTCCAAAAACATATCAACAGGCAACGGTATAATAAGATTTACAAATCTTGTTGAATTAAAAGGTAAAACTTCTAAAATCATGTCAAAATATTAAACTCTCTTGACGTTTCACATTAAAACTTTGAAATATACATTCAAATATACATCCTACAGTCATCAGTTGGTTGACAATGTGAGCAAGTGACTCACGAAACCAGTCCCAACTTACTTTTTAATTAAAAAAAAAAATGTGAAATGTCAAGAGAGTTTAATATGTTGACTTGATTTTAGCATTTTTACCTTTTAATTCAACAAGATTTATGATAGTTTCACTGTGTGGATTCCTATATTAATTTTTAATTGAAGATTTACAAATTTTGTATTTTCTAATACCGCTCTCCCTTGGATAAACTGCACACATTTTTAACAAATTAGTTATAAAATCATGTTATTTCAATAATTTCCTATTAGAGATCTTATATTCTAAAAATAATTAAAGTATTAAATTAATTACCATTTTCAAAAGAGTAAATCCACATTTGTGCATTGTTGTATATGTAAGAAATTTATAATTATAATTTTTCTTCCTTTGTAGCATTTATAAAAACTTATTTTACACTCTTAAGTATTTATTGGCAGCTGGTATGTGGTAGTGGCGAGTAGGAAGTCCTGAACTAAGTTGACCCATTGGGCTGTATTTATACATTTCACATTACACCACACATATCCATATTAAATGTATCTCGATTTAAGTCAGACTAAAATTACTGTATCCATATATGCTAATTAATAATACAAGAGTAAGTTATTTAATAAGTTACAAATTGATGTGGGGTATTATATATTTGAATGAACCCAAAGGTTATTGCCACTAGATAGCAGAATTAACCTGGTGACAATTGATGACATTTGACATGAGGTAATTGGTATTTACAATATCAAAACTGCAGTTGCAAGTAGGCAGTGCCTCTGAGTGAGTATGACTTACTTATCAAAGATAAACATTGTGTCTGCTGACCAATGCAGATTGCTACAGAGGCAACTTGGAAATGAATTGAAGAGTTAATGCAAGCAGACAGAAGGGTAACTATAGACAGCATAGATGTATCTATTGGTTCATATTGCATGACAAGTTAGGTTTTTATGAAGTATAAATTGATGGGTGACCCATATGCTGACTCCACAACACAAATTGCAAAGAATGGGTCTGCCATTACAGCATCTGAATTGCTACCACAATGAAAGACTTAATTTGCTAACCCAAATTTATTACAAGTGATGAATCCTAGGTTCACCATTAACAGCCTGAGATAAAGCATGTGTCATTGTAGTGGAAACATCCTGCACTGCCTGTGATAAAAAGTTTAAAGTGAAATCATCCACCAGGATAATGGTGCTCACAGTCTTCTGGGATGATGAGAGTATATTGCTCACTGCATTCCTGTTTCATAGAAAAACTGAGTGCAAGCAACTTCTACTGTGATATACTCAGGAAACTTAGGAAGGCCATTCAGTAGAAGTGACAAGGATTCTTCATCAAAGGAATGAATGAATAGTGTTTAACGCCCGTTTTTGCTACAGAGGCACCACAGGCGATGAACACTGATGATACATGAGATGAAATGATATGTTGGGAAAGGATTTATTTTTATGGAAGGAATCGTTCCAGGCCTAAGTTTAGGGTACCTCCCCGGCATTCGCCATTTATGAGGACTGAGGAAACCCTGGGAAAAACCTCAGTCAGGAAGGACGGTCCTGGCGGTATTCGAACCCAGACCTCCCACTCACGAGTCCGAGACTTAATGACCTCGGCCATCTGTGGCGGTTTCAAAGGAATGTTGCTCTTGCACTTTGCTTCAAGAGACTTCTATTTGTTTGGCCCTCTCTAACATCTTTTGGGTGAACATTTTTTTGATAAAACTGTAGAAAGGGAAGTCACAGCCAGGTTCTAACAACAGTCCAAAGAGTTTTATGATGCTGGATTGAACTTTTGAAACAATGACACAAGTGCCTCAATGTGCAGAAGATTATGTTGAGATATAAAAGTATTTTTCAAATCAGTACTCTTATTTGTTTAAGTTATATATCCATTTGTAGCTTACTTAATGACACCTCATATCAAGCTAAGCCATGGACCATTTTATAAAAATGTTAACAATGCAGAAACATTTCTGCACATAAACTGCTCTTATTTTAAAAATATTGTACTTACGAAGCTGTTGGCAATGGAGTGGCAATATAACTTCAACTTATGTATTCACTTTTTTACACTTTACTCCATTCACTTACACAAAAGTAAGATGCTTTTCGGGAGAATCTCTCCCATCTTCAGTTGCTTACTGAACCGCCGTTACTCGAAACTATGGCTGGACAAACGGATGTTCCTGTGGTGGCCTCTGTTGGTTGAAGTAGGAAGTTGCTGAGCTCGTCCATGGGAGAAAACTCGAAATTCATTAGGTTTTCTCTATTTTTTGATATGAAAATTTTTCCCAAGTGGATAACTCCAATGGGCTGTGAAGATGTTTTAGCAGTTTTATTCCTGGTTTTATTTCATGGTTTTTGGTCCAAAAGTGAGCTGCTACTGCTGATTTATCCACCTGTTTAAACCAAATATTTCTAAAATGTTCTTTCCTCCGAATTTCCAAATTTCTTTTTGTTTTGCCTATGTAGCTCTGTTCACAATCTGCACATTTTATTTTGTAAATTCCTGATTTTTGTTCTGGTGGTATGGAGTCGAATTTCCAAATTTCTTTTTGTTTTGCCTATGTAGCTCTGTTCACAATCTGCACATTTTATTTTGTAAATTCCCGATTTTTGTTCTGGTGGTATGGAGTCTTTTACTGTGCAACCTAATAAATTCTTGATGTTGTATCTGTTCTTTGGGGCTAACATTATTCCATGTTCTTCGAAGATTTTCTTGAGCTTGTTGTGGTAAATTGGACGGTACGTGAAACTTTTGAATTTGTATTCTTCTTTTGTGTTTTTCAGTGTGGAAACTTCCCTTATCCCTTTTTGTCTTTTAGATTTATTGATAATTTTTATCACTGTGTCTTTGCTCTTATTTTGTTTTGATTATAATTGGAAAGTAATAAAAAGTAACCATCCTGCAATTGGACAAAGGAGAGCAGAAAGCATTGTTTTGTATGATACAAAAGAGGATAATAGCGATATAGAATAAAGTTATGTTCTTGAATTCAATATGTATCAGAAAATGTTCTCTGGGATTTGCTTTGGAGATATATGGTACCAGTAACCTATAAGATAAAACTTGAAAATGATTGAGTCGAATTTGTAACACGGACATCACTAATATTAAAAAAAAGAAAACTAAGTTTCTGGATTGATATTGTTGCATGATTAAGTTGCTACACACTCTTATGCTTCACTTACTTATCATAATATATAGAACCGGTTTCGAGAACATTTTGTTCTCATCTTCAGCCTGGCTGATGATAAGAAATGATGAGAATAAAATGTTCTCAAAACCGGTTCTGTATATTATGACAAGTAAGTGAAGCATTAAGAGTGTGTAGCACAACTAAATCATACAATAATATCAATCATATGATTTTGGCTTCACTGTGCAAGTTCCAATTTACATTTTAGTTAAGTTTCTGGAGCTAATTGCTCCCATCATCGGTTTCAGATCGACTGCCAGCCTTGTTCTTCGCGGTGATTTGGTTTGTCTCTGGTGGTTGGATGAACTTCTGTATTAAGATGTAACTTGGCAGGATTTCAAAGTTGAAAACCTGATTTTTGTTCTTCCAGATATATATGTTATCCCAGACTGTAAGTTCTGTTTTTCCTGTAATATTTTCAAGCAGTTTGAGATTCCTGTTAATACTATGTTGTTTCTTCCACAAGTGCCAAGCTATCACTGATTTTTCTTCCTGTCTTTGATTTGTGTTCCTGATGTGTTCCTTTGCTCATGTTTTTATGTTTCTTTTAGTCTTTCCAATATAAATTTTTTCATAATCGTTACAATTCATCTGATATATTCCTGATTTGTTCTGCTGTGGAATATCCTCTTTTAGTTTAGAATTTAGTATATTTTTTATGGAGTAACTGTTTTTTGGAGCTAAAATAATGTTATGTTTTTTGAAAATCTTTTGGAAATAATAGAAGACTGATAGATGGTATGTGAATTTTTTGTACATTCTATTTTCTTCCTTGTTAGGAATAAGTGTAATGATATCTTTCATTCTCTTTTTGTTCCTTGCTCTGTTTACTTTCTTATATACCACTTTTTGTTTGAAACCATTTTCTATAGCTATATTTATTATATTGCTCAGTTCTTGATCATACTGTTCTTTGTTCATGGGGACATTTACAAACCTGTGTGCAAGATTATTTAGTACTGAGTGTTTATGGGAAACTGGGTGAATATTAGTGATATAAGTGTTACAAATTCGACTCAATCATTTTAAATGCTTAGTATTAAACATCATTATTACAAAAGGCCACCATATTTAACAAACCTATGAGATAAATAAAAAATTATTTTATTACCATTTTGTAATACAAAAATACATGATTTTTCTGGGAAGTTTTTTCTTTTAAATGCCTCCATTTCCATTTGGACTTGTGGGATGCTTCCCCCAGCCTAATAAGAGAATAACTGACTTCTAAGGTTGGGATGCCTGGAAAGGACAATTACATTATCCCAAGGATAGCTGCTGGTGGAATGATAAATGATAATTCAGCCAAATGAGCTCATGGGATTATGTGGTCTAAAATTCCCAGGTATTTGTCTTAAGACCTGAAGGAAAAACTTTGAAATAATTGTCAGAAAACTGACCCAATCAGAAATTGATTCCAGAACTGCCACATTGGAAGCACAAATGCTACCACTAGACCATGGCAGTGGCTACATTAGAAATGATTACAATGTATTTTTCATAATGTTTGCCTAAATATTAAATAAAAAAGAAATTTCAATAAGTAGAATCAGTATTAATCGTATTTCTTCCAATATCTCTCTTTGTATGGCTTTGTAGCTAATTCCTGGGGAAGTTCAGTATTAAGTGAAATAATTACATAAATCTAACCTATCCATAGCTCAGTATTGGTTAAACAGTAATTGGTTTGCTCCCTAATATAACAATATTATGTAGGCTTAAGCATATCAGCCAGTGTATAGAGCTTTGCGCCATGGCTGTTAGTATAAGAAAGTAGCAGTGCACATTCTTCCCTGTATGAAACCTTCAGTGCAATATCAATGAAAGATATAATAGGCTACATGGTTAATTAAAATTACTGTATAAAGTTTTGAAGCCAGTAATGTAACAAAAATAGTGATGACATGTAAAAATAATTGCCTAAGGAAATTCTGCAGGAGAAGTGAGAATTACAACTGTTTGATAGTTTTATGACACTTTTGTTATAATTTGGCTTTATTGATGTATTGATGTTATGTAGATTAGCAGTATTATATTTCCATAAACCCTGGGCACAATAATGAAGTACTGTTAGGACTTGTGTCTCAAACTAAATTGACAAACCAGCAGTACATATCTTCTCACCTTTTCTTTGGTAAACAGTTTATTACTGAAAGGATGTCATCAAGTTTTCTAATTCAATTTGGCAAAATTGTTTCCCTCCTCCATCTAATTTCACAAATGGTATGCACAAAAGCCACATTCTCAACTCCAGAGTTACCCATTTTGCAAAAATAGTTTGCCTGTAATCTCTTCTTTCAATGAGATTAAAATTTCAGCCAATATATGGTGTTTAATACTTGAACTATTGAGCGAAAATTCTGTTTTAGGAATATATTAGTTTTTAACCCATTGAAAATTGCTAGTTAGTCCATACTAAGAAATTTGAGTAAGGAAAAGGGTGTGTAATGTTTCAGTTCTAAAGAGGAAGGATCATGCAGTTTAATATACCAAAATCCCAAAGTACAGATATGGAAAAGGTGTTAAAAATGGAGGAAGTAAAGGCTATGTTCAGGTCAATAATGGAAGATATAAAGGAGATTAAAAGCAGGTAAGTGGGAATAGAAGAGAAAATGAAGAACAACAAGGAAATATATAAAACAGAAGATCAAACAGCTGGAAGAACTAAGAGAAGAGCTGACAGAATGCAGGAGCAAAATAGTTCAAATGGAGGAGAGCAGGAAGCTGAATTTAGTGATTTTTGAAGTGGAAGAAAGAAGAGGGAAAAATACATAAGAAGAAGTGATTGAAGGGATATGGGCAACAAACTGGAGGGATGGGAAATCAGAGATTCCTGGGGAATTAGGTGAAGGTGTGAAAGACCAAGGCCAATATTAGTTAAATTAGCCACAATGAATATGAAATGGAAAGTATTAAGCAAACTTGGGAAATTAAAAGGCACAAGAATATTTATTGAAAATGATTATGGAAAAAAGAGAATGAGAAATAAGAGAGAAATTAATAAAAGAAATGAAGGAAGAAGAGCCTTTATGTGTGGTATGCAGTTAGATGGAAACAGAACGACACAGCATCAAGGTCAAGTAACGACAACTAGAGGAGAAGTTAGGAGGGAAGAAAGAGGAACAACCTGCAGGCAAGGAACTAGCTTCTGACAGAGAGGGGAGGAGTGTATAGCAGTGAGCATGTTAAGGGCACCATTGGGTGCGATCCCGGTGAAACAGCTGAGTGTGGTAAATGTAAAACTGGTGGGAAGAAGTGGAAGGGAGTAATCAACTGGTCAGCAGACAGACTGGGAGACAAGAGGGTGAAGTGTTGAGTCATCTCCCTTGGAAAATATTATTGAAATACATAGTGATAAAAACTCATGGACAGATAAAAGGGTTACAAGAACAAAGGTGAAATTAGAGTGACTTGTATCGAATAAATAGAAAATAAGTGGTGATTAAAGGAAGAGAACAGTGGAAAGTAGGATCTATTGCACATACAACCAGGGTGTTTAGTGTTTAGATCCTAAAATAACAAGCATTCCAAGAGTAGTTATATATTTGTATAGTTAATGTACGAGAGTTATGTAGAATTAAACATTCATTCATTCATACTAAGAAATTTATAAATATGGCCGAATGTATCTGCATTTTGTTAACTTAGCCTAATGTCTTAGGTACACAAAATTCATCTGCAGGGGCAGTGAAGATCCAAATGAGTAAAATTTCATTGACCAAACTTGTACACAATAAACTGCATGCCTCAATTTTTAACAGCTATTTGTAATAATCAGCTAGGTTCTTGGCCTCTTAGTGGCCAGTCTGCAAGCAATGGATTTTATGTTAGCTAAAACTTTAATGCACTTAGGCTTATAAAAAATTAATTATTGTAAAAATATTTTTATATTTTAGCGAAGTCATAATTCACCTGAGAGGAGGCCCTCAATTTCCCAGGATGAAAAGAAGAGGAAGCGTCGTTCTGAATCACGTAGTGTTTCACCACCACGCAACAAGCAGAAGGTTTCTAATAAAATCTATATGTTATAGTTTGGAAAATTCATTATTGCAAGTCCCAAAAGTAAACTACACTTTCTAAAAGTACTTTAGAAATTACTTAGAACTAGATTTGTAGAGTAGTGCCCTATCAATTTTATGCAGCAATGAAGAAACAATTGTTTTCTTTTAATGTGTGGTTATTGAGAAAAAATAATATAAAATCACAGCTGGCACTTTATATTTTAAAATTCTTATCACTTTCAGATTATAAATCATATGTTTCTCTCCCTTCTCATGATTGTTAGGTTTAAAGTAAAGAGAAATTTGGTTTTTCTTGTAATTCATGGCATCTTTTTACAAGTACAATACTAAAGCTGATTTATTTTGTGTACATCTGTATCATTTATGTGCATTTTTAAGCTTGCCTGTCCTTCCACCATATTTGGTAACTTGTATTTATAGGCTATCAAATTAGAAATAGACACTAATGGTATAAAAAATGATCATATATTATTTATGTTGCAGTTCTCAAGGAGTTTGTCCCAAACACCTTCTCCATTCAGAAAAACTCTGGATAAAGATCAAGATAGCAATGCAGAAAAGAGGTCTAGCAAAAATAAATCAAGGAGGTGAGACAGTTGATATAAATATGGTTGTATGGCTCTTGCTATGGCTTATGATGGGGGATTGTCAGTATATCAACTTTGATTTTTTTTATTTGGTTTATTTACAGATGCTCTCTTAACATCTCAGGTCTTCAGCGTCCCATTCAAATCTGTGCATGAAACGGCCAACAAAAATTGCTTAGATGCCTCTTTTTTCAGGCCTGAGGTTCTTTATCGTGCCGTAAATTTACAACACGGAACCCATGGCTGTATTTCTCTTCCAAAGGAAACCGTACTTGGGACTTTTACGCCTGGAAAAATTCATTGGTCCTGACCAGGGTTCGAACTCGCGATCTTGGGTTTAGAGGGCAAGTATGGTTACCACTATGTAACCAGGACCAACTATCAACTTTGAAGCTGAACAAATTACATTCATCATTTTTGGAGGGTCCAGATTAAAAAAATTATGGTTATGAGAAAACTATAGATATGGGAAGTGCATAAATCATATTCAAAAATAAATAAAGGAAGTGGTATATTTTGCATCAATTTTACATATTACCATGTACACATTTTACATGTTTGTTGTTGGTCTATTGGTAGCCATACTTGCCTCATAGACTCGAGATCACAGGTTGAATCCAGATTGATGGAGTTTTTCAGGGGTAAAAATCCTAAATATGACTTCCTTCTTCAGAAGGGAAGTAAAGCCATGAGTCCCCATGTTGTAGATGTAGAACATGTAAATGAACCTCAAGCTTGAAAGAAGAGGCCTCTGAACCAAATTTATCGACTGTTTCATGCCTTGAATTGAAATGGATGCTGATGACCTGAGATGAAAGAGCATCAGTAAATAACAAAAAATCAACTTGTTTGTCACTTTCTTTGAAAAAGGTCATTAATTGACATTTGTTTCTTTTCATGTGAAACAAATTTTCAAAATTCAACACATTCTGTTGCTCAATACCATCATTGTCATTTGCATAACTATATGCTTGCAGTTTCACATGCTGTGCACGTCAGCACAGCTTCAGCTTTGCGTAATCTTCCACATCTTCCTCACTTCCCTCCCCCATGTTGCAAGCACTTGCTACTCCTCCCACCTCATTGCACACTTTGTTGACACTTTGAACACCACATGTGACAACATCCTTATGGTCCTCGTCCACTGCCAAATAGGTGTCAAAATTGACATGATGCAACCACCATGGGTGGCCTAGGTTGTTAAGATGCAGAGGTCTGGGGTTCGATGCCCACCAGGAGAGCTTGCCCCCCCCCCAGTCCTCATAAATAGCAAATGCTGGGGGTAGGTACCCTAAACTTAGGATGGAATGCTTCATTAAAAAAAATACTCCTTTCTCGTTTAAATGTAAATTGGAACTTGCACAGTGAAGCCAATCATATTAATTGATATCATAGTATGATTCAGTTGAACTACACACTCTTAAAGCTTCACTTACTTTTCATAAATGTATGGAACCGGTTTCGAGAACATTTAGTTCCCATCTTCAGCCAGGCTAAAGTTCAACTGTCGGATCATTTGTTGACGGTTGAACTTTAGCCTGGCTGAAGATGGGACTAAATGTTCTCGAAACCGGTTCCATACATTTATGAAAAGTGACGCTTTAAGAGTGTGTAGTTCAACTGAATCATACTATGATATCAATTAAATCCTTTCTCAATTTATCATTTCATTTCATGCATCATCATTGTCCACCGCCTGTTTAGAATTTCTTTGGACTGAATTTTTTGAACAAATAATGCAGTAAAACTATACTTTGAGGAACTGTTAATGCTAGTTTTATTTACATAAGTTCTAATGTAAAATGTTTGGGACTGCAGAAATTAAACAATACATCTCGGGAAAACTATGTTTCCAGGAATGATAGATTGAGGTTCCATTATAGTTGCATTTCTGAGAACTTGTTTCTGTCTCTCTGTAATGCAAATTGAATACTGGTTTCTTATTTGTGCTATAATTGCTGAAAAATATCCTCCATTGCTGTCAGGGTATAGTGCACTGTACACTATAGCAATATTTAATAGCTTTACTGAAATCTTTTTCTATAAGTGATCTATGTATGTCTTGAGTTAAAAACACCTTTTGGTAGTACTGCTGTGGAGAAGACTGTGTGTGTGTGTGTGTGCGCGTGTGCGGAGCAATTTGCCTTCTTAGATTATATTTTAGAATAAGGTTTAAATCCAAACTGAAATCAATAAGGCATGTCAAGTAAATGATTAAGGTACATCAAATTGGTTTAGTGAATTCAGCAATGAGAATATTAACTTTGAATGATTAAGGTACATCAAATTGGTTTAGTGAATTCAGCAATGAGAATATTAGCTTTGAAAAAAAGGATTGCTTTGGATCACCTTCAGTTACAGAAATGAGATTTTGCACAGTGCTCATAAAAGAACCATTTGCAATACCTGGAATTGTCAGTGAATCTCTAGGTATAGATAACAAATTCAGGAAATCACTCAAATTTCACTAATTTAGTTCCACTTACTTGGACATGCTTCAAAGGCGGTTGCCTTCATCATCAGCATGATCCCAATGTCCGCTTCCCCGCGTGGTATTCACATGTCGCTCCGTAGATTTTATGAACTTTGTGATAAGGTTACTGTAAATTTGTTATGTAATACAATATTTCACTGTGAAAATTCCCGCAATTCAAAACTCTAGGTATAGTTTTCAATAGGGGAATTGTCACAGTGAAATATAGTATAATTATGCAATTTTTTAAGAAAGAATGATTCTTGAACATGTTTTGAAGGTTAAGTAGAACAAAATTATTGAAATTCGAGTGATTTCCTCATAAAATATTGTGTAAATCTCTAGTTGTTTCTAAATAGTTGCTTCGTACCTTCACCAATTTGACAGTAGATCCGTATGAACTTCCTGTCATTCAGGCCTACAACAAATTGATATTTGCAAATGACTTTTTGAAAATCCTGTAAATTACTGGCAATGCATTGTGACAAGCAGTGAAAAATTGTTCTTTTTGTAAAATTCTGAAGAGAAAAAGAAGTGGGTACTCATGAGAAAGAACCTCAATCTGTTATTTATCAAGGTAATTTTGTGTTTGGTGGAGTTTTGAAGGTATTTTCCATTTCAAATCGCTCCAAAGTGTCTGCAGTTGATGCTAAAGTATACTTTGAAAACTGGGCCAGATTTATGTAAGCCTCAATCAAGTGGAAGGTATGGTATACTGCATCAAGACAGTGCTCCTACCCAATGAGTAATATTGAATCATCAGTTTAGTAATTAGATGAAATAAAATTGCTGCCTTTACTAACTACAGCCCCTATATGTTGCACCTACCAACTAAGATTAGTTCAGTCCCTGGCAATAGTTCAAAAAGGTAAATTTGCTATCTTTAAGATTTCAGCAATACTTGTTCACATCCAAATCAAAGGATTGGTTTCGCCAACAAATTCAGATGCTAGCAGTGGATCATCAAAAATAATTAGTTAATATTAAATAATAAACACAACATTGCGAATAGTAAGATAGTTATTAAATTGGCAGGATTGCCAGTAAAAGTAGTCAAATAACACAAAGGTTGTATGTACTTCCCAAGATAAATAATAATTTTTATTATTTAAAATTTTGAAAGAACTATAGTAATTATTTGGAGTGCAAAACAGTTTTAGCACATTAAATAAATGAATCTTGCAAATAAGTCATGTAGCTTTAGATGAAAAACTTTGCAAAATAATTTTTCTTGTGCTTAATTAGGTCACCTTCTGATGAAAGAGAAACCTCTGCTGCAGCTAGTCGTAAAAAGGGCCAACAGAGATCCTCTTCTCTCTCTCCTGATAAGAGCAAAGTAAAGTCACGAGAAAAAATTTTAGAATCCACAGCTGTGGAGAAACTTCAGAAGAAAACTTCAAGCTCAGTATCTCGAGATGACAAAGGTACCCGCAAAGGAAAACCAGAACCAGAGGATTCACCACCTACTAGAGATCGGTAAGGATTTTAGGATGTGTTCATAGATTTTGATGCATCTAGGTAAATGTAATTGGAAATCAAATAAGCAAGATTAATTAAAATTTTTGGCAGTTATGTGAAACTGAACTTTTGCTGAGAAGAGTGAATTATGCTGTGATTAGTTGTATCATATGTACTGTGTGATACAAAAGCCACTTGACACATGGGACAAGTAACTCTGTTTTAGAAATGATAAACATAAATATATATTTTTATTTTGCAAAGAACTTCTAATAATTGCCTCCTTTATTCTATGCACAATAAAACTTTCTTACATTATTTGTTTATTTATTTTATTAAATTTTATAACTCCAAAGAAAGTAAGGCTGGATTTGAACAAGTTTTATATTAAAACTGTCATTCGCAAATGTTTGTTTTTTTTTGAGGGGGCAAAGAGGTAGGTTATATTGGAAAATATCATGTTGACTCTTGAACAAGGGGTTGAGTTAGTATATCTCTGTGGAAACACTCACAGGTCAATAATAGAAGTTGCAGATAAATATCACCATTGTCATTCTAATATTGATAAACCATCACACCAAACTATATCCAATCTAATATACAAATTTAAGACGACATTTAATGTTCTAGATTATGAGCTGAAGTGGTCAACCAATGACTACTGATGAACTAAACACAGTGGTTGAATTAGCTGTATAATGTATCTTGAAAGATTAGATTAGATTAGATTAGATTAGTAGGGAATCTGATCACAGAATATTGAAATTCCACCCCAAATTACAGCAGAGGCGCACAAAATTGGAACATTTTCACAGAGGAGGATAACATATTGCTACTGTATTATGGCATTTTCAAAATGACCAATCATTTCTAATGCTATTCTTCCTAGATGGTGTGCTCACAATATTGGGTCTACAGAAAACCCAAGGTGAATGTGTGAAACCAACAGTCCTGGAGATCCAATAATTATGGTGTGATGTGGCATATTGGATGATAGACTGTGGGACTTTTTAAGGGGGGGAGGCAATGGTGAATTGTTGGACAGCATTACATGGATGATATGCCTTTGAATAAATGGATTAGAATGTGATTTCAGCAAGATGCACCCGCATCATGTTAGGCTTATTCAATATGCCAGAAATTAAATAAGCTGTTTGGTATGCAATGGACTGGAAAAGCCCACTCATTCACCAGGCCTCACTCTTAATTTTGTTCTTCTTTGGGGTTGTATGTTAAACAGCATGTTTTCCAGACATGAGTCAGAATTCCTGTAAGAATTGAAACACTGAATCAACCATTTTATTCAGTATATCCCACCATAAACACTTTCATATATAAGAGAAGAATGCAAGATCAAGTGGGACACTCTTTGAGTAAATGGAAAACATTTTTAACATTGCAGTAAGAGTTTTAACGTAAAAACTTGTTTTCTTTGGAGTAATAAAATTTAATGAAATAAATAAACAAATAATATAATAAAGTTCCATTCTGGCTTAATGCAGTAAAAAGACTATTAGGAATTTTATTCAAAATAAAAATATATATTATATCTATGTTTATGTTTTTCAGAATATAGTTACTTTTCCCATAGTGATTGTACAGTTTTACTTTTATGTTACACTATATAATCATAAACGGTATAGACATAGTAAGCTTCATTTGTGAAATTTTCATTGCATCAACATTCCATGTATGACTGCTGTTCATATTAGAATTTCATTAATCCATAGCCCGATGGCCATTTAAACCCCACACTGACTGTTCCCGGATACCCAGTAAACAGATCTAGACATTTAAATGGTCCACAATTTAAATTTTTACACTACAGAACATACCTTTATATTTTGCTTATTTTTTATCATAATTTAAAGGAAAAAAATTCAGTTAAAGTACATCATACAGTATGAGCCAACTAAAACAAGTATTTATTTACAAAATGGGAGAAAAAAAAGGGGGGGGGATTTCAACTTTGAAGTGTTGGATTGCAATTTGCATAGCTAAAAGAGTTCTCTACTTTTTTTGTCTTGAATGCTATTACCATTGAACCTCATGTTTATGAACATTGCAAGCTCTTAGCTGAGTCAGCACACAGCATCTAATAAATACACCACCACGGGTGGCCGAGGTCACCTGTGGTGGTAGGTCTGGGGTTCGAATCCTGCCAGGACCATCCTTGACTGAGGTTTTTTTCAGGTTTTTCTCAAGCCTTACAAATGGCAAATGCCGGGAAATATCCTAAACTTAGGCCTGGAATGTTTCCTTCCTTAAAAAAAAAATCCTTTCCCAATAATTTCATCTCATGTATCATTAATGTCCAATGCCTGTGGTGCCTCAGTAGTATAAAGGGGCATTAAACACCAACCCCCCCCCCAAAAAAAAACAAATATTTAAATATCCTAAACTTAAATATTCATTTTTTTACACTAAACTCCATTTACTTTCATAAAAGTAAGATGCTTTTCTGGAGAATCTCTCCCATTTTCAGTTGCTCACCGAACCGTCATTACTCAAAATGATGGCTGGACATTTGGATGTCATTAATGACGTCCGGGTGTCCAGCCATCATTTCGAGTAATGACGGTTCGGTGAGCAACTGAAAATGGGAGAGATTCTCCAGAAAAGCATCTTACTTTTATGAAAGTAAATGGAGTTTAGTGTAAAAAAATGAATACCTAAGTGTAGGATATATTACCACTCCATTGTCAACAGCTTCATAAGTACAATATTTAAATATTTGACATAACGTGAACCAGTCATGCACATCTTTGTCATTTATAGAGAGTAGGTTTTTATATACAAGTGTGTGGCTGTAGACTAAGTGCTGGAATCATGCATTTGCATAACAATAAGGTTAGCTTGTATGTTCAGGTTAGCTATACAATTTTCAGCTGCTGAAATAAATAAATTTGCAATTTGATACTGGAATCTGCTCTTGGCATCATATGTTTGGGTTTGTTTATTGGGAACATTTTCATTTCAGCTATGAGGCAGGTTCACTTTTACAAGGAATTACAAAGTTACAAACTTGTTATTCCCAGTTTGAATCATGGTTTCAACTAGTGAGGCAGAGTTATGGATTCTGAAAACCATTGCAGCATAAAAAGGCACATCTTTCTGAGTACAACCTGTAGTGTACAGCCTCATATACAGCTCAAAAGTGACAGTGAACCAATGGTTTTTTTACCAAGTTTTTTTACCGTAGATTTAGTAGCTCTCATAATTACTGAAAGAAATGTATATGAGCATAAAGTGCAGAAAGATCTGACCTCAAAAAGCAAATATGTTTAAATCGTATTGAATTGCCAAAGTACAGGCTCTAAACAGAGGAGAAGTGGAGGTGCGTGGTCTTTCACCTTTGACTTATATTGCTTGGCATAATGGAAGGGTAGTTACTGCTTTATCTAATTGCAGTTCCAAAATTTTGATGCATGATACAGGAAGCTAGTGCCAAAACTAAAATGACAATTTTCACGCGTTATATTATACATAAATGCAATATGCATATGGGTGGTGTTGATTTAGTGCATCAGGTATTGCAGGCATATTTCTTTTTACGAAATACTGTAAAATATGAAAAAATAATATTTTGTACCATGTTGGATATCACCATATATAATTGCTTGGTAATTTAGGTCTAAACCCACAAAAAGCAATGACATATCTGGATTTTTGCTTATCAATTGCTCGCAGCCTAATTGCAAGCTACCAAATTCAGAGGCTTGTACAAAAACCGGGTTAAAATTCTAAAACCCCTGCCACCCTCAGATTGATGGAAAAATATTCTCCCAAAAGGATACCATCAATGGAAAAAAGTAGCATTCATTTTGGAAATGTGTGGAATGCCATAAAAGGGACACTTGCAAGGAAACCAACATTATTTGTGGTGAATGCAGAGATGTGCCCTTATGTCACTACCTATGCATCAAGGTTCAAAAGGCAAGGTGGAATTATTTTAGAGAATATATTTCATTTTATTATTTAAAGAAATATTAAAATAATTATAGGTTGAAAATCTTTCGATTTGCAGTGATTTACGGACATGTACACACATCCATATCACTCGGGCCCATTTTACTTTGGATGTGGATACCAGTTCCTGCACATAAAGCTAGTATTTTATTTAAATAAAATTTAAATTTAAATTTTTCCTTGAAGCATAAAATGATACTGCAGTTAAAACTTAATGATAAACACTAGCCTGTGTTATATTCTAAGAGATTGAAAGTGATACCCCTTAGTAGAAATACATTTCCAACATCAGGAAATTCGTTCATTTAATCTACTTCTCTTCCATAAAAATACAACAGTTCAGAACATGTTTGTCATTGAGAGATCATTTGTCTCATAACATTTTAATAAGTTGGACAGTTTCTCTACCTGGAACATGAATTCCAGGATATTTTCTCACAATTCTCTGCAAGAATTAGTTTTCACATGTGTAGTACATTAAAAACTCATTCAAGATTATATTTAGTAGCACCTCTAACAGAGAACAACTAGTATACAATTATATGCAGCAAGGTTCAAGACCACTTGCTGACAAAGCCTCCTTCAAACTGAATGCAAGCTGCTATCTGCATATGCATTGTGTAACCTTTTCCCCTTATGTAGGCAAGCTCTGCCAACTCTTAACTCAAATAACCTCATTGTATTATAACAATGTGTGTTTATTTCTTAATAAAATTAACTACTTTTATTTTTGTTAATTATTTTGCAGAGATCGTAAAGGGGGTAAGAAACATTCAGAATCCCCACCACCAACAACAAAGGACAAAAAGGCAGATGACAAAAAGCGAAAAATTTCAGAGAGTTCTGACTCTCCTTCACCTAAGCGTCATAAATCTGTATCACAGGATAAACCTGGGGTAAGTGAAAAGCTTTGTGCATACTTATATGTTATATTTTTGTTATATATGTTCATTTTTTGATTGCTGATGATAATGGATATACTATGCACCGGACCGGGTTGTATAGGTAATAATTTTAAAAAATGTTCAAGAAAAATTAATCAAATTTCAAAAAGTTGTAATTATGTTTAAAAACCTAACTAAAATATGAAAATTTAATAACTTCTCCCCTCTCTAGAGGTGTTAATATACTCTTATATTCCATCTAAATTAATGATCAAACAATGCATATACATGCAGCAACATTTTGCTCTGTCATGCTTGTCACATCTGAAACTACAAGATTGTATTTTATAAAAAATGCTTACTCTATGCATTTGAAACTGGTAACCAAAATGACTTCATACCTTCTCCAACAGATTCTACAAATGAATCGCCTTTTGCTTTCAGTGCTCACACCTTTCATTATCATTAAATGCACTCCAAGCTAAATTGCATAACTACATAACATAGAAGCAAGTTGTTTACTAACATTCACAAATTCTGGCACTTTACTGAGCATTGCATTCAGTCTATTATATCATTTACTCCTACCTTCGAAAGCAATTTTGTTGGTTCAAAAATATAATCTAAGGCTTTAAATATATCAATATTACATTAATCTTTTAGCAGCAGAACTTCTAGTATATTAAATATTAGATCAGCACACATTTTAATGAATTCCGGACTGGAACTTTATTCTTAATATCAACTTCTTCAATTAATTTGTTAACTCATCATCTAGTTGGCCACACTATAAGTTCACATTTGACTTTTAGGGATTTAATTTATGACATCGCTAGATGTGTTACAAGTTTATCATGTGTTTGAAATTCTAATTTAGTCTTTGTAATCAGATAGCAATTCAAACCAACGAAAGAAGGCTGAGTTTTCAGAATTGTATATTCATTTAGATTACAAAAATATTCAATAAAATTTTGACCTAAGTTGACAGTGATTTGTATTGGTTAAAAAAAGCCTACAATTGCTTCAAAGTACTCCGATACTCCACAGAATTGAATCAATTTCTATCATATCCTAAACTTAGGTATTCATTTTTTACACTAAACTCCATTTACATATATAAAATAAGACACGTTTCGGGAGAATACTCCCATCTTCAGTTGCTCACTGAACCGCCATTATTGGAAATGATGGCTAGACACCGGGGTGTTCCTGTGTTGGCATCTGTTAGCTGAAGTAGGAAATAACTAAGTTTATCCATAGGAGGAAACTAGAAGTTCATTACATTTTCCTTATTTTTTAAAAGAAAAATTTTTCCCAAGTGGATAACTCTATTGAGTTGTGAAGATGTTTCAGCAGTTTAATTTCGGTTTTATTTCATGGTTTTTGGTCCCAAAGTGAGCTACTACTGCTGATTTATCCTCCTGCTTAAGCCAAATATTCATAAAGTATTTTTTCTTCAGAATTTCTAAATTTCTCTTTGTTTTGCCTATGTAGCTCTCTGCTCACAATCTGTGCATTTTATTACATAAATTCCTGATTTCTGTTCTGTTGGTATGGAGTCTTTTACTGTGCAACCTAATAAATTCTTGATATTATATCTGTTCTTTGGGGCTAACATTATCCCATGTGTTTTGAAAATTTTCTTGAACTTGTGGTAAATTGGATGGTAGGTGGAACTTTTGAATTTATGTCCTTTTGTGTTTTTCAGTGTGGAAACTTCCCTTATCTCTTTTTGTCTTTTAGATTTATTGATAATTTTTATCACTGTGGATTTGTTGAAACCATTGGTTATAGCTGTCTATTATTTGTTCTTATTCTATTTTGTACTCTGCTTCTGTGAGTGGAATATATCAATCTGTGAGCCAAACTGTGAAACACTGCGTATTTATGTGGAATGGGATTATAACTCTCACTTTTTATGTAATTTCCTGTGTGTGTTTGTTTTCTGTAATTCCAAAATTCAAACAATCTCCATTTCTTATAATTTTTAAATCTAGAAATGGTAGGCACCCATTTCTGTCTTCTATGGTAAACTGTATAGATTTATGTTGCAAATTAAGAAGTTTCAGGGCATCTATTATCTATTGAGTGTTTCTTCGGTATTATTGCAAAAATATCATCCACATACCTATACCATGACTTGAAAATTAAAGGGAAGGCTTTCGTGATATGTATTTCAAATGAACTTCTATCATCTTGCCTTAACCAATTAAAAAATGATTATGGCCTAATATCAGAATAATTTTCTAAAATTAATATTTTATAATTTGATTGATTTTCCTTGCATTTATAAAACTTTGTTAGATAATTAAGATCTTTGGGATTTTTCTGGCCTACTCCAAACATTAAATTTATGACACAAATAAGTGAAATCTATTAAATCATCTATTAGTTCTATCAAAATCCTCACAAATTTCAATGGTATAGGGTGCTGTCAGTTCAAAATGCTTTTACATTTTACTTTTAAATCATAAATTGTTATTACTTCTTGACTGTGGTGGCTTTTGCTATCTCCAAAAATGAAACCAAACCAAGATGAAGTTTCTGATCTTATTTATTAACTTATACAGTTTCTTTGAGGACTACAAATACAGTTGTTTCATCACAAAAAATAAGAGACTGGTTTGTCAACAAGATGTTCAATAATAATATTTATTATTCCTTAATTCAGTGGCACATTTTGGTACATTTGCCACCTTATCTAGCTTGCAGTGGGAAGATCTCCGGACTCCTGTACATATTTCCTTAACCATGCCTTCACTACTGGATGGTCTGCTTTTTCTAAGGGAATATTTGCCTAAAATAATAATTATTAATGATTTACGTTAATTATTGAAATTAATGTTATAAATTGATCCTCACTATATAAAGCCAGGCTACAGTACACAAACAAAGCTTGCTTACAGAAACATTTCTATTATATTCATGATGAAATCATTATTTTCCTTTTGCTTTTTTTCTGTATATGAAGACTGTCTTAATAATGAACTGTCTCTTGGAACTAGAATCCTGAATACTCACTTTCTCAATATGTTGTACACTTCCTTTATTTTGTATGTGTTTATCACATGAGTCATGTCTTTTCCATTAGTCGCTCCTGGTGGTCAACTGTAACCATGCTTTCCTTGTAGACTCAAGATCGTAGGTTCAATCCTGACCACGTCGATGGTGTGGCTTCTTTTGGAAGGGAAATAAAATCTTTTTTTACTGCATGTAAAAGCACCTCAAGCTTGAAAGAAGAGACCTCTGAGCAAAAATTATCGACTATTTGACTCCCTGAATTGAATGGGGTGCTGATGACCTGAAATGTTAAAAGAACATCTGTAAATAAACCAAACCAACAAATATCTTTTCCATCCTATTTTTTTTATTACAGTGTTTATGCAATAATGATTATTGCCTCTTGTCTTGAAATCATTTCTCTCCATCACAGACAAGAAGACAGAAACTAACTAATGGCATTGACGGCTTTCATTATGATTTTTCAGTGCATCGACAATGATCAAAGTTAAACAAAGTAGTTGATTATGGTCAACTATGACTGCAGGTGCTGGGGCAATCCAATCAACTCCGTTGGTTGCGGTAAGGTTACACAAAATGACTGCCGGTTTAAATTTTCTTGAAGGTATTGAGGACGAGATAATATACCTAGATTAATTAAATTGGGACCAGCCTCAAAATCAGATCATTGTGGACGAGATGATCCTTTGGAAGAGTATGAGGACAGAAAATTTTAAGAAAGATTCAGTTATCAAAGGATACAGTGTGGTGGCTAGTAAATAATATGATTGAGAAGTTAGAGTTTCTTATTAACCACAAACACCCTGTTTCACCCATGAATAGAATTTTACACTTCATGACTCATGCTGTTTTAAAAAATGGCAATTTTTATTTACTTATTTGGTAATAGTATCATGTTGAACTGCATGGCTAAATCATTCCATGCCTCTTTCTTTTCCTTTAAAGAACATGTATCAGTCTTTTCATTTTCCAGTTTATTGGAATATGAGATAGCTAGTTCCAACAGAATGTCTATCTCATGCTAAGACAAATTTGCAGATCTTTATTTGTTTTCTATTTTTGTTGATCTACATATAGTAATCAAACACAAAACAAAAACAAAATGATATAAACAAGGAAATTGTAATTGCACTACAACCTCTTTGACTATAAAGTTAAATGCTTTCTTTTGAGTAATTATTGTAGAATCGTGATTGTTCAGCAACCTAGCACCTGGTCAGCTGATGATGTTTCATTGAACAAGAATTAACTACGATGCACCGTAACTATAATTTCATTGCAGTTGGCATCACTATTTTCTTAGAAATGTTATCTACAGCTGCACATTTTTACTATGCACTGTGCCTCATTAGAATTTTGTTAATAGCTGCTGGCTTGAACTCTTTACCTGCACAAGGATTTGGAAAACCCAGCCATTAATATTCCTGTAGGTCACAAAATAGAATATTAGAACTATAGACTCGTGCAAGTATGAATTACAAAACAACTGAAACAAATGAAAACATTTAAGAAAACACTGACAAGGATCATCAATGATCTTGAAGGCCAGTAAAGAGAATAATATTGATAAAAAGATGGTTTGGTGATACTTATATTTCATTTAGTTGGTTTTTTAATTGAACATATTACCAAAACATTTCCAATTAAAAAACCAAATAAGTAAAGTATATGTGCCGCTATCTACTACTTCATTGTTAATAGCTTCAAGAATTAGATTGTACAAGATGAGATATTGTAAATGTTTTATAATTTATCATATTTTTTGTACAATTAATGAATTACCAATATATTTTGTATTAGATTACACTTGTGCACTAGCCAAACTTGCAAGTGAATTATAAGAGTTATTACACCAACTGAGTTATAAATGATATATTGGCATTACATATTCCACTTTATATGAAGCTAAAATAAAACACATTTGTTATAGTAATTTGCAATTATTTTGTGTACAAGATATTTATGGTGTACAGGTTTTATTTGTGGAGTAATTTGCTTTAAAACAACATTGAGACCAGCTATATATCACCCAATATATCTTGAGGTACTAACCTGTAGACATTTAAACTAAAATATCTTGGTGTAGTAGCCATATTTCATAAGAGTTCAGGGCACTCACAAAACAAAAACATTTGACTCTTCCTTCAAACACGTGACGTGAGGATCACAGGAATTTTTCTAAGTCTGAAGCACACACCATGTCAGGCGCACCTGATGGATGGAAAGACATGAGATTTGTTTATATATGAACATTTTTCCCAATTAACTTTACACTAAATAATATTGTAAATGTTGTGGAATCACAGCAGAATTCTTTATATATATAAAATTATTTTACTTTACTGTGTTATGGTGAAGCAGACTAGCCAACATAATGTCTTAAAAACAATGCAGTCAACAGAAATTTCTTATTCTAATCTAAACTGCACTAATTATTTAAACTACTGGATACACCTGCTGAATGCCTTCCATCACTTCTTGAAAAGGGTCTGCTGACTGTTTTTAGAGTCCTAATGCCACAAGAATTCACAAATGTGGACATCTATTCTGTAATGTCTAATGCCGCCCCTAGACAAGGGATGAGTAGAGGTCTCCAGCAGGACTCAATGTTATAAGTGTGACAGTTTGTCACAGGGCTCACTAAAGGCACAGAGTGTTGACAGTCATATGAGCTGCAAATACATGTGCCATTAGCCCATAATAATTTCCCCAGGCATTAGAATGAATTGTTCTGATAAACTCTACATGCTGCTCCATTAAATTGAACAGCGTGTTCATCTCTCAGGTTATTGGGACAAATCTCCAATATTACTTCCTTTGTCTCCATGTTGATCATCCCGAGAATCCAGTTGCCCTCTACAATGCAGCCACAAATTTTGTATCATTCAATTTTGCATTCAATCTGAATTGCATGGCTAGGACTTCCAATTTTTCTCCTACTGTGTATTTTGTATCCATGGACAGCATACAGGCTTCACAGCAGTAGCTAAACCATTCAGACATGGTCCTAGAGTTGATGCATTTGTTGCTTAGTGAACTTTCAACAATGCTCAGCTAATAAAATTGTTTGTGTGCAAAATAGTGGATGAGCAGCAAGATCTTGAAGGATGACAATTTTGCCTGCTTGAATCATGTACCTCTGCACATAGACTGGGTCATTTTTTCATGGGCAGTTCTGTAAAATTAAATAAATATGACAAAATATGTATTATAAGTTAAATTCACAACTAATTTTAATATTAATTCAATTTGGAATCGAACGTAGTGAAACACCCATTAATAATCTCTTCTGAGTCGGATGTTTATTTAGCTGCAAGCAGCTAAATTCGATGGGTTCAATAAAGAGATGATTAACCAAAAAATCAAATGATTCCAGAAACAAAAAAGAATTAAACAAATAACAACTTTGAGTGATTTATCTGGGGGAAAAACATTTAAAAAGTTCACTTACCACCCATCAGCCAATAAGAAATTTCAAAAATTTTTCAAGCAATACTTTATCATCTTAGCACCTTAAAACTGATACAGTGTGAAAAATTTATTGAAATTAAACAAAACAGATTCCAGGCCCAAAGAGAAAAAATCTGATGTTTACCAGATTAATTGTAAGGATTGTGAAAAAATCTACATAGGGAAGACAGAGAAATACAGGCATTAGGTTAAAAGAACATTGGAGAAACATCTGTTGCAAACAAATCAGCTGTGGCAGCACTTTTTTGGAATGAAAACCATGAAATAGAAAAAGGCATCAAGTTATTAAAAACTGTTCAACAACCAAAAGAACTAAACATATGGGAAAGGATTTATATAAAAAAAACATGAGCATAACCTTATGAATTTTCACAGCACTTTCAGTTTATCAGTAGACCAACAGAGTCAACCCCGGATACCTACCTACCCAGCTCCTACGGATTATCCAGCAGTCATTTAACAGCTGATGATGTGGACGATAGTTCCACAAAACATATGTCCTGAGTAAATCGCATTTAGGTGAAACCATAAAGTGTGTTTTAAACATCTGACTCAAAAGAGATTATGCATAACCATTGTTCTCTCTAGTTTATTTATGGTAAATAAATTTGAAATAATTATATTCATAAATAATGTTTTTTATTTTATTATATGAACGGCTTACCTGCAGCAAAATTCAGGGTATGTTTGACCCCATCTCTTAATAGGATGGCGAACAACATTACACTCAATGCACAATATTGCTGTCCTCAGCAGACCCTCATCAAACAAAAATTGTAAGCAGGCCTCTTCATCTAGGCACTTTAGTGTTAGATTCTTTGCTAATAAAACAATCCATATGGGTGATAGCAATACTATGCTTATTGACTTTCTGGCTTTGCTTTTCTTAGAAGAATCAACTGTAGAACATGGAAATCTTTTCACTCAGTCAAGAAATAAAGGTAACAAAGGAATGTGGCCTGACATTTTCAAAATTGTCCACCCCTCAATTGCTTTCAAATTGCTGTTGCATACATATCTTGCGCAGATATCTGGGATGCTCCTGCATCTGTGGCTGCATTACAAGACATTTATATCTTTCAATCCCTCTGCTGCTTACATCTGCATACGCATGTACCAGGTGTCTTCTTTGGACTTAAAAATTTCTGTGATTCTCGTGTCACATATTTGAAAGTTTCTTGAAACATTTTTTTA
Organism: Metallyticus violacea; assembly: GCA_030762175.1. Lineage (NCBI taxonomy): Eukaryota > Metazoa > Arthropoda > Insecta > Mantodea > Metallyticidae > Metallyticus > Metallyticus violacea. The sequence goes on along the minus strand of CM060840.1, from coordinate 53,421,388 downwards.
TTTTATGGATAACCTAACCACTATGTTTAATTGACCTAGTGTTACATTTTATGTCATCTAAGTCCCATTTTATTATTGCTTTCATAATTTTGTGCAATATAATCATCACCAATATGGTTCTGAAAGTCCAGCTGCTACAAAGTCTATTCATTGCTGAAAATTGTTATGACGTGACACTCTTCATGAAATAACTGTAATTTTGGGTGTTTGATATGTGCATTTATTTATTTATTTATCCTTCTTCTTTGCTATGAAAAGGTTATGGAAATCTATTATTTAAGTACAATAGTCCACTGTTGTTTGGTGGTGTTATTTGGGGTTTGAACACATGTAGAAATATATAATTGAAGATTTCCATTATTTGTCTAATTCACTTTTAAGAACTCTGTCATCACAGAAGGTTTTGTTATCCTCTTCAATCCATGTCTAATTGTTCTTCATCCTCTTCATTGAGGTACTCTAACATTAGGTTCATAATATCTACTATATTCCATATTTGTTGTTTCTGAACCACCATGTTTTTTGTAGAATAAACAGTGTGATTTTGAACTAAAAATGTTAATTGGAACTTTTACAATGAAGCTAATCATACATGATCTTAATGTGATTTTGGTGTAAATATTTCCAGAAGGAAGTTTGTGCTTTTTCTCTAAACTTTCAGAGGCAGAATTATGTTGTAGAATTGCTTTTAAGGACCAGACATTCATAACGCAATAAATAATAAATTGAAAATAATTTTATTGATTTTGGACATATTGTACATGCCCTGTTTACTGTTCTACATAGTAACCATTTCTTTCCAAACACTTTGCATGCAAAGGGACTATCTTTTGGAGCCCTGAGCACAAAAATGCACAGGTTGGGAATTGAACCACTTTAGCGCTACCACTTTCAATTTGTTGCTGTTGTCATACTTTTGAGAACAAAGTTGTTTCTTAAAATGAAAATCAATGGGTGCAAGATCTGGGCTGTATGGTTGATGTTTAAAAAGTTCCCATCACAATTCCTGAATCTTGTTGACAGTCTGACAGTGGTATTTGGTCATGCAGTGTGATGAAATCCAATTTCTGACCACAGCATATTACACCTGCAGTTCTGAATGTAAATGCTTCAGTTTGTAAAAGCATTTCACAGTACACTTGTGCTGTAATTGTTCCCAACTCCATAAAATTCACAAGGATAATACTGTTCTCAGAAAACCTGGCAATATCTGCTGGAGAAATGCCAATTTGAATTTTTTCATTTGTGTCGCATTGAATGGCACCACTCTATGGATTGTTGTTTTGATTCAATATAACATGAGATTCTGTTTTATCACCAGTCACATTATGAGAAAAATTTGCATCTCCTCTTTTATTACCACTCCAAAAATGCACATGCAGCTTCCATTCTTTTGTTTTTGTATGCAGTAGTCAACATTTTAGGGACCCGTCTTGCACATAGTTTACAATATATCAGATTTTTGGTGGCAGTTCTGAACAGTATATGCAGTGAAATGCCTGGAAGTTCCATTGCAAGAATACTGATTGTGAAATGGTAATTTTATCTCTCTCTCTTTTCCTCATGCTTATTAAGAACATTCGTCTAAACACTATGCCTCCCATTTCTGTTCATCATGAATGTTTGTACATCCTTCCTTAAACTGATGGCAACTTTGCCTGATGTTTCCTTCTCATTACATTTGGCCCATTGATGTCACATAGTTCATAGTGAATTTCAGCAGCACTCGTAACTTTTGTATTAAGAAGTCAATTGGAAGTAATATTTTCTGTTATACGAGGTACGTCCAGAAAGTAAGTTCCGTTTCAATTTATCTCCGCTGCAGCGCTGCGATCGCAGTTCCGCACATGCGCGGTAGACGCTCTGTATCAAGGAGAAGAAACGTGCGCCATTTTGAGATCGCTGTGAGCCACGTACGCTTTGTTGTGCTTGTTTACAATGTCGGTGTTGATTGAAAATCCCGCCGCTTGTGAAATCAGATCTGTGATTCGTTTTCTGAATGCTAGGAAAGTGAAACCAATTGAAATTTATCAGCAAATTTGCGAAGTTTACGGACAAAATGCAATGTGTGATTCAATGGTGAGAAGATGGGTCCGACAGTTCAATGAAGGACGTAGTGAAGTGCACGATGAAGAACGAAGTGGGCGTCCATCTTTGGTTACAGAAGAACTGGTTCACGCGATTGATGACAAGATCCAGGAAAACCGCACGTTTACAATTAGTGCTCTCTCTATGGAATTTCCCCGAATCTCACGATCACTAATTCATGAAATTGTTACCGAAAAACTGAAATTTCGTAAACTTTGCTCACGTTGGGTACCAAAGATTCTTACTGAGCAACACAAAACAAAACGGATGGGTAGTGCACTTCAGTTTTTGACCCGTTATAATGAAGGCGGCGAAGAATTTATGACACAGATGGTCACGGGAGATGAAACTTGGGTTTCTTACGACACCCCTGAAAGTAAGCGGCAATCAATGGAATGGAGGCACACTTCATCCCCAGCAAAGGTTAAGCCGAAACAAATCTTGACACCTCGAAAAATGATGTGCACAGTGTTCTGGACTGGAAATGTGACGAAAAACCTCCTACAGAGATTTGACTGGGACGTGTTTGACCATCCTTCGTACAGCCCTGACTTCGCTCCTAGCGACTTTCATCTGTTCTTACATCTCAAGTCTTTCCTTGGCGGTCAACACTTCAACAATGACGAAGAGCTGAAAGAAAATGTTTCCAACTGGTTGAAGACACAGGCGGCAAACTTCTATGAAGAAGGTATACAAAAACTTATGCCACGCTATGACAAATGCCTGCAAAATTTTGGCAGTTATGTGGAAAAGTAGTTTAAGAGTTGTAGAATTTTGTGCAATAAATAATTTTTCTGTATACAATTTAATTTTATTACCAAACGGAACTTACTTTCTGGACGTACCTTGTATTAGAGGAAATAGGTAATTACAGATTAGAAATAATCTTTACACCAAGGTGAAATTATGAGCCTTAGAAATAATAACAAATTGTTCAAATTGCTACAGCATCATTTTCCTACTTTAATTACTGAAAATTTCTTCCATATATGAACATTTTTGGTAATGTTTCATTTCATTTCTGTCTTAAAGAGTCGCTCAAGAAAAGCAGAAACATCTGAATCAGAAGATTCAGAAGAGGAAGAAAGAACAAAGGTAGTGAAGAAGAAAAGAAGGACTTCAAGTTCAGAAGAAGATACCAAATCAAAGAAGAAGAAAAAGAAGAAGCAGAAGGAATCTTCCAGCGAATCTGATGCAGTAAGTGTTAAAGGAATAAGTTATTTGTTTTTCTTTCTGTTGTACTGGAAACATTTTTGTTATAATGCACCTAGCAGTTAATATTTTCTTCGTGCCTTTATATTCCAGTTGGAATTTGTAAAAGGGTACATTTTTATTGTTAGCAGATTTTCCACAGCTTAAAGGTATAGTTGGATTCTTTGGGTGATGTATATAAAAATACATTTATGTTAATCATATAATTGATATTGTATGATTCCGTTGAACTACACACTCTTAATGCAATATGTTAATACATTTGTTATTAACCAGTTTATATACCAGTATATAAAAATCTCCATATTCAATATTCTTTTTCTCCAAAAAACTGATCAATTCATTCTTTATTGTGGAGATATTGCAGTCTGCAAGATGGTGGAAAAGAGGCTCTAAAAGTTCAGCTGGAAAGCTTCATTTGATACTGCAGCACAGATCAGCAGAGAGGTTATGAAGTGACTCAAAGTTGTTAAGCATTAAATGAAATAATTTTCCCCATTCTCTTTTCCTCCAATAAATGGTAAAGGTAATTGTTATTTCCTTCTTGGTAATCACAGTGAAAGGTATTGTGGGTATCATAAATAGGTTGGTATTCAACATTCTACACACTCCAAAATTCATATTTAATATATTATAAAGTGCCATGTTTACTTGAATATAAGACGACCTCTTAATTTTCCAATGATTTCTGCAGGAATTTATGTAGTCAAGTATTATCCACTTCAGATCTCCTGCATATGACCTTCAAAGGCTATGAAAATCATAGCAAATCATAAACATTTGGCGATGCCTAGTCGAACTCATTTCTCCATACTACTAAATAAAAATAGTTTATTGCAAGCTTTAATAGCTCATTAGATAAAATATAATGAATTTGCAAGTTGTATGAATAAAAATGTAAGTTTAGCTTGATCCTTGAACAATTCTCTTTTTGAGTTTTATTGTAAACATACTTGTCTTTGATGACTAAAAGTAGGTCTGATTAATTAAAAAAAAAAATAGAATAGCAGTCTAGCATTTGTAGACAGCTGTGGTTATTACACTTTTTTACATCTTGTTTGGGAAGGGAACAGATTGCTTTTGTTCTTTGATTTTACTACAACTGCATGCTTCACAAAGTGGTCGATACCAATACTACAAGACAGTGATATGCTGCACTTGTCCTGTTCATTCATGCTATCATTGCTTTCTTGCATGGCCCAATAATATGGCTATGTTACAGTGCAGTGTTATTGGCTTTCACGAGATACAGTGCAAATAATAGGTAAGCCTTACAATTGCAAGAACAGAGAAAGCCCAGAATAATTGTCACTGTGCATGTGTGTGAATAATTGAGTATGTCTGTGAACAGAGATAGCTGTGATAAAGCTGGGGCTTAGTTGCTGCAGCTAGTTATATTTTATGGTGAATTATGAGCAAATGCCACAGCAATGTGACATTATTGTCCTTAGCGAGGCTTGATAAATTATGTAAAAGCAGGACAGTTAAGCATCACAGTGCTACAACACCTAGTAAATGCCACAAATAATCCAACCTCAAAGTTAAGTTTAGTTACAATAGTCTAATTTGCACAAAGAAAATTGATTTTGATCAATAATCATTGAAAATTTTATTTAGAGATTCCGTTCTGCTAATAGTAAAACTGATATTGGTTATTGCAACATATCGCAGTATAAATATCTTACACAAAATCCTTGTTCGGCAAATTGTATTCTTGTATTTTCTCATTTTTTCTGCTACTGTGTTGTCACAGCAACAACCCCATAATTGATCAATAAGTACACTGTGAATATTTTAACCAGCATGTCCTAATTTTGTAATATGTAGATTTAAAAGAATTTAAGATGACCCCATTTTTCTAAATGTAAAACGTGAGTAGGAAAAAAACCTTGTCTTATATTCAGGTAATACAGTATTTGTTGTGCTGATCTCTCCAATACTCTTTTGTACATGTTGAATGATTTCTCATTTTAAACTGGAATGTTGCTTTTTGTAAGACAAACTGAATAGAAATGTGGCTGAATCATGAAGATGGGCGAAAAGAGCAAATGTACAATGTTTTACCATATTTTATCTGTGCTTTTTGCAGGATAGTGATGCAGAAGTAGAGGGTAAAAAGAAGAAAAAGGAAAAGAAGCACAAGAAACACAAAAAGCATAAGAAACACAAGAAACATAAAAAACGCAAAGTTGAAGAAAGTGAGGTGAGTGCCAGCACTGAACTAATATCCATTTTCTCTTTAAATGTAAACTTATTTTGAAAAAAATTCTAAAATTAGTTCTGAATATTCATATTGTCATGGGCTATTTTGTCCCAGACATTTAGAAGTGTAATTAGGGTAGAGCAATTCTAATGAAACATAAGGAAAAGTTACAAAATTGACTAGATTTATTAAATAAGGAAACACTTATGTTATTCCTCAATTCGCATATTAATAGACCTAACTACCTAAAACAATGATCTTACCTTGCATTCTTTGTGTGTCAGCCAGGAAACAGCAGTTGCATATGACTGCTACCCCAGTGTTCCTGCTCATATTGAGGTTGTTTGGCCTATGTGAGCAATTTCAGAACTATCATGAAATCGTGCTCAGCCAAAAGAAATGTTTCACCTATTGCGGAATTTCCCAAATTTTGCAATCTTTGACTCTGGCATATGACAATATAATTTCTAATAGTAGGAGCTATGGTACTTGTTATATGCATCCTCCCTTTTGTCTTAAGATGCATTCAGCTTATTACATAAAATGTTCAACAAAATAAAGATTTTCTGACTAGGTAATTCTAATAGGCTGTCACGCTCAGGCAGCTATTAGAACACATGTTTACTGAAGGCATTCTTAAAAAACTCATCTGAATGTCCACTTCAACATTCATATATGAAAGTCTTCAATAAGTAAGCTCAAAAAAAATAATGGCTTGAAAAATTCTGCCAGACAGTTGCCACTTTAGGGAAGTTATGTTTGGTTGTGTTGGCAATACCCACTAAGTTTCGTGCTCACTTGTGCCTAGTTTCATTGATGCTTCTGCAACCATAGAAGCATCCATGTGGAATGTGTATGACTGTGAAATATAGTATATTATTTGATTTCTTGCCATGAGAAAACATACCGAGGCAGAAATTCTGACATTCTTGATTGAAAGGTATGGGCCAAACTGTATGGCCCTCTCACTGGTTCACCATTAGATGAAAATGTTCATGACCAGCAAAGAACTGGAAGGGCAATGACAAATCAGACAGAATTGATGAAGTGGGCTCTCATATCACACTTGATAAAATCCTTAAATATTTCACCTTCAGTATTCGAGAATATAGTTGATCTTCTCTTGGAAAAATTGTCTCTGAGGATTTGGGTCTGGAAAAAAATTGTGCACATTGAGGACATGCTTGTGTGATGCACAGAAATAGAAAAGTAGAAGCAGCTTAGCATTTTTCTGAACTTCATAAAAAAAGGTGAGCAGTTGTTTTCACTCATAGTTATAGATGATGAGATATGCCTTCGTCATTCCACACCTGCATTCAAACATCACAGTATGGGGTGGAAGAAGCTGAGAGAAAATGCTCCAAAGAAGGTCACTCCTTTTTGGGGAAAATGATATCTATCATCTTCTAGGATTCATAAGGGGTACTCCTGGTCAATTTTCTGCCATAGGCAATCATGATAAATGCAGAGTATTACTGTGCAACCCTGAAAAAACTGTGGGCAAACATCAAGCACTAGAGATCAGGAAAATAAACAAGATATTTCTGATTGATGCCATCCCCCCAAACTGCCTCTCAGACAGTTGATCTTTCGATGTAATTATAATGGAACCCCTCCCCCCCCCCAACTCCTTATTTACTAATTTTACAACCTTAGATTTCCACTTGTTCCTCAAACTCAGAAAACATCTTGGTGGAAAACAGTTTGGAAGTAATAACAGATTCCACATGTTCACCATCAGGTGACTTTGGCAACAGAGAATGCCATTCAATGAAGAAGGGGTGAAAAAACTAGTGTGACAATATGAAAAATGTTTGGATAGACTTGGGGACTAATTAGAAAAGTAGTCTTCTGTATATTTACTGAATTATTTATATATTCCTTGTACTTCTTTTTTAACTTATTGGATGTCCCTCATACATTGACTATTTTAGCATAGTCTTTGTATTTTGTACAACACTGAAGAGCTAAGAGCTTTTTTGCAGAGGAAGGAGATAAATCAATAGAAAATAAATACCCAAAAAGTTTTCAAAGAATAAAAAAAATATATTATTAAAAACATACTATTCCTGCAAATATTTAATAGAAAATTAAATAAATACTTTTATGAAACATTCAAGAAAGGTGTGCCTCTAGTGTAGCTGTAACTTTTTTTAATAGAATTAACCCCCCTTTTTACTACTGTAGCATCACAGGCAGAGGAGACTGGTGATACATAGTTTTGTGTGTGTGTGTGTGATTTTTCCCCCCTTTCTTTCCTACCCTAATAAGGCACCACAGGCAGTGGACATTAATGATATACGAGATGAAATAATATATTGGGAAAGGATTTTTTAAGGAAGGAAATTTCCAGCCTTAGTTTAGGGTAATTGCCTGGCATTTGCCATTTATGAAGACTGAGGAAAACCTTGGGAAAAATCTCAATCAGGAAGGACAATCCTGGTGGATTTGAACCCCAGGCCTCTTGTTCATGCCTTAACAACCTTTGCCACCTGTAGTGGTACAATACATCGATGAAACTATAAATTAGAAAGGAAAGAACTGTTCCAGGTCTAAATTTGGGGTACCTCCCCACAGCATTTGTCATTTATGAATACAAATCTGGAAAAAAACTTCAATCAGGGAGGACAGTCTTTGTGGGAATTGAATTCCAGACCTCCCACTCATAAGTTTGTGCCTTAATAACCCTTTCACTCATGCCAGTATTAACAGCAACTTAAATAACATTTAATCTTTATGAAACATTAAAGAAAATATACTGAAGGACACCTGCATCTGGGTAATCCTAAAAGATGATTCGACTGAATATTAAGTATGTAAAAATGATTTAAAACTGTAATAAAATGCAATGCAACTTGCAAAATGGTGATTGCCAGAAAATAAGAATATATGAACATAAAAAGTACCATAAATTTATGTAGTATTAATTAAAAATCCCTGTTTTATTGACCAGTGATTTTACGCTTACATCATTAATCATCACCAAGCTTGTCTGTTGCAATATTGCTGGCAGTGGAGAACCAGTCGGCAAAACAGATATTATCCTCAGATCATCTAGTGAATTGGAAATGTCTGTTTTCTTTAAACTTTTTTCCACAATTTTCAAACCAATCTAACATTAATTGGTAATAATTGTAACTTTGTTTTATTGTATATATACTGATCATTCCCATAACATAACTTTCATCAAGTCAACAAGCACTTTTAACTGCATGGTGTCAGAGTTATCACATTTATCACTAATGCTTAAGCAAAATCAGCCAGGGTGGAGAATTGTCTTTTGACTTTGGCTGCTGACACAGTAACTGAAGATTGCCAGGAGGCATGTAGTTATGATGTCATTGCACTTGGATAATCTATCATAGGCCAACTTTGAAAAAATAGCGAATATTGTGGAAAGGTTTACAAATTTGGAGTGAATTATGCAAGTAACCATGTTAAAAGCATTAAATGATTACATTTGCTGTAGCAAGTATTTTACAAATTATCAAACTGAAACCAATCTGCAAATTTACAAATGATAAATATTCCCTTTTTTGTGTAAAATAACATATTTGTTCTTAATTAGATAATAAATTTATTTAATATGCTCATACTGCACTTACCATTAAATTATACAGAACATATTTCACAGAACTTTGCCTGCATCATCAGCTGTATGTCAACTGCTGGATTTGTTGTTGGTTGAATGAACTTGGTGTAGCTCTCAAGGACATTTTATGAACTTTTGAATTAAATTTTCTTCTGTTGGGATCTCGAAGTTCATAACCTTATCTTCATATTTTTTATAAAAAAATGTTTCTCATATTCCCAGCTCTAAAGGTCTATACGAATTTCAATAATATGACTTCCATTTCTATATCATGTTTATCTCTCCAAAAGTTATGTGCAACCACCAATTTATCTATTGTACCTGATGTTTCTCCACTGTTCCTTTATCCTAATTCCATGCTTCTTTTTCTTTTGCCAATATATACTTTGTTGCATTCCAAATAATTGATTTGATATATTCCTGGCTTCTTCTCATCAGGTATTCTATCATTATTACCGGAGTTGAGCAGATTATTTAGGCTGAATTTGTTCACTGGGGACAAAGTAATCCCAAACTCTTGGGAGTATTTTCTGGAATTTTTTTGATGGCCCAAGGATGATATAGAAATGGAAGTCAAATTATTGAAATTCGTAGACAGACCTTTGGAGCTGGGAATATGGGATCAAATATTTATGAAAAAATATGAGAATAAGGTTATGAACTTCGAGATCCCAGCAGAAGACCAATTAATCCAAAAGTTCATAAAATGCCCATGAGAGGGGTAAAGTCCATTCAACCAACAACGAATCCGGCAGTCAACACACAGTTGATGATGCGGGTGAAGGTCTGTGAAACATGTTCTGTATAATTCACTGGTAAGTAGAGCATAAGAGTATTAAATCTACTTACTGTCTAATTAAGAATAAATTAATTGCTTCACTATATTAGTTCTAACACAAAATTTATTTTGAATTTAATAACATAATTCTCTCTTCAGTTGTGTAAACGTGAGACCTAAAATTTTTCTTATTATCATACTGAGTTATATTCTTGCACATTTTTATAAAATCAACATTATACTTTTCTTGAAAACATGTTTGGTTTTCTAAATCTGAAAAGCAAACATGTATACTACTTTCTACATAAAGCAGTTCTTATAACACTCCATTGTTAAAGCTCCTGCACAATAATTTTGTACTTGCAATTCATTATTGTGGGAAAGAGAAAGCTGTTCAATGAGAGAGATAGAATATAGTTATTTGTAATCTTGATAAGTGGCAGCCTTTTCATAGAAATAGGCTTGCCAGAAAAATATTTAATTAGTGCAAGGAGCTACAATCTAAATCATCACTAACATTCCAATGCAAGGCATAAAAATGTAATAGTATTATAGTAAACAAAGTACTGTTGTTCATGTAATAAAATACGTGATTCTAGTAATTTTTTCTGAATTTTTAAAACAGTTGATTAGCAGAATTCACAATGTTATTCAATAGAACTGAATCTCTGTATCTCTCCCCATTTTTCTTATTTTAAGAATGTCATATCTTTCAGCTATCAATAAGGGTAACAGCACAATGTTTTTTGCTTCTAGGATTCAGATGCTAGTGAAGTTGAAAACACAGAAGAATTGGAGCGAAGATTACGTGAAAGAGCACTGAAATCTATGAAACGAAGTGAAAGAGGGGGTAGTGATGACAGCAAATAAAACTTTTTTTGCTGTATTGGGCCATCAGTGGATTACAACAATAGTATGTACTGGTCTTAAAGTACTCTTAACAGTGCAGTTCATTCAAGTGATAACTACAATGACTTGTCAAACATAGACGGGTAACAATATTGAGTAAAAGACAGTAAGATGTTCTAAAAGGGGCATTTCACAGCTTCATCACTGATTTTTATTTTCAGACCTTTTTCTTGGTTCATTTGTTCCGCTTTCTCCCCCCTTTTCCCCCTCCTGGACTGGCTAAACTAGCAAATTATTGCTGTTATGAGTGTAACACTGTGGTATGTTTAAATACAGGTGAACCTTTTCGTTCAAAGCTTGGATAATTATCTTGCTGTCCACATAATTTGTAAAACCAATTTCTTAAAGGTAATAAGGCCCTTTCTAGTATATTAGCATTGTTAACATTTATTATGTCATTTTCCTTAAAAACTACTGAGCAGTAATAGTAAAAATGAAATAGAAACAACACAATATAAAGTTAAGTTTTTTCCTAATTCATTTTCTAGTTTATTAGTCAGTCATGCTTGAAAAGGCTTTAATCTTTATTTTTGAGCAAACTTTCTAAAAAAATTTAGTGAACATCTTGGATTGAAATTAACAAATGAACAATGGTACTGCTGCATATTTTAATGGGAAGGTCATGTTGTAAATCCTACAGAGAAACAAATCTGTTTAAATGAAATAATAAATTTCAAAGCATGTGTTTTTTCCTCCCCTCCCTTTCTTTCTGAGTTACATTACATTGGTCATTTTGTATGTTTATGAACTTTTTAGTGCACTACATTTGACAGTGCATTTCAAGCAGCTCTTTTTTTTTTTTTTTGTTTCTTGTGAAAATGTGACTGAAGTTTGCAAGCTATCTGATGTTAAAACAAAATGTATGAACTGTTAGAGTGACAATATTATGTTTTGAATAATTGTAATTTGTATGTTGTTTCTCCTTTACCTTACCTATTTCCAGTTTAGAAAGTATAGTAATTATGATGATGTTCCAGACCATCCTTCTTGGAATGCACGGTTTTTGTTACCTTGGAAGACTCAGTAAGCTTGTTCATTTGATATCACATGGTTTGGTTTTGGTTTAATAGGCTGGATTGAAAGTACAAAAGGCAGAATTGAATAAAAAATATTGTTTATTTAAGACAGTTTTCAATTCTGTGTAGAATGTAGTTTGTTTCATTAATAAAAACAAATGTTTTGGAAGAATGAGTAATGCCTTTTTGAAAAGGAGGTAGTATCTGAAGCAATTTCTCTATATTATCACGTGAATAATAACAACAGTTATGAAAAGTAGTCTACACACAGTGGTGTAATAGCATTTTGGATACTTCTGTTTAAACTGCTAGAGTGGCTTTAATATTGGAACCTTTATTTTAAACTGTAATGTAAATTTGAAATAGGTATTAACAAAGGTTTTAACTCATATTAAAATGCATGTCAAATGGTGTCACAGCTGTAACATAATAGTAATTTTTCATGTTCTTGTGTAAAGTACAGGATGTGCATTTTAAAGATTACAAGTATTTTTTGTGCAATTCCTACAAAAGTCATTTTTACTTAAAAACATTCCTAATGAGCATTTTTTAATGTTATAGTGAAAGTCAAAAAATCCAGTGCAGGCCTATTTCCTCTAGTGATTCTCTGTGCTTCTCAGAAAAAGTTCAGTATGTCCATTTCAAATACCAGCAATTGCTAGAGAATGTCAACCATTGCCACTGAGCAAGTAAGTATTGAAGATAACTGAAATAACATTCAAGGAGAACATTAAATTAGGTTCATAATTATTTCAAAATATTCTCCAAGCAATACATTTTTAACGTAATTGCTGATAAACAAATATGTAAAGAACGTAATGGTAATTATTTTAAATAATAACTACATAATCTGAAGGCTAGTTTGAATAATTTGCTAAGTTTCAATAATTTTATTCAATGAAATATTAAATATTGTTTGACCATTTATTAGAATTATGACAGAATTACATAGAATCTTGTTCTTCTTACAACATATTTCATTGTTGGGCATATTGTGCGTAATACACATTCAAAAACCCCTAAAGTTGGCAACAGTTCTCAAGGTAAGAAATGAATCAAACTAGAAAAAATTCAGGTCATTGCTGGAATTCAAACAACATTTTCAACCTTCCAGGCTCACATCTAACCAACTTAGCTATCATTTCCTCCAAGGAAGCTCTCTCATCTGATACTGTATACCCTAGAGATGTCCCTAAGGTTTCTCTACTATGAGAGATTTATTCCTTAAGAGGCGACTTGTAATGCTGTGAGTACATGACCAATGATTCTAGTTAACCAACTTCATAGGTGTTAATTTATATTTAGCTCAGTTGGTTAAAACATCAACCCTGAAGGCTGAAGATCTGTGGTTCAAATCCTTGCTGTCATCCGCATTTTTTAAGTTTGATGCCTCATTTCCAACTTAAATCCTACACAAGACTAGTGTAAAAGAACAATTTCCTTATATAAGTTCTCAAGGTACCTTACTAAATAACTGGAACTGAATTTCTTTTCTGCACTCTGAGGACAATAACTGAACCAAGACCTCTTGTATAGCTGATGACATCTCTTTTACCAAGTTTATAGAAATAGCACAAACTCCAGTACACCATCTATACTGTATTTGCTCTTAGGTTGCAATGTAAATGGAAGCTATATATGAGTAAAATTCATTGATGAAGAATTAAACTGTGAAGCAATATGTACCGTATTTAGTCAGCTATAAGACCCCATGGTTTTTACTCTGTATCTATTTTTACTTCTGAAATTGGGGTAAGGTACTATAGGCTCGAACTTGTTATCAATTTAGATTTAAATAGTTTGAGATTTTCACAGTGAAATATAGCATTATATAATAAATTATTTATGAATGGAACCATGCTGGCGATGAAGGAAATTTGCCTTTGAAACATGTCCAAATAAGTGGAACAAAAGTAGTGAAATGTTTTGATTTCCTCATAAATAATATTTTACTTGACATCAATTGTTTTCATAAGGGGGGATAAAAAATAACCTATTTTATTATAATGCTACATAATATGATGTTTAATTAAAATAAACAAAGTTTGTATATGTAATCATTTCTCCATTCTTACAGTAAATCTGCTAACATCCAGCACAGGGATAATTATGCAAATCATAATATTGTGGATGGGCTTGGCTAGTAAATCGAGGAATGCATGCAAGTTGAAACTTGAATATACGAGGGCCATCCAGAAAGTAAGTCCCAATCGCGCCTGGAGATGGAACCACTTGTCGGACAGGAATGCGCGTGCGCAAGAGTAGAGAGGAAGTATGTGGGAATAATGCAGTAAAGTTTCAGCCTTGTGACGGCCGTGGTTACTGTGCTGTGCAAGGAGAAAATGGCTGTTCTGATATTTTCTCTCCCGCCAACTGCGAGGTTCATGCAGTCATCCGAGGTTTGCACGCTCAAAAGCAAAGTCCAGCTGAGATCCATCGCCAATTGTGTCAAGTGTATGGACACGACATTATGTGCGACAGTATGGTAAGACGATGGTGCAGGCAATTCACTGAAGGACGAACCAATATTCACGACAACGACCGTAGTGGCCGATCGTCCCTGGTGACGGCAGAAGTGTTCGAAAGTGTGCGGCAAGCAATTGAGCAGAACCGGCGCTTCACAATTTTAGATCTCTCTTGTCAAACTTCCGGGAGACAATTTCGTGCACAATGGAGCGAGCCATCTGGGGAATTGGCGATGGATCTCTGCTGAACTTTGCTTTTGAGCGTGCAAACCTCGGATGACTGCACGAACCTCGCAGTTGGCGGGAGACAATATCAGAGCAGCCATTTTCTCCTAGCACAGCATGGTAACCACGGCCGTCACAAGGCCGAAACTTTACTGTATTATTCCCACATACTTCCTCTCTATTCCTGCGCATGTGCATTCCTATCCGACTAGCGATGCCATCTCCAGGCGCGATTGGGACTTACTTTCTGGATGCCCCTCGTATAATGGCTACCTATAATATGAAAATTATTATTTTTAATACTGGTGTAATTATGTTCATTCTTCACAAAAATATTTAAGAAAGGAAAAAATAGGTAATATGATAACTATTGTTCTTGGAATCATGTGCTATCCCCATCGGTCTTCACTGCCATCATTGTTGCTAGAGTCTGGGTCTTCATTTTCTTCGTGTTCTTTTGATAGATCATCTTTGGAGCCATCTGATGTTATATGCCATTCCAGTCTTTTTAAAACTCTTTTCTATAATTTCAGGAGTGATCAATCCCAAAGGATTCACAATCCACTCGCAAATACATTGTAGCAATGGTTGCTTGATTTTTTCTAGTTTTCATTGTCTCTTGCATGTTATCCACCATCCATTTAGTGTAAAAATGTCTTATGTGGCCCTTAAAAGCTTATTATGGAGATATCTATTGGTTGCAAAATGGATGCAAGTCGTCCTGATAATCATTGGATAGGTTTTAGTTAGTACCAACTATTTTTTATGCTGTCAACTAAGCTAGCGCAAAAGCTGTTAAGGACATAATTCCCATATGTTCTTAGCCAGTCTTTCACCAGATCTGCCCCCATGTATCCTTTATTTTGTACAAGAATATGAATTCTTTGGGAAGTCACCTTAGGTGGAGTTTTTCATTTGAAAATACAGTATGGTGGAAGTTTCCTGTCATCTGCAGTCACACATAGCATCATGGTACAGCATAACTTCTCATCTTCCAAGGTTTTCATTAAAACACGTGATGCTCCTGTTGCATTTATTTGTTATGCTTGTTGGCATGTCGAAGAAAACTGGCATTTGGTTAGTATTTCCAATTTATGGTAGAAGAAAATTATGTTCTTGTCAGAGTTTTATTACAAAATGATGAAATTCTATCACATTCTTTCTGTGGTAAGCTGGAAACCATTGACATAGTGAAGTTCTTCATTTCAAACTCAAATTGTTTCAACGTATAAATCAGACTGCCCAGCCTCGGAACACCTTATATTCTGAACCTGAGATATGTTAGGTTTTTGCAATCTCATGGGCTTTGAATTGCAACATTTCAGTGTCATAACATGACCATTGTTTCTTGTTTCAATAATTCACTCTTAACACTTTTTATCAACTTTTTCATACGTTCCTTTGTGGATTCCCTAAAGAGATTTACAGTCTTTCTTCACTAACAGTAGTTGATCCTTCTGATAATAACAATATTGAATCATTTTAAGTTGTATGTCGAATTTACAAGTGGCCACTTTTACACTATTTTTAATAGCAATCGCGACAGCACTTAATTTAAAAGAGGTCATAAAATCACTCTGCGATTACCAAATACTCATTTAAAGGTTTCACAGTATGCATTGAAGATAAAGGCTGGATGCTTGAAGAAAGGTGCAAACCAAACAGGCTGTGTAAGTGGGAGGGAACAAAAAGGGTTGGTTTTTACTTAAATGTAAATTGGAACTTGCACAGTGAAGCCAATCATATTAATTGATAACATTGTATGATTCAGTTGAACTACACACCCTTAAAGCTTCACTTACTTTTCATAAATGTATGGAACCAGTTTCCAGAACATTTAGTTCCCATCTTCAGCCAGGCTAAAGTTTAACTGTCTGATCATTCGTTGAGCTGTGGGAAAGTATATTCTGCTCTGGTAGCGGTGTGATAAACTTGTAGTTTATGTTTTCATCCCCAACAATGTCGAAGTTCATTATGCTATCTTTGTATTTGTAGATGTAGATTTTCTCCCAGGTTGCTAATTCCGTAGGTCCTTGTACTGATTTTAATAATTTTGCTTTATTTATTATGTCGTGATTTTGTGTCCAAAAATGCTATGCTACTGGTGATTTGTCTATTTGCTTGTACTTTATGTTCCTGAAATGTTCCTTTAACCGTGTGCCTATGTTTCTCTTTGTTTCTCCAATGTAGACTTTTTTCACATATAAAATAATGAAATGCCAAGAAAAACTTAAATTTGGAATATACAGAAAGAATACACATGCAGATAATCACATCAAAGCTAACAGTTTTAACCCCACAGCACACAAACATGCAGTAATTAACAGTTTAACACACTGGCTAGTTAACCTACAAATTAGCAAAGAAGAATATTTTAAAGAATACAAACAAATAGAAGAAACAGCAGTTAAAAATGGTTTTAAAAAAGAACTAGTACATAAAAAGGTGCAGAAATTCAAGAGACAAAAACATATCAAAGAAACCATAACACTTTCAGCAACAAAAGATAAACTAATTTTTAAAAAATTCACATATCATCCATGGGCCACAAAAAATTTCAGAATATTCTTAAAGATTTTAATATCAGGTTGGCACCGATTAATAGATTTAATGTTCAAAATTTGCTGATAGATAATGTTAATGACAGTATTCCACAAGAAGAAAAATCACGTATTTACAAAATAAACTGTGCAGAATGTGAAAAAAGTCTACATTGGAGAAACAAAGAGAAACATAGGCACACGGTTAAAGGAACATTTCAGGAACATAAAGTACAAGCAAATAGAGAAATCAGCAGTAGCATAGCATTTTTGGACACAAAATCACAACATAATAAATAAAGCAAAATTATTAAAATCAGTACAAGGACCTATGGAATTAGCAACCTGGGAAAAAATCTACATCTACAAATACAAAGATAGCATAATGAACTTCGACATTGTCGGGGATGAAAACACAAACTACAAGTTTATTACATCGCTACCAGAGCAGAATATACTTTCCCACAGCTCAACGAATGATCCGACAGTTGAACTTTAGCCTGGCTGAAGATGGGAACTAAATGTTCTGGAAACCGGTTCCATACATTTATGAAAAGTAAGTGAAGCTTTAAGAGTGTGTAGTTCAATTGAATAATACAATGATATCAATTATTAGGTTGGTTTTACCATTCTTCTTACTCAGCGATTGGCTGTAGCCTTTTTTTTTTTTTTTTTTTTTTTTTTTTTTTTTTTTGTTATTATTATTTTAATTTTATTTACGGATGCTATTTAACATCTCAGGTCATCAGTGTCCCATTCTATTCAGGGTGTGAAACAGCCGACAAATTTTGCTCAGAGTCCTCTTCTTTCAGGCTTGAGGTTCTTTTTCATGCCGTAAATGTACGACATGGGACCCACGGCTTTAGTTCCTTCCGAAGGAAGCCATACTTAGGAATTTAATGCCCGAAAAAAATCCATCAATCCTGGCCGGGTTTGAACCTGCGATCTTGGGTTTAGAAGGCAAGTATGGTTACCACTAGACCACCAGGACAGATGCTGTAGCCTGAAAGACTATATGGTCACTGAGTTTTATTGTTATTGCCATGCCAGTTGATTGTCACAGAAACCAATAAGGCAATGTCATATTTAGGTTAACATTAATAAGAAATTATTTCCAAGAATTTTTAATTTTGAGTAAAAAAATTAAGAGGGGTACTATAAACAAGGCGAGTCCTATAGCCAAATAGATGTGATAATTTGATAATAGTGACCAGCATAATAACCCTACTTGTTTAAAATACAGAACTTGTTTCAAGAGCATTCACTCTCATCATCAGCTGGAGACTGTCGTCCTCTGGTGATGACAGAATGAATTTGCTTAGACAATCCATTGGTAGAATCTTGAAATTCATGGCAAAAGTTTTTGTTTTTTATAATAAAAATCTTTTCCAAGTGGACAATTCTGCTCCATTCTTGGCTGTTTTAATAATTTAGGCTCCTTTATAAAATCATGAGTTTTGACCCAGAAATGTGCTGTAACTGCCAATTTTTCAATATGTTTGTACCATTGTAATCTTAAAAGAAGTTAGGAACAGTGAAGTTGTTACATATACAAATGAGTCAGTTTTAGGTGACACTAAAACTTCACTAACTGATTAATTCTTCAGAACTTGTTTCAAGAGCATTCGTTCTCATCTTCAGCTGGGTACTGACTAACTCTAGCAGGTGACGTAGTGGCATCTGGTGGTTCCATTAGATAACGGAACAGGCAGTCCATTGGTGGAATGTCAAAATTCATAACTCTGTTTATTTTTTAAAATATAAATCTTTTCCCATATTGCCAAATCCTTGGGATTGGTGGTAGCTTTTAACAGTTTGGCTTCTCCTGCAATGTTATGATTCCAAGTCCAAAAGTAATCTGCAACCGCCGATTTATCCACTTATTTATATCTTAAATTTCTAAAGTGTTCTTTGGTCCTTATCTCCAAATTTCATATTGTTTTGCCTATATATATCTGATAACACTCCAAACAATCTATCTGATACACTCCTGACTTCTTGCTGGGTGGAATAACGTCCTTTTTGATGCTGTTCATAAGCTTTCCAATACTAAATTTATTTTGTGAAGCAAGAGGGGGCATTCATGAAAATCTTTAAAAATTATGACATACATTTGGCTGCACAAAATAAATTTATTATTGGAAAGCTTCTAAACAGCACCAAAAAGGACGTTATTCCACCCAGCAAGAAGTCAGGAGTGTATCAGATAGATTGTTTGGAGTGTGATCAAATATATATATAGGCAAAACAATACGAAATTTGGAGATAAGGACCAAAGAACACTTTAGAAATTTAAGATATAAACAAGTGGATAAATCGGCGGTTGCAGATCACTTTTGGACTTACAATCATAACATTGCAGGAGAAGCCAAACTGTTAAAAGCTACCACCAATCCCAAGGATTTGGCAATATGGGAAAAGATTTATATTTTAAAAAATAAACATAGAGTTTTGAATTTTGACATTCCACCAATGGACTGCCTGTTCCGTTATCAAATGGAACCACCAGATGCCACTACTTCACCTGCTATAGTCAGTCCCGAGCTGAAGATGAGAGCGAATGCTCATGAAACATGTTCTGAAGAATTGATCAGTTAGTGAAGTTTAGTGTCACCTAATACTGACTCATTTGTATGTGTTTGTACCATATTTATCTGAATGTAAGATAACCGTTTTTTTTTTTTTTTTTTTTTTTTTTTTTTTTTTTTTTTTTTTATTCGTGAATCCAAAAATTCGGCTGGGTCATCTTAAAAATCACAGATTAAGTAATACTGTTACATTTGTTCTAGGTCAATGTTTTAACATGTCGTAGTATTCTGTCGCCTGCTGGGGAAAAGATTGTTAACATAAGAATGGCTCATATGCAGCTGAAAATAAAATTATGATAGGCTCAACAATTTTAATTAAAATGCAAGTTGCTTTCAAGTTATTTGCAGATCAGTAAAGGCAGTAGCAGTAAAAGTGTAAAGAATTTTCTGAGCATTCACCGGTACTGTGATCTAAAATGACTCCTAAAAATCTTGATTCTGTTAAAAGGCTTTCAGTTTCCAACATATTATACGATGCTCAAGTCAAAGCAGAAACTTTTACAGACAGGCAGCATGGCCTTCAAAGCAAATATAAGCTGGTTCGTGAGGATGAAGAGAGCAGGGCTTTTGTTGTGGCATAGAACAATTCTAGCACAGCATTTTCCTACGGCATATAATGCAAAACTTATTGCTTTTTCGTGTTCATGTAATGAAACTTGAAAAAGAGCATGACTGCTCAGCCAGATCGATAATCCTGATCAGACTTCTATTTTGACATTCTGTCCAATCTGACAGTGTATGCAAAGGGCACAAAAAACATTTTAATTAAAACCACTGGCAGTGAGAAGATGAGAATTATGGTCAAGCAGTGTGCCATAGCCAACAGCAGGTATCTGCCTCCTTATATGATACTGCAATGAAAAACCATACCAAAAGAGAAGCTGCCTGTTGGCATTGTCATCAGATGCAAGGAAAAAGAATGGATAATTATTTAGCTGATACTAGATTAAAGTTGTTTGGAATCAAAAACCAGGTTCATTGTTCAGCAAGAGGGGCATGTTGGTGCTGTACTCTTTTAGCAGACACATCACACAAGAAATAAACGACTTGAAACTCAAAAACTCAACTCAGGCCTTGTTATAATTTCTGCTGACATGATATCACAACTAACTCCAAATAATAGATATTGGTGTGAACAAGCCCTTCAAGTATAATCTGAGGCAGCTCTATGACTGGCTTCTTCAAGGAGACCATGCGTTCATTCAGGTGGTAAACTGAAGCCATCAATAACCATCCTGAGGGAATGGATTCTTACAGCTTGGATGAGGATCTCCAGTGAATCTACTGTAAATGAGTAATAAATAAAAAAGTGCTGCATATCAAATGCAATGGATTGGTCTGAAGATGGCATCTTGTGGGAAGAAGGCCCAGATGAAGAAAGCATCAGCACAGTGAAGACAGTGGTGATTAACTAAAATTGTTAATTGGAACATTGCACAGTGAAGCTAACCATTTATTCAGATCATTGTGTGGTTGAGTCAAACTAACACCTTTTGCTCCATGCACTTGTTTAAATATGTAGAACTGGTTTTACAAACACTTCGTTTGCATCGTCAGCCTCATTGTCCACTGGAGGATAAACCATTATGCTGTGGGAAGTAGAGCAGATTACACATCCCCAAAGCATTGCTCTTTATCCTCCAGTCAACAATGGGGCTGACGATGCGAACGAAGTGTTCAGGAAACCAGCTCTACATATTGAAACAAGTAAGTTGAGCAATAGAATGTTAGTTCGACTCAATCATGCAATGATCTTAATAGTGGTGGTGATGATGGTAGTGACTTCTTTGTTTTTTTTAATAGTGTTTCACGCCCATTTTACTGCTGAGGCACCGCAGGTGGTAGACACTGATGATGCCTGAAATGTAAAATAAGAAAGGAGGGTTTTTGCTCTTCCTCCACTTTCAGAAAGGAGGCATTTCAGGCCTAAGTTTAGGGTACCTCCCTGGCATTTGCCATTTATGAGAATTGAGGAAAACCTGGAAAAAAGTCTCATTTAGGGAGGGTGGTCCTGGCAGGGATTGAACCCCAGACCTCCTGCTTACAAGCCCATGCCTTAATGACCTTGGCCACTTGTGGCAATGTGATAGTGATGCCATGGAATAACACCATTAAGTAAATAAAAAAAATTTCTAGAACTTCTCTTCAAAATAAGGGATGAACTTATATTTGGGTAAATACGATATTTAATAATCTCTTCTGAGTCGAAATATTAAGAACACTATGGTTTCACTTACATGAGATTTACTCAAGAAATGTTTTGTGAAACAATGGTCCACATCATCAGCTGAAGATGAGAGCGAACTCTATTGAAACATGTTCTGATGAATTAACCAATTATTAACAAACTTCACTGTTCCTAACTTCTTTTAAGTTTACAATTACAATATTTAATATTTCTGAAATGTTCATTTGTGCAGTTTTCCAATTTCTCTTTGTCTTTTCTATGTACATTTGATTGCAATGCTCACAATTAAGTTGGTAAATACTGGCTCTCTTGTATTTGGCACTGCATCTGTTTGATATGATTTTAATACTAAGTTTGTTCTGTAGAACCAGTATGATGTTATTATTCTTTAAAGAACTTTTTAAATTTGCTATTAACTTTTGGGTAGTAAGTAAATTTTTTACACATGCTGTTTTCATCCATTTTTGTCAATGTGCAAATGTTTCTGATGATCTTAATTCACTTAAATTTTTTTATATCTACAAAAAACTGTTGGTGTTCTTCTGATATTCCTCTTTACCAAGTGGAACATTCATCAATCTATGTGTAAGACTATGCTCTGCTCTGTTATTGTAGGCATTTAGTGATGACTGCATGTTGTGATTTGGGGTTATAGCTATTGCTCTTAATGTAATTATCTGTGAGAGTTAATTTTCTGTATATTCCAAAGGCCAGCCATGTTACCATCTTTAATATTCAAGTCAAAAGGGCAAATCTCCCTCTTCTATTTCTGAAGGGAATTTTATATTTCTGTCTTGTATATTTAAAAGTTTGATTTTTGGAAACTATTGGGAAAACGTCATCCACATACCAGTGTCATGTCTTGAAAATTAAAGCCAGGAAGATGTCATTGGTTAGTTGACCCATATAACTTTTATAATGTAATATCTAATGTTTATTGAATAGATTACAAGATTACATAGTAGATAAAAAAATATTAATACAACAAAAACATTGTGTTTTGTAATTGTAACATGCTGTGCTACCATGTTTTCATTTGGCTCATCTCTAAACCCCCCCCCCTTTATTTTGATTTATTTATTTGTTTTTCTATTGACTAGATCCATTTTCTTTCATCTTTAAACGAAAATTCACCTAATTTCGTAATCTGAGCATCATCAAAAATGTTTCTTTATGCTACTGCTTTTCTTATTAAAGCTCGTTTCTCGATTCATTCATTCGTGGACATTCAAAAAATATATGCATTGCTTCTTCATTTCTCATGCAGATGGAGAATATGACCTATTCACAGTTATTTCTGAATTCTCTCAGTTTCCAACATCCTAATCTGAGCTAACCTTTCCTCTATGTTGCATTTCTAAACATATCTCTGTCTTACAACTATTATCATTCTTTTCTCCTAGAAAGTAAATGAGCTTTCTCCTCTATTGCATTCTGCATAATCTGTCTATGCATTTCTTCATAACTTTATCTGATTTGCTTCCAAAATTCCTTCCTTAGGCATTCTATCTCTATCCATACATCACCCATTCCATTCTTTTTCATTTGCTCCTGTAATTTCTGTATGTGAGGTGTAAATGAAAATGTAGTTTGCTTTGTGATTCATAAAAGCAAGATATACTTCTAATGACTACATCAATTGCTCAATACAACTTTACACAGTATGTGTTATTACAGAAAAATTGCATTTAATTTGCACAAAATAAAGAAATTTCCCATGGCAGGCACAATACAAAGTACATGTGCATAATTGGCGTGTGCCTTTAAAGTTTTTTTTAAAAAGTGAAAGAGCTATGATCTATTAATTTATATTATGCAATTACATTTTTTACACACTTAACTTACTGTATTTAAGTTAGGAGATGTTTCAGGAACCATGGTTTCCAACCTGAACTGTTGACCCACTGTTTCTTGGTGCTCATGTTGGTCCCATGGAAGCTATTGTGTTATATGTGGTGACGTCTGGTGGATTTGAAATGAATTTGGAAAGGTAATCCCAGGAAGGAAGGTTGAAATTCATTGCGGTTTTTCAGTTTCTTAGAATGAAGATGTTCTTCCAGGCGGCCAATTCATATGGGTTGTTTAATTCTTTAAGAAGTTTTATCTCTGGAACTATTTCATGGTTTTGGGTTCAATAATGGTGTGCTAATCAAATTTTTCTGCCTGTTTTAATTTGATATTTCTAAAATGTTCTTTCTTCCAAATTGTCAAATTTCTTTAAGTTTTTCCTATATATTTCTATTCACAGTCTAAGCATTCTATGGCATATATGACTGCTTTCTTTTCTATGGGTATCTTGTCTTTTAATTTTGGTTCAAGAAGGTGTTTATATAAATCAATATATAATACTTTCACTGTAAACAGTTTCAAAATTAAACAAATAAGCTATAATGTAGCTTATAGTTCAAGCATATGGGAGTAAAACAAGCACTTATTTCAAGTGCTGTTATCTTGTACCAACTCTGAGCCCTCCCACTGAAAATTTTCAAAAGACCCTAGTCTTGATACTCATTGTCCAACTTTTTAATTTTTTTATAAACCAATAAAATATTTTATCCAGTAATCCATACATCCTCCAGTACAATTGTTCAGCAGCATTCATATGCATTTCTTAAATTTTTTTAGGTACTTTATTTAGAGCCTTTTCAAATAAGGTTCTTATTTATATTATGCTTTGCAACATCATTCTTTATTTGTGCTCATAACAGGTCTATTGCATTCACTTTACAGTAGTAGTGGCATCTATCTTTTTGCATTATTACCATGCATTGCTGCAATGTTATCAATTTCATAAATCTTGAAGTTATCTTTCTCCATCTTTATTATTTTACAAGTTTGACAAAACGTGAATAAAATAGTATGTTGTAGTTAAGTAACCATGACTGCATTTTCAATTTGTGTGATGAAATTGATGAAATTGTTGCCATATTAATTTCTATGGAATGGTAGGGAGCATTGTCCACAATAACACTATTAGTTATCAGTTAATTAATGAACCAGTTCTTAACTATATTACCATCCTTTTCCTCATGGTAGTCCTTTGTTGATTTGGATTTCAAGATCAGAAGTGTGTTTAGAATGAAACCATTGAACACCAGCAAATTGCTCTCATTTTAGGATTTTGTATGGCTAGTGTTAATTCAGGTTTCATCTAAATAAATTATTGGGTGACCTGTTCTTTAATTTTTTCATTTTTGATGAGAATTTAAATCTTTTAAAGGCTACCCACATTCTTTTCATAAAATGCTGAGTGTTCTGGGTGTACCTAAAATTAATTTTGTTTGGAGTTGAAATCATTTTATGATATAGTCGAACTACACACTTTTATGCTTCACTTACTTGTCACTATTGTAGACCGGTTTCCAGAACAGTTGTTCTCATCATCAGTTCAAATCTCCGACTGTTGTTTGGAGTTTTTCTTAGGCTTGAAGTGCTCTTTGAACAAATCTTTTTATAAGATGTTATTAATATCTTTTAAACTTGGAAAATGTTATTGTTTCTATAGCATTGGTACAGGACTTCAATCTTATGTACTTGCTTTTGTTTTCTTAAAAGTTCTCCTTACACTTTGAGAAGACATACCTGTATCTGTAGACATTCCCTCAATAATATTTGACATAGATATTGTTGGCTTTCTGGATTTTATTGCCTCACAATCCTCAACAAAGAATTTATGTATTTTAATAACAATCTCCACGCTGTCAGGTTTAAGGGCTATGTCACTTGTTTTCATGCTACCTATTAACACAATTAAAACCAAGAATGCAATGCTTATTTTGCTAGATGTTAATGACAAAACTATTCACGTATGAAATCATTTTGCTAAACTTGGAATGAGTCTTAGGTCATGCACTTGTTTACACACAGCATAAATGCCACTGATGCAGCCCAAATGCTGCTAATGGTATCTTACTTTCAAAAAAAGAGTCTTAAATAAGGACAGTAGAAAACATGCGAACTTGAATCTTGTAGACAGCAATTGTGTACCTGGATGCTGGTATGGAATACATTATAAAACTGTTGAAAATTGTGTGAAAAGTATCCAACAATAAGCATTTAGAATATAGTGGATCTAACGGCCAATTTCACTGAAGCAATGTATGTTGCAGTGACAGTTAATAGAATCACCATGTGGCAGATAAGCTAGTGTCACAAATAACCCAGTACATTATGGTTTCTCTATTGGATTAAATAGTTTATCTACTGGAGATTTTATACTCATTTTTACTGTGTTTATTTCTGAATATTTAAAATGGACATTTTGGTTTGTTTACATCACAACCTAAACTAAATGCAAACAGCATTTAAAATGGACTGGCAGATTTATACCTGATTGCCAACAGTAGCATCTTTTTTGAACAGGGGGAAGATGATCTAGTAAGCACTTCATCCTTTTCTTTTGGTCTTAGAAACAATGGAATGCTTCCTGTGTTTTTTGATTGATGCTGATAGATTTATCCAGCTCATTTAAGGTGTATTCATCCAAATACTGTGCCATCTAACCATAAATGCCAAAGATTTGAGTCTCGGTCATGACCTTAAATTGTTCTCATTTGACTCTTGATTACATATTTATATTCATCATGCAATTCTGACTGAAAAAGTATTACACACTTTGTTTCTAGAACCCAAGTCTTTAAATAGCACAAGCCTTATAACTTTTTCTTATGACACTTCTGCTTTTGTAAATAAGACACTCACAAATTCATATAGGTCATGTTGCATTCACATGGTTTCTTTACTGACTTTGTATCTTATTATTTCAACTTCCATGTCCAGTGCAAATTTAGGGTCATTTCAATTCAATTTATTATACTATCTGTAGAGGTTACAGGTACCTGTTGAATATTGTCAATTTCTATAGTTGGAATTTGACATAGCTAGATTTTTATAATATTGTCCTACAGAACTTTTGCCATAAATCTTTAAAATTTTGTATTAAATAAAATTTCAATTTGTATTGGAATTGTTACCACCTGAAAATTGTTTAATATCATTTGGTAATCTGTATATAGAAGAAGTCTCCTTGTATATTTGGATCTTTGTCAATCATTTTTATATTTGTTCTTGTTCTATAATAATAATAATTTTTCCTGGTGTTATGTTTCATGAATATTGGTTTTTAATGGATGTTTATGAACAGCAAATGATATTAGTTTGTATACATTTAAAGAGTAAGTATATGTTATTTTCTATAAATACAGCTTCACAGGACTGTATGGGCTTTATATTCTGCATTGCCCTAAGACAATTTTTTGCAGTGTAAATGCTCTTTCAAAATACATCTTATAATTATTTAACTTTATTCAAAGGTCATTATATGTTGATATTCTAATAGAAACATTTAGGTGGGCAATGAGCCATAAATTTTTCATAAAAGTAATTGTAATTTTCCATCTTGTAAAACATGAAACAGGCATGAGACACCAAAAGAACTAATAATTATAAATTACATTGGCAATTTTAAGAAAATATAGCAAGGAAAGTGTAGTTCAGCACAAAATTGTGCTAGTGATAGTTACAGGAGGATCCAGCAAGGAGATGGATTTTGGCACATTGTTGTGTTGATTCCGTCTATAGACATTCATAGTATTTAATCTTCACTTACACATATTAGTTAGGGTTGTCTGATTGGGAATGTTTCTGTTATTATAAATACTCAACTTTCAAAACTCATTTTAGTGAACGTCAATTGTCACCAGAGAAATCAACCATCACTAACTTTTCGCTTTCATTATAACATGCATACAGCAGGGATGGGAATAATTAATGCCAAAGGTAATGCAGAATTATTTTCCCAGTTGAGAAACTACATTACATAGCTATGTAATTTAGAGGTCTTTAATTTCACCAAAGAAAATACAAAGTTTATTATCCATAAGGAATAATTAAAAATGAATTTACATTAACTCTTATAAAATGTAGGTATACCAAAAGTGGTGTATTTTCTCAACACTTTTTTTTTCCTTCTTTTCTTTTTTTCTTTTTATTTTCTCTTCTTTCTTTTTTTCTTTTCCCCCTCCCACTAATACTATTAAAAATTCAGCTTATGCATGAAATGTTAGTTATATTGCAACTGGACATGCATCATTTCTGCATATTGACTGAACACACCTAAGCCATCATCCAAGAGAAACTACTGGTGCCACAAGCATGTCATGTACTTACCCACAGGAAGAACATCAGTATGAAAATATGTTGGCTACAATATCATACAGGAAATGAAAAATTAAAAGTAATAACAGAGGCAAAAGAAGTTGACTCGTTTATTTCATACTTTTATTATTCCAGGACACACTGAGGTGGACTCTTTTCCTAAAAATTTGGCAAATATAGTGATTTTAATATTTTTGGATATATAAAGTTACTAAATTTTAAATAAAATTTTTATAGGTATTTTTTATTTATTGTTAAAAAGAAATATGCATTCAACAATATTACAGTTAACATTGGTCGGTCTTGGTGGTGTAGTGGTAACCATACATGGTTCCTAAACCCAAGATTGCGGGTTCAAACCCAGCCAGGATCAATTGATTTTTTTCCTGAGTATGGCTTCCTTAGGAAGGGAAGCAAAGCCGTGGGTCCCATGCTGTACATTTATGGTACAATAAAGAACCTCAAGCCTGATAAAAGAGGCCTCTGAGCAAAATTTGTCGGCCATTTAACGCCCTGAATTGAATGGGACGCTGATGACCTGAGGTGTTACAGAGCATCCATAAATAAATACAGTAAACATATAAATATAATTGCCAATGCTTCTTCAGTACTATACTCTGTGCAGTAAAAGAATGTGATATAAAGCACAGAACATCAGTTTCAAATTAGAATTTATCACTTTGCCAAAGTGCATGGTAATGCATGGTGCATATATTTCCATTTCCATTTGAATAGTAGCCTAAATCATATTTAACTAAACATTAAAGAACGTAGATAGGAGGATTATGACATATTGTATACTTTTGATAATCTTTAGTGTTAAATAACTGATTGTACACGTGAATAATGTTGCAGATTATACTAACTATAACTTGACGTACACTCCGATTCCTTCTTATATATCTTTAATGTTGCTTATTTTGGAATCATTTAAATTTTTGACTGAATTTATCAAAAATATTTAGTGACACAAATTTTGCATCAATGTTAAACAACTTCCTACTTTGTTTTTTATAAAGCTCATGGTGAAGATGTAACAAAACTTTATATTTGTGTTAAATCATTATTACACCATGTTTAATTATATTAATAGCTCTGTTCATATATTTTATATTTATTTAAATTTATTTAAAGCTATTTTTAAAAAGATAAACTAAACACAAAAATGAAAGATTTTACTGGAACTATATTTTTTATTGAAGAAAAGGCTCTATTAAGATTAGAAAACATAAGCATGCAAGAACCTCTCCAGAATCTCAAGGGCATGCACATCATATTATTCTTTTGCTGGATAGCACATAGAGCCCAAATTTGTAGTCTTAAGAACCGGAGAAATTAAGGTAAATGAGAATGGATATGTTTTGTTACAGGGAGTATACATTTTATGCATTTGTTTCTCTTCCGCTGTACAAGCCTCAGTATTCATTCAACAGCCAATGAACAATAAGTCCAGTATTTCATATTAGACTTTCATGTTGTGCAGCCAATGTTCCAATTATTATTTATTTATTATTTGGTTTATTTTAGGATGTTCTCTAATTCAATGCAGAGCATGAAACGGCTAAAAATTTTTTGCTCAGAGGCCTCTTCCTTCAGGCTTGAAGTTCTTTTATGACATGGGACCAACAGCTTTACTTCCCTTCTGCTTAAGATATTTATAACCTAAAAATATCCATTGAACCTGCATCCTTGGGTCTAAGAAGCAAGTATGGTTACCACTAGACCATCAGGACTGACTAATTATTCCAGTTGTTACAGTTTAAATGATATCAGCATCTAAGTGGCTGTTAAAAACTTTCAGTTACAGGTAATCAATGTCAATTTTCATAAAGATACAAATTTCTAGAAGCACACTAATCGTTTGAATTGTTTAATAGTGTTTAATGCCTGAACTACTGAGATGTCACAGGTGGTGACACTTCTATTACATGAGAAGAAATGATAAATTGGGAAAGGATTTTTTTTTAAAGGAAAGAAACGTTCCAGGCATAATTTAGGGTGCCTCTCCTCAGCATTTGCCATTTATAAGAACTGAGGAAAACCTAGAAATATAAAACTTTGTCAGAAAGAATGGTCCTGGCGAAAATTGCAGCTCACGAGCCCATGCCTTAATCACCTTGGCCATCCATGGCAGTATTTGGATTGGAAGCTAAACAGTTTGTTGTGTGTATGCATTTTAATTTATTGTACAGATTCCATTACGCATTACAGAAATGTTTGAAAATATCTGCTTCCAGCCTCAACACAGGTGTTGCAATGCCATATCATTAACTGTATGAACAATTTGGACATGCTGCTGATGATGTCACAAGCAATTATGATTCTTGGTATAAGGTTCCATTCCGTTTCAATTGGATGAATAGGCAGACCAATGAACTGGATCTCTTCATCCAATCCACTTTGGCA
Source organism: Metallyticus violacea (assembly GCA_030762175.1). NCBI lineage: Eukaryota > Metazoa > Arthropoda > Insecta > Mantodea > Metallyticidae > Metallyticus > Metallyticus violacea. The sequence goes on along the minus strand of CM060840.1, from coordinate 53,391,022 downwards.
GAAATCTATTATCAAGGAGATCTTTGACGATGTGGGAGAAGTGTGTGGGTGCCCATCATGCTGACACAACATGCACTGCTAAATATCATATGGTATGTCATCTAGCATGAGATGAAGAAAGTTGCAGCAGATTTGTTCAGCAGTAGATTGGTTCTGCCAGATAATGATGCAATATTTCAGTTCACACACTCATTACAAATCCATGTTAGTGATTACTAATGACAGGAAAGTGAGGGTATTCATCTGTCTTAAACATGGCTCCTATCTTGTTTCATCAGAAAACAATACAATACATGCAAAATAGAGTTCTTTGTTACCCCTATGTAAAAACCACTAGCAAAATTCACTCTTCGATCACAATAGACTGGATCCAAATCCTGGACCTTGACTGAAATTGATATTTTTGTATGACATGCATGAAGTACCTATGTGATTTGTGATTAATCATGTGTCTACATGCAGCCACTTTTTATGATCTGGAAGAATGAAATAAAATGGTAAGCATATTTTAATTTATATTCATTGTTTTCCCAAAAATAATTACTTACACTGTTTTTGACCAATATAATTCAATCTAAATAGAGCACTTCAACAAATTGCTAAATAAATTATGCAAATGTTCTCTAAATAAACAGCCAGAAGCATTTGGCTCAGAAGCAGATAACTTTTTTATTAATAATTTATTTATTAATATTTCTTAAGAAATATTAATTTAGGTTTTAACATTGTGACTATTATATTAAACTCCTCAAAATATGAATATTAATTTTTGACACCCTCAGGTTCTGTTTGTCCTGAAAAAATAAAAGAGCAAAGGTGTCTGTATTGGGTAAGCAGATAGCCCATACATGCTTTGACATTCTTAATTGCTTTCTACAGTTTATTTGATTGTTTATATTGTTGCTGATTTAGGTAAATTACCTCTGATATAAAGTAAATAATATAATAAACGTATCCTAAAAACAGCCTACTATACTTACTTCCGTTAAGGAATAATGTTCTGGGGAAATTCAGTAAATGCTAAAAAAAATATTTTTAATACAAAAAAGAATAATAGGAATAATAGCAGGGGCAAAATGATCAACTCATTGTAAAAACATTTGGAATTTTACCATTAGCTTGCAAGTACATTATAGCTGTACTGTACTTAGATTTGCTTTAGACAACTCAGAAGTATTCATAAAAAAATTCATATATATACAGCAAAGAAACCAGAGGTGGACTTGCACAGACCAAATAAGTTACAGGCACTCAAAAAGGTGTTTATTACAATGTTATAGTATTATTTAATTCACTTCCATCATCTATAAAGGAACTGTGTACTAACAAAATAAAGGTTCAAGTTAACTTTAAAAAGGTACCTTGTTACTCACATCTTCTATACAGAGGAGGATTTCATACAATTATAAAATCAGTATAATAATTTTTCTACATTGAATTAATTCAGTTAAGTAAATACTTTGTTACCATTTTGTAAATATTCTGGATGTAAATAATTTAAGTTTCCATTAATGGATTTTTTTTTTTCTTTTTTTCTTCCGCCTCTTTTCCCCCCTCTCCCTCCCTAAGATAACATTTTAATATAAAAAATTACCATCTCTTACAAACTGTACACCAAAGTTAAAAATTTGAAAATATGAAGAGTTACAGTTTGATCAAATATACATAATGTATGATAATTTCTGACAAAATCTACATCAGAGTTAACTCTTTTAGAGCAGGCTAAACTTATAGAGTTCACAGATTGAAGTGATATGATATTTTCATTTATTAAATCTAAACTTAACTATATAGTATCTCCATCTGGTTTTCGCCCTGGCCAGTTTACAAAGTGAGACCCATTGGCAATTATTATGCTTACCCACACTCACACACCTTATAATTCTCAATTAGTTTAAAACAACTATTACAACTCATCTTTATAATCCACAGAAACTTATTATCTATTTTTAAGATGTAGTAAACTATCTCCTCTATTTGTTCCATTAGTATATGTCTACTAGAATATCTGGAAGATGGAGGATCATTCTCCAGCTTAAACTATAAATTCTACAATTTTCTGTATTTAAATCAAATTGTCCATTCTCCTACTTCCAATTCTTTAGTTACAAATTGTAGTTTAGGTATTTCATTGTTTTTAGACTACAAATTCATACATGTTTATATTACCAGTCAATCAAAATCTACTTTAAGAAATGTCCTCAAACTTGGTACTCTCTTCACTTTTTCTATTAACTGTCCAAATACCCTTCTGACTTTATATTGAAAATTGCATTTTTTTTTTATTCATCTCATCAATTGTAACTGTTTTATCCATATTATTTCATTTAATATCAATCAATTTCTTTCTCGAATCCTCTGTTCAATATTTTTAATTCTCTGCATCCTCTCCCCATCCCCCCCCCATATAATGGGTACACACCCTGCACAGAATCATTTCTTAATCTTTTCAGTTTCCATACACTTTTGCTTATCCATACAAATCCTTCTTTATTTTGTATTAGTTGAATCAATGATTCCTTATCAACTTTTGAATTTCTATGTCTGCAAATCGCCTCCTTGCTTCTTTCCAAAAACCTTTGTCATCATTCTCCCTTAATATTCACATATGCCCCTAAATCACCTATTTCTAAGCTAATTTATAATACCTTTATCCATCCAAGCATTTTAATACATTTCCCTCTTCTAGTTTCGGATTTCTGTATCAATATTTTAGTGCTCTTTCCATGATAAATTCTTTCCTATTTAAGCATTTCAATCACTGTAGCCAACAGCAGCTCCATAGCTCCTATTCACCTAATCTTTATTTCCCATCCATCTTCAAGTTCTCACATTTCTGTAAGTAGCATTTATGCTTCCACTACAGCTTATTATTTCTAACCATAATATCCATATCTGGAGCCTTATACAAACACCACATAGCACAGTTACCTTTCCCTACAACACTTTTTTTTGTTTGTTTTTCCTAACCTCTTCCTCCATCAATCATATTTCCCAAATAAAGACATTCACATACTAATTTAAAAGCTGTTCCATCCTCATGTAACAATATAAACCATTTGCTTGTGTCAACATTTTATCAATTTTTAATTGGGTTTTACAATTATTCATTATTAAAGAGAGATTGTTTAGAACATTTTCAACCCCAATTTGTTATAATTTTGAACATTGAATTAAATTCAATTTGATAAAGGATTCATCAGCCAATTTTAAAATTATTTTTAATAATGATTAGTAAGATTGAAGCAGAATTTTACTATTAATAATTTTGATCCTTCTTTGATTTTATTTGTTGATGGTCAGGTGGTCATTGATCAAACAGAGAACATACTACAAAGGTGTGTGTAAAATAACTTTGGCAATTTAAGAAGTTTATTCAATTAAAGCAAAACACAAAGTAGAAATTTTTAAATATTAAGTTTACCTGTGATGTCATAGGCGAGTGGTTTGATTGCCCAGCAGCCATAAGTGGGATTTTTGGCAGATGAAACTTTGCCAGGCAATTTTTCTGCAGGTACTCTGATTTCAGTCATTGGCCCATATCTCACCCCCTATCTTCAATTAAAAATAAAAGCAAAAAGAATGCTGGTTAGAATGATATATGCTAGCATAAGGTAGTAGTGTCCAACCAGGTAAAGCACATGAATGAGATACACATAAATACAATTAAAAAAGGAGACAATAGGCAAAAAATATGCAGGTTAGATTCATCTTAGCAAAGTTAAAGCACTAAAGTGCAGACAGATCAGCAGGTTTCAGAAGGATTGGTGCATGTACCTACTGCTTTCACCTTGCTGATAAGCTGCCATCCACTTCCACACTATCAGTCTTAGAGGGTATCATCTCCGCAATTGTGCTGTCATGTTCTCCTGCCACATTCGAACAGCTTCTGTGAAAGAAGTGGAGCCATTCCGCCTCTGAACTTTCAACGCATACCTCTCAGCTCCAAGGTAACCAGGTAACAACAAGCGACTGATAAGCAAGTTAAAGTTTTAACTATCTGTTCAGCAAGGCACATTGAAATCTTACATCGGGAAATTGCCTGCTTACTGGCGGGATTTGCTGGCATCTGGCGCCACAACATTTCATCTTTTCGAAACTTGGGTACTATGTACAAATAAAATAATTTGATTCTGTACTTGCCTTTCCTACAGAAGATGTTGGACGCGTTGCCCATTGTGTACGACACAATCTGCATCTGTTCCGCACTAATTGACTTGATTTCTAGGTAACACTTCTAGCATCTTCAGTAAGAAGGTGAGTACAGAATTAGTACCAAGGTTTTAAAAAGAAGTGCTGTGACGCTATGAGTTCGCGGTAGACTTGCTAATGGAAGATTTTAATGTTCCTAATTGTATATGAATCGGATTGATATCACCACCTATGCCCACTGGGTTCCGGAGGCACTGCAGGTAACCTCTTAGGACACGAGGTCAATAGATGCCAGAAGTTGTAAGTATCCGCCCCGCTTCGGGTATCAAAGTAAAATATAAATAACAAAAGACCGGCTCACACGCATTACTAAAGCACCCATCGTCGCGCATGTGGGTGGAAAGGCTATCATGCAAGCGTGAGCTGCGAACTTAAACGGAATTCCAAGTACCGGAAATGGCTGGTTTACGAAAACCACAAATAATATTAAGCAATGACAAACCAGTACTGTCTCAAATATGGTTATAAAAATCACAGTGTGCCAAAAGAAATTAAATTTGGACGCAAATGGCTACCTGAAATAGAAACGAGAGTATGAAAAATACAAAATGCACCAAATATTCAAAGATGGACAAGTACACAAAGCCGAATTCTTGAGAACTAAATTATACCATCTGAAATTAGCTAATTTGGGAAACGCGTTTAAAGAATGCAACAATAGACATGCCTAGACTACCGTAGACTCCTTACAGATAATTCCAGGCATCCAAAACGGTCGTAATAGGAGATAATCCATAAACGAGGAAAGCACATGAAATAAATTGGAAACGATGTATAAAAATTACAAGCACTATCTAAAACAGGCTATAGATAGCAACATACAAACTTGGTTGCCAATGCCTGCTGCTAATCAAATTAAGGCATCTGAAAATAAGTTTTCGAAAGATAAAATTAATTAATGCAGGAATAGACATGCAAGTATGAGGGGAAAATGTACTAATTAACAAAAGACTTAGAATTATGAAGTATAGAATAAAGTATTAATTTATAAAAAGAAAGGCCCAATTGTCCCAATAAAGCACTTGCCGTTCATTAATATTGTCGATAAGATATATTGTTTTCCGAGGACTTCAGGAAACATGGGGAGGTGTAGAGATTTTCTTCTGAGATTATTCTTTTAAAAATATTAAATATAATTTGTATTGCATTTTCGATTTATTTTTTTATTTTGGTTTATTTTTAATTATTCGTGCACTCTAATTTAAATTTATAGAATTTTAAAGAATACTACGCTAAAAGAGTAAAATTGTCATTTATATACTATATCACGGCCTTCTAATCCAATCTGCCGTCACATCTCTCTGGAGGGTATTTGCTATATTTTTATAAGCAAGTCTGCTTCCTACATTCTTACGATATTTCCTGACGTATAAAGCATGAACTTTATAGTTAGTCGAAAGCATTCACCGCAGAATACCCAGCATACACCAACAAGCATAATGATGTTACGATAACAAAACAATAATATGGTTTATATATAATGCCTTCTGTATATCGCTATATTTTTTGTTTCCAAAGCACAGTCCTCGCAAGAGGGTAATAATGCATGTCCATATCGACTTCGACTAGGCAATACAAAACGGCATTGCACTAGTTTCGAGAAAAAGCACGGAAGTTTTTGGAGAATTGCACTTTGTACTTACGACGAAAAAAGGTGCACCTATGCCCCTTGTATAAGGACGAACATTTTCATTTTAAATAAATTCACAAAACATTTCACTTTCTAGAGCACTTAATATTGTTTTATGATTAAATCTGTATTACAATAAATGTACTTTGTGGAAATAGAATGCAATGCTTTTTATTATTTGATTTCAAATTATTCATAAATAACTCAATGTTGTGTTAAAGGAGTATGTAACTATGGAAGTGCAGAAGTTAGATTAGCAGAATGGTAAGATTCTTTCAAATCGAATATCTTCACCCAAACAGGTTTCAAACTGCACTCTCCGCTTTTGCAGCTGGTTCGAACCCCTTATTCATTGAAGCCACGGAGGAGGCACAATGCCGTCGCCATCATCATCATCATCATCATCATCATCATCATCATCATCATCATCATCCTGATCCTGGTGGTGTAGTGGTAACCATACTTGCCTCCTAACCCCAAGATCGCGGGTTGAAACCCGGTCAGGATCGATGGATTTTTTCGGGTGTGAAAATACTAAATATGGCTTCCTTCGGAAGGGAAGTAAAGCCGTGGGTCCCATGTCGTACATTTACGGCACGAAAAAGAACCTCGAGCCTGAAAGAAGAGGCCTCTGAGCAAAATTTGTCGGCCGTTTCACGCCCTATATCGAATGGGACGCTGATGACCTGAGATGTTAAAGAGCGTCCGTAAATAAACCAAATCAACAACATCATCATCATCATCATCATCATCATCATCATCACCATCATCACGCTTAATGCTACACATTTGTCTTGACATTGAGACGATTTTATAGTTCGTTGATGATGGTAATGATAAAGAAGAGGCGATGATTTGGTTATATCAATTTATTTTTTAAAATTTCTGTTTATTATTGCCAGAAAGCAAACAAATTTCGTTACCTGAATTGAAGTAATTGCATTCTAGATGTTTACATTTATTTTTATGCTTAACTGGCTAATGTATTTAGATACATTCGCTATGGGCCTAGGGGGTCACAATGTTAGATGAGTATTCTTTGTATTAATTTCCCCCCCCCCAAATTTTCTTTGGATACTTTGTCCATTTTCAACAAGAACTCTGCCATAAACATTTAATAGTCTGTATAAATTATAATTTCGAAGCAGATATTAATTATTAATTCTATAGTTATCTAGATTTAGAATATTATTGTAAATGTAAACTTTATTTTTCTTTAAAATGAGTTGTAAATAATTATTAATGTGAGCTATTCCTATCATATTTAAACCATTTAATTCCACCATTTTATGCACTTAGGTGAATATGTACACTTTGAAGTATACGAAATTATATCTATTATATAAAACATAATGGATGAATGAATAGTGTTTAACGCCCGTTTTTGCTACAGAGGTACCACAGGCGATAGTACAAAACATAGCTGTTGTGAGTAAATCAGGATATGTATTAGAATATGTATTTTTGGGAAGAGTATAATTTGGAAATATGTCTCTTCGTAATTCAAGGTGTGAATGAATAAACTTATTAAATTAATAAGAAAATTTTGGTATCTTTAAAGGGATACATTATCTAATTTTACACCCAAACGCTCGCGCGCTCGCGCGCGCGCACACACACACACACACACACACACACACACACACACACACACACACACACCGTTGCCTTTCCATTTTAAAGCGGTTCTAAAGCGTCATCCTTTGTTTGGGCCTGGCAGTTGACAGCCTATTGCACGCCTTACAACTGGTCAGTGCCAGCAGATCACATTGCTCTAGGCCAGGGGTGCTGTGAGATTTTGGGGAATAAACAAAAATATAGTAGGGACTATTTAAAACATATATATTAAATTAAAGTGTGTTATTACTGGTATTGGTGATTATGAAGAAGAGGAAGACGAATCATTAGTTGGATTAAGTTTCATTTCAAGTGTCCAACCCATGCATGTAAAGATGCTAGAAATCAAATTTCTAAAGTTTCTCTCTCCAGCAATACAATCAGTCGCAGGATATGTGAGATGTCTTCTAATATAAACGAACAAATGGTAGAGAAAATAAAATCTAATAGAAATTTTGCTTTGAAAGTAGATGAGAGTACTGACAACTCATTGGGTTTATCAGATATATTGATGATAAAGTTATTTATTATTGAGCAGTTTCTGTTCTGTAGAACACTGAAGACTACAACCACTGGCCACGATGTTTTCCACTCTGTTAATTCTTATCTAAATGACCATATCCTTTGATGGAAAAAAATGTTGTGGCTATGTGCAGGAAATGTTAGGGTTTTACTGCCAGAGTTTTGAATGAAAACCCATTCATCATAGCAACCCACTGTTTTTGCACAGAGAGGCATTAGTTGCAAAAGCTTGTCGCAAAAAACTTAGTGCAGTTTTTAACCAGGTTGTGACAATGGTGAATTACATCAAAACTCTATCTTTGAAGTGCTGGATTTTTGAAAAGTTGTGTCGGAAAATGGAAGCAATTCACACCTCATTAATATTGCACAGAGAAATTTGGCGATTATCGCGAGCGAGATCGTGTACTCAACCGAGTTCTCCAACTGAAAGAAGAAAACTTTTTTTTTCAAGGAAGAGAATCAGGACTCTTTTATGAACTGCTGCAAAATGATACTTGGTGTTTAGAACTGTCATTTCTGGCAGATATTTTTAATAATTTAAATGAACTCAATGTTTCAATGCAAGTGCCATTGGAAAACAATAGTTTTCTCAACCAATAAAATGAAAGGTTTTAAGAGAAAGCTTGGTTCTTGAATGTCTGCAGTTCAGAAAGCGATTTATCGAACTTTCCATCTCTTCTAAATCTACCAGAAGACGAAGGAACACCTGGAAAAGCTGAAGGATATTATTCTTGATCATTTATCAAGACTGTGAGATGCAATAGGCAAATACTTTCCATTTATTTTCATTGCGAATCTTGACTGGATTGTATCACCATTTGATTTAGTAGATAGTGTGGAATAAATAGATTTTACGGTTTGCTGACTTCTGTGCTGACTCCACACTCAAAGTTAAATTTACCAAGTGAGGTATCGGTGACCGATTTTTTACTTGGACTGGCGGACGAGTACCCTACTCTAGTGAAGAAAGTAACAATTCTACTATTGCGCTTTTCAACTTATTTGTGCGAGCAAGCAAGCCTTCTCTGCTATGGCGATAATCAAATCCAAAGCAAGAAATAGAATGCTTGCCCTTAAGGATGATATGCGTGTTTCGTTGTCAACTGTTAGGCCTAATATCAAACATTTATGTTCTCAGCATCAATCACACATTTCACATTAATAAGACAAACTTTGTTTTAATGATTTATAATAATTACATTATACTCCTCTACTTTTGAAAATGTATTTGTTTAATTTAATAATTCATAGTCAGTGTATATTAAAAATTTGTATAAATAATTTTGTTCAATGGCAGGCCATAAATTGTATATTATTATTATTAAAAAGGAACTATATTCTTATGTTATGTTTATTGTTTATTGTTTATGTTTATTGAACATAATTTAACACATTGAACATATTTTTACTTTCAATATATATATATACACGGTGAAAGTTAAAATTTAAAATAATTTAACACGTTTCTATTCTAAATAAATTAGCAGGGGTGCCCCGAGTTTCTAATCTCATTCCCATGGGTGCCGCGAGAGTAAAAAGGTTGGGGAATCATTGCTCTAGCAAATCGGCAAAGCATAAAAGAACTGAAATTATTAGACTATTTTTACAATTTAAAAATTTCAATCGTTTCTGAATATGCTTTAAAAGCAATATTTAAATACATTTCGCGAATATTAGATATATAAATTGCAAAACTAAAGGAATTAACTAATATTTCGCAAGCAAGCGCAGCTGCAGTATGTGAATCAAAATTTCAAGCATGAGAATGTACTGAGAAAACCAAGGAACATGTCTAGAAATATGCACAAATGCTTAGTGTGTAAATATATCTTAAATATGCATATATATATATATATATATATATATATATATATATATATATATATATAGCGCATGCCAACATAGAGTAGTTTACAAGATAAGAGTACATGAAATACTATAGGAAATTTAAGAAAAAATAAGGGGTGAGAAAAACACGTAGATGTTGTAACAGGATAAAGGAGGGATTTGCTTGGGGTAGAGCAAGAATAGAAGAATTAATTGGATTAAAAGTGTTCATTATGTGGAAAAATAGAAAAGGGTCTACATTGCATAGTTGAACGTTTAGAAACTAAAGCATAGAAAGGAAGTGTGGATTAGAAAATGGGATAATTTACAAATAGAAATTTTGAAATTAAACTTTTTGAATTTGGCAGCATGGAATTCTTGAGAAAATTTGGTAATTATATAGGGACGGTAAGAGAGAAGTAGTGGAAGAATAAATTAACGGGGAAAAGATATTTATGGAGTTAATTTGAAATGTTTAGCTAGTGGAAAGTGGGACTATTACATATATAACCAGATTGTTAATTGTGTAAGATCTTAAATAACAAGCACACTAAGAACAAATGTACAAAATTATAAAAGTTAATGTAAAGAAAACGTGTTGAATAAAGCATTCATTCATATATATAGAGTGCCAGATTATTGAAGTGTGTTGAATAATTGTGTTTGAATATTTTTCAACAAGAACATATTAAAAATTACGTATTTGCATACAAATCCTAGTTATAGTTATAACATGGGGGTTTTCTCTTCCCATAACACGCTTAAAAACACGTATCTCCATTGGGACATTACTGGGAAATAAAACACAAAAATTAATTGTTTAATTGTTTAAAACTTGTCGACCTAAAACTTGTAATGGTAATAGAACACATGACACATATCAGCTTGGCATTTACCGATACCACATCAAAGAGCTGGTACCTACAATCATGACCGCAATGTCAAATTCTGCTTTGAACATTGATGCACTTCTGTTCATTTGTGCCCATTCTCTGTGTTGTCCTATATTGCTTAAAATGCTTAAAATGCAATATAGGACAAGTTTATTGCAATATTACGCTCTGTTTAACAATTTATAATTTGTCTCATAGCCATGTATTTAAATACTTTAAGTCTGACTTATAAAATAATAACAATAATAATAATAAGAATAAGAATAATAATAATAATACTTTTCTTTAAGGGTGTCAATTTTCATTTGTTTTTATAACAATTGCTTTAGATCAGACAGTTCAATTGTCTGCTTGTAAGCAAAAGGTATAATGTTTCAATCATAGTTACCGTTTGTCTTCCAATTTATACTGAATTTTGCAACTAAAATACAGAAACATTATATTAGTCTCTGAAATATGTTTGTCTTTAGGATCATATGGTAATTTTAATAAAAAGACGATAAGGCTAAACAAGAATCTGAAACGTTTATTACATTTAGGTATATGAAATATAACTATATCTCTGCTGAAACTGATGATGATGATGATGATGATGATGATGATGATGATGATGATGAAGATGATGATGATGGTGAAGAGGAGGAGGAGGAGGAGGAGTAGGAGTAGATAAAAAATCGTTAATATAAAGGTGTTTTTCTTGGGCTCTCTAAGGCGTAAACCGACATATTTAGATTGTAATGAATCCTTTTTCTGTTTAAAGAGAGGTTATGTAAATGAAACAACTCTTACGATTAGGGAAGTGGTAAAGCAGTCCTACTAGTGAATAGTGAAGTTCAGAAAAACCCGTGTCCTTAAAATGTTGTCTAGGATTTATATAAGTTACGCGAATAGGAACGTTTAAGAGTATTTAGCGATTGTTACAGCTAACACAATTGTTTGCAATACAAACATATTTAGGATCATAGTGTACATTAAATTTCCATGTAGCTAGGCTAGGTTTTTATGCAACTTGGACATCAGCAGTTCCTGAGGACTTGAGCATACCGATTTGTTTCTTTATTTATTTTAAGATTAAGCAATAATTACCGAAAGTAAAAATTTGTGGATATTTAATTGGAAGAGGGAATTGTTTCATTTCTAGTCATAAATGCGTCGCTCTATGCCTTTCTCAAGTTTACAATATATATAGATAGTTGGAAACTCGTCGAGGTAAAATAGAGAGATGTTGAACACGTGTGAGATAACAATGGTATACTGCATTATAAGCACCGTTCTAAGGCCTGTCTTAATTACTCAAAGGTACAACTGAAAAATGAGTACTTCACTCGCACCCTTGGAGCTAGTGATATATCGCACTGTTACGTTGGTAGCTGTGACCACCTGTTGGAGTGGTCATGGCGGCATTCTCAGAGCGGCGTGCCGCGTCTTAGCTGGCGGACGTGTTTCGTGCGGTTGTGGTGGAAGTACATGGATAATTGTGGATTTATAGACAGCAGTTGAAAATGAACGGGGTACGAAGGACGCCACGTCAGGTTTTTCAAGATACGGTAAGTGTAAACGTCTTTATTAAATTAATATGCCACATGTGCTCTGCATTTACATGCTGATGAACTGTCAGAAACCAGCAGGCAGCTTGTTCCGTAGGCTGAGAGGTGTTGTGCCGGTCGCAACCGAAGGGAGAGGGGGATTCGCGGCGTTGTCATGTTCATTATAGCCGTCACTTGTCCCCCCGTGTCTTTATCCTGTGAATTGTTCAAGAAAGTATTTATTTGTTAATACCTCTTGAATTTACAGAATCCAGAGTGTCCCGAATCTCGAATATAAGTAAGCTGTAATTGTATACTTTGGAACAAAGTGCGTGGTTCGAATATCGATAAGATATGAGAATTAATTTGTATACTAACCTACCTACATCGTTTCTTGCGAATTTCCGGACTGTCTTATAAAATAGCATTAAGTATGTGACTTTTATAAAATAGAAATGTAAAATAGATCCATTGACCTTAGAAGCAGTTAGTGTCTCTAGCAGTGTGTATATTCCCATCAAATGGAATTAGACATCCCAGATTTCAAGCAAGGTCCAATTTTACTCTTTGAAAAGACTTGTATACACCACACTATAATGTGTATTTCTCAATTAAATACCTGCATGACTATGTTACATTCCAATATTATTCTTCACTCTTTTTATTTATTTACTTTTTTTGAGGGGGGAGTTCTATGGTAAAAAAAAACTCGAAATGAACTTATTATATACTGACTTCTAATATTATATTCATTATTTACTAGTGTTGTGAGGAATGAAATACACCTAAGATTTTTAACGTGACTGCGAGCTTGCAAATTATATATTCAAACAATTTTTATACATGGGTACCGGGTTTTAATGTTTAATAACAGCTGAAATGCTGGAGTTTAAGGTACAGAAACACAAAGACGAGTAGTTCAATCACTCTCACATTGAGGAAATGTGTTTTTATTTGACAGGTGTGGTCAGCTAGAGGCCGGTGAGTGTATGGGAAGCAAATTTTCAAGTCGTTAATATGCTTTCATTTTGTGAAAACGTCTTCAAATCAGAAGTCATACATACACTGGGGTAGTTACAGCGTTAAATGCAATGGCCAGTGGCATTGTGTACACATAGTGTACTGAGTAAGGAAAATAATACTCAAACAATGCATTCTCACAAGCAAGCTGTACCCTTGTGATTGTTAGTAATGTTAATTTAGACTAACTTTAGATATGCAATTGAAAGAAGTGCTTGTGAATATTTGAATAACATTATTACATTCTGCGTATCTATAAAATTTATAAGCATATACCCAAAGTCCGGTTAAAAAAAATTAATTCTCTATTTTCAAAAATAGGAAGATATGATGAGATTTTTGCGTACTTTACTAAGCGACTTTCAGCAATTTAGTTATTCATTTTGCTTCACCTTTTTTATATTCAGCAAAACATAGTAACATTTTCATGTTCTGTGGGTCCTGGTGGTCTAGTGGTAGTTATACTTGCCTCATAAACCCAAAATCGCGGGTTCAATCCAGGTCAAGGTCGATGGATTTTTTCGGGTGTAAAAATCCTATGTATGGCTTACTTCGGAAGGGAAGTAAAGCCGTGGGTCCCGTGTCGTAGATTTATGGCACGAAAAAGAACCTCAAACCTGAAAGAAGAGACCTCTGATCAAAATTTTTTCGGCCGTTTCACGCCCTGAATAAAATGGGACGCTGATGGTTTTTTATTTGTTTTATTTACGGACGCTTTTTAACATCTCGGGTCATCAGCATCCAATTTAAATCAGGGCATGAAACGACCGACAAATTTTGCTCACAGGCATCTTCTTGCAGGCTTGAGGTTCTTTATCGTACCGTAAATCTAGGACACGGGAACTACGGCTTTACTTCCCTTTCAAAGGAAGCCATACTTAGGATTTTTACACCCGAAATAATCCATCAGTCCTGGCCGGGATCGAACCCGCGATCTTGGGTTTAGAAGGCAAGTATGGTTACCACTATACCACCAGAACCGACACATTGATGATCTGAGATGAAAGAGCGTCCGTAAATAAACCAAATCAACAACAATTGCAAGTTATATAAAAGTGTACACTCTTGTAGCTCTCATGGGAATAATATTATCATGTGCATTAAATTTGAAACGATCGAACTATTTGTTGCTACTGTAATGTGGTTTTAATTCTTGCCAATGCACGTGCTTATGTTTTTAAATCACACGAATCACTACTATAAATGGAAAAAATCGAGCATAAAATTTCATCAGATTTACGAAAGTGTTTCAGATAATTTTCTTTTACGGTTTCGAATGAGACTAAACATACTTATCTAAACCTGACATTGCTTCTAACGTTTCTTTTATACACGACATTATTATTATTATTATTATTATTATTATTATTATTATTATAGGAAGTTATTACATGAAAAAGAGGTTTTATTAAGAAAATAACATGGATATTCATAATATCAATCAATTGACTTCCTGTTACGGTACCAAATAGAACATATATCACGCCATAGGCTGTTCATGTGTTACCACATATTTATCAGTTACATTACTTCAAGGTACTCTTTCTTTCATATTGGTTGTATGTACATTTCTGAAATGGGTAGTGCTATTGGTGTTCTGCTTTTACAGAATTAAAGTTTAGTTAGAGGTTCATAATTGCAGCCCACACACAGATGTTAATGATTATTAGAATATGTATTTCTTGAAAAAAAAGTTACATTTTTTTCAAATGGAACAATGCCTATTGACAGCAAGAAAATAAAACTAGAGGAAATTAGAATGTCAGTGGTGTTTTTTGCACGATTCTAGTGCACGCAGTTTACGAGCTATCGTAATATTTTAAATACCTACAGTTGTCTGTTGTTTTAACCGCTTAGTTACAAGGCTACCATGTTCATGTTGTTTACATTTTGCTTCTTTATGCTGATTGCATTGGGACTTCTTTGCCAGTGCTTTATAATAGTTCTTGAAGTAGGAAGTGTTGAAGATGGTATTAACTTATGCTGAAAAAACGACGTGCTCATGGTGTAAAGAGAATGTTGGAAGAAAGCTTTCTTTATTGTAACGTGTAAGCTAGAAGATATCCCAATAGATTGTATTCACTGATTTTTTCAAAATCTAATCATTGGATAAGGCGGACCTATACGTTGTCCTGCCCGTTGACCATATTTGACCCCTTTAGACATTTCTCTGTAGGGAAAGCTATAAGACAAGTACCACATCAGAAGATATGAAATGACATATTACAGCTGCCTGTTCTGAAACATGCTGAAATGCTATAACATGTGCAGCAATCTTTACATTTTTTTTATTTGGTTTATTTACGGACGCTCTTTAACACCTCAGGTCATCAGCGTCCCATTCAATTCAGAGCGTGAAATGGCAAACAATTTTGCTCAGAGGCCTCTTCTTTCAGGCTTGAGATTCTTTATCGTACCGTAAATGTACGACACGGGACCCACGGCTTTACTTCCCTTCCGAAGGGAGTCATACTTAGGATTTTTACGCCCGAAAAAATCCATCGGTCCTGGCCGGGTTTGAACCGCGATCTTGGGTTTAGAAGTCAAGTATGGTTACCACTACACCACCAGGACGACAATGTTTATATGAAAGACTGGAAGCTTGTATTGTAACTGGTGGTCATTATTTTGAACACACTCTATGAAGACCAGTTTTCTCTTTTTTCTTGACAGTATTTGTTTATTCACTTTTCTATTTCTTAAGAGAAGGCTGATACATTGTACAGCAAAAACACAAGAGTACAAAATATAACATATTTTCTTGTAAATTCAGAAAGAAAATAAAACACACACGCACACACACACACACACATTAAATTAGAAAAATAAACATACGAATATCATAGCCTTCTAACTAAGCAGCTAAATGGAGCAGACAATTGTAGTTTTCATATATGATAGTTCGTAAACTACTTGCACTGAAGTCGTGCAAAAACATAATTGGCATTCTAATTTCTTATAGTTTTATTTTCTTGATGTCAATAGGCATTGTTCCATTTGAAAAAAAGGAACTTTTTTCAAGAAATATTCATTATAATAATTATTAAAATCTGTATATGGGCTGCAGTTATGAGCCCTTGACTAAACTTCATATTTGTGTGAAAGCAACTATCAACAGCACCTTCCAAAATGAGGAATAAATTGATAGGAAGTTTATGCACCGCCAAGAGTGGCCGAGGTCGTTAAGGCGCGAACTCGTGCGCGGGAGATCTGGGGTTGGATTGCCACCAGAACCGTGTTTTCCAGGTTTTTCTCAATGCTCATAAATGGCAAATGCCGGGGAGATATTCTACGCTTACTCGTGGAACGTTTTCCTTCCTTAAAAAAAATCCTTTCCCAATTATCATTTCATCTCATGTATCATCAGTATCCACAAGTCGGTCCTGGTGGTGTAGTGTTAACCATACTTGCTTCTTAAACCGAAGGTCGTGGGTTCAATCCCCGCCAGGATCGATGGATTTTTTCGGGCGCAAAAATCCTAAGTATGGCTTCCTTCGGAAGGGAAGTAAAGCCGTGGGTCCCGTGTCGTATATTTACGGTACGAAAAAGAACCTAACGTCTGAAAAAAAGAGGCCTCTGAGCAAAATTTGTCGGCCGTTTCACGCCCTGAATTGAATGGGATACTGATGACCTGAGATGTTAAACAGCGCCCGCAAAAAAAAAAAAAAAAAAAAAAAAAAAAAAAAAAAAAAAAAAAAAAAAAAAAAAAAGTTCACCGCTTGTGGTGCCTCAGTAGCAAACGCCATTAAAAAAAAGAAAAAAAAAAAAAGAGCTTAAGAAGCGAGCGAGGTTAGTGTCCGTTATAAACACTGAAATCGTTACTGTGCATGTTCTTATTACTTCCTGTTAGAAAATCCATAAATTTATGCAAATCATCCCCGATAATAGTCATGTCGTATATGACAGCGGGTAAATCCCTTTGGCTTCGTAACAAAAAGTGTTTTCCTAAAGTTAACTTAAAATTAACTAAGGAGGTTAAATGTTTAGGAAATTCAAGCCAATGTAAAAGCAAAAGAAACTTGCACAAAATAACAAAATTACTGATTCCTTAGTTCCAAATCCTACGCTACAATAGTATAAATGTAAAATAATAGAAAACAAGTATGCGTATTTTAGAGATTGGTGCATATGTTAGCATTTAGTGCACATAAAACCGCAATTATTTTGTTATTTTCGGCAATTTTTCAATTAATCAAATTTAAGAACAGGAAAAGTAATAAAAATGTATAATTACTTGACCGTCAAAACCTCCAATAAAGAAGCAAAGCCGAAAAAAAATTAAAAAAGGCGCGATTTAACCACATTATTTAATAATTACCTTTTATTTTATTGACAAATACTGGAATTTCATATCTATTTTGAAAAGAAAAAGTACATTTTCATTACATTTAACGTTTTAATTAATGGATCTGTAACTTCTACGTTTAGCATTTGTTCGTTAAACAACTTACGTTAGCTGCGGCAATAGAAGCGACTCGCGGAAGTAAAGCCAACACAGCCGATTTATGGGTAACATCAAAGGTGCCGAAGCAAATTATCCCTGCTATATATTCTTATATTATGTATGATCTGGGCCCTGTTTCACTATACAACTAGTCTATTAGTTACTAGCCGTAATGCCACCAGTTCTAATAAAACCTGTTTCATGAATATGTATTCCACAATGGTAGAATCATACAATTTTGTCATTAGTCACTTTTCAAAATTACTAGTGTAGCGACTGTATTCCAGCGTCGAGAAGGCTGTTTCATGGATATTTATTACTCCCTGAACTTTGTTGATGCGATTTTTTTTCGCGGCAAGTATTTTAAATCACATATTCAAACCAAGAAATATCATTATGTCTGCCACATCGAAAAGCATCTCTACTATTCAGAACAAAATAAAACAGTGCTGCATTTAATTAATGAAAATGAAGTTTTTACGCAATTCTCTGGCAAAATTACAAAGAAAGACAAAGCCGAAATGTGCAAAATAATGCAAATCGTGATAGCTTTGGAGTTAATTACATCGGAGAAAGATTATGCATGTGTGAGGGACACATTTTGGCCAAATATCAAGAAAGCTACAATGATAAGTGCTTTTATTTTGCTTTCATAATCGCCATTCATATTATTATGTACAAATAGGTGTAAGTAGCTCATTTACTACGGTATTTTTTTTCAGGCAAAAATAGATAATTTAAAAAGTATGGGAATGGGTTGTGGATATGAGACCACATATTGCGTAGATAACCCTTAATGAACTTTATAATTAAGATGCGTCGAGCTTAGTTGATAGAATCAATACATAGTATATAAATTCACCATTCGAAATTCACTGGTAGAATTCCATAGTTAACAATACGCAATGTTACAAGACCAAATGTTTCGTGAAACAGAACACTGATAAAACAAAATCGCACACTGATAACATGTCTGCCACGCTAGTAACTAGTAGTTTACGCTCGTAAGTTCTAGAAGTATGCACAAGAACGGAAGCTAGTTTTATTAGATCACAAGCCTGGTAAAAGAGGGCACTGATGTGCTAATAAACAATAAAACTAACCAGTCATACTCTTAATCCGCCTTCCATCTTGAAATTAAAGGGGGGGGGGGTATTATGGATTTAGTATTATGTGCAAAAGATCGATTTTAACTAAAAAATAAATACTTGTATAATGGAAGTGGGCATTTTTTTCTTGAATGGGTTGTTGAAATACCATGTTTATATCCAAGGTACATATAGCTAAGGGATGTTGTTGATTTGTTTTAATTTATGGACGCTCATATCGGGTCACCAGCGTCCCATTCAATTCAGGGTGTGAAATGGCTGACAAATTTTGCTCAGAGGCCTCTTCTTTCAAGCATGAGGTTCTTTATCGTGCCGTAAATATACGATACGGGACCCATGGCTTTACTTCCCTTCCGAAGGAATGCATACTTAGGATTTTTACACCCGAAAAAATCCATCGATCTTGGTCGGGATTGAACCCGCGATTTTGGGTTTAGGAGGCAAGTATGGTTACCACTACACCACCAGAACCGACAGGACCGGCATATAGCTAAGGGAAATAAAACAGACGCATATTTAGTTGTCATTCCTTCCTTGAAAGAATTTACTTTCGTACCTTTAAACGCTTGTCCCTTGGGTTTTATCCCCAGACTTTTGAAAATAAATAATAAACTCACTCATTAGCCTTTTGCTGTATGTATATAGCAACAACTTTCCCATTTTAAATGAATAGTGTATGGCTGCTACGGGTGACAGAATGTTATTTACGAGATTATGCTACGTTTCTCGTGCTATTTTCTTCAATTTAAGTTTATTTTATAAACACATTTACCGGCATTGGCCGTAAGATATTTGAATACAGAGGACGCTACATGCTACAAAGCTTAGTTCATTGAACAAATGCACGTGGTGGCAGACAGTAATACAAAGATGTGGTAAGCAATCGATAAATACAATGCCAAACTTTAATTTGGATATTGTGCTATCATAAACAGCTAGGGATGGCAGAGAACAAGACATAGACATCCAAATTAAGAAAGGAACTAGAAACATTAGGGATGAACTCCATTTGGATGGCGGGCCAGGGGAATAATAGAGCGCATAGAGAAAGAATAGGGACCGCTTGAGGGATATGGATAGGCAGCAGACAATTGCGCAATGCAGAGAGATGATTTCGCTGGAAGTACAATCGGGGCTAAAATCGGAATGACGTAACAGTACCTCAAAACAGGGTCTAAACTCACTAGACAGGCGCTCGCGTGACTTAGAATAGGAGCATGATTAAGATCACTGACGAATATGAGCGGAGAAATTGCCCCATCTGTGAGAAGGGTAAAACGTGGGCATATATTCTGGTTGACTGTAAAGGTACGGCAGAATGAAGGAAAAAGTATTTACCGCGCTCCTTTACAGGATCGAACAGAGAGAGATGGTGGCAAGGAAGGAGAGACGAGATTAGGTACATTTCTGATGTTTTTTTTTTATAATTGATTTATTTATGTACGCTCTGTAACATCTCAGGTCATCAGCGTCCATTCAATTCAGGGCGTCAAACGGCCGACAAATTTTGCTCAGAGACCTCTTCTTTCAGGCTTGAGGTTCTTTTTCGTGCCGTATAAATGTAACACGGGACCCACGGCTTTTCTTCCTTTCCGAAGGAAGCCATACTTAGGATTTTTACGCCCGAAAAAATCCATCGATCCTGGTCGG
Source organism: Metallyticus violacea (assembly GCA_030762175.1). NCBI lineage: Eukaryota > Metazoa > Arthropoda > Insecta > Mantodea > Metallyticidae > Metallyticus > Metallyticus violacea. The sequence continues at coordinate 53,370,572 of CM060840.1, read as the reverse complement.
GTTCGAACCAACGATCTTGGTTTAGAAGGCAAGTATAGTTACCACAACACCACCAGGATCGACAATTTCTGATCTGAGACAGCGTAGGTGTGAAAAGGCTGATAACTTGGGGGGGGGGGAGGGGAATAAATTGACTGAATCCATTTGTGTGTCATCCACCACAGTGGGATTTCGTTATATTTTATATGTATTTTAATATTTTTAAAAAGTACTCTTCTGGCATTTCTTATTTTATTCTGTTTTTATTTGTTTATTTTTATTTTATTTAGTACTTTTATTGTTGAATATACATATGTTATATCTAGTTGTGAATATCTAATGTAATATCTTGCGCTAAAACATACCGAACGTATAAAAACACGTTGGATCCGCGCGCCTGTTGAAGTTGTTTTGTATTATATTGGTGTACCTGTAATAATACACTCCTGCTAATACCTACCAGATAGACGGAACTTCAATATTTCTTATTTACATTTAGGTATATTAGCTGTAGAATCATTTTCGTACGTATTTATGGAGCAGTGGTTAATTTATTACTAGCCTACATTTTTGCAACCGGTAATTGTATTAATGTTCTCAGATAGGTAGTAGAGAAATAGTAAAATGAACAAAATAAGGAAATTAATTTTGAAAGGCAACCGGTTCCTTCAAAAATGCTTCACTGCCTAACATGATAATAGTGAAACATAAACAGTTACATTGTTCTTGGGTCAGGAAAGAGATTTCAGACGCAATGCCGCATGCAGGACTTGGCAGAAACACACGGGACGTATAAATTGTGCCTTCTCCCACGCAGCACATCCTTCCGGTGCGCTGGATTAGCGAGTTATAAGGGGGCACTCTCCCTATTCTGCTTGGAGTTTCTATGAGCACCTGCAGATCCGGCTGTGGTTTAAATCTAATGCAACAACGGCCGGACATGGATTGTTGTAAGGAAAATTACCCAGTTTCGATAACAAATGACCATCGTTCTTGAAAGTTTTTTACATGTAACTGTTACCAAATTACCGAAAATTGAAATTCCTTGGTCAATGGAGAAATTATACTTCTGTTAACTAAATGACCTGCAAATTTTGGGTTTTTGTAAGGCAGAGGGAACCAAAGAATGAAAATAAACGGAGTCAAAACAAGAATGTTAATTTAGATAAAACAATTTAAAACATTTTATGAATGTAGTATTTAATATTAAGCATGTTAACATTTACGTATTTGTAAATATATAATATATATTTCTCAACGAGAAATTAACACGGAGTCTTTGTGCACCGTTATAAGTACTAGAACTCGAAAAGCAGACGGACATGAATGGATCAAGCTAATCCATGCTTGTCAACAGCGAACCCGATACATATTTGTGTCCAAATTTTATGGTATGCCATAATAAATATTTTCAAGCCAATGCCGTAAAATGCATATTTAGGTATGTAAGTTCAAAAAAGAACTTGAAATCTGTGCCCAGTATCGTTTCCCCCCCCCCCTCTCCAGCCAATCATAGAATGTTTAATACGTTTTAGATGATCTTAAGTTTGTGACAATATTTCTTCCATGGTTTGTGATAATATCTTGCAGCACTATTCAAGACAAGGACTAATAGCCATTATAAATGAAAAATTAAATGGACGTTTTTTGTATGCCAGAATTTTGTTGGTCAGTTCATAATATGATACAAATTGATACAATTGCCATAGTAAAAAGTATGTCATTAAATGCTTTCATTGCTAAAATGCTGTCAGCATGTTACGATAGTATTAAGGAAACAATTTATATATTACTGAAAAAAGAATCAATCATTCATCTTCATTGTAATGTATATAATTACAGAATTAATAAAAGTAAAGATAGCCTGTTGTGTCCTTTAAGGGCAAAGGCCTCCTAACAGGTATGGGAAGCTCTTTTTTTCCTAACATGTTGAGTTATTCGCGTTAGTTGTTTGTATGGTATTTAAGATACTCTGTTTTGTATTTGGCTACCCTGTTTCTCAATGCACAAGTTGTTTCTCAAAAGATTTCTCTTTTTCTCTTCCTCTTGCTATTCCCGACCTCCGTGGACTTGCATATTCCTTGAAGAGGTCTGTCCATCTTCTTCTGGGCCTGCTTTGTGTCCTTTTTCTTATCCGGGGGCTCCACATGGAGATCTTGTAGGTCTATCTATTGTCCTTCATTCTTGCGACGTGCACGCCCCATTGCCATTTAATTCTGGTGTGTGTGATGTCCTGTCTGAGATAACTGGTTTATTACTACTGTAGGTATTTTGTCCCTCAAAGTTATTACCAGGATCTTGCTTTGCAATTATCTTTGGCATGTTTGGATTTTGTTCTTTAGAATTAATAAAATTGTATAAATTGATATTAGCAATCTAATAAAATAATAGAATTTGATAATGCTAACCTGTTCTGAAATATCAATATTTTTACTGATCATCAATTAATGAATCCGTCGTATTCTTTCTGATAAATATGGTAAGATTTTCTCGATATTAGTGACTAAACGTGCGCTAAAATTTCTTACGGTAAATTCGTCTTTGTTAACAACAATAACAATAGACAAACGAACTAAATAATTTCTGTTGATACAACCGCCATAAATATAATACAAGAGGACATTGATAAAAGAATCATTCATTAGATAAGGTACATTAATATGAATATTATTTTTTTTAATATCCGTTTATAATTAAGTGCAAAACAAAAATTTATGTCTTATAAGTTTTGCATTCGTAAAAATTGCGAAAATCACTTTGCTCTTTTCTTAAACATTTACTTCATAAAATAGAGTGCAAAATTAAATTAATATCATAATATACTATTAATAATATATGTTTATTTCCTGTGGGGTAGATTGAAATGAAACCCAAGGACATGTGTTGGTTTAAGCTAGTACAATACACCCTTAAAGGAAAGAATGCTTATGAATGTTATGATAACCGAAATATGTTTCTAAATTGTTTTTCACAATTGTTTTTACGACTCGTTTAACTCGATAAAAATATGGAACTTCTATACCCGGCTTTATGAAACCTCCTACTTCTGTTATAACGTTTTATTTTCTATGCACAACAAGGCTATGTTTATGGTCATTTAAAGTTCAACAAGTGTATTTCTGTACACTGTCCATAGGTAAAAGTTTTCTGGAGGGGTTAGGTCATGATCTGGAGTGCCAAAGGTTCTTTGAAATTAGGCAGCCATGGAGAAGTTGGTTATAATGTTCATGGACTGAGACGTTTGACATCTTGTCTATCAACTCTATTTCGTCAGTTGTTGCACAACTTCATTGAAAGTGCTTCCTTAAATCTCAAAGTTCACCGTTTCGTCGAAGAAAATGGGGCCATAAGTTGGAAGTAAAACCGCACACCAAACTCTAGTTTTTTTCAAAAAGCAGTGGTTTTCTTGGATAATTTTGAGATTCTCAGCAGCCCAATATCTGCTGTTTTGCATGTTTTTCTAACCTGACAGGTGAAATCGCGCCCAGTTCTTGCATTATGTTAAGGAGAGAATTCCTCGTCCGGTTTGTACAATACCTGAATTGCGCTCATGAGTCATGTGACAATGAGTAACTTGTCTCCTAGCTTAATCGGCGCAATGATTTCTTTGTTGAACTTTCTCGAACATCAACACAAGCATTGCAGGTCTGTGCTTTGTGCTCTCGCTAAGGAGCAGATATAGACTTTTTTTTTTTTTCTCTTGGAACATCGCGCGCATCGAATTGTTGTATTTTAATCAAGAATCTGTTTTCAGCACAAAAACACGCTGCCGAAAGGAATTCTGCATATTTATGATGTGAAATAATCGCTAATTGCATACATTTTAACTCAACAATAGTGAACGACAGAGGTAACAATATCTATTCCCCAGGGCCACTGATATGATAATCCAAAGAGAAAATTTAACTTTTTAAAATGGTAAATCTTATATGGAAGGTATTTTTAAGTATAAATGAAAAATAAATAGGAACTCTTAAGAGGCCTGCTTATAACCTCTAGCGGAAGGAGCAGAATTACGATTGCTAATTCATTTGTTTCGCAGCAGAGCAGGTTCTTGTGTATGCACAGACCAAAGCTGTTTTTACAACTAGTATTATCTGTTTCTGCGTACTTTACCGGTTGCGAATTCAGTGACTAATTGCTTACGTCATACTCTCGCAAATATGTTCATTTAAGCATGCATTTGATTTTCGGCGCGTTAAGCAACCGATTAAAATTATGTAAGCTTTCTAACGTATTCTAATTGTTATATAATATACAGTTCGGTGCTAACGACTCATATATGTGCACCTTATTTCCGTTAATGCTGTTATAGCTATGTTTATAGCATTGTGCCGTGCTTTCTACCTCGCCGCTCGTCTCGCTTTCTGCAATCACGTATGTTTTCTTATCAACAACCACACTAGCTATCTCACGCTCAGCGATAAAGTTAGCTGAAACCGGTATTATGTTTCCTTCTGTTCTAGATGACACGAATGCAATTTCTGCACTAATACATTGTAATTTGTTTGCTTCTACTACATCTATGCCATGTGTCGCTAAAATCGAGAGACACCGATATAGCACATGCGCGTTAATGATTAATAAAACTTTTAAGTATTTTAGGCAACTCTTTGATAATCAATATGGTTTGTAAATATTAAATAAATTAATATACTTCGGCACATATTTCACCAACACTAAGAACACTCTTTCTTTCCTTTCCTGCTTTTGTTTTCTATTTCATCATTGGTTTATGAGATTCTTTGGTTGAGTATGGCTTACATTTATGGTACAGCAAACCACATTGAGCATCACTACATTTTCCTCCACTCTTACGGCTTCTGTTGTTTTCATAATATTCCTCTTCCAGGAAACAATTCAAACGTATTTTTTTGTTCGCGACGATGCCAAGGCTGTTATTATGCTGAAGAGAAATATCATATATCATCTGCATGAAAATATAATTATAAAGTTGGGGACAACGATTGTGCTTATTTTATATTCGTAATAATAATAATAATAATAATAATAATAATAATAAGGCTAATTCTCCAAGTTCAGTAAAACACTAAGTAGATTTTCGTCGAATTTGCATGACAGTTTCTGATGTTATCACAATTTATTCAAAAGCCTAATTTCTTATACTGAAAAAAGTAACCTAACAAGTAGCTTTATTAAAAATGTAAAGTTTGCAGTTTGAACAAGTAATATATAATTAAAAAAAATATGTGTATAATAAATCCCTGTTAACCGAAACGAGTTTTTTGATGTTTAACTTTACTTAATTACAACATACATTAAAACAAAAGCAAATACACATCACATTTCATTATACTTAAGAAGTATGAAGAATGTGAGACAGAAATAGCTGCTATCTTACTGATAAAAAGGAGGCGAGATATTCTGCCAGAAACAAATTCATTTAATTACATTTTATTCAGTGTTTTTGATTTTGTGTTGTATTTTATTGACTTCGTGTTGCTGTTTTATTAGCACTAAATTTTCGTTTAACGTAATAGTAATTGTTTTAACTTTTATTTCTTAATATTAAGTATTATTTAAGATATTGCTTATTCAAAACCGGATCTGCCACCTTCATTTTATTTAATGAAAGGTTTGATATTTAAGTACCAAAGTAAAGGCATGCTTTATACCGGGTGTTTTCGTGATGATACAAACTTTCAGGGATGATGAAGGGAAAGTGTATCAATTTGAGATAGGAAACACCTCAATCGTAAGTTATAAGCCAAAGCCGTTTTTCGTAGCTTTCACGAAGTTTAACAATAGTACAAGCGTAGGAAATTCGGCCAAATTGTGGAGTACACCATAAGGGACTGAGAAAGAAATCCCATAATGCAATGCAGAATGCGTGAGTTTGAAACGTTATTTAATCATATCACAATTATTGTTCATCAACGCATGTTAATTTAACATGATGGTGCCCCAGCTCACTTTTCGCATGGTGGTCTTGAACACTTTAATCAGACGACGTTCCTTGAAAAATGTATAGCAAGAGGAGATCTGTTTCGTGGTCAGTTTGTTGGTCTGATCTGACCCCACTTCAGTTGGTTCTGGTGATGTAGCGGTTACCATACTTGCCTCCTACACCCAAGATCGCGGGTTCGAACCCGGCCAGGACCGATGGATTTTTTCGGGCGTAAAAATCGTAAGTATGGCTTCCTTCGGAAGGGAAGTAAAACCGTGGGTCCCGTGTCGTACATTTACGGCACAAAAAAGAACCTCAAGCCTGAAAGAGAGGCCTCTGACCAAAATTTGTCGGCCGTTTCACGCCCTGACTTGAACGGGACGCTGATGACCTGAGATGTTAAAAAGCGTCCGTAAATAAATAAATCAATCAATGACCCCACTTGAATTTTCTTGTGGAGTCATGTGAAAATTTTTGCCTACGAGCAACTTAAGAGAATGAAGATCTCTTTGTAAGAATCCTACCTGCCTATAACACCATCGACCGGATACGACAGAACTTACTGCGACGTTGTCATTCCTGTATCCAAGCTGAGGGAAGCCATTTTGAACAACAATGTTTTCGCAGCTTGTGAAAATAGTGACGATATAATAAAATGATTATATATACAAACATATTCTCATATTCCATTTTCATATGTACGCAAAAAACAATTTTGGAATACCTATGAGACTGAGACGTTTCCGGACCAGGGTTACCTATCTCATTGATGCATTTGCCTTTCTTCATCATTACTGAAAGTTTTATCATCAAAAAAAACAGCCGTATAAATGGCCAATGCAAACTTTTGGCTATTTGAGTATATCAACATCAGTGGCATGTAGGGATGCATTCATTCGTTCATTAATATAGTAGCAGTTAATACAAACTACTGGTTTTTCATTAAGATCTAAACTTAGGCAGTAAAAATTGGACATTTAAAACCATTTCCGAACGAAACATTGTTTCATGGATTATTTGTAACATTCATTCGTTCTCTGATTATTGTTTTAATTTAATTTATTCATTGATGACATATTACAAAATATAAGCAACAGTAACAATCTTTTGCCTGTAATAAATAACACGGAGATTCTTGGTCTGCTGTTTACAGATGACTTTGTATTTGGTTCCATTACTGCAAATGGTTTAAAATTATCTCTAAAAGAAGTAGATAATTACTGTGCAGAGTGGGGATTAAATGTAAATAGAGAAAAACACAAATTGTAGTATTTAAGAAAGGAAGGAACTTGAGTAAACATGAGAAATGGAAGAAAGGACGAAATAAGTATAAAGTGATGTGAGACTGTACTTGTTTAGGAATTAAAATAGACGCAGGAGGTAAATGGTAGAAACAAAAGAGATCAGTTTTGGCAAAAGAAAAAACAGCAATAATGACTGTTAGAGGTTGTCTATATAAAATGTCGATAGATGGAGGTGAAATGGCTGGAAAGGGTGTACAACTGTGGTCGAGACTGGAATGTTATATAGTATTGAAATACGGGGACTTGAAAATGGGCGGGAAGTGGTGAACCTATACATAGGATGTTTTGCAAGGAAGTTCTGGAGTTACCAATAGCAACAGCTAACGAAGTGGCTCAATTGAAATGGGAAGAGTAGCAAGGAAAGGGTGGTTTATTATGGAGAGAGCTTTGAAATACTGGTACAGGATCCTGAATTTAGATGAAAACAATTTGTTCAAACATGTTTAAAATGCCAAGATACGAGTTTACAAACCACCTGATGGATAACAGAAAATAATGGATTGGGAGATATTTTGGAGAAAAAGCGAAACAAACGAAAGAAGTTTTTAGAAGGGTATTAGAAGAAGATATAAAGATCTTGATATACAAAAGTTGTTTAGTCAGATAACCGATAAGAGGTCACTAGTATTTTCTTGCATTGAAAAACAATTAGGAAATAGGGAGGTATATGGACAACAATAATAAAGAAGAAAGAGGGGGGATAGCATGGTTAAGAGCAGGAGTGTAGAGGCTAAAAGGACAACTAAACGGCTATTCGCAAGGGAATGTCCATTATGTGGGGGGAAAGATGATGTACAACACAATTTATTCGAATACAAGGAAACAAAGATGTGGAAAAAAGAAAGTATATGGTCTAGAGCGAATAGAAATACTAATATAAATAAAATTTTAGACAAAAATTGTAAGAACATGAAGTGATATTTACAGAAAATTAAAAGAAATGGAAATGGACTGTTAAATGAGAGAAGAAACAATAATGTATGATTATAAATGTAAGAACTAAAGATCATTGTAATATGTGATTGTTAAATTTAAGCGGGCTGCCTATGTGAATAGTGCTCAGGGCCAAATTCAGTGGGTAGTGTGTTATATATAACAACTTGAAACAATTCTTCCGATCCATCCCCACTGAAATATAATTATAATGTATACGGAAGCATAATATTTTATGTATTGTAATATGTATTTTCGACATTATGTATGTATAAAGTGTATTGCGATGTAACTGTATCGTTTGAATTGTGTTAGGTGGATAAAAAGGAAAGCGCATTGGTGTTTTGTACGGTAGCCTGGAGATCAAGAGGGTCATATAAAATCTTTACAATAGGAAGACTGAACCTGAAGGTGTAGTGTGAAGTCATTTTTAAAAGGGCTTCTTTTGGAGGGTAATAAATAATAGAATTTTTAAACTCGTTAAGGTATCTGACCTAACAGGTGTTTTACCGTTCGCCCTTTTAATTCCATCCAATGCTGACGAATGTCGTAAAACTTTCAAAAAATGGCGAATGGCAGGTGTAGTAGGTGAAATTGAACCAGCCAATGGAGAATGCATGTTTGAAGTTTTAAAGATAGGCGCGAAGATTGCTCATGCTGTGTAACCGCGTGGCATCGTTAAAACCAACGATAGCTTAATTTAAATTTGAAGCGGTTGAAGCGTGCAGTCCTGAGTTCTTCATGCCGCGAGACGTACGCAGTTATTCAGTTTGAAGATTCACATTTCGGCAAGATACATTCAATTTAGTTCAGCTCATTCATTTCGATTCAGTTAGGCAGTTCGCAGAGGCAGGCAGTTATAAGATCTTCAGTTCGATGTAGAAGAAACAGTTCTCAGTACTCTTATAATTCGGCTTTCAGTTCCGTGCGCGCGGAACTCGTTTGTATGTTTCATACGCGGCAACTAAGTTTATGTTGAAAGTAACCAAGTCTGTCGTATGCAAAACTCCGAACACGAAAGAATTTGGACACGATAAAATACGCAATTATGTCGTTTCGCGTGCTGATTTACATTATCAAACTTCTCTCCCGGTCCTGTTGAGTCCAATTAACAAAATAGCAGAATCCCCTGAGAATTGTTGCCATTGAAGCGTGGGCAACAATGCCGAAGCGACCAATAATCAGTTTACGAAACCACTTCAAAATCGGCATCACAACTTGAGGCCATCAACGCCAACAACAGATCGCTTCAAGATTAGTGCCAACCTGGGACACAGCCGGAGCGACACCTAACATCATTATTATTATATCATTATTCTTTTTGTATTTTATTATTTTTATTGTGGTACTTGTCTCTTTTCTGTTTTTTAATAGTGTTTAACGCCCCTCTTTACTACTGAGGCACCACAGGCGATGGACACTGCTGATACATGAGATGAAATGATATACTGGGAAAGGATTTTTAAGAAAGGAAACGTTCCAGGCCTATGTTTAGGGTACCTCCGTGACATTTGCCATTTATGAGAACTGAAGAAAACCTAGGAAAAAAAACCTCAGTCAGGAAGGACGGGCCTGGCGGGATTCGAACCGCAGACCTTCCGCTCACGAGTCCGCGCCTTAACGACCTCGGCCACCCGGGGCGGATCTTTCCTGTTGAATATATCAACTGATATATTTATTTGTTCTTGTGTATTCTTTTTCGATATTTAGATGCTTTAGGCATAAAGTTTTTCTTTGTCTTCTTTACAGTACCCGTTTGTTTTCTTTTGCGCGTACACAAAAACCATAGTGTCTACCTAGTTCTTATCAAAACTAAAATAAATATATTTTCAGCGCAGTGATACTAATAGTATTAATAGTTTTCAACTTACTTTACTTACGTGTTGCAACTACGACACGCACGCAGTTTATCACTTCAATAAAAAGGAAACAGGAAAGCAGAGCTAGTTATGATGGCAATTTACAGGAAGCATGAAAACACGAATGCAAGCTAAGTAAAATTGACAAACCTTAACCTATTGTTTGTTTTATTCGTGAACCCGTATATTATCAAGTTTCATTTTAATGACGAACACCTCAAAAACAAATTTGTCTCCTATATTTTAGCACTGCGCATTATTAAGTAAACGGTTTCATTTAACTTTTTTCCTTCCATTTCCGCTAAGTTGTTATTTGTTGTTTTATTTAACATTTCTTAGAACATAAAATTAATTTAGCATATATTTCTTGGTTTCGCTGTATGTGTTATGTTGCAGTCGTTAGAAATAACTAATAACTCGACAAACTGTTTACATTTACCTTTGTCACAGTCTTTGAAGAAATCTGCTCATGTTACACGTCTATGACACCAGGACAATTCACAAGCACAGATATTTTTACTCTTTTGTACTCTTTGAGAGATTCGTGAGCATATGTTAGAGAACAAATATTATCAGCAATCTTTTAGCACAGTTTGACCTTCATTCGGTGTATGTTTAAGTAAGTTGTTTTTGTTAGAGCTTCATTCTCGCTCGCTTCGTTTCCACTCCATGAATCATATAGTCAGTAGATGTAGTCTGAAATGCAAATCACATTCCCCCAGTCCTCAGGCTTAGCCATATCCTGGATGAGCATAAAACTCTCGCACCTCTTTATCATAACCAGAATAGAAAGGGCCGTTTCCTCGTTGGGGAATCGCAGGCTTAAAACGTGTTATGTTTGTTCTGAATCATGAGTTCTTTGTCAATAAAAATTGTTGGTAACTATTTACAAGTGTTCCTGATAATTGTACTTTCGAATTTGTCAAAAATCTGTTTAAATTTGCCTCAAAATAACAAAGGAATTGATAAAATAAGAAATTGGAAGTTATAATGGTAGTAATAATTATTTAGATACGTATTCCCGCACCATTTCCACAGTCTTATGTTTTGTTATTTTGTTGAACAAATTAAGTATAGGTTAAACGGCTAAAATACTAAGGCTAATCGTGTTGTTGTTTAACATAGGGAAGAGTTAATTCTCCTTTAAGTTCAGGAGATTGTATATGGTAACTTATAACTGACATTGTAAACTATATTTTAGTAATGTTTGCAGCAATCGAAATTATATGGGTTTTTACAGTTTCTTAAATATAAATGCTAATAAAATTATTGCTTCGCTTACCTGCTAATTACAGGAAGCTCAACATGCTTTTTGCTGACTTTTAAGCAAAGCTAGTAATAGGAGACAGCATGAAAATTAACATTTTTTGTTCCACATTATATGGAAATTCACTTGTGTCCACTTTGTGAGGAAAATTTACTGGAAAAGGCATACATTTTCTGGGTTTGTAAAAGACAGCGACATTTGTGTGTGTCTGTTTTTCAGCACAAACAAAACTTAAGTGTATCTAAAAATGAGAGGCACTTGCACAACGCTGTTTTGTGGAAAGATAATTTTGCTATAGAAACAAGATTAGGAGAGCGTGTTGAAGGCAGCGTAGAAATTCAAACTAAAACTATGTAGGCTTTCGATCCCTTGTCATAATGTAGATACAATAAGGCAGACTAGATATTTCGCGGAATCGAATTCTGAGTGCGCATCTCACGAAATTGGGTTCAGTACCTGCATTTTTCTTCAAGTGGCGCTGCATAAACAAAGGGATAACATAGTTGAATACAAATCGAACATTAATTAGTACTTTTTAATAAGTTAAATACATATCAGACATATGAAGCAATCGAAACTCTTGTAACAATTTTTACAGAAAGTAAGCATTCCGAAATATTTACTTTTGACTCTAAAATTTAAGTGACCAGGTTCGTGGCGGTTGGAAATTATGTTGCTACTGCACGCTCCTCTGAATTCAAGTCCACACATAATTTTCTGGTTGCACAGATTACGGTTATAATACAAACTTTAATGTTAAATCTAATTTCTGTGAATAATTCTGACCAAATGCCATAGAAGTTCCAAGTTCATGCTTTTTCACTACTGGAAAGTGTTCCAGCGAATAATAGTTCATTCTTCTTCTCATTTGGCGAGTCTTGGCCTGCCGCGGGACCTCTGCTTGCTGTACCTCTGTCTTACGACTTCATTGATAAAGGCAGTGTTGCAGAATAGATTAGAATACCGGCATCCCACCGCTCGCCTATCACGAGGCTTTCGTGATCGAAGAACGCCACCTCTCCATCAGGCAACTGCGCAATTGTCCTCACGAGGCTAGATGGACCCCGTTCCAGACCTCCCTAACTTAGAAATATTCCTAAGTAGGTACGGGTAATCGAACCCGGACTTCCCGGCCAGCAATCAGCAACGCTAACCATTAGACCAAATGGGTTGATCCTTTCTTCGTTATTATTGTTTCAAGTTATGTTAGACTGTTCTTATATGCTAAAATGCACCTAAGAAATTGAATACAGAAAAATTAATACCTTGAGCAGGTATTTAAGCAATGAAATTAGCTCTTAGATAATGGTTTATTTTACAGTAATTTTGCACACCTCTTTACGACATTTTTTTCTCTATCCCCAACTTCAGTAATTCGTTAATAAGTATCATATGATACTGTACGGTAAAGCGCGGAAAACAATGTACAGTTTTCAGAAATCTGTCATTTACGATAATTATTTAACGTAACCTTTTTTGTATCTTGGTCATGTTCAGAAACGTCATGCTTTTTTTTAACTAAACGTAAAGTGGCAATATGGATGAAAAATAAAGTAATAATAATAATAATAATAATAATAATAATAATGCATTAAATACTTAACCATAATTCAGAAACCACCAATAAACTAGAAAAACTGTGAAAACCAGAATAAAAAAACACGATTTACTCATCTTAATTAATGTGTGTTCTACATAATTACTTTATATTTCAGTGACAGACACTGGGATTTAATATCTTTTGAAAAGAAAAAATACATTTTCATTACAGTTAATGTTTTAATTAATGAATCTGCAACATCCACGTATAACATCTGTTCGTTAAACACATGTTAGCTGCGGCGATATCAGATTGATTCATTGAGAAGTAAACCCAACAAGTAGCGAATTTAGCAGCAACAACATCAAAGTGCGGGCGTAAAGTTGTCCCTACTGAATATTCAGCTAATTCGTGAACACATTCCGTTTTTTTTTTTCTCAGAGGTCAAGATCGTCATAAGCGACTGTAAAGCTCATCGGCCTTTTTGATTTGCAATATATAAATTTACACTATAGATTAGACGAGGAGATGAATCGTAATTAAAGGCTGGATCCAAGTAATAGAGTTGTGCATTCTTCAAACATGTACCAATACAGAATTCTTCTGGACGGAATCAATAGCAGTACAAATCCCAAATGCTTCTCTTTCTATGTGAGAGATACGTAACCGACTTTCATGCGCGCGCGTGGTTTGTTGTTAACGTCAGTAGCTGCCACTGAATAATGCTGTGTGACAGGCGTTCGTTACATTCTCATTTTTTTGGGATAATTGAACGCTTGAATCAAGTTCTGTCAGAAACTAGGGGATACCTAATCAGAAATCATCCTAAAGATTAAGCAGGTTTACATAATGGAAGCACCCAAGGCCGAAAAAAGCACGACAGGCTCGGAACAATGTGCTGTTTGCTTTTTTGGACTATCAGGGCATTGTGCATCATGAGTATGCACCAGAAGGATGTTCGTATTCGTGACCCCAGAGACTGGAGCTGCGAGCCGCAAAGAACTGGCAGCTGCATCATAACACCGCTCCCGCTTATTCATTACATCCTGGCCAAGCAGGTGATTACGCATGTACGACTCTTTTGATTTCTGGTCTTTCCCGAGGATTAGAAAAACGCTAAAAGGATCCCGTTCTGAGAGGCAGGAGGATATAATGAAAAACGCGATGGCACAGCTGCGCACCATAACTAAAGAAACCTTTCAGCAACGAAAGAATCGCTGGACTATGTGGACTCATAAGGGGATTAGGAAGTTTTCAATCAGGTACAGAACTTTTCCCCCCGTCCTAAGGTCGGATACTTTTTGTATGTGGTAATTTTTAAAACACCCAAATTTATTAAGCTTATTTGATCATGATACCCACCTTATTGGTTCTTGTCTCCCAATGCCTGTTGCGTTGTAGCAGAGCAAGGTAGATATTAGACATTAAATTATTCCTTCAGCTCTCTTCAGATATGCATTTATTGACTAGAAAGAGGTTAACACCAGCGTTTCGTTCCATTGTTAATGCAGTATTGTCTTTTGAAGATAATCGACGTTGTTAAGGACTTGGGAAGATTAGAGTTTTTCTCTGATAAAGCAATAAAAATGTAACAGTTCCCGTAATTTCAGTGTTTTCAAAGTAAATTTCCAATCAATAAAGTGATGATCTAAAACTAAGAATATATTTTCAGGTCACGGCCAATTTCTATATTTCTCCGAACATTTTCATACATGGCAGATGACCAGGAAAATAAATTGCATTATTGATAAACAACTTCAATGTACAATAAGCTCATATTGAACGATGCTTTCACCAGTGGATACTGAAAGTAATTAAGAACTTTAAAACTAAATAAAATCTTCCAGTGTAAATCGCCATTGAAAACATTGCAAAAAAAAAAAAAAAATACTCAATTCTTACATCTTAGCGATATTAATAAAAGGGCTAGCGTGGGTCCTGGTGGAATAGTGTTAACCACATTTGTCTCCTAACTCCAGGATCGCGGCTTCAATCCCAGCCAGGATCGATGGATTTTTTCAGGCGTAAAAATCCTAATTATGGTTTCCTTAGGAAGGGAAGTAAAGCTGTGGATCCCTTGTCGTACATTTAGGGCACGAAAAAGAACCTTAAGCCTGAAAGAAGAGGCCTCTAAGCAAAATTTGTCGGCTGTTTCACGCCCTGAATTGAATGGGACACTGAATACATGAGATACATAAATAAATTAAATCAAGTTTGAGAGCTGTTGGTAAAAGCAAAGAATTTACCTAGATTTGCCCAATGGAGATATCCACACAAAGTTCTTGAAAACACAGGGAGTTTCTAAAGGCCAAGGTCACTCAGTCAACCAAGAAGATCAGCCACAATCTTTTGGGACTGTGAAGGAATACTCTTCATTGACTTCAAGGAGAGGAATACCACAGTTAATGGGGAGTACTATGCTGGCCTACTGCACAGACTACGTGCTTCCGTCAAAGAGAAAAGGCGAGGAAAGGGGCCGAGTGATGTGCGCCTTCTTCATGACAACGCGTCTGTGCACACAGCTCTTGTTGCAAAGGAAGCTGTGAAGAAATGTGGCTTCAAAGAGATGGACCACCCACCCTACAGCCCAGATCAGCTCCCAGTGACTGTTTCCTCTTCTCAAAACTCAAGAAGGACCTTTGCGGAAGAAAATTTAAGTGTGACGATGAAGTGATGGATGCTGTTTATGACCATTTTGCAGACAAGACTTTGACTATTGAGGGGGGGGGGATTGAAATGTTAATTCAAAGATATTGAAAAATGAAATATATTTTTTGTCTTTATCATACCTAGAAAGTTAGGCCGGAAACTTATGGACCTACTCTCGTGTAGCTGTAAGGGACCTACATCTCAAAGTGAATTATTATGCTTAAATATTGATAAATGCATATTAAAGTATTAAAATTATACTTTTATCTAAGAAAAATTACAGCATCTATTTAGCAGGAATGAAAATAATCCGCCCTGTACATCAAAAATCCTCAAGAGGTGGACGTAACCTAGTTCAAGGTAAGGCATGGCCATCTATGGCAAACAGCTGTTCCTTCCTTATATGACGTCACTTGTAACTTTTTACTAACACTTTATGTGTTGCACTTCTTTCGTGGAACAGAAAGTTACAAGACCTTACTTTACAAGCACTTGTACTAATATACTTGTATGTATTCTGTGGAATAGAGTCCAGGGGTCTACGAGGCTATTGTGGTAAACACTAGAGCACCAGGACTAGATAATAATCTCTTTGAAGGAGTCCTGAATAACAATCTAAACGCTAAACAAATATTTTAATATTTTTCCTTTATGCCCACTCTCCCTAATTCTAACAATGCCGCTACATTGGATGGAGAGGCATAGTAATTGAAGAAAGAAACAGTACATGAAAAAGAAACAGAAAGGTTCACTAGTGCTTATCCTTTATTCCTATCGAGTGTTGTATGTTGGAAGGAAGACTTGTTCGTTGTGTGAATGACAATACTTTTCTTCGAGTGCAGCGAAGAGGACAAGAATCCAGCGTCATCAAGGTCGGTCCACCGACCGGTCCTGAGCTCGCCTACACTTCTCAGCATGACATCACGATCTGTGGTGCCAATTCTTAAAAACTCGTTCTCTGACCCATCGCTGCCGCGTGAAAACCGATTTAAGGTTCTTTATTTTTAGATAACCAGTTCTGCTTGCCGTGATTTAGAATGCCAATTTGACCATTAGCGTCTTTAGCTTACATTCACAGATTAAATCGAGGAGCCTTGTATTTTTATATCAGTTCTGGAGTAATGTACATAAACATAACTGAATTCTATAGGCTTTCATTTCAAAACTTGCCAATCTAATTTACTATATATTTACGATATTGAGTAAGAAGTTTAAAAACAATGTTGATTGCACTTTTATGTTTTAAACCCTGATCCCCAGGCATCTCAGTTTTGAAATTTCAAATGACACCACAATCCTATGTATGATACAGAAGAGTCAGCTGTTACCTTATGTCGTTGCCTGACAATCTGGATTGCTGCATTCTTGTATGTATGTATTTATTTAATCTGAAATAGAACTTAATACCTCGTGGTGGTAGAGAAATAGTGGAATTGCAATATTTATAGCTTTTACTTACAATTACACATGTGAACCTAATTAAAACAGGTCAGCCTAATTATATACATGTCAACAATAATTTATGTTAAACATAATTAAGTATATTAACTAAATGTCAAACCTGGTTAAATAAATACACGTCAACTCAAATAAATACGTGTCAACATAATTAAGTAGGTACAAATTAAACTAATTAAATGTATCAACAAAATTTAATACATTTAAACTTAATTAAATACATTTCAACGAATTAAACACCTGTCAGCTTTAAATAAATTACAAACGAATTAAATACATATCAGTCTAATTAAATAATACATGTCAACATGTTTTAATCATTTCGATATAATTGAATACATTTCAATCCAATTAAAATATATGCCAACCTAATTAAATACATTTCAAGCTAATAATATATATGTCAACATAATTTATACATTTCAACATAATTAAATACATTTCAAGTTAATTAAACATATGTTAACGTAATTAAATACATGCAAAAGCTAACCTATAAGCTACAATATCTATCTAAGCTTCTCTCAAAGACTGCTGCAAATAAGTTATTCCAATCATCGATGGTTCTGTTTAAGAATTAAAGATAAAAAAAAAAATTCTTTTCGAAGTTGGAAGGAATAAAGCTTCAAAAACCTATTGAGCTTTTAATGTGATAATTGTGCTTTGGTAATACTGCAATACGAATAATTGTAATATTACCCAAAATAATTTTTCATTCTTCCAGTTAATTTACTTTTTTTTTTTTTTTTTTTTCGTTCCGTCTAAAGTGAAACAATAGCCCAAATTGCTAGGCAAAAGTAGTTGTGATAACAAGCGAATGCTCTTTAAATAAGTCGTACAATGAGGAAGGAATGTCCTTTGAAATTTCAAAGTGAAGGTGTTTTTTTTTTTTTTTTTTTTTTTTTTTTTTTTTTTTTTTATAATGGGCGCTCTTTAACATCTCATCAGGTTTCTATTCAATTCAGGGCGTGAAACGACCGACAAATTTTGCTCAGAGGCCTCTTCTTTCAGGCTTGAGGTTCTTTTTCGTGCTGTAAATGTACAACACGACCCACGGCCTTACTTCCCTTCCGAAGGAAGCCATACTTAGGATTTTTACGCCCGAAAAAATCCATCTGTCCTGGCTGGGTTCCAACCCGCGATCTTGGGTTTAGGAGGCAAGTATGGTAACACTACACCTCCAGGACGAACGAAAATAAAAGTGAAGTTGCTGGAGGTGTAATCAACATAGGTTTTAAACTTTCCTCTCAATATCTAATATGAATTTTTTTCTTTAAATTAAATTTATTTAAATAGACACCTATTCAAAATGGCAAGTTTTGAAATTAAAGTCATGTTAAACGCTTTATTGAGCACATAATCATAAGGAGGCAGGTATTTTTCTTTGCTCTTTGTAAAACATCTGCATTTATTTTAATACACGGATCTCTTAATAAAATTGCCCATGCATGACAAAACAAAGCTTCAGAATAATGATTGTAAAATTTGCAAGGTAAAACTCATATACATAGCTCTTTCGAGGGTAACAAAATGTATCATTTCATATAAGTAGATTAATTATGATGTAAAGCAACTGTTGCAGGGTAAAATGAATACAACCCCGAAAATACGAGAAAGTTGAAATTTAAGGAAAGGAGAAAAAATAAGATAAAATCTAGAACATTTAAACACTTTAAAATTAAGCATTGAACTTGAATTGCTTTCTTCAAGTATTTTAATTGATTTTAATATTGACTATGAAGACTATTAAAATTTAACAAAAGGATTTCATAAGTCACATCAATTAGTAAAGCAGTGAAAGAATTAACCTGCAGATTAAGATTTTTCCATATATTTTAGCAATTTGTGCATTTGAGAAGACCGATATTAAAAATTACATTATCTGCAGAAACTCCTCAGTTCCCAATCTTTTGAGCTAAAAAAGGATGAAGGTATATGGGCATATTTTAAATACAATTTAAATTGCAAAAGAAGTTTCTAAAATGCCAAATAACTATACACATTTCTTTATTTCATGCATCTATCACTGAAATATTTGAAGATTTAATAACTATCAGAAGAAGATCTTACCTATGCCACTGGTGAAGTTGCAATGCTCAGTACCAGCCGTTGAAATTTGAGAATATTTTAGACATTTTCACTGTCGCAAATATTACAATCTGGGTGGAGCATTTCTAATTATAGCGTTATTTTCAAGTGTCCTTGATTACATTTGCCGATTATGAGTGAATGTTTGACACTCCAGTTTCGGGTAGAATAAAAGTGGAAGAAGATAAAGTAAACCGTGATTTAATCTCATTGATAGCCGCCTTAAAAGATTAATTACTCGCAACTTCTAGATATACGAAGGTAGGTCCATAAGTTTCCGGCCTAATTATTTTCTAGATATGATAAAGAGAAAAACTATATTTTACTTTCCAATATAGTTATTCTTTATTGCAATACACTTCTCACATCTTTGAATTAACATTTCAATTCCCTCCCCCCAAACAGTCAAAAGTCTTGTCTGCAAAATAGTCATAAACAGCATCCATCACTTCATCGTCACACTTAAATTTCCTTCCTCGAAGGTCCTTCTTGACTTTAGAGAAAAGGAAATAGTCACTGGGAGCTGATCTGGACTGTAGAGTGAATGGTCCATCTCCTTGAAACTACATTTCTTCACAGCTTCCTTTGCAACAAGAGCTGTGTGCACAGGCGCATTGTCGTGAAGAAGGCACACACCATCACTCAGCTTTCCTCGCCTTTTCTCTTTGACGGAAGCACGTAGTCTGTGCAGTAGGCCAGCATAGTACTCCCCGTTTACTGTGATGTTCCTCTCCTTGAAGTCAATGAAGAGTATTCCTTCACAGTCCCAAAAGATTGTAGTCGTGATCGTGTAGATTGGTTGACGGAGTGACCTTGGCCTTTAGAGGCGGTGCTTCGCCAGGTTTACGCCGCTCCATTGACTCTCTTTTGGACAAGGGATCATAGTAGAGAGCCATAGTAACAATGTAACAATGGTTTGCAGAAATTTTCTATCGTTGCCACGGCAGAGCTCCAAAAATGCCTGTCAACAGATGACTCGTTGCTGCTTTTGGACTGAGGAAAGAAGTCTAAGCACCCATCTTGCACTAACCTTATTCGTGGTTAAATGTTTATGAATAATTCGAAGGACTGTTGTTTTAGAAAGGCCCAACCTTGCTGCTATTTCTGTAACTTTGAGCCGCCGGTCTTCCACAATTTCTCCTTCCACAAGAGCCATGTTTTCAGGAGTGAGCACCTTCAAGGACCGACTTGCATGCTGTTCGTCTTCAATGCTTTCTCGACCCATTCGAAAAAGTTTGACCCATTCTTTTACGGTAGGATATGAGGGGACTGCTTCCGCTTATACACCGTCAGTAGTATATATCCCTCCTCGCGTGATTTTTATATCAAATTGATATCAAAAGGGGTGGGGGGTGATATCAAAAGTGGTGGGAGGTGGGGGTGGGAGGTGGGGGTGGTGGTGGTGGGAGGTGGTGGTGGTGGGAGGTGGTGGTGGTGGTGGTGGGGGTGGTGGTGGTGGGGGTGGTGGTGGTGGTGTGGGTGTTGTGGGGGTGGGGTGTTGATATCAAAATCTCAATTTGAATTGATATCAAAATTTCTGTTTGATTAAGCGATAGGAAAATCTCTGTTTGATCGAGTGTTGGATTTAAATCTCCCGAAAAAAGTGTGTGTGATCAATTAATTACGTTGTAAAAAAATGGAGAGCCCTTCCGCCACTGCGTTGGCAGTTCGCCACTGCTCGCTCCCCCCACCGCTCGCTTTCGCCGCCCGCCTCGCTTTGTTCGCCGCCCGCCTTGTGTCCCTCGCTTTGTTCGCCGCCCGCACAATGCTTTTGCGTGAATTCGGTCTTCAATGGGTGGTTTCTTATTCGTTTGTATATATTCTTTTTAACAAAAACTCTGTATTTTCTCACACAGGGTTAGAAAAGTCAAAAACAATATGTGTGGGTTTTTCTTTACAGAGCCAAACTAAAAAGTTCTTTAACACGTTGGCTCGCTCTGTACACCACACAATGCTTTTTGTTCCCTCACATGGGAGTTGTCACGGTGTTTTCAAAAGTCGAAAACAATATGTGGGTATTTTAAAAGTTTCTTTTTCACGTTGCTTTTTCTCTGTATTTCTAAAAAGCTATTATTTTCACAAGGAAACAAAAAACATTCTTCTAAAATCCTATCTTCAGAGACATTTAAAAGTTCTTTCTTTCGGGGGAAAAGACATTGTTAATAAAAGTTCTTTCACATCGACATGGGTGGTTTCTTATTCGTTTGTATATATTCTTTTTAACAAAAACTCTGTGTTTTCTCACACAGGGTTAGAAAAGTCAAAAACAATATGTGAGGGTTTTTCTTTACAGAGCCAACTAAAAGTTTCTTTTTCTGTATTTCCATGCTTTGTTCACGCGTGTTTATAAAAGAATTCGGAGGCCATCTTTTCTTCTTCTAAAAAACCGAGTCAATGGATTGTTTCTTATTCGTTTGTATATATTCTTTTTAACTTGTATATATTCTTTTTAACTAAAACTCTGTATTTTCTCACACAGGGTTAGAAAAGTCAAAAACAATATGTGTGGGTTTTTCTTTACATAGCCAACTAAAAGTTTTCTTACTAACACACAGTGACAGAAAAAAGTCAAAAACAAGGGGATTCTTTTTTCTTCTTCTAGCAAACTCACACCGCGTACCCGATGGAAGATTAAAAAAACCTTCCCCCACCATTTGTACGACGATTGGCTGTAGGGTTATGCATGCGCAGTAGAAACCTCACCTTCTCATTGGTTGTGGGCGTGGTCTTTGTTGTCTATTGGGTGTGGGCGTTATCTTTTGTTGTCTATAAAAGTTCAATCGCGACGAAAGATGCTTATATCACGTGGTAATCATGTCTGCCAAGGTTGTCAACTACGGAGACGAATCTTCTGCCGATCAATCTTCTACAAACACTTCCATCAGTGACCAGGGGCCCGAGTCTTCGAGGAATAACGGAAACTCCGGTACTGGGAGTCTAGTTGAAGGGTTCACGTCGGTTTTAGAACAGTTCGTCAACAAAAAGAAAAGTTGTGATCATCGCAAGAGAACACGTTATGGGGGCAAGCTCACTCTTAAGAGAACACGTGGCTTCTCGGGCGGTGTGGCCAGCAAAAGTGATCAGACCGGAAACGGTGAACCATACCGTCCTGCTGCTTCGTCTTCTACCGGAGCTGCCTCGCCTTCTACCGGAGCTGCTTCGCCTTCTACCGGAGCTGCTTCGTCTTCTACCGGAGCTGGCTCGCCTTCTACCGGAGCTGCTTCGTCTTCTACCGGAACTGCTTCGTCTTCTACCGGAGCTGGCTCGCCTTCTACCGGAAATGGTGTACCACCTTCTCTTGTTGACAGCATTGTGCCACAGGTAAGTGCAACCTTGCAACCATCTTTCGAAATTATTAACCATAGCCAGAGGGCAACTAAAAAATTTTATTCTGGGTACTCTGAAACTGAAATTATGGTGAGTTCGATGCCTAAAGATGCAGATCCTGACCAATGGGTTTCCAAAGTGTTTCATGATTATTTATCATTTGTTGATGACAATCTGCTAAAAAACCAACCAGGGTTCGTAGGAATAACCGTTCATGATACCAAAAATCCTGCTAGACCTTTTAACATGAGTGTACGTAGGTTTGATCAGGTAAACCCCGAGGCCGTATTGAAATCAATGGAGAAAATAATGCAAAGTAACAAAGAATTTTTGTTGGGAGGGGCAATCAAAATTTCGTGTATTTGGACAAATGAAATATCAGGTTCATGTTACAAACGCTGCGACGACTGTAGTAAAAACAAAGGTATTATAGAAATTAAAAACAAAGACAATCTTTGTCTACCTAGAGCCATCGCAGTGTGCAAATCCAAAATTGACGGGGATGTTCATTATGGTTCTATTACGCGATATGACCGTCTGCAAAAACAAAAAGCTGTAGAGTTGTGTGAGAAAATAGGCAAAACCGATGGCCCGTTTACACTTGACGACGTGAAACTCTTTGAAATAGCGCTAAAGGAGTATCCTATCACTGTTTTTGGTGGTCATAATGGTAAAAATGTCCTCTACAAGTCGGAAATTAACACCGATAAACACATCGACGTAATATTCCACGACAGCCATTTTAATGCAATTGTAAACCTACACGGGGCATTCAAATGTAAGTGGTATTGCCGACATTGTAATTTTCCCTCACTTAATAAAAAAGAAACTCACAGGTGTGATCTAAACTGTGTCAAGTGTCGACAGAGGTGTCCAACATCATTTGATAGGTATGTGAAATGCGATTCATGTCATCGCGATTTCAACGGGGAGACCTGTTTTAATAATCATTTGATTAAGGGGAAATATTACCCTAAATCCATGTCAGTATGCGACGTGGAAAAAGTATGCCCGTTGTGTAACAAACTTGTGAATATGAGGCTTAGGAAAACTCCTCACCAGTGCGGAGAAATTTATTGTGTTACTTGTAAGGTTCATGTGAATGCCAACCACGAGTGCTACATTCGACCGTACAATTCACCAAATTTGCGAAAGAATTTCGTGTTCATGTTCATAGATTTCGAGTGTACTCAGAACACGCTTTATTCCACAGACGTGTTTGAACACATTCCTAATCTATGTATAATGCATAAAAGTTGTGGTCTGTGTGTGGACAAGTCTCATAAGATGCCCTATTGTACACAGTGTGGTGTTAAAGAATGGGTATTCGACAAGGAGCCTGTAAAAGAATTGTTTGACCACATCACACAACCAGGGTTCGAATCCCGTGACATTATTGTCATAGCACACAACTTGAGGTCGTATGATGGCCAGTTTTTGTTAAAACACATGGTGGGCACCCTAAATTGGGACCCCGAACTGATTATGAATGGAAGCAAAATTTACAGAATGAAGTATAAGAGTGTAACTTTTCTAGACTCTTTGAATTTCATTCCTATGCCACTGTCTCACTTTTCAAAAACCTTTCAACTGCCTGAATGTAAAGGTTATTTTCCTTACCTGTTCAACACCAAGGAAAACGAAAAGTATGTTGGTCCTGTACCAGAGCAAAAATATTACTGCCCAGATGGCATGAGTGTTGATGACCGCAAGACTTTCGAGCAGTGGCATAATGAAAAGTTGTCCTCAAATTATGTCTTTGACATGAAAAAAGAAATGGTTACTTACTGTAAAACTGACGTTTATCTCTTGAGTCAAGGTGTTTCCAAATTTAGGAAACAATTTATTGACGAGAACGGTATTGACCCGTTTAGAGAATGCGTCACCATAGCTCAGGCATGCATGAATGTATATAGGAAACGGTTCATGCCAAGAAATAAAATACCACTTATTCCCGCAGGAGGATACCGTTTAGCTGATAAGCAATCGCGGGTAGCGTGTATCTGGCTGTCTTGGTTGGAACAGCAGCAATCAACCATCATACAGCATGCTTATCGGTGTCGGGAAATTAAAGTTTTAGGGCATAAAGTGGACGGGTACAAAGAAGAAGGGAAATGTGTCTATTTCTTTCATGGATGCTTCTACCACGGTTGCACACGTTGTTACCCGAATAGGAATTCAAGGTTATACAACACTGGCAACCAGACCATGAGTTCCAGATACGAGGACACCGTGAAGGTCACGAAGATGATGAGGCATGCTGGGTATAACGTGACCGAGATGTGGGAGTGTGAGTTCAATGGTTTGATTAAGACCAATAGGGTTTTGGCTGAATTTGTCAAAAGTTTTCCCTACCCCGAACCTCTCAATCCACGAGATGCCTTCTTTGGTGGACGTACAAATTGTACGAAAACCTACTGCGAAGCCTCTGGAGATATGAAAATGTTTTACTATGATGTGTGCAGTTTGTACCCGTTCGTAAATAAGACCAAGGCTTACCCTGTTGGACACCCAAAAATTCATGTGAATAATTTACCAAATTTGCAAGATGTTGAGGGCGGTATTGTAAAGTGTAAAATTCTTCCCCCAGAAAGACTGTACCACCCCGTCCTGCCGTCGCGCATTAACGGTAAACTTATGTTTCCGCTATGCCGAACATGTGCAGAGATGGAGAATCAGACAGAGTGCACGCATACAGAGGACGAAAGATGTATGACAGGAACCTGGGTAGTGGACGAGATTAAAGTCGCATTAGAGGAAGGTTATAGCGTGATTCACGTGTATGAAATATGGGAATATGACATGGTACGCTATAACCCCATCACTGGAGAAAAGGGGCTTTTTCAGGACTATGTGAATCAGTTTCTGAAAATTAAAACCGAAGCCTCCGGTTGGCCCAAAGACTGCGACACTCCTGCCATGAGAAACGAGTATATCGCACGATTTTTGGAAAAAGAAGGCGTGGCACTGGATAAAGACGCTATTGAAATCAATCCTGGCAGACGTGAGTTGGCCAAACTGATGTTAAACTCCTTTTGGGGAAAATACGGCCAAAGAGATAACTTGTCCACATGCGAGCTTGTGAAAGATTATTCGAGGCTCATAGACCTACTTAATGACCCAGGTGTAGAGGTACAGTCTTACCTGCCCGCTACAGAGGAGGTAATGTATGTGGTGTGGAAACATTGCGAACAGAATCCTAAATTGAATTTTACTAGTAACACAGTCATAGCTGCATATACAACTGCCCATGCAAGAATCGAACTCTATTCCTACCTTAGGAGATTGGGCGAACGCGTGTGTTATTTCGACACAGATTCTGTTATAGCCACGTACAGACCGGGGGAATGGATGCCAACCACGGGACCATTTTTAGGCTGTATGACAGATGAAATAGAAAAGTACGGCGATGGAGCGTATATTTGCAGATTTGCATCTACAGGTCCAAAAAGTTACACCATAGAGGTTAAGTGTGGAGATAAGACGCACTCTGTCTGTAAAATTAAAGGCATCACCCTCAACTCGGGGAATTTGGAAAATGTAAACTCCGACGTTATCAGGAACACCGTGCTGAGGGATAATTCAATGTCGGTAGTACTTGAAGGCACACAGATTTCTAGGAAATTTCTAGGAACTGTGGTAACTGAGTCTTCAGTGAAAACCTATAGGATGGTGGTCAACAAACGTGTGCAGTGTGAAAACTTTGATTCCTACCCGTATGGGTATAAAAGAAGGCGTGTCTAAATGAGATCACATCAGTCGCCCACAATGTCTACTAACCAACACTTTAAATTTAATTTCCCGTGCACTATGCTAATTGCAGGTCCGTCGCGGTGTGGTAAGTCTACATTTGTGAAAAATTTAATTAGTAATGCAGACAGAATGTTTGACAGACCCGCGAGAAAAGTGTTGTGGTGTCATCCATTAGAATATTCTCCTAAACCAAGCCCGTTCTTCGCAACCCATGCAGGTATACCAGATTTGGACACTGTTAACGAGGGGGATTTAGTTATTTTGGATGATTTAATGTATCAAGCCTCCGGGGAAAACGTGTCAAATTTTTTCACTAGAGATTCACATCACAAACGCTTCGGGATTATTTACATATTACAAAACGTGTTTCCACAAGGAAAGAAATTTCGAACTATATCTCTAAATGCAAACTACATTGTCGTGTTTAAAAACAATAGAGATAAAATGCAAATTCATAGGCTTTGTCAACAGATCGAACCAAAGAACTCTAGGTTTCTTTTAGAGGCATTTGAAAAAGCTACTGAAAACCCACACGGGTATCTAGTGTTGGATTGCACTCAGTACACGCCAAATCAATACAGGTATCGAACCGGCGTCCTACCAGGGGAAACGCCTTCTTATTTTATACCCAATTGTTGACCACTTTTCTGAAGGTTTTATTTGTGTGCTTCCCAGAGAGTTTAAATAAACGAGCAACGATCACACTTCAGTCATTTAATCACAGACATAGACAGGATGAGCATTGCCAGACTGAGTAGCCCACTGATTGCAAGGCAACATGCAAATTTGTCAGTGCTAGCCAAGGCTAAACCTATTTTGCGACAAAAACTGTTGAAAAGTGCTAACCCTCAGCTAATTAAAGCCATTTCCGAGTGTGTACTCAACGTGTGCAGAGGTCATGTTAGTTTACCTATAAATTGTTTAAAACGCTTAAAGAAGCATAAAGCTAGCTGGAGAAAATTAATTAACAAACGACTTTCCTTAAAGGAAAAGAAAAAGATTCTTGTACAGAGAGGAGGTTTTTTACCTGCTTTTCTACTCCCGATATTGGCTTCACTCGGTAGTGCACTCGTGTCAAATTTGAGTTAAATGAAGCACGGTAAGCAAATTATACTAGCTTCACAGCCAAAAGCTGTCGAAAAGCTTCACCTCGTGGACAAATCACTTAACCAACTCATCAGAGAAATGAATAAATTACAGCGTACACATTTACCACACCCTGAAAAATGGCAGTTGATAAAATATAAGTTGGCCAACTATCTCGATCTTATGTCACAAGTGAGGGAACCATACCTTGAAACCAATGGTATCGAGTCACAAGTGAGGGAACCATACCTTGAAACCAATGGTGTCGAGGTAAAGGAGGAAGAGAAATCGACAAAGACGAAAGTAAATAAAAGCCGATTACCAGTAAAAAAGTCTTATAACCTTCGCAGACAAGTGTGGGAACAACTATGAACGCACTGAAGAAAATCTATTTCAATCCTGAACACTATGCTGGTTTTGGCACTGCAGACAAACTTCGCAAGGCCACAGGTATACCGAAATCTAAGATCGAGTCGTTTCTTCAAACACAGGATAGTTATACATTTCATAGACCGATAAGAAAACGGTTCCCCACCAGAAATTATCACGTGACTAACATGGACGACCTTTGGGAGGCCGATTTAAATATTATGAGTGGCGTAAAGGAGCACAATAAACCATACGTTTACATCTTGACGGTTATTGATGTTTTCTCGAAATATGCTTGGGCTATACCATTAAAATCAAAAGTAGGGGGTGAAATTACAGAAGCGTTTAAAACTATATTCGCTCATCGTACCCCCAAGATATTGCAAACAGATAAAGGAACGGAGTTCACCAACAAAACCTTTCAAACATTTTTAACCAAACATGGTGTAAAGTATTACACTACAAAAAATAATGTCAAAGCCAGTGTTGTAGAACGTTTCAATAGAACCTTAAAGACGAAAATGTGGAAATATTTCACACATAAAAATACATATAGATACGTGGACGTGCTTCCTGCACTTTTAAAGTCTTACAATAGTTCCTTTCATAGGTCCATAAAGATGGCTCCAAAGGATGTCAATGAAGACAACATTTTGCATGTTTACGAAAATCTTTATGGTCGGAATGCAGACAAACCACGTAAAGTTAAATTTAACGTGGGAGACCATGTGCGTATATCTAAGGAGAAAATGAAGTTTGCCAAGGGGTACGAGCAAAATTGGACGGACGAAATTTTACAGATTGACGAGGTGGTATACGGCTCCCCCGTTGTGTATAAATTAAAGGACTTGGGTGGGGAGGCCATAGACGGTATCTTTTACTCCGAGGAGATACAAAAGGTAGCTCCCCCGGCATCATTCAAAATAGACAAAATACTCGACACTAAAGGCCGCGGTCGAAATAAACAGTTTTTGGTTAAGTGGAGAGGTTATCCGACCAAGTTTAACTCGTGGGTACCGGGTTCGAGTATCAGCTCGATATGATTAGAACAAAACCATTTTCCCTCACGCTCGTGAGTAACGCCTCTATGGACCATTTCACTGACAATACAACTTCCAGATTTTCAAACATCTTACCCGAGAGAATAGTATTGCAAGGAGAATGGGAAGTCGCACTGCAAAAGGTTAGGTACCCTGTGAAATTCTATAACGTAACAAATCACGAAAATCAAATCATTGGTACAATGTATAATATGGTAGCACCAGTGACACATTCAAAATTTAACTTACAATTACCACATGGCATCGTGCACAATTCTAAGGATTTGGTACATGCTGTCAACTCAGTTATACGTGAAAATTTGCAAGTCGAAGACTTTTTCATTTATAACGAGAACAAAAATACTGCCAGCATCAACATCAAAGTCGCACAGAACAGTCATATCCCCAGCAGCAAATATGTAGGATATATAGAAAATGCTGAGTCCTCTAGGAGATCGAAAACAGAAACTAAACCCCCTGAAGGCGCGAACCAAACGTTAAAAAACAAAGCTAGAAATATTGCTCCTACTAGAACTCCAAAACCTATCAATCCTAAACCACCAATCCCTCGTAAACCGGGCACTTCTCCTACGGTAGAAACGCAGGAAAAACCTGACATTCCTCCTAAAACCACGTCAAAGAACCTAATACATGTGCTGGTTTTGTCGCCATCTTTGGCCAAGATGATGGGGTTCGAACCTTACACAAACGTGGTTGAACAGGAAATTGGCAAACACCCTGTAGATCCGTACATGGGTTTCCCTTACGAAATGTTCATTTACTGTAATCTGATAGTACCACAAGTGGTGGGCAACACGTTTGTGCAAGTCATTGAAAGCGTCTCTGTAGAGTATGAAAAACGTGACAACACCTGCATGACTATTGAAAAGTCGTTCATTCCACTTAACTGGGTACCTTTGATGCAACAGGACTTTAAAATCGTGAATATAGATTTAAGGAACGGTTATGGAGATTTCTTGCCATTTGTAGACGGACTTTCCTCTACTATAGTTCTAACGTTTCGTCCGAAACAGACATAATGGAGCTGGATACTGTCACCAGATATTACTTAAACCAGGCAGGAGGAGGATTATACAATCAAGATTTTCACCTGTATAGAGGCAAGCGTTATCAAAAGGGTAGCGGCTTGTTCTCTGCTCTCGGCGGTCTTTTCAGAACTGTGCTACCGTTTTTCAAGAGCGGAGTGAAAGCTATAGGTAAAGAAGCATTGAAAATGGGTGCCAACGTGCTTGCAGATGTTGCAAGTTCGGGGGTACCGCCAAAAGAATCTTTAAAGACTAGATTGAAGGAGGCGGGAACTAACTTGAAAAGGAAAGCTGATGTAAAGATAGACTCTATGATAGGCACGGGTCTATTAAAGCGCAGGAAGGGTGAAATATATAATCAGTTTAAGACTAAACGCCGAAGACGTAAGGTGCTAGACGTATTTTCATAATGGCTGACGAATCGTTGGTGCACATGAGTTCGGAACTAGACATCTTTAAAGACTTGCCCGTTCAAATGAACGTGGAGGAGTACCGTTACATTTCTCTAAATCCACAAAATACACTTATGAAAAATGCCCCCATCACATTTCATTACTCTGGCAATGCTGACGATTACCTCGATATGACTTATGTAGTACTTGAGCTGTTCGTGCGAATAGTGGATGACGGTGGAAACGACTTGAAAGAGGACAAACAGGTTACCTTTGTAAACAATTCCCTAAATTCCTTGTTTCAACAATTGGAAGTATCACTCAACAATGTCACAGTTTCCATGCCTCAACCAGGCTACCCCTATAGAACTTACATTGAAACGTTACTCAATTATTCGGAAGATGTCATGAACAGCAGACTAGAGTCCACACTCTGGAAAAAGGACAAGGGAGGAATGATGGACACGTATGTAACAAATGATGGAATTAAGTGGCGTAACGACTATACCAAAGGAAGCAAAGTTGTACAGCTAATGGGCAATCTTTCCAATGCACTCTTTAATCAGGAAAATCTGCTCTTGAACAATGTTAGCGTCACCATCAAACTCTCCCCCTCTTCACCCAACTTTCATCTCTTTTCGGATATAAAGGACTTTAAAGCCTACACAGAGATTCAGT
The DNA here is from genome assembly GCA_030762175.1 of Metallyticus violacea. Lineage (NCBI taxonomy): Eukaryota > Metazoa > Arthropoda > Insecta > Mantodea > Metallyticidae > Metallyticus > Metallyticus violacea. Next base: position 53,339,896 of record CM060840.1, on the reverse strand, counting down.
CTGCTAGACTGATTTTGAAAGCTGTGAGGCCGTCCCCGACCATCAAACTTGCCCATCAGGCTGTGTTAACAAAGAACAATGCAAAGTACCATCTCAAAGATGTAGGATTTCACGCTCTCAACATTCCAAAGGGGGTTAGTAATATGACTTTCAACGATGTTTTCATCGGGCAAATACCTCGAAGAGTGGTAGTGGCGATGGTTGCAGACCAGGCATACAACGGCAACATTAACAAAAACCCATACAATTTACAACACTTTAAAATGAATTCGTTTCAACTGTATGTGAACGGCCAGCCTTTTCCCTCACAACCCCTACAGCCCGATTTTGATGCAGGTCACTTTCTCCAATGTTTTCAAACTCTTCAAGATGGTCTCGGAATACACTTTAAGGACGAGGGGCATTCAATTTCCAGACATCAATATTCACACGGTTACACCATTATGGTGTTTGATCTTACAGCCGATATGAGCGCTAACGAGTCTTACATTTCAGGGCAACGACACGGTACTGTGTCTATAAGTGTAGGATTTAAAGATCAAACTCCAGAACCTATCAACCTGTTGGTGATGGCAGAAGTACATCGCACTATAGAAATTGATGCTAACAGGACCATTTTGGTATCATGAATACGCTGCAAATACACCGACTTCTGTCTAAATGTACACCACACTTTTTAGGCGTGTACGCTTGCGACCAATTGTCGTCGATAAATTTGTATAATAGACAGCTTCCCATAGCAGTTGTCATTAACACTGACCCAAGCACGAAACCAGGGAAACATTGGATCTGCATCTTTGTTGCAAAGAACGACCGGGGGGAATATTTCGATAGCTATGGTATAGAACCTCTTTCGGGGGAAATTCTAAATTTTTTAAATCGATGTTGTGGTACAAGATGGTCTCACAACACTAGAAGGTTGCAAGGCGATTTCAGCACTACCTGTGGCCATTACGTCGTTGCTTACCTATCCCACCGCTTCCAAGGTCTGCGCAAGGAGAAATTCTTTTCAAAATTCAGCATAAGTGATTTTAATCACAACGATGACATCATTAAAAGAACCTACAGTCTTGGCGGGTGCTCACAAACTACACATCAGAGATGTATATCGTTAAAGGTTAGTATTAATACAAATTGTGGATGATCATGCATGAATAACTCTGACACATTTTATGTTGCTAATTCTTGTATTTTTTTTTTTAGAAGGCGCATTGACATGATCCGCTCTACCAGTTGTTCCGAGAGAGCTGAACAGGTAAGTCGCATTCAGTATGTGTGGTTAATTGACGAATGAAAAAAAGAGTGTGCTACATAAGGGGTGTTCTTGTTTTTACAGTGACATGGGGCCGCTAACGGATGTTTACTTCCTGAACAGCAAGCAGTCCAAGTTTGCAGCCGTTGGGTTTTCACCTAAATCTCCTCACAAGATCGTGGTGACCATTGGCGGGCGACGCAACACTGTGGTCCTGGGTTCGACCGAGTGGCAGAAGCTTTCAGAGACGATGCCGGCTATACAGAGCTTGACCTTTCATCTAAGAGAGTGGCAGATAACCAACCGACTATCCATAATTTTTAAACGTTTATTTGGCACACAAAATATTATCATCAAAATGGACGGTCGTTGTACATCGTTGAGTATGCAGGAATGGAGGACGCTAGAAAGCCTACAGCGTATGGTGACCGACATCATCTATCACAAGAAGAAAGAAGAGTTCGAAGTACAAAATCAAATAGCAGCCTATCGCATGTATTTACTTCACGCCCACGATTCCGGGGAGAAAATGAACTACACCGAATACACAAGATACATCCGTTGCGCAACCTTTAGAGTGTTCCTAGAGATGGAGCATTTTCTAAAACCGATATTCATCAGAGAGCTGGAGTCCAAACAAGGCGAAGTTCAACCATGATGACGTCACGAAGACAAGTTCAATCACGATGGACAAGTTCAGGAGGCCGTGATGACGTCACGGAGGGTGATGACGTCACGAAGACAAGTTCGATCACGATGGACAAGTTCAGGGGCCGTGATGACGTCACGGAGGGTGATGACGTCACGAAGACAAGTTCAATCACGATGGACAAGTTCAGGGGCCGTGATGACGTCACGAACACAAGTTATGGAGGGTGCGATCACGATGGACAAGTTCAATCACGCCTGCGACGACGGACATGGACCTAGTGATAAAGTTTCTGAAAAATGGTCGACGCCTCACAATGATGGACCCAAATGAATGTCATCTACTTGCCGTGGAGGGAAACGCCATCTTTATACATCATTCACCAGAAGAAGTGGACGCTGTATGGGCGGTGCTTACACCTGAAGCTAAAATAATTTACGCCCCTTACCGCCGCTGCAACCAGCACTACAACCTCCCCTCCACTACCACACACATCGATGGTCCACCCCCTCTCTCCAAAAACTGCCCAATGTGTGTCAGTAGCAAACGTTCTACAGAGAAGTCAACATGATCAACGACGCGTTACGCCAGCTATCTACAGTAGCGAGCAGCTCGGAGTACGTGTCAGTGTCAACGTTACAACCGAACGTACCATACGTTGTGGTAGGGGTCCGGAACATATCAACAAAGCACGGACCCAGGGCGCTTGTTCGCCTCGAAAACGGGAAAGAAGTGTTTCTACCTACTAGATTTAACAATCTTTCCGCAGAACTCATCAACCAGCTCAACTCGTTCGATTTTTACATCGTGTACCAGGGTGAAGAGGTCCTCAGAAACGGCTACCGGAGACACGTATTGAAGTTTACACCGAAATAAATCAACATGGCCTGTCAAACAGATCCGGTGGGGGTCGGCAACAATGTGTTTGTCAAACTAGTTTTTGACAACCAAAATCACGTCACAAGAAGCGGCAAGCACCCTGCAAACATCAAACTCATCTCAACTGAAATCTCCTTCTTTGGCGATGACAAAACTGTCACCGTCAAATTAGCAACCAACAACTCCGACGTCGTGGAAGTCAAGTGCACCCCGTCTAAAATACTTCACTACGGCATAGACGCACGCTGCACCATCTACCTCGGCACCATCGACAAGACACCAGCCCTAGAGTACAAGGTCACATCGGCAGGATGCTTCACAACACCATCGATCAACGATTTCGTCGTCCCCATCGCCACCCCGTCGACCCAGGAACCTCTCAACATCAACTTTTCCCACATGTCGCTCACCTGCGTCACCACACCATACGAGGAGGAGGAGGAGGAAAGCAGCAACGACGAAGACTGTGAAGTGTTGTTTGTCAAAAAAACATATACCACACATTTTAAAATAATTTTTGTGAAGGGATAAAAACATTTTTTGAAAACCCTCACCAGTGAGACAGACTTTTTAAAAATATTGCATTTTTAATTGTATTTAAAACAAATTCTTGTTTTTTGTAGACCACCATTCCAAGTTAATTTTTGTGATCAGTGAGCACCGTCATTTTGTATAATTTTGTGTACAATAAAAAATCTAATTGTGTTTAAAATTTTGTAGACAGCCATTCCAAGTTAATTTTGTGTACAATAAAAAATATCTAACTGTATATGTTAATTTTTTTTCTGTATATATCCCTCCTTGCGTGATTTTAAAAAAATTGATATCAAAAATTACACCTCACCATCCCCACCACCTTTCCCCCGAACATACTAAGAAAGAACTTTTAAATGTCTCTGAAGATAGGATTTTAGAAGAATGTTTTTTTGTTTCCTTGTGAAAATGATAGATTTTTTAGAAATATAGAGAGAGCCAATGTGAAAGAACTTTTATTAACAATGTCTTTTTCCCCCCGAAAGAAAGAACTTTTTAAATGTCTCTGAAGATAGGATTTTTAGAAGAATGTTTTTTTGTTTCCTTGTGAAAATAATAGCTTTTTAGAAATACAGAGAGAGCCAACGTGTTATTTTTAGTTTGGCTCTGTAAAGAAAAACCCACACATATTGTTTTTGACTTTTCTAACCCTGTGTGAGAAAATACAGAGTTTTTGTTAAAAAGAATATATACAAACGAATAAGAAACCACCCATTGAAGACCGAATTCACGCAAAAGCATTGTGCGGGCGGCGAACAAAGCGAGGGACACAAGGCGGGCGGCGAACAAAGCGAGGCGGGCGGCGAAAGCGAGCGGTGGGGGGAGCGAGCAGTGGCGAACTGCCAACGCAGTGGCGGAAGGGCTCTCCATTTTTTTACAACGTAATTAATTGATCACACACACTTTTTTCGGGAGATTTAAATCCAACACTCGATCAAACAGAGATTTTCCTATCGCTTAATCAAACAGAAATTTTGATATCAATTCAAATTGAGATTTTGATATCAACACCCCACCCCCACAACACCCACACCACCACCACCACCACCCCCACCACCACCACCCCCACCACCACCACCACCACCTCCCACCACCACCACCTCCCACCACCACCACCCCCACCTCCCACCCCCACCTCCCACCACTTTTGATATCACCCCCCACCCCTTTTGATATCAATTTGATATAAAAATCACGCGAGGAGGGATATATACTACTACCGTCCAATCGCTGTTTAATTTCATTTGGAGTAAGTCCTTCTTTTGTGAAGAAATTACTAACAGCTCGACACTCCATTTTGAACATGTTACAATCTTCTACACGTAGCCTTCTTTGTGCATCTATATCTGAACAACTGAACACAGTGGGGCGGAAGTTACAGCTGCAGTCATTGACTTAACAGATAATATGACACCAGATAAGTATTTTGTGCAGGCGATAATGCTTATCGGCAAGGCCGGAAACTTATGGACCTAACCTCGTACATCCACCAATTACGAGAAATGATGAATAAGAGAGACAGTATCTCACCTTTGTGATTAGAAATTTCCTCCTTCCAGATCCTTAACTCTCTAACCATATGTCAACTGTTCATCTTAGATATTTAATTTTTATTGCATCTTGCAAGGTACTCTTTTATGCATTAGGTTGAAAACACGTGGTGGGAAAGAGATTTATAAACTGCACCAAAATACTTTAATTGAAATTTTACGAACACTCTGCTTTGAATAAACCACTGTCTAAATATAAAGAATACTTTCCAAGTCGGCAAATAAGTTTGGGAATTGTATTGGACAAGCCTTTCTATGCACTTAGTTAAATGAAGAAACTCTGTTTGTCCTGTTTTTGCAGGTAGCCATAAGGCTCTGTACAAAGCCATCATGGTTGTTGACTAGTGTCAATTACATCAGCAGAACACACAAACCGTTTACAGCATGGTCGCACGTGATACGCTTGATGAGCCATTTCTTCCAGAAAATCACCAACTTCTTAAAAATTGTGACTCATAATTCATAGTTATTTTAGAAAAAGTAATTAAAGCAATTTATTGCAGTCATATTCAGAAGGCCATCACCGACACTGGTAACCGATATCGTTAAGACACGAATTCGGTAGCAGAAGATCTAGGTTTCGATTCCCGCAAAAATAGTGCGTTATTAATATTCTTAACAAATGTTTCTAGGTTTTCCTCCAGTCTTCAAAAACAGCAAATGCCGGGGACGTACTCTAAACTAAGGCCTGGAACGTTTCCTTCCTTAAAAAACCCCAATTTATAATTTCATCTCATGTATCATCAGTGTCCACCGCCTGCGATGCCTCCATATTAAAAACGGGCGTTACACACTATTAAAAGAAGAAGATAGCTGGGTTGTAGAGGTGAAATGTATAATTTTACCGGGCTTTACCTAAGGTATGCATTATTCCCAGTAATTAAAACACAGAAGTTGTTTATCGTGCCTTCATTCTCTCTCAGTTTCTTTACACTATTTGTATGCACTCATCTTATGGCTTTTGGGAATTATCTACTCTATAGACTTTCAAATCTTCGAATACATTCCCTTTTTTACAATAGTTTTTAGGTATTACATTGCTTGAACATATTTTAGTTTTTTTAAAGCACTGCTGTAAATTGTCTGTAGGTTTTACCAAATATATAAAGGCTTGACGAAATTTTAAGGTTTAACATAAATATTGGAAGTGTAGATTATGAGTTTGAGGTTATATTAGGACACGCAAAAATCGTAGAAATAGAAACATTGAAAATATACTGTTAATTATTCATGGTGCAACCATGTGCTCCATTATATGAAAGTTAAACCCTTTGATAGCATGACTGTTGAATATTGTTAGGAAGTAATACATCACTGGCTGGCTGGTTTTACAGCTTAACAGTTGGTAACGGAGAAGGTTCCAAGAACCTGAATGTCGACTAACAAGAAATGGATAGAACATCTGTTGCTGAGGTGGTAGTGATGACGAAGAGGCTTTCGACTCCTGCCGAACGGAACTTGTTGAGCCGGGTCCTCGGTTTGCGTCCCGCCTTCCAGCAACAAGTCGAGCGTGTCGTTACGAAATAAGTACTGAATCGACTGCGGCGCGTCCTGTAATATACCAGAAAATCTGCAAAGCGAGTTTGCGAATGAATATTCATTGCGAGTGTTTACCGAAGGCACTAAGGTATTTGTACTTTTACTCGTTAAAACTAGGCAAATGTTTAAGAGATAACTATACGTAACTTTTGCCTACTTGTCAGACGCATAGGAAAGCCTGCTTTTCAATTTCCTTATACTTCTTTGAGGATGTTTTTTGAAACTGCACCTACAAATTACCTTAGGAGACTGAACTCAGAATATTTGCTGGTCTTATGTCAACATCTGCAATTGATTATATGCCACTTGACTTTTCATTATTTAGGTCATTTAATCTCAATTGTTCATTTTTTGCCTGATTTAATTATTATATATTTCTATCATGCTATGGGGTCGTGTTATGCAAACATACACATGCCCTCATTGTAGGCGACTTTGCACCGGCACAGTACTCAAGGAATTATCACAAGTAATATCACAAGAGGAATTGACATTGTTGATAAATCCACGAACGTATTGAGTGAATTTATTTGGAAAGCTTAAACCCTCAAGTGATATTTATTAGGACCATTTCACGAATAAAATAAGAATTTAAATATAATTCGCGTAAACTTGGCTTACATTATTGTAATAATTGTACATTTGTATTATGAATAATTAACATTTTCAAGTCATCTAGCAACAAAAGTTGATTGTCAGTAATGCCAATAGAGAAGGGTCAAATGCGGGTTTGGGGCTATTTCATGAATAGAAAAGAATAAAAGTAATATATATATATATATATATATATATTATTAATGAAACATAGAAATAAAGAAACACTATTAACAATGTAACAAATTAACACTAATGATAAAAGTAGATAAAGATAAAACACAGAGAAAGAGTCACACTTGAAATATAGCAATTTCAAGTGTGACTCTTTCTCAGTGTTTTATCTTTATCTACTTTTATCATTAGTGTTTATATATATATATGAAATTCGCGCACGGATTACTAACAATTGTATAAAATATTATACTTATGAATACCTGCCTATTCAGAAACCGCAAGAACGACATAGACCAAAGTCGACTAATAATAGTAATTGACAGACAAAAGTCGACTAATAATGTTATTTGACTTAGACGAAAGTCTACTAATAGTAGTAATAGTAACCTGTGCAGTCACTGTTTGATTTACTATTACCAACTGAGAAAAACAAAAGAGAGAAAACATTTTACCATTCTGATCAATGTGTTTATTAACATTTATGGTGGCTTAGGTAGATATTGTTATATAATTTACAAAGTTGTTTCAGACTGTTTGAATGAATAAGCAAAAACGATTGCTTGAATGAATAAACATGAAGTTAAATTTACAATTACTGAAAACATAGAAAATTGGTCAGTGATGCATGCTCATGATATCGTGGAGATATAGAGTTGGCTACACTGACCACAAAACAAATGCATGTCGCATGTCACATGATTAAAGGGATTTGAAAATATGTTTTTTCGATAATTTCACTGATATCCGGTTGTGATTGGTCAAAATACAAAATTTTGTTTCGTATAATTGGTCGATTTAAAGATGACGTCCCGGAAGTCTTTTGCGTAGACATGTGGTGTGCCAGATCTGTATAGTTCATTTATGACAACTTGAACAAATACTTTGTACGCATATTCGTGCTTGAATCTTCTCAGGGAATGTTATTTATGTATGTAGTTATTTAAATGCTATTTTTATTATATTATTTCAATTATTTTTTGCAATCCTTTGTAGAGCGTGAACATAAAATATAGTGTTCATAAAATCTCTGACGGCTTTCACTCTTTAATAACTGCAAATAAATAAATAAATATAACAACATTGAGTTTTCTATGTTGCAATCATCAACTCACTAAGTTTCTGTACATTGTGCTAGATGGCAGTTATTTCTATAGCGAAGCCATGTGTTTGTTTATTCATAAAAATGGAGGCACAGCACAAAGGAATGTATTTGGATCGCAATGCTTGTTGTTTTCTCGGACGAGTCCACTTTTCAGTTGTCCGAAAAGGTAGACACAAAAGTTTGGATATGGGGATCCGAGAATCTTATATGGTTTATGAAATGGAATGTATATAGTCCAACGGTGAAAATGTGGTGTGATCAAGTCCTCGGGCCATTCTTTTTTCAAGAATCTACTATTTATACATTCTTGACATGTTGGAACTTTTCTTCTGTACGTGGAACACTTACAACAAAACATACTTTTTCTGCAAAATGGTGCACCTTGCCACTGGACCTACATTGTTCGTGATCGGCTGAATCTGCATTTCAAGTTGGGTCGATTGGTAGATGGAGGAGTCCATGTTCAAGTGATCATACTTGAATGAAATTTTTTAGATGACAATTGCAATGCAGAAAACCGCAAGTTCTGTCTAATAATTTTTGAGTTCTTAAAGGGTGAAATCCACACACTGTATAATAAATATGATATTAGGTAAAACTAAATAAAACTGAAATGAACTATAATGATTGACAATAACTAAGGCTTATCTTTAGGTTAGTAGAAAACCTTGCGGGTTGGCTCAGGCGGTAAGACTTGCGATTCGTATTCGAAAAGTCCTGGATTCAAATCTATTGGGTTTTTCGGGTTTCCCCTGGTCACTTGAGCTAATTCTGATGTTTATATTTCCTTTCCACGAAATTTCCGCTCATCTATTTCATACCATTTCATTCCACATTGCTGGTTATGTGATCGAAAGCAAGGTGTGCTGGTACTGTGTGGCGTGGCGGCGGACTTGCGCTCTGGAAAAATTCCTGTCCTAGAGTCGGGTGGGTTCTGCATGGGGGGCCTCCTCGGAACACCTAGAACGATACTTCATGGAAACATATTTATTCCGTGTATTGGCGTTTCGGAATCTGGCCGCTTTGTGCTTTCCTTTCTTACGTAGATACCCTTTTTGAGGCTTAGGCACAAAATGCTGGAGTGCCGAAAAAATCTGTTCTTTTTGTTACTATTTTAGATTGACACTAAATACAGCAATGCATGCTGTTTGCCGGAAGTACAAGAAAGCCTCTGTTACCCTATAGCTCTATGAAAATAAAAATGTGCATACTTAACAATTCACTTTTGTATGATATATATGGAGAGAATAAGTGAATAAATTTCCGATGCATTTTTTCATAATTAACTCTTCTTTAGATAAACGTTGAAATATCGCCACATATTCTGTATTGTGTTAACAATAAATGTGATTTTTTATTTCCTGCGTAAAGCTTTCCAAGTTGACTGGCATTTTGAAAGTGATAAAATTACCCGCGCATATTTTTTTTTGTGTAATTTTCTGTGAAAGATATTAATAAAGGTTTGAAACTATGAACGAAATTAATATTTTCGCTTCCTATTATTATTTTATTGTGAATTGATTTTTTTGCTTAAACGGTAATCAGTTTTTGTAAGCGTTTCGTTGAAAAGCCGAAATATTTGCTTCTTTTGAGTCACGGCATTGGACTAAGTGAAAATAATCCGTTTACGATGAATAGCATCCTGTATATTCCGCTGTCAATAGGTAACTGGAATTCGCGGTTATTTTTTGATTTGAATTCATGAAAGTTAAAAAAACATTTAATATGGTGTTAAAATGAATGTATAGTTAATCAATCATTATCTTTCATTTGATTGACCATTATTTATCTTCCGAGTATTAAAATAAAGCAGAATAAAAAGAAACATATTCCATGTATTTTAATATACTCACTACGTTCGTGAATTTATCGGTAATCTCGGAACCTCTCGTGATAATTAATCTTATATGACTTTCTTATTACTAGATGTTCAGATATTAAACACGGCAGGCAAAATGCACTTCAAATATGTAATAAGTTAGTAAAAAGAGACATTACACACTATTACTGGTAACTAAAAATATTTTAAATGCAATTATGATAACATTTACAAGGATTGTTATTGCTTTAAATTATTAGTTATCTGAAATAATATGTAATTCCTTTTTTTATATGATAGAAACTTTTAAAATAATGATGGGTATATTTTTTAAACAGCAAAGTTATTTGTGAAGAAAAAATCATAGAAATTATAGACTCGCCCTATTAATACTGTTGATCAATTATTGCACACCACTATAAGGTGTTTCCTCAGATTCTGAACACTGAAATGCTGTCGACATAGTTTTCAGAACATTTCCTAAACAATTGACTTTTCTCAATACGTTTTCAGTAACGTGAAAAGAGAGCTGGTCTTTTGTTGAGTGTAACAAAAGATGCCGCCAAAGGAATAATGTTGTGAATCTCAGTGAAAATTTATGATGGCGAATCAAGTATAATAGTCTCGTTTTTTATTGCAGACTAGCGGCATCTGAAAGATTTTCCTTACTTGTAGCTTCATTTTTTTTTAATCGGAACCATGCGGCGCTATAACTGCAGCTCACAAAGGAGTACCACTGACTCAAATGTACACCTACCTACCCGACTTTAAACTTTTACTGTCATCCTGGGAAGATGGAAAATTTCCTTTGTGTAAATACGTCGTAAAACATTCTTTACAACATGTGCGTTAGAACAATTACTTTTTATTTCGCCAATTATACACTAAAATACAATGATAATCATAGAATAGGTAGAAATAGGCAGCAGAGTACAAAAATGACAAAAATTAAGTCTTTTCATAATATTTGATAAGTCAAGAATATCATTTCTATAGGTTTACTTAAATTTAATGAGAATCATCAATTTAAAAAGAGGAGGATTTTGCTATAAATTCGGACTTTTACTGATGATTGCTTCCCATTGACTTCTCGAGCAGCCATTTCTTTATCGGATTTTGTTTCTGTATCTTCTTGATTTGTTGACATGTTTATATCGAACATTTTGTAAATCTCTAACTACAGGAACCTAAATAATAAAGGGATATTGTTCTGAGAGATTATTATTATTATTATTATTATTATTATTATTATTATTATTATTATTATTATTATTATAATATCAAATTTAAGGCACTTATGGCGCCTTGTGACAACGCCTTTCAATGAGCTTCAGCTGCCGATTATAACTAATAGGCTCAACAGTTCCATATTTATCAGGCATTACAATTACCTAGAGGTATATCTTGCTCGGTGGCAGCTGGTCTCTCTTCCAGGAATGCAGGTAAATAATAGCAGGTCGATAAATACCAGGCAACATTTTCCCATCAAAGGAATGTTTTGTATAGGAAAAACAGCTAAAATTCTTATTAGATATTGTATTTTTGAGCTTTGTAAAATCGATGGTCAAAAGTGTAATATATACATTGTGCAGTTGGTTTAACGTTTTAAATATTTCTTTAACGATAGCAGTAATACATTTATTATTCTCTCTTAGCAATGCGTCTTAGAAGATCGTGAAGGAATCATAACGCACATAAAATAGGTTTCTAAAAACTTTCTGTACATTATCTTTATGCTTTTGAATTATTTCATATCTATACTCACCTATAATGGGATTCAGGAATATTGTTCTCTTCTCTTTGTAAGATTTACGAAAAAGAATGGAATTATATTTTCAATAATTTTATGTAAATTAAACTATTAATAAGCACAAATTAACCCTTCAGTTTTAATTACTATAGTTATAGTTTTGTGTTAAAACTGATAGATTGTTAGAATACAAAGCACTTGAATTTGCAGTTTTCATCTATTTTGCTGTACAGTGTGTCCGGGAAGTCTGTATATCCCCGTACTACACGCCTATCACATAATATTGCTATATTGTAATTATTAGTAATATTGTTGATCATCGATCGTCATTCTATGAGTTGAAATGACAGACACAAGTCCGTTTTCTGTTGAAAAGAGGTTAGTCGCGAGTATATGGATACGAGACGTCCTCATACAAGAGACAATTATCACCCTAAGAGAACAATATAAGAAACGGTTAAAATCGCTTCACTAATTAAAAGGACAATGATTACCTGGGAAAGAAAGACATTTATGACAGGAAGTGTGAAAGACCGACCGAAAAGTAGAAGACTCGCCAAGAGACAGGTGCTAAAGTTGAGGTGAGCGCTCCCATTCGCAAACGGGCTGCTGAGTTTGGCATTCCACGATCAACTTTTTGGTTATATGAAGAAGGACTTCAAGGTGAATTCGTATCGTCCGACCTTCACCAATGAGCTGTCTGATATGAACAAGGGTTTTGATTCATTCTCTCTCTTCTAGCAGTAACCAAACCGACGTAACAAGGTCTAAGGTTATGCTCACTATGAGTGCTACATATAGCAGCACACAAAACAGATTTTTTTTTAATTGATCGAAGGAAAATTCTCACTTCAATTCCGAGCTTGAACACAACACACCATACGTTATGACGTGGGCAGAAATGACATCGCAGCATGTATTTGGACATACTTTTTATGGGTCTATGAATGCTGTATTATATTCCGATTAGTGACAACTGGAAGACAGAGGACAAATGGAAGAGCTGTGGATGCAGCGAAAAGAGCCCCAGAACACTTCGCTCTTATCGTTCTTGCATCTCCAGCACCACTCCCATGGCCTTCATATAGTCCTGACCTGATAATGTGTTGTGGGGATTATGAAGATGAAGGTTGTTGCGCGTCGCTACAGAACCAACGCTGAACTTAAACAAGCATTACGGGATGTCTTCGGCACGATTGCACCTAGCTGCAAGTTCATTACTAAATTCGTTCTAATTAAGTTCATTAACTTATCACATAGCGTGTATGGACTTCCCGGACACACTGTAGTTTACCATTGGGCTTTGCGTCTCATCCCACGCGGTGTCGTTTGAACTGTGGAAGAAATAGCACGCTCCAATCCTTGAGTAAAGTATGCCAGCAATATTGAATGACAAATACTAGATTTAATTATTCTGTTCAATAACGAGTGTTTATTTATGATTCATATATCCATACAGAGTCCACTTGTGCTGTCAGAAATTATTTGAAGAGAAAGTCCCAGTTGATTGAACTCCAAGTTGTAGTGCGATTCATAAATTAGTAGTATCCATGCAAAGACGAACTAAAGGATAACAACCGTCAAGGGATTAACTTAATTTCTCAAAGAAAAATGAAAATGGTAACCATAAGTAGTTGAAAATGCATGACATAGGTGAGAGCTTAATTTTTTAAGCGCATTAGAACTATTTTACTGTCTCTATAATACATCTACCACAAAATCGTTTGTTGCCCGCCGCACCGATTCTAGTGTTGCCCGGTTGGCCGTGGGAAATAGCTTACGGGCGATCCAATCCCCGCTGCCTCGTTGGTCATCATATACTTGGATAACCCGGTAGTTGTTCCAACAGAGTATGCAGTTGCTTATTTTAGCAGATCAAGGAATTAAAATAACGTGGCTTCAAGAAGCACACTTCATGCATCATGGTGCTTTGGCACATTTCTCTATCCATGCCTGCAAGTAATCGAAGGTTTTCTGGTCTGCTACGCATAGGACAGTTCCAAGTAAATGTTCAAAATGTTCACCTTCTCCGTAAAAGAGCTGTGTGTAATATACATATACGGACTTTAAAAACCATAAACCAAACATTTTCGAACACAAGTTGACATAAACGTTTTTATTGTATACATATGAGGAAGTGATTCCTGAAGTAACGTAAAATGTTTTAATGACGACAAGATTGGTGTTAAAAGTAAAAGGCTTATTTCTGTGATTTTGTTTGATAAACTGGATCCTCTTTCTGTATTTATCTTTGAAAAAGTACAAATTATGTAATTAATGCAGCTTTGCTTATATGTAATAATGGAATTAAGATATATAACAGAACTTATGGCTAGACTAGGTGTACCTCCATAATCTCTGTTACAAACTTTTGATAGATACTGTACTAAATGTTCGGACGATCAGATAACGCTACTTTATGCATTGTTGACTTCAACTGCAGCTAAGTGAACGTTAGATAGAGGTTTAGCCATTGACTGGGGAGACTATGAAAACCGTGTTCTGTGATAGCCCTGCATAGGGTCGGAAAATCGTCACCTGAGCTTTTTCAGTCTCTTAAGAAGCTGAAAATCAGCAGGACATTTGTGTACCGCTTCACTGAGTGCTTTAATGAAACTGGTACAGTGGCTGACCGACCAAGATAGGGGTGTCCGCACTCTGTGAGGACCAGTAAAGTGGTGAAAGCAGCGGCGGAGAAATCCAGTGCGGAAGCAAAAATTAGCGGCTTGAAAGATGAACATCTCTGGGAGATCAATGTCCAGATTGCTCAGACAAGACCTTGGGCTGAAGGCTTATTGCCGTGGTACTGCCCATTTCTTAACTCCAGCACTTAAGCAGCAGAGAGAGAGAGCTGAAATGTAAACGCTACTTCAGCTTTACGCTAACAACCGGCACAAAAATACTTTTTTACAGATGTAGAAAATGTTCACAATTGAAGAGAGCCGAATGACCGTCCGAATGACAGAGTGTACGCCAGGACTTCTATAGAAGCTCGTGAGATGATCCTAAAAGATGCAGAGGGGCCACCATCCCGCCTCAATGGTGATTTGGTGGGAATAAAGCTGCTTTGGTGCCACAAAGCTGCATTTCTGCCAAAAATGGGTTAAACACGACGGGCAGAATATATGAAACAACTCTCCTTGAGCATGTGGTGAAAGACCTGAACACTACTTTGTTCAAGAAATGGTCATTGGACCTTCCAGCAAGATTCTCCGCCAGCCCATAAGGCAAGATCCACTCAATATTTGCTTGAGAACAATGTTCCGCACTTTACTACCCAAGACTGGTCCCCTAGCAGTCCAGACCTCATTCTCTTGGATTGCAGGATTGCAAATTGTGGTATTGCTCGTGAGAAAAGGCACTCCAATATTTAGTCTCTCAAGAGATCCCAGGAGTTAGCAATGGCGGGTTTCCCCATGGAGACAGTGCATGCTGGTATTGATGTTTCGCCCGATAAACTTAGGGCAAATGGGGATCATTTTAAAAATTATACGTGTATTTAGCACAGAATATATGTGAATAATATTTGACTTTAGTCAAATTAAAAAACAGAGTCAAATTAAAAAAAAACAGTATAGTACATTGTTGCTATTATAAAAAGCTTTGTAACAGAACTTATGGCTAGACTAGGTATATATTCATGGATGTTTTTCATTGAAAGTAAAAGTAAAAATACCTGTTTCGAATATATCCAGATTGTGAACTAGATGTTCATGTAAATAAGTTTCACACAGAGAGGCACAACGAAATATTTATTTATTTATTTATTTATTTATTTATTCTTTTCGTTGTGCCTTCCTGTGTGTGTTATTTATTTGCATAACATTTAGTTCATAACCTATGAACATCTAGTTCATAACATAAGCTCGTGCTAGTTTTCAAATGAATCCGATTCAGGTATGTTAATTGTTATGCATGGATTTCACTTGAACGGGGCGAAAGCTTCGGAGTCTATTCGTAAGTATGCTAGCGGAAATATGAATTGCAGATACTTATCTGATATTTAATCCACCGTAATAAAAATTGTACATAATCTTGACTGAGTGACGCTTTGTTTGAACTTGTCATTGAAGATAAGAAGGAGGGGGGAGGAAGACTAGAAGAGTCTGTACCCATGCTCATATTTCTATAAAACATCACCAATTCACATGATTCGCGGTTTCTGTCTGTTCTCATAGTTTTCAATGATAAATTCGCAATAATAATTAATTTCCTCTATTAAACTGTTTGATTATAAGTACTGCAATTTCATTCTATCCATAAATATTCTCCCTCCAAACATAGATAGATCATTGATATGAAGGTCCCAGCTGTAGAGAAGTGACTTTAGCACGTGAGATGAAAAGCTGAACCATTCATAAGCAATTTCCATTGTGAATGAAAAACATTAACTCACATTAGGTAATAGCCAACACATTTTGAATATGTGTGATGAGACATAAGATTATATTATCATGAGCATTTTTAACAGCTAGCAATAGCAAATTAGCTAACTATCTGAAAGTAGTTTGAACATGGAGCTGAAAGTATTTCGATATATGTTGAACAGAAGAGAAATTTTAACAAGCAGGAAGAAATTGCCTTATAGCCAAAACGACCATGCCATTCTACATTAGCCTCTCTGAGAAAATTGGTGAACTCAATGTTATTATTACAAGGACGACGCAGAAGAGTTGTTTCTAATTTGGTTAGTCAATTGCAAGCAATACGGCAGTGTAGCTTTAGGCACGTTAAACAATTTCTTCATATTTGATCATTTTAATCAAGTTAAGTTTTATTAACTTAAAACTTTTAACACAATTTTTAAAACTTAAGAAATATTTTTACCTTTTTTGGTAAACAAATTATAAGCATTTAATTTACAATTTATTTAATTTGCAATCTTTGATAATAAATGGATATTAATAAATAGGAAAATAATTAATTTCAGACCATCGTATCATGGATTTTGTAATTTTTTTGTATATTTCTACCTTAGCACAATATTATTTTTATTCTAACAATCTATTTCTACGCTACACATTTTTAAACTGCGAGACGAGTAATATATAATATAATTAGGGGTATTTCCCTCCAATGTCTATACATCTTTGACATCATTATGGCAGTTTTTGCATATTAAACCATTCTTTGCGTGTATTCCGGCGCCACTGGTGGACAACTGCTTGAAGCTCGCTCGTCCACGGTGACAAGACGCTCAAGCTGCCTGTACAGCTACACAAACTGTTGATACGTCTCCACGCTCTTCTGTTTCTGCGCAATAATGAGGAAATGAGGCATCCATTGCGCACGCATCTTTCTCATCCACAAGTCCCCATGGAATATGGTGTGCAGAGTTTCCTGTAATAAGACCTGTTGCGTTCTGTAATTCATCAAAAGTGATTTCTCTGTTCTCCATTATCAAATCAGATCAGTTGGGGGTTGACTTCTCGTGCTGCTGGACGCTTTTGCAGTTTTCCGGCTCAGTCCCTGCCGTCTTTGAACTATGGTATCTAACGATACACCGATATGCGTCTTGGTGCTGATCGTGCGAATATCTAAATCAGCACTCCTTCTTTCCACAGAAACCACACTGTCCACCGTTACCCATGATTGCCTGTTTCCATGTTGTGTGTTTATTGTACACGAGCTCATAGGACGCCGCAGCAAATAGACGCAGCGCTGGCCAACATCTGGGAAGTAGCAATACCATTTTTTGGCAATAGGCGGTCTATCGTGACGCATACATCGGTACACATTTCAAATTGCCCTTTTCCAGAATTAAGGGAGGAGTTTCAGTTATTTTTAACGTGCTAACCTCCACATACTTAAATATACTTAAAAATTATAATAAAGAGAAGGAAAAGATGGCATTTTAAGGCTAATGAATACCCAGGAATTTTATTTTATATACAAGACATGTTTGCCGATTATTTTTCAAAATAATTTTCATTGTATCTAAATTTTGAAGCTTTCGGAGTTTTAACATCTTCTAAAAATTATACATAAATGCACATGTGGTCTAGCTACTCATTCCAAATTTAAAGGTGCTATCTCAATGGTATTATACAAGACTTGTATGGAAATGTTTCAATAACTATATTTTAGATTTGCAATCAGATGATTTTTTTCTTTAATTTCCTTACAGAGCACGTTTTGGTAAAAGTGTCAAAGTCATGGGCTTTTTACTTTTGTCAAAAATCCTTCGGAATCTTTTAAATGACAATCTGCAATATTCATAAAATTGACAAAATAAATATAGTAATTGAGTAACGTGTGCTCTTATTTGCTTGATGACAGTGGTCATCAACCTATGTTGATTGTAAGTCTACCAATTTTTACCTTAACAGGAAAACTGTTGTAGATATTTGTTGTATCTGTAATTGCCGAGACATCAGGAAAAGTATACGACCTTATTGGCGTTTATTTCATACTTATACTTCTCTGAAAACCGAAAGAAAAAAAAAATGGTATTCTGCGAATTCTCCTTATTCTTTGTTATAATACTTTTGAAGTAGGATTCAGTATGAATTGTAAAGGTAAAAATATCTCCCGACTCTTTAGTTATTAATTTATACTAAATTATACCCAGAGTTATTTTTGACATCTATCTGTTTTGAATATGTCTTAGCAGTTTTCCTAATCAGAATTGCCAGTCTTCTAATCTAAACGCAAGTCATACCAGATCTCAACTTCTCTCTAAATCTAGTGTGAGCTATATAAAACGATGTTATTCGAAATGAAATGGCATTTGATAGACTGCAGGATGTTTTTTATTGTATTCTACCTTAATTTCCTGTCTGGCTTTATTAATCACTCCCCTCCTTTTTTATATTTTTATTTTAATTTCCTCGTTGCAACGGTGAATCCACTGAGCTGCTGCTACTCTGTAATAACTCAGGTTTTAACATAATAACTAAAAATTCGATGGAGCCCTTGCGTCAGTTCATCACTAACTGAACCGTAACTGAATTCGTAACAACCGACTTCTCGCAAGAACGCTGTTAGACGTTTCTTTTTATCATAGAATTCTATATGCAAAATAAGCTCCCCGCCATTCCATTATTTTGCAAGCGGTAAAGAAACCAGACCAGTGCACTAAATTGTCACGTATAAACGCAACAATTGCTTTATTGGTCTTCTATTTTATAGTTAGCTTCGATTTCTAGCTGTACCATGATTATACCTAGATTTAATATTTTGTATTTTTTATGCCCTATCATTTTTCTTAGTATTTATACACTTTTACTTTTATCTTATTTATCAATGAATTTATGTAAACCGTATCGTGTTGTTAAAGGGAGAAAAATCATAAAAGCTTTTGCATTGAAAAGATCAAGAATACAGACATCATTTACTTTAGATTCTTTAGAGCCTTTATCATTTTTTGCAAGACAGTTTGAATCAAGTGCATTTCGACATTATCAACTGCATTTTAAAATCAATACATGTTCAGTATATGTTTCCTTTCAACTTTGTGACTGCAGATATTCTTCAGAATAGGCAAAATTTCCTTTAAACCTGCTTATTTGTAGAATATAGTAATATATTTTACCACACCTCAATAGTCAAACCAAACAAACAATCTTTGCAGCTCTCCATCTCTAATTTGGAAAATATTTTTCCTGGATATGAATGACAGTAAAATAAAAACGGTGATAAAATATTTGCTCAGCAATATCAAAAGATCCTCAGAATTTGATGCAAGGGCATTTATTTAACTTTAAAAATGTTTTATTTGTTTTTTATTTTATAATTTCTTATAATTTATCATAATTAAATTATTTTCTAAGACAGGTTCTTGATATTTGGCACAGAATTGTATTTTCCTTTAAAATACATAAATATTAAGAGGTTTTTTTTAGTTTTTAAAAATACTTGTAGATAATTTCTTTTGGCCATTAAGAAAAAAAGCCAGCATGTGGCACTGCTTTTATGATAATGAAAATGTGTCATATTATAGTTTAATAAGTAATAGATGAGTATAAAAAATTAAAACGTGGATTCTCATCAAACGAATGGATAAAAACTTTGAAATTGGAATGCCATACCCGCTATAAACCGAAAGATAATATGAACTGTCAACAAACATTAACCACCTGTACATGTCGGACTCAAATCGATTTGAATACACTTTCCGGATTGAATTCGAACTCAGTACGATCCCCGTTACATAATGTTTTTCAATCCACATTGAAACCTGTTACAGATTCACATGTTTTCATGCTGGTTAATCTGCCTTACTTTATTTTTATGTTGGATAACCTAAACCTATTTAACAACGAATTATTGATTCAAGATGTAAAATTGGGGAATTTAAAACAGATATAGAAGATTAAATAGAGTAAAAAATTACGCATTCATGATTAGTGAGTAAATGTAAAATGCCCTTTTTGAGATAAAAATGAGTACGATAACGCTGATACATACTAATTCGATCTCTGTACGATTTCCGTTTACATGCATCTCAATCCGAATTGAATCGATTCCATTTCTAGTTTTAAGAGGATCGAACTTGACTCTTGAATCCCAATTTACATGCACACCATCAATCCGGAAAGCGTATTCAAATCGATTTGAGTCTGACATGGAAATGTGGTAATTATGTATATCCTTCGCGCTTTAGGTGGGGTGGAACGCCGAAGAGGAAGAGGTAACGCACTATGACTGGACAGGAACAGAATTGGAGGGAGTAAAGAATGAGCATTGAAGTAAACACTTATGTATTAGTTTCACAATGACTACAGTGTCTATCAGTACAACAGTTACATATACAATTGCAATGATAATTTATTGAAAACAGCTATTTATTGGTCATTTTATTTATAATAACCTAAATAACTGGTTGAAATGAACGGTAATTTTGTGCACTATTTACTAAGGTAAAGTACACGTTTGTGCTCAACTTTTCAGCATTCGTTAGAGAGGTTCATTTTTCATAGTATGATCATCTTAGAATATTATTGTAACAATTTCAGCTGAATGAAATGTTTCACTTACCTTAAACTTTTATTTCATCACAGTCATAAAAGGTAGGAGTTTCTTGTTCACTCATGCATACTTGAACTATATTCACACCTGCCATAAATGGACGGATCTGGAACAAGATGAAAGGGAGTATGACATGTCTTCTATTTGTGACATGAAAAGGTAGATTCACTGTAACCTTTTTTTGCCCATGACCTTGGCAAGAGTTCTTCTTGACACGACAGAATGTATTTATTTGATTTTATCACACATTACTGCAACATATTTCCCAAAGTTTAAAGCATAAGTCTCACTATATTTCCCCTCATCAACTAAAGACAGAAATACACCTTTAGTTCCATTATGTCTATTGAAACAAATTTGTAGTGACTTCTGGTATTAGAAACTCTTTTAGCGTTCTTGGTCATGAGTCAGGATACCTTCATCCTTTCGTAGAAAAAAGTAATGCTTAGAAAGATAGAAAACAACAGGTACAATGACAGTTTTCTCAAATAATTTCTATATTCTTATCGCCCTTGAAAGGTGTACATCTTAACTTCAGGCTTTAACTATAAACTATGAAGACCAGTTTTTTTGTTTGCATGTATCTGTAGATTTCATTTAGTTTGTAATAAGTTTCCACAAAACCATTTCTCATAAAACTCCTTTGTTTGTATATGTGCACCTTATACACCACTTATATGTAATATCATACTAGAGCTGGTCATTAAGTTACAAAGGGATATACTCGTAGAACTTAAATAAGAGTAGTAAATTCCAAAATACTTTTATTTTTAATATAATCTCCCTGCACATTGAGGACTTTCCGCAACATTTCATAAGCCCAGCATAAAATATTTTGAGCAGGGACTAAGGTCGGGGCTAGACAGAGAATGCTATTTCAAATGTTCGCGTCGTCTCAATTGTCTTGTTGGCAATATGAGGACGCACGTTACGTGCAAGAGCAACGCGATGGGTCTTGGTCTCTTCCTTTGAGTGTTCTTATGAAGTTTCCTGAGGATGATGCAGTAGGAGTCGCCATTTACGATTTGTCCTGAGGCTGGAATGCGGTGATCCCAGTAGACTGTATCACTTTCCAGACGCACGATGTCACTTTAAACTTTTTTTCCCTCAGGATGCTTCCACTGCTTTGTTTCGGACTGGTAATGATGAGCCCAACTCATCACCTGTGACAATTTCGGTTAGCATATCTATCTTGTCCTTCATCATGGTAGGTAGCGACCGAGATGCTGTAACGCCAGACCATTTCTTTGCATTTTGTGTTGTGGACTCAGCATGTAAGCACCACAGACTGTGAAAATCTAACCTGCCATGCTTGTGAACAACCAATAGCAGCGGTTATAGTATCTGTAGTTACCCTTCTGTCTACTCGGATTAAGTCTCCAGTTCGTTGCATATTCGCTTCGTGGCAATCCTGTTGGCTGCCTGCGCGGTCTTCGATACGGTCTGCCCTTCACAGAACTTCTGCAACTAATTGTAAACAACCTGACGGGATAGACCTTCTCACAGACCTTCGATTCTTTATGAATATTCTTTTGATTCCATAATTTTGACATAAAAATTGCATTACGGAGCGCTGCTCGAGGGTTGCATACCTCAGAGGCGCCGCCCTCTTACAACTGTTGTTTCGCTATTGTAAACATCGACTGCCTCATGTCGAATGTCACCAATTGCCACCGGATGCTGCCATCTAGTTTCAATAGATTCAAACGTGTAGTACCACACATCAATATGTAACTTACTTAATGACTTATCTTCGCGTGTTAATATGATAGAAAATTTCCAGTTAACTGCTGGAGGTGTACCGTGCCGGTGGTCGAACTTTGAATTACAATATACCTACAAATTTTTAATTAGCATTTAACGCCCGTTTTTATTGCTGAGGCACCATAGGTGGTGGACATTGATGACAGATGAGATAAAATGACAAATTGGAAAGGAATTTTTTAAAGGAAAGAAGCACTCCAGACCCAAGTTTAGAATACCTCCCGCCATTTGCCATTTATGAAAACTGAGAAACACTTGGAAAAATTCTCAATCAGGGAAGATGGTCCTGGCGGAAATCTAACCCCAGACCTCTCGCAAACGAGTTTGCGATACCTATAATGAAGTAAAAAGTTCACGAATATTATTTTTTTCACAAAGCCTAGTGTTTATACTCTGCGCTGGTATAATTTCCAGCTCTTAATAATGCCATATGCATTTTTTAATTTTTGGATCACTGTGTACATAATAATCTAATCGGGGGTGCGGGTCATATGCAACATTACTTGTAGTAATAAATTACTTTTGTACCACATTTCATAACTTTGAGATGCTTAACAATAGGGAAAATGACAAATTTTCAGTAAAATTCGTTAATTAGAATTTTAAATTTTCATACCTTTATAAATGTTGTGTAGTCTTAATAATTAAGAGGAATATATTGTTTCAATTTTATACACTACTCACAATAATTTACATTGATGACTTTATGATAACGAAGTTGTTTGATTTAATATGGAATGACCCTACTAATCTTTTACAGAGATTATCGATTTGTGTATGAAACTAACTGGTGTGGGAATAATATACTTCAAAACATGTAATTTACACTTACCTTTAGTAGTTACCGTGATGTAGGTCATCCAATGTCATAATTTTTAGAAGCCATATTTGCTGTAATCTTTGGAAACTCCGTATATGAGGCACAGTCCTTTTCACGATCAAAATAAGTAAGCTCCGTGATCGCAATATCTCTTACCTACTGGCTTAAGCTACAGGGTAGCTCACAAAATACCGGTTCCCCGGTATGCTGAATACACTCTCAAGGCTGACTCGCTGTAGCCGGACCGGTATTTCGTGGGCCACCTACCACTTGACATTCTACAGGTATTGGATAGCAGACATTGAAAGCCTCAGACTGAAGACTTCATGATGTTTGAAAATGTATTCGTTTTTATTTTTTCTTTTCAATGATTAAAGAACTACTACTACTACTACTACTACTACTACTACTACTACTACTACTACTACTAGTACTACTACTACTACTACTACTACTACTCTCTCTCTCTGTGTGTGTCGGTCCTGGTGGTGTAGTGGTTACCATACTTGCCTCCTATACCCAAAACGCGGGTTCAAACCCGGCCAGGACCGATGGATTTTTTCGGGCGTAAAAATCCTAAGTATGACTTCCTTCGGAAGGGAAGTTAAGCCGTGGGTCCCGTGTCGTACATTTACGGCACGAAAAAGAACCTCAAGCCTGAAAGAGAGGGCTCTGAGCAAAATTTGTCGGCCGTTTCACGCCCTGAGTTGAATGGGACGCTGATGACCTGAGCTGTTTAAGAGCGTCCATAAATAATAAATCAATCAATCTGTGTGTGTGCGTGCGTGCGTGCGCGCGTGTTTCTTTGAATGTAATCGACAATGTCGTTCTCTTGGTTTTTTGTTAGTCTTGTAAATGTTTAATAATATTTGTTCCACTCTTGAAATACGTATATTTTAAGTAGTCTGTCAGTTAGCATGCTCGTTCCCTCTTAGCATCAAGGGTATCCCAGCATAAGTAAAACAGGTATTTTCACTCATTACTCTGAAATTAGGTTGATATTATTATTACCTTTGACTTACCAAGTTATCATACGCCAAATCTATACATACATTTTCTAATTCTATTTAAATTATTTTGGCTTGGTACCCATCGTTCGATCCTGAAACACAGGCCTTCCTATATAGGAGGTTTTGATTAACAAGAAAAATTTAGCTAGCTTATTTTCCTATAGAGTGTATAGTCACAAGTGGTAAGTGTATCCCCTACATCACCATTTAGCAGGGATCTTTTGAATATTTGGAAGTGAAACGACTGATACTTTAGTACAGGGAGCTCTTTTTTCTGGTATGGAGTTCTTTAACGTGCCTTAATTCTATGACACGGGGCCCACAGCTTAAAAGTTCCTCCCGGAGAACTTCCCTCGATATTTTTACCTCCGCCTCACTAAAGTTCCTCCCGTTATAATTAATTACTCTCCAAAGTGCCTCTGAAAGCTATTCTAACCATGTTTTATTATACTTTTTCTTCTAATTCCTCTCTTACAATCAAGTTCTCTTTAAAGACAAAAGAGTCGTAATTTTGACCACATTTTTCTGGTCAAAGTCTACCAATCTGCCACTAGCAAGCTTTTTGCTTCAGTCTGTACGAGTTAAGAATTTTGTTGTAATGGAAATGTTTCCGGGGTCAGTAAAATGTGGCCTGGCATACAGGTGAAATGTTTATATGTTGTTTACATTTTTATTACAATGGTAGGAAGTTTGCGTTGCCGCCAAAACCCGTACCAGCAGCGGACATTTTGCCTCTGAGGACAGTTTTGTTTTCACTTTACTCAGGTTTTGTATTTGTTTGTTATAGTGTGTGTTGAATACACATATGTGTGAATGTAGTGTGTGTGTTATGTGGTCATGAAAAGAGCTGTAAATAATTCGTAGGGGTACAATTTCGTGCGTTCACTCTTTCCCCTCAGTATTTACTATTTATATGTGTGTATGTACATTATTTACGTATACGCAGAATTATATACCTCATACTTGGTATGAGCCGTTTCCCCTCTTGTAGGTTTACACGTGATGTTTTCGATGTTTGGTTCACCGCAGCCTGTGGCCCTGATTGCATTGTTTGTGCGTGCAGGTATTTTCTTCTTTAATGCATGGGCTAGGTTAAAGCATGTTCCTGTTTCACAGAATCTCTAACCATCACTTCAACAATCTTCTTAATCTCCCCCCCCCCCCCGTTTTATAATTTTTTTAATTCAGTCTGGCTTCATCCTGTCTACATCGGGTAATTCATTAATTTAACACATATTATATATACACAGTAAGATTATTTGAGTTACTGGCCGGTGAATGTGCTGCATACTGCGAGAATCCAGTTACGGCCGTATAATGCATGTGCGGATAGCAGCTTATGAGGTAGGCCTTCTCAGCGAGTGGTTGTTTCTTTCATGGGTTACTCCGTGCTTTTATTGTGTGTAAAATGTGTACCAAAAGCTGTTCGCTAGTTATGCCACTACTTAAATATACTCCTAAGAACGAATTTTTATGTATGATGCATATATACAGAGGATCCCAAAAATGTATACACACTTCAAGCAAAGAAAAAAAATTGTTAACAAAACAAAACTGAATTCACACAAACAGAAAACGATGAGCACTAATCATCTTAGACTTTTATAGTTACAACAGTTGCTCAAAATGCTCACTATCGGCGCCGATACACTTCTGAGTACGTTCAACTACTGATTCAACAACGTTTGCGAAAGTGTCCTAAGCGACTGCAGCACATGCCGTTTCAATTTCTTACCGAAGTTCTGCCAGTGTAGCTGGATTTCTACAGCATACAATATCCTTAAGAGTTCCCCATAGGTAGAAGTCCAACGGAGTTAGATCCGGAGAACGGAGTGGAAACTCAATCGAACCTCTTCGTCCTATCCAGTGCCTTAGAAGATTGTCATCAAGGAACGCACGTATATCTCGGTGGTTATGCTATGGTGCACCATCCTGTTGAAAGTAAAATTCCTCATTTCCATGAGTCTCAAATTTGTCGAATGCGTGCAGTTGTTACCTCCGTTGGCGGTTTTGTTCTGTACATACATCTCCATTACCTTTGAACTTCAACATCATTCTCAGTTTTCCAGTACCACTTAAAAATTGCTTTCCGCTATTCAAACGACGATATTGGTTCCATTTTGTTGTAGCAACGCTATCATAACGTAATGTGAGTCACATCTGTTTACAGAACATCATACGATATTATTCGCTTCATTTGTTCATTGTTGATTTACGATAATCTTGACTTCATTTGTTCATTGTTGATTTATGTGTCACGTAGCAACGCTATCATAATGTATGTGAATCACATCTATTTACAGAACATCATACTACACATTACTGTTGTTTTTCGGTCCAAATTTGAAATATATTAAATAGATATGTACTGTGAAACTGTGTATACATTTTTGGCACCCTCGGTATGTGTGTGTTTATGTTCAATCTATTACATTTAAAATCCTGATATCAGGATGTAGTAGCCAGGTTGTCTTTATTTCCACATAATACAGTAATCGCGACTCGAAATCTGCAAGATAGGTCACTGGCTGGGTGCCGGCAAGCTGATCATATGCCCCTCTGCCATACTGCCCTCTATAATGCTGCGTAAGAAGGAGGTAGTACTTATTAATAAGAAAATACCCAAATATTTAAAAGGTATCGTTTATAACAAGGGTTAATAATTTAAAATAATTTTAGTTCTCCCACTATGTTTCTGCTGGAAAGACATAGTTTTTGTTTTATTTTCAGAAATTTAAAAATTTATTTGTTACAGTTATTAAGAAAAATTTATATAGATTTTGCTTTTTACTTATTTATTACTACTAACACCTGATCTTCGGCAAACAGAAGTGTCTTAATCATGTAATTACGGGAATCTTAATACCTCCGATTATTATTATTATTATTATTATTATTATTATTATTGTTGTTGTTGTTGTTGTTGTTGTTGTTTCCATTCCCCCAGATTTAACAGGCTGGGAGAAATACTACAGTCTTACCTCATACCGTTGGTCCTGGTCGTGTAGCGGTAACCATATTTGCCTTCTAAACCCAAGATCGCGGGTTCAAACCCGGTCATGATCGATGGATTTTTTCGGGCATAAAAATCCTAAGTATGACTTCCTTCGGAAGGGAAGTAAAGCCGTGGGCCGCATGTCGTAGATTTACGGTACTAAAAAGAACCTCAAGCCTGAAAGAAGAGGCCTCTGAGCAAAATTTATCGGCCCTTTCGCGCCCTGAATTGAGGGACGCTGATGACCTGAGATGTTAAACATGAATAAACCAAATAAACTTATCTCACACCTTGTTTCAATATTTTTTCTGTTAATCTCGTTTCCCATCTCTATAACAACATTTAGTATATTTATAAATAATGTGCAATACTTTAATCAAGTGGGTAGGATAATATATTCTGCTCATTCCCTATAATTTTCCCCTGTTTACAGGATCGAAGGCGCTTTTCGTTGTCTGTTAACGCCAAGTGTGTTTCTAGATTGTATTCTACTCTAAAACTATCCTGCCTATCTCAAGTATTTGTCCCATGTTTTCCCAAAGTTTTCTAGATAGTGAGCATAGCCATGAATGATTAGGTCGTGCCTTTGATTTTCTAGTTTTAGTTAGTCGTTGCAGCAAGAGTGGAAAATGCTGGCCCTCGCCTTTTTTATCGCGCTTGCTAGGCAAAGTGCATGTGGGCGGAGGTGAGAGGGTTTGTCGCGGCTGGGTTCAGTTTAGAAATATAAGTTTCCACAAAGAGAACCAGTTTGCAGACTTTTTGACAAGTAATGTAATGTGTCCCTAGAAGCAAAGTCAGCAATCTCAACGTGGAAATATTATACAGTATTGTGTTCTTGTAACGAACCATTCATAAAATACTACATATGTACGTAAAGCTTATACCAGAAAAGCAATTTTTCACAGTATTTTTAATTAAAAGCAAGCAATCTTTTTTTATCGCAACTCCTATGTGAATTTTGCCGTTTTTTACATTTAAGTTCATCAAGATTGCTGGTTTAAAGCATAGTTCAAAGAGTATGTTTAAGCATTAAATTTAAATTCACCCTAAAGTACAAAAATCTTCTTAGGTATAACAAACCACATACATAAAAATGTTTCGCAAATTCAACATTTGAAATTCCTTTGTTTATCTTGTTAAGAATATTTATACACAATTATGAAATATCTTCCATTAGTTCATACACATTAATTTCTCTGCAGAGACATTGTCAATCGTAAAAATTCAATTTTTCGATCTGATGCTAGTTTTCACTAAATTGGATATTAAGAAGTTGTTTGGCATTAAACTTTCTTAGGATTTATAAAGTTCCTTTGTAATTATTGAGTTTTGAGCATCGTGGCTTTTGGTGTATTTAAAGGAGCCTATGTCAGGCATGTAAAGTTCTCATCTCTTCACAGTATATTACATTTATTATTGCTCTTGAGTAAGTATCTCAGGCAGGAATGAAACTTGAAATGTCAACCATTTACTGGCCTGCATATATTTTCTACTTCAGTTTTCGTTCCAACCTTCACTACCTTAGAATATTTAGATGTTGTTTGGAGATACTCGTCGGGGTTTTATATTGCCTTTCATTTTTAAACTTCTTTTGAATACAAACTAAGGAGTCTGTCAGTTCGAAT
Source organism: Metallyticus violacea (assembly GCA_030762175.1). Lineage (NCBI taxonomy): Eukaryota > Metazoa > Arthropoda > Insecta > Mantodea > Metallyticidae > Metallyticus > Metallyticus violacea. The sequence goes on along the minus strand of CM060840.1, from coordinate 53,310,867 downwards.
GAAAGAATTGAGGAACTAGTAAAACATCTTAACCTCCTGGATAGTTGAGAGTGCTTGAAATAGCTACTTATGAGAGCAAAATTTATCGGCCCGAAAAAATTCACCCATGATATAGGTCTGTTTACCCCATCTAGTTTTAATTTCGCTCTGCAGGTCCAGAGATGACATCTGCATGCATCGCGCCTCTTTGATTCATTGTAGTCAGTTTTGAACTCCAAGCATTCGCACTGATTCTCCAGGTCTGAATAACAATTCGTGATGAATATAGTTATTTGAAATCCTTTTGTAGCTTTTATACATTCTGCTGCAGCATTAAGTACGCCATTGACGTTATAATAGAGTAGTGGTGGACGAGCGGTTTAGAAGGCATTGATTGCTCTTCTGCGTAAGCTCCTGGGTTCAAATCCCACACATTTTTATTTCAATTGTTGGTTTTATAAGTGTATATGTAGAACATTATGTCACCTTAAAATCATATTATATTTTAACGTATCATTGAATTTTAAGACATTACCTATGCACACACAAAAACGTAACCACAAACTAACGTATTCTTTACAAATAACTAAATAAATATATGAACAGAAACATTTATCTTCTAAAGTAAAAACACAGAGCAATAAACATCGGTTGTATAGCTGTCCTCAATCTTCGGGGCGTAGGTGATGTTAGATTTCTACAGTAGTTTGAACGAGAGGCTACAGCATCCCAGGCTTCTTGAATTTGTGCCCATTAACCATCTTTTGTCCTTGCATATGTAGAGAATACGTCATATTGCATTTAGATAAAACAAATACTTAAGGAAATATTATAATATTCATCACAAAAAGTGTGTGTGTAATATGTTAACTTTAAAGCTTTCTGTGTATGTTACGAAACTAATTTGTCATAATATGTTACAAAGGCGTATTAAAAATAGTGCTTCATGCTGGGAGATTAACCTATACATATAACTATAACATTACTGCAGTCTTTGTCACAAAGCTAACAGAACATACAAACTAGACAGCGTCTTTAGTGCATGTCATATAACACAACTGTTGCAGTGATTACACAGCCTTGTTGGTTACCTTGTGAACCGTGCGCTGTAACCAGTAGGACTTAAGGGAATTTTGTGTTCAAGAGCCCCCCCCCCCTTTTTCCCCAAAGGATGTACAACAGTAGAAGTTTCGGAAACAAGTTATGATGTCTTTAGTCTTGGCCCTGGAGTTTAGTTATTCAAAACAGAATGGTATAAGGGCTAGTAGACAAACTACTATTTGTAGCTACTATAAATTAGTAGCTAGTCGCGTTGTCAGGCGATAGTGGTTTGTCCTTTCACACTGACTACATTTCATCGCAGCGGAAGTTTTGGTATGTTTTAATGTTGGTACTAGTTTGAATTGAGCCGCTCAGTGCAGTGTAAAGGCGTTGGGAGATTATTGCTGGCATAAGTTACCTAATACAGTTTTAAGGCAGGTAAGCATAAATAAAAACATAATAATTGTAATTGTGTGTATTTGTAAATGTTTTACAAATGTATTACACGCTTAAGATAGAAGTGTAATGTCGCTGATGTTCACAGAATTAACATTATTGTCTTTTAAATATCTGAATAGGCGACATAACTAGAGTGAATTGGGTGGGGAGGGAAACCATATGATTTACGTATTCTACGATTACACACTAACTTCTTGGCTTCACACAAGTTTCCATGTAAACAACAAACAAAATTTTTTACCTGAACACCCCAGGACCAGTTTGTTCTTCCCATTACCAAGGTACTTCTTAAAATTTTTATAATAAAACTTGTAAACATTAAACATGTAGAGGTGCTTGTTTAGTAAGGTCTCTAACGGTATAAAATTATGAATTTCCGCTAAAATAACGAAAAAGCCACCAAAATGAATAATATTTATATTTCTTAAGCTTTACATTTTTTTTTTAAATAATCGCCATTTAGTGCCACACTTCTTTCCCTACACGCTATCCAGCATTTCGTTCTGTCCACGAAGAATATTTGTGCCTGCTTTTGATCCAATTGCCTGCAGTAATTTTACCTTTGCTATCGGATAAAAATGCTGATTTTTCAACACTTCTTTCAGTTTTAGAAATGAGAAGTGGGACTGTAAGGAGGGTGCGGAACAGCAGAGAATTTCCATCGCTTGTCGACTACAGCGTTGTATTTTTGCAAAAGAAAATTACTCCTTATTGCCTTGGTTTTGCTGATGCATTGCTTGAGTACACAGTAACTTGAGGTATTGATCATCGTTCCCTTGACTAAACTTCCTGTAAAATACTCTTGCCCAAAAAACTCTGAATATGAATTTCTGCGGAAGGAATTGTCGAACCGAGAACCCAATGAGAATTGTCGAATGAGAACCCAAATCGCCTGTAGTATTTTGGGTCGTAATGGATTCTTCTCCAGTGATAATATTCTTTAGGAAATTATGTTCGCGAGGATATTGACACAGATTTCATATTGTGTCCGTCATTTGTTGTTGGTTCGTCTGGCAGAGAATTTTCTGTAATTTAGTCTCTTTCTTAACCAATGCTCAAGATAGAACAACGTCTGCTTGCTTAATTTGGATATTTTTAAAACCATAGTACCCACTCTGCATTGATTCTCAGTAGAGCTGTATGAAACACTCTCATCTACATCGAAGCCTCTGAAGAACATGTTTCACATCTGTATAACCACCGCCATAAATCATTCCTTAACGACTGTGAATTTCTATTGGCATGCAGTCTTTTAGTATTATAAATATTACTGATCGATATTTTACGCATAACTTCTGGGTGACACTAGCAAGTTTGACGAATGGAATTACTGTGTACTGTAACTAAACCTTTCTTGAGCTTAACTGCACTTCTTTGTCGAAAAACCACTATCGATATTAGGACCGTCAGGATATATGTGTAGGATGAGTATAGAAATTGAAAGAAAAGGGAAAAATAGCTAGACTTCTTAGCAAGGAGAAACCGAAGACAATACATCGTATAATAAGAGGAACGAACCAATTTTAAAAACGATATTAACATTAAATTTATAGAATCATTCAAAAGTTATTGCAAACTTCAAAGGGATATAAATATTATAATAATTGAAATAGGAGAAAACTCAGTGTGTTGGGCAAAAAATGGGGTTTGGTTTTCACAAAACTTTGGTGGCGGCTTAATGGTAACCATACTTGCCACGTAGACCCAAGGTAGTAGGATCGATGGATTTTTTCGGGCGTAAAAATCCTAAGTATGGCTACTTTCGGAAGGGAAATAAAGCCCTCGGTCTCCTGTCGTATATTTACTGCACGTAAAAGAATCTCAAGCCTGAAAGAAGAGGCCTCTGAGCAAAATTTATCCGCCGTTTCACGCCCTGAATTGCATGGGACGCTGATGACCTCAGATTTTAAAGAGCGTCCGTAAATAAACAAAATAAACAAATCTTTGGGAATATGTTCTCCGTGCTCTTGTTCAACATTTACCATTCTTTCTGCCACGCCATGCACGGTATTTTGGGATATTGCGTGTTTTTGCAAGGTGTCATCTTTCGCAGGCCATTGAATGAAATTGTTTTAATTACTTTTACCAACAATATCAGAAAGTTTCGAATTTCGCTTCACACCTGTTGAAAACCACTGTACTTATCTTAATAATATTCGCTATTACCGTCCGGACTTTGCTATGAACTTTCTTATTATTAGTCGTTCCTGGTGGTGCAGTAGTAACTGTACCAGCTCGTAGATCTATGGTCACGAGTTCAAACCGGGCCAGGATCGATAGATATTTTAGAGCATAAAAATCCAGGCTTCTGAGCAAAATTTATCACGCAAGAAATAGAATGGGACGCTACTGACCAAAGATATTAAGGGTGTTATTAAATAAAATGAACATATTAACCTTTTTCCTTACCGCTAGATATCGTTAGCAAACTAAAGCCGCCTTAATTCTGACGTCACGTATGTTAAGCTATGTTAATGAAAGTGTAGCACATGTATTCATTACGTCATCACAGTCGGCGAGTTATTTCCCCTGCATTGCACCGCAGTAAATCTTCCCCCGTAGTTGGGGGACTGTAACTAGTAAATGTCACGATAAGACTAATTCAGGCAAAGCGAAAATAAATAACAGCGATTATAAAAAGATTTGAACTATGTATATTGTTGTTTACAGACTACTTAAGGTAGATGCTGTATATAAATGGAAGCGGTAAAACTTAAGTCTGATAAATACCGAAGGTGCCAAAAAATATATGTACACTTTCACTGTAGATATCTATTTAATATATTTCAAAGTTGTACCGAAAAATTACAGTAATGTGTAGTATGATGTTCTGTAAACAGATGTGACTCACATTATGTTATGCTAGTGTTGCTACAACAAAATGGAGCCAAGATTACCGTTTGAACAGCGGAAAGTAATTTTGAACCGAGAATATTGTTGAAGTTCAAAGGCAATGGAAACGTATGTAAGGAACAGAACCGCCAACGAGTAACAATCCCGTCTTATCCACCTTTCATACACTCTATGGAATTTTACTTCCAACAAGATGGTGAACCACCACATTACCACCGAGATACGTACCTTGATGACAATTTTCCAAGGCACTGGATAGGACGAAGAGGTCCAATTGAGTTTCCATCGCGTTCGCCAGGTCTAACTCCGTTGGACTTCTACCTATGGAGAACTCTTAAGGATATTGCATACCGTAGAAAACTAGCTACACTGGCAGCACTTCGGGAAGAAATTGAAACGGCATGTGCTGCAACCGCTGAGGAAACTTTCACAAACCTTGCTCATTCAGTAGTTGAACGTACTCAGAAGTGGAATGCCAATAGTGGGCATTTTGAACAACTGTTGTAACTGTAAAAGTCTAAGATGATTAATGCTCATCATTTTCTGTTTGTGTGAATTCAGTTTTGTTATGTTAATACAGTTTTTCTTTGCTTGAGTTGTGTATACATTTTTTGGCATCTTCCGCATTTGTAAATTAGACAGAAATCAAAACCAAATTATGCACGAAGTCTGTAGGCTCTAAAACTTGAATTTTTAAAAAACAGGACTAGAGGAAACAACAAGCGACAGACACTTGCTTTGTGCATTAACGGACAACGGTGGAAAAGACATTTAAATTATCATTTAATTGTGTTACATTTACTGAGCTAATTTGCTGAAATGCTGTTCAAGGATTCCTGGACCGCTCTTCTAACGAGCACTTGGGCGGTAGTAATTGCTTATCTCTGTAAACGTTGGCGCACAGTTGACTACTTTATACACTTACCATTAATATTTTATACCGACGTACGAAATCTTCATAATGATGTATTAAAGATAAAAGTATAAGCCTTGTGAAACTGTATAACAGAATTTGAAAATATTCGGGACAAAATATTTATGATGCTCTTTAATAATTTGTATATAAGTTTTCAAACTGCTTTCTAAATCTATAGCTGACGCAGTAGGAAAGAATTGGGATTCAGTGGTAACAACGTAAAAAGATAAGAAATTTCAACTATTTAACAGTACTAGGTTATTTGGTTTTGTCGAAATTCAGTCGGATTCTTTGTTTCTATGAACGTAGTAGAGCTTCACATTTTGTTTTCTTCAAAATGTTAATTTGAACGACCTTTGAATTTGAAATAACGTATTATTTGATTACAACTTGAGAATTTTAAATATTTAATTTTCTAAATATGACCGACAGGAGATTTGCTATTTAATTTTCGGAATTTGAATAAATTATGAGAAATATGTTTCCTGCTGGTATAACTGGAAACAAAATGTTTTGATTGATAACCATAGCGGAAGTTAACACATTGCAGTAAAAAGTTAATTATGGTCACGTGCCCGCAGTCTGCTGTTTAAAGATGGAGGTCACTTGGAAGAATTTCTTGCAATTAATTTTTATGCTTATACGTTCGTCCTGAGCCAACAAATTACAGAGAAATGTTCCTTACTCTGCTCCTTCTCTTTCAGAATTCTACAACTAGTTTGCAGGAACAGTTCACTGGGCATCTAACAACAGTAGTCACATATGAAAACAAGCTCGAATAGAAGTCAAAGTGAAGAACAATCCACGAGTGATATAGAAGAAATAGAGGAGTCTCTAAACTTTTTGCAGTGCAGATGTCAGAAATGTGCACAAATTTCTTCTTGTGAGGAAGGGTTGTTGTAGTTAGGCACTCCACAACCTCACAGAAGAACAAAAGGCAGCAAGAATGGAATGGTGTCAAGAAATGGTTCGTCTTTTCGACAATGGCAGCTCCCGAGCCATAATATCATCATAGGAGATGAAAAATGGATTTATCATTACGACCTGGGACCAAAGAGACCGTCGGGGATCTGGAACTTCCCTAATGGCTGCTCCCCAGTGAAAGTTTGAGCGATGTGAAAGTGTAGACTGGAAGATGGTTGCAGTTTCTTCTCAGAAAGTGCCAACTGGTACACCGCAGTCTGTGTTCCCAAGGTCTTCGGAGGACAACAGAAAGAAGACCGAATGCGAGAATTGTTGCTTCACCAGGATAGTGCCTTTGGTCTTTGGAAAATAATGAAATTTCTAATGAATATGGAGTGAAACTGGTGAATCACCTACCGAACAGTCCAAATCTTGCTCACTTCTTTTTCAAAGGTAAAATAATAATAACAAAACTAAGGGGCAATTAGTTTGATAATCCGGAAGAGGCTGTTACGTTCTACCAAGAGGAGGTTGGTCTCATCTCTAATGAAGCATGGCGTGGCTGCTTTCTTGATTTCTTCCGCAGGAAGCAACTTTTTCCCAGAGTCGCGGAGATTACTTCGGAAACAAATAGGCAGAGTTCGTAGAGTATTAACCGAGTTGCTTGTTTTTAATGCAGAATTTTTACGCTGCATCTCCAAGGAACTTGTATCTAAGTTTTTATTTTTGTTTCTTGAAAATTTATAAACATAATTACATTATTGGGCTGTTTGAACAAAAATTGCAATTTTTGGGGCAGTTAGAAGAATTATTTTAGCAAAGGTTAAAATTGGTGCAAATAAATACAAAACCAATATATAAAATACAAGGTTATATAATTTTTTGCCTCTTTTTCTGTAAAAAAATTGGGTGGCAAACTTGATATTGACTCTTAATGCACCAGCTCTGGATGATGTTGCTCACTGTTTGTGTGACATTGAAAAAACAACCACAAATAATAGCTTTTCTTACCTTTTGTACCAGCGCAGATTTCAGAATCGAACCCGGGCCACAGCCAGCAGTCAGCAACGCTAACCACAAAACCAGGGAAGTGTTGTTTGCATCTACAGTGTAACAAATAATGAAAGCTTTTGTGTATATCTCCATACACAGTGCAGTACAAATTTCTAGTTTTTCACTATCTCTCAGACCCCTGAACTACTCCTGTTTTGTCATATGCAGACCCTTATCTACGCTTATGTGACACTTTTTCTCTTCTTCATTCTCGTTTTATAACATGATATTTAAGATTTCTCATCACTCAGGCTGCCAAATATTTCTTGCCTGTCAATATCTTCGACTCTAAGTCTTCTCTTTCCAAAAGCTCCTAATATTATATTCTTTTGTCTCCCATACATCACCAGTAAAACTTACATCATTGGACAACTTAAGTAATTCTTTCAACATCCTACCTTATTTGTAAGCTTACCCAAATCCATCAATGCTACCTCATTAGGTGATACTCTTAGGTAATCTTAAAATCTGCTTACAAAAAACATGTATTTACTCAGGTAGATTTCCATTCTTCATCTGGATCCCAGATTTCTATTCATTAACGTCTTGCTTTCCACTATAACATATCTCATAGGCATTCTTTCCAGCCAGTTTAATTTCCGATGTTTTCCTTAAACAGGTAGATATAAATTGCTCTTTTACACTAACCGTAGGACATAAATTGGAAAGGAAGCACAGACTTAAAAAATTCGAGTACGGCCGGAATTCGAATCACGGATCTTCAGCCTTCTGTGCCGATTCTCTAACCAACTGAGCTACCATGTCTTCTGCTCCAAGCACCGGACCACGAATCTCTCTCGTCTGATTCTAAAGGTACTCTAGAATTTAGAGTCGCCTAATGAGTAACTCTCTCATAGTGGAGAGACCTTAGGGAGGTGTGATAGAAGTTCGTGGCTCTTGCTTTGAGAATAACACGATAGTACAGTCAGTTGGGGCTTCGAAGATCCGTGGTTCAAATCCTGGCCATGACCCAAAATTTTCAAGTCTAATATTTCTTATGAAGTGCTTATTTGCCGATTTGCCTTAAACTACTGTCATCTTCCCATGCCATCATCAACGGATGTTATAGCTTCCATATTTCACTGTAGTCTAGAAACCTTTTTACAACCGAATCTAAAATATTCTTCTTCTTCTTCTTCTTCTTCTTCTTCTTCTTCTTCCATCACGGATTGTGTCCTGCCTATTCCGATCTAACATTTTTCTCTCCATCTTTTCTTCCAATTAATCTTCCTTTCCGGTTATATGTCAACGTATTTTTTGGTATCCTATCTTCTGTCATTCTTTTGCCCATTCTCCTCTATAATTGCTAATTGTTATAATATTAGTTGCACTTCTAATTCTTTTCTTATATCATTTTCTTTTGTCAACCTGTGATACGTCTTAAAAAGTGAATTTCTTCTGCTTATTATTTTTTTTAATTCAAGCCTCACTTCCATTAAAAATAATTGGGAAGGCCTTAGTTGCGTAGAATCTTAATTTTGTGTCTTTTCTCACTTTGTTTTTCAGAATATTTGTAATTGTTCTACACACAGTTTGGGAATTTTGTATATTTATATTAATATCTTGATCTTCTTCATATGTGACATTACAACCTAAATATTGAAAGTGTGATACTTGTATATTATTTTTTCTTCTATCACAATTTTTTTATTGGTTATTTACCTACGAACGCCTTTGTTTTTGTTTTTGGTCTTTGAACTTGTATTGTTTTTTTTTTAATTTATTTAGTTGTATATTACTTTTTGTAGTCTATTTTCTTATCAAAAATGAATGCAATATCATCTTCAAATAGCAGAATATTTACTGATCTATTCCTAACTCTGTTCCTCTATGTACCATTCTTTAAGAATGCCGTCTATATGCGGAGTGAACGATTCTTCACGCAACCGGCTTTGCGGCGTTGGCTGCTTCCGGCGAGGCTGGCTACTGTGTCGAACTGATTTTCTAGGAGACCTTTCCAGAGCGTATCTAATGTTATCCAGAGTTTCTTCTGTGAGTACTGTACGTGGTTGTCTACGTTTCGTATCAAGAACACTTTCCGTTTCACGAAATTTATTTACTAATCAATGAATCGAACGTGAACATCGGGCAATTCCTTTTGAAATAACCTCCTTACAGCAAGCGCTGATTCTGTACGCACCTATGAATCATATATGAATACTCTTTGGGTAATAGAATACTTGTAATGCCCCGTTTCACTTTATACACATTCATTGAACACACTCTGTTGCGTCGCCTAATAAACACGAGCTACTTGCGAAAGATATCAACTCACACTGAAGCCTCGCGCAGTGGAAGGTAAATATACTCCCTAATTCCGCCGACATAGCGGCCAGTCCCGCGGTTGCATCAAGCATTGCTCACCCAGTGTATATATACATATATATGTATATATACTAAATAATATTGTGTATATATGATAAATAATATTTAGGGTCTACATTCTTGTTTTAGACCACAATTTATTTTTATGTCTTCTGTTGACTTCTCATTTACATCTTATCATTTTTAATTCATTTTTTGACTTTTATAAGAGGTATAGGGATTCTGTTTGTAATAATATTTTCCATGATAATAAGCGGTCTACCCTATCAAATGCTTTTCCTAGGTCAGTAAATGCCATATGTGTTTCCATTTATATTCTCTAATTTGTTTTATTATAAAAACATCCATTCATGATCTGCCAGTTCTAAATCACTTCCTGTGATTTTTACATTACCTAAACCGTTTAATCTGGAACCAATGATTCTTGCATATATTTATACATTATATTTAATATGTTTGTCCTTATATAGTTTTTGCATTCATTTTTTTTAAATATTAAGGTAGTTTTAGTTATCTCCTCATCTTTTGGAATGTTCTTCATTCTCCAACACGTATTAAATAAATCTAATAAGAGTAGTAGTAATATGATCCTCCGCGTTTTATTAATTCCACTATGATATTGTCTGTTTCTGGAGTTTTCTATTTCTCGTTTTTATTGCATTTTACCTTTATTCTATTGTCATTAAACCTATTGTCCTGTTCTTGTTGTTCTTTATTTTGTATAACACATATATTGTCATTATATATTAATTTTTTGTAATATTCAATACATTCTGTTTTTGAGATACACGATAAATTATAAGGAATATAATTCTTTTAGAACAACGGATTAACCCATAATGGTGCAATGTTTATGATATCCAAATTGCCCAGGGAACATTATTAAAATTCTGACAATAGTGTAATAGAAAATAATTCCGAAACCTTTCGAGAGAAGTCGCCAGTATCGCTCATAGTGACAGTTAATACACTTAGGAATACCTTTCCAGGTTAAGATAACTCCTATGTTTTTACCACAAAACGTTGAACATTTATGGTACATAATGATATTATTATAAGCTTGAAATGAACAGAGGGTTCTATACATGCCTTGGCATAAATAATGAATATACACATAACAGAGCTTTTGCAATCGCTAAAATCACTGCATACTTATTTAACACTCTTCTTTCTTACTGAAGCAAGCCTGACAACATGACGTCATCAGCTTCCTCTGTGTTTACGAAAAAGCTTAACACTTTAAATTTTCCAGTTGTACTCTATTATTATTATTATTATTATTATTATTATTATTATTATTATTATTATTATTATTATTATTATTATTATTATTATTATTATATATTATTATTATTCTTTTGTTTCTAGTTTTTGTTCTCGATTTCCATTTTCCTCAGTACATTAGCACTTTTTATATGGTTGTGGATTTTTTATGCTTACCTGCTTTTTTTTCCGGACATTTCCATTTTTTCATGCTGGAGTTTTCAACGGAAAGACCCGTGGCTGGAGCCGGGATGTGCATATATGTGATGTCAGCTTGAACAGCATGGTTAATTGAGCAGATGAGCCAGAAATGAGTGTGCTCATGTGCGTGAGCCCAGAAACTTTGCGCGATGAATTTCCGATGTTGTTAACTTTGTTAAATAGTTAGGTTAGCGGTTCGTTGCTAAAAACTCCCAGATACCGGAGACAGAGTTACAATGGCTGAAAATTCCTGCACATGCAATCTTTGACGTGAAATACTACCGCTTAATATGATCTACAGTGACTACTTTATCTTTAGTTACGTATCTCGAAAAGGAACTATTTAGTTTTTTTTTTTTTTTTACTCATATTAGCAGAGATTTATACTACAATGGTTACGGCTTGGAAGTAAATGATTAAAAAAATGAATGAAAAATTACCCTATAAAATAACAAAGTTCTATAAATATGACAAAAATCGAGAGAAATACTTAAATTTCCTATATGAGGTTAAAAAATGTTATACAATATACCAGGGTTTGACCTAATGTTGCTCCGAGTGGAGGCGCCTCTGAGAGGAAGGAATTATTTGAGGGAGACACCGACCGGTAAGGCACGGACGTAGGTGGAATTCCTAACATTGTTTCAACCTTTTCAAAGCGCAAGTCACCGGCGCACTGCACCAGCCCACCTCGATGTGGCACCCTGTGACAGAGGCAGCGGAATGAAATTGTATAAAATAGGATAGCGGAAAATTCGTAAGAAGGAAAAGCCTGAAAATCAAGGGAAATCATAAAAAAAAAAAAAACCCAAGGTCAGAATGAGGGATTTAAAACACACCTCAAACGCTACCGCCTGTCCACCGCGATCTTTTAACTTAATTAGTAAGTATTAGACATGTTAAACGTTATTTTTTTTTTACCAATCTCGCTACAACGTGAATTTAAATGACCACCTAAATTATAAATCTGTGAACTATTTATTCAGTATTGCAATAAAGAACCTTTGTCATTCAGAGATACTGTAACTTGAATTGCCATTGTTTTTTAACGAAACAGTTCCTATCCATCCATGTAACTGACACCAGAGAAAGATTCGCCAGTGAAAAATCTTCAAAAACACCCATGTTGAACTTTTCAGCTTGCAGGATTTTCGCTATTTTACACAATATTTGGTAATCGTATTCTTGGCCAACATTTTTTCCAGTAATTCGGAAACATCCCAGCAATATTCTCGGCACAGTGTTTCAAGTAATAGAAAACATTTCATATGCCCAAACTTCTCTTAAATTGCACTGAGAACAGCATTCATTCTGTCGAAACTGGCAATTATGATTTTAAAAATATAATAATACACACATATTATACAAGTACTTACGGTCAATTTAACATTCTCCTATATCTTCTCAATAATAAAACTCAATCATTCCTACCATGAGCTACAGGCCCTATTCCATGTATGTTTGGCCTAAAACAGCAGTTCCAAATTGGAAATGGGAACCCCTAGAGGGGTCGCGGTGGATATAAGGAAAGTACTTTTATTTAACATCTTACCCATTTTCAATCCGTTCTTATTAAGTATATTTAACTGTTGCATCATGATTCTTTTGAACAGTTATACTGCAGAGCAACAATGGTTTTTGTGATTGAATAGATGTCACATTATTGAAGCGTGCGCACGAACTTGAAAATGTATTATTATTATTATTATTATTATTATTATTATTATTATTATTATTAATATTAAGCAGCGAAGTGAAAATAGGGGTCGCAAATAGTTTCATAATTGCATTGTCGTACATACAAGGAGTTTGGGAACTGCTGCTCTAAAACATATACTTGCACTTTCTTGCTTTTTGGTACATGATTTAGGTTTTGATTTAGGTTATGTCCATTGCACAGTAATTATTTCGTTTGTGTGTGTATGTACAGAGCAAATTGTTTTCATTCCTACTAAATGAGTCTAGTATTTTTTCTCAGAATTAATAGTTATAGTTATAGTTACTATGCATTTGTTAATATTCAAGCGCAGTAGTTCTCTTCAAGAAGATGATCGCACACGAATACAATAGCAGCATAAGTTTCATAATGGTCGAGAGATGGCAGAAGAATCATTCCGCTCTGTCATTTATTTTATTAGTTCATTAGACGTTATATTTATATAAATTTGTCTTTGTTTGGCAATCACATTTTCATTATAAGCAAAATAATAATAATAATAATAATAATAATAATAATAATAATAATAATAATAATAATAATAATAATAATAATAATACATTTTAAAAATGTGGGAAAATGGTGTCAAAAGAGGTTGTTTTAAAAGAGAATGAGGAATAGAAAAAAGATACTATTGCAGAATTCTGCATATATGCATTTTAAACAGGAAAGGCAATTGTTAATCATAAGCCGTACTTAAATTGCACTTTTTTTTTTGTTTGTTTAATTACGAACGCTCTATAACATCTCAAGTCATCAGCGTCCCATTCAATTCAGGGCATGAAACGGCCGACAAATTTTGCTTAGAGGCCTCTTCTTTCAGGCTTGAGGTTCTTTTTTGTGCCGTAAATGCACCATACTGGAACCACGGTTTTACTTCCCTTCCGAATGAAGCCATACTTAGGAATTTTACGCCCGAAAAAATCCATCGATCGTGACCGGGATTGAACCCGCGACCTTGGGTTTAGGATGCAAGTATGGTTACCACTACAGCACGAGGATCGAATAAATTGCACTTAACCTAACTTTTTTATTATACTTAAATACTGAATAATTCTTTCTTTATGCCTATTCCTACACTAACCATTATCATCACTTTCGCCAATACTTACATTTTTAGCTCAACTGATTCCAAAACTTATTAAAAAGATATTACAACTTGCACTAGTATTTATAGTTACCAATATTCCTACACTGATGGAGAAATCTATACAAGCTACAAGTGCACGATTAATAATATTACTTCTGTGGAACAAAATTATGAAAAAACACTTGTAAGTATGGAGTTGTAAAGAGTACAAGTGTAGCAGAAACCTTTGTGATACAGAATTTCACTAATAACTACAAGTTACAAATCCATACACTTGTAATGTGTTAGACCATACATTTTAATCATGATTATGCGTAAATGTTAAATGCTCAGAATCGATAAGGTGTTATTTAGGCGCTTATAGTTCAGGGCCCCATTGTGTATCACACTGGTTTTTTGGCGCTTAATCCCTTTAGAATAAATTACGTAATTCTGGTGGTAGTTAATTTACACATTACAAGGAATTTATTTTAAAGAGGGTGTTGTGTAAGGGCATAAATATTATGTAAGTAATTAAAACAATTTAAAAAGGATGGTTACCTCGTATCTTGTACATTTTGTTTCACAATAGCATGCCAAAGTAGGGGAGTTCAACTTCTATACATATGTTTTCCCTCCTTATTTTCCCCGCCCCCAGAATCGCTTATAGCATCAACAAATGTATATTTTTAATCTTTAATACAAGTAGTACTAATGGTGCGCCCACATCGTAGGGCGTGTATTATTATTCTATATATGGAGAATCAGGGCATAGTTCTAATTTTAACCGTTATTCTTACTGCAGCTGGGAAGTCATAAATAAGCTAAGTAGGCAGTACATCTAGCTGACCTTTGTTGTGACATAATCATTCGCTTCGCGTGTCACCATTCATTGTGGAGCGCGGAGGAGGAACGTTGGTATTCCTAACTGGCTGCAGAAAGCAATTATCACTCCGTCACAAGCTTACAGCCCCGTCATACGCCTCTTCCAATGCAATACAAGTAATGTCAATGTGACTTCTCATAATACGAATAGTTCTGCTCTGAGTCTCGTATTTGGAGGTGTTCTCTTCGTCGTAAAAGTAAAAGCGTTCTCCAAGGAATTCGATCTCCTCAGAAGGGCCGCTTGCATATCACGCCGGTGCAGAAATCTTTCTAAAGAGCAAGCCACCGTCATTCCACGTCATCTCGTCTGGTTCTTTCGGCCCTGTAACAGAATCAACGGAATGAAATGATATGAAATGGGAGAACGGAAAATTCTTGCAAAGTAAATATCCATCCCAGCATTCGTCCAAGCGACCAAGAGAGAAACATAAAAAAAAAAAAAAAAAAAAAAAAAAAAAAGAAAGAAAGAAAGAAAGAAAGAAAGAAAGAAAAGAAAGAAAAGAAAAGTAAAAAGTTCAAAATAGCCGGGCTTCAAGGGATTTGAATCCGGAATTTACGGAATGCGATTAACATGTTACCCCCTGAGTCACCCCGCATGGTAACATTTAATTTGGGAGTCTTATATTTGAAATTGTCAGTAAACTTCTTATATTTTGCCTTATAGATAATGAAAACATTGTTCATTTATATACATATTAGTCATAATGCTCATTTAATTCTATTTAAGAACAACTTAGTAACTATATGTACAGAGCTCTCGTTTGGAAGCGTGTTACGGGAATTTCCTTGGCACCGGGAAGCCGGTGGAGTCAGATATTCATAGCCCCTTAAATTCAAGCGCATACATTTCTACATAATTTTATTTCGTCATATAATGACATTTTGTGTACAAGATCGGGGTTTTCTGCACTCCAGTATCTATTGTTTTATGTTGCTACATAGTCATGTAAATAAAACCATGCTTCGTCCGTTAAAAAAAAATAATAAACGCGGGTCAGCAGAGCGAACATTAACATCATCCAACACCCAATTGCAGAAAATAACTCTACTCGCATTATCGCGTGGTTGCAATTCCTGAACTGCAATTATCTTAAAGGGCCTTAATTTTAAAAAATTAGTGGCATACCAACCGAGGTTGGCGAAGTTCCTGATCCCTGTGCAAGATTTCTTTGGATTCCGTTCTAACTTTTCTCCGATGTAATCGAGTTTTTCCTCTGTAAGAACATCGCGTTTTACTTTCGGTTTCTTATGAAGAACAGATCCCTTTCCCTAAACCTATTCACAAGATTACTAACCGTTTTTCTGTGAGGCGCACGAACAGCAGGGAATCTGTTTATAAATCGCCGTCTCACTTCTATACAAGAATTTGTTGTCACATAGGAATCATACATGAAGATTCTGTGTGCTAAAGTGTACGACTCTTTATGCATTATAACAGCACAAACACACTATAACAGTGAAACACGTGGTCTCACAACACAAAGACTACGCGTCACCTGGGAGGCGAAAAGTGGAGAGGGTAACAGAACCGGTTACAACAGGGCAATCTCCGTTAAGTCACCAATGTGATCAAATGAAGGGTCTGTATTTACCAATGCACGAGCAGAAGTACCGATCTCGGTTAATTTAAAAAAAAAAAAAAAAAAATTAATGTGTTTTGTGAACTGTAAAATATAAGAATTGGTGGGAAACAGCACAATAACTTAAAAGCTGAAAAATATCCAAATAAAACCTGGTATAAGAACATTAAATGTAGCCAATGGTTAATTTTTAGAATTTATACATCGAGTACCCTCTCTACTTATAATTTGGTCCCTTCTGATGACGGTGGTGTTTGTTGTCATGGGAATGCTAGCTCGGGCTCTCCGATCATCCATAGAAGCTCATTAAGTGTCAGCGGGCCATGAAATTGAGAACAGGCGGAATGACCCAATACAGAGAAGAATACAAGGAAGATAATGGTATTAGATGTGGTAATGTTAAAGCAGTGAAGAACAATGTGTGAGAATGACTGACCTTGTGAAAGAGCGAACGACAGCAACAGGCATTAAATTAGCTCCCAGGGCATGAGCATGACGCAGTGAATGCCAATATTTTCAGTTCTGCTCTGCTGTTCAGTGATGATGTGCTTCCTCAACAAATGGAGTCGCATTAGGATGCATGGTAGATGATCTGGATCAAGTTAACATAACTATCAGCGTTTAACGTTTTTATTACACTGAAATGTTAATGATTTATTTTGAAGTTTTTTATTTTGACATGAAATGTTTGTAGAGGGGTCATTTTGAAAGCTATAGACCTCCATATTATTAATTTTTCTCTAACACAGTAGTTCAGTATTGTATTCCTATAAGAACTCGTTCCATATTGATGCGGTTGTTGCCTCATCGTTTAATAATTTGGATAACAAGTCATAGCGAGATGGGCATGTGACAGAACTGCAAGCCGCAAACTTCTTGTAAAATATTACCAACGTAGTTAGTTCGCAAGATCCGACCTGAGTCATTTTATTTTTCATTTCGATGTTCTGATTTGTAGAACGGGAAACTAGGCCGCAGA
This sequence comes from Metallyticus violacea, assembly GCA_030762175.1. Taxonomy (NCBI): domain Eukaryota; kingdom Metazoa; phylum Arthropoda; class Insecta; order Mantodea; family Metallyticidae; genus Metallyticus; species Metallyticus violacea. The sequence continues at coordinate 53,293,644 of CM060840.1, read as the reverse complement.
ATGCTACACACGTTTTAGCTGATATTCCACTCACAACTGATGCAAAATCAGAACAGTTCCATGCGCAATCACTTGAAATTACCCTCGCAAAACCCAAGGACATATTTTTAGCAAGTATTCTAAATGTATGCCCTTTTTTTTTTTTTTTTTTTTTTTAATCATTTAACAGTTTTAGAGTTAATAGCCTGTAATTAAAAATTTTAAAAAATTAACTTATTTTTCATGAAAAGAGAATATGAAGACTAATATTTTAGATGTATAGAAAATTGAGATTGCTCCTTAATGTCTATTTGTGTACTTCTCACCCATATGCACATTTTAAATTTTATTCTTTATTTGTGTACATCAGAACATTAAGTACCATGTTCAGTTTTAAATGGGGCTTTTTATTAACTAGCAAGTTTAACCCTTGATACATAAGAGGACTGTTCAATAAAAAACAGTCACATTTTTTTTACGCAACGCATCTTTGTATTTCTGAAAGTAATCCCTTTTGGACGCATTGCAGTCTCAGAGTTGCTGCCAGTCTTCTAACACATGCTGGAAACCGCTTTTGACAGGTCCTTCAGAGTCGCCTCCGCAGTCTTCACTACGGCTTCTGATGATGAAAAACGCCTCCCAAGATTTTTCTTCAATTTGAGTAAAGGAAAAAAGTCACACTGGGCCGAATCTGGACTGTAGGGAGGATTAGGAACTCGTTTCTCATTGAACATTTGCGATGTGCGGCTATGCATTATCATGCCGCAGGAATAATCAGCTTGTTACACGGAAACGTGGCCTTTTGTGTGTGACATGGCTTTGAATGGTTTTTAGGACATCTCTTAGTATTGCCCAGTTACACTTGTGTGCACAAGTACCACATGCCGGTAAACTATTTCTTGAGTATCGAAAAATAAAATGCCCATACTTTTCCCAGCAGCACTTTTTTTTTTTTGTGATATTTTCACACAGAGCTTTGCTGAAGATTTGTTGAGACGAAAGCAGAATTTCAGACCAGCATAATGTTGGTTGCGTGTCGCCACCATTTTGCTGTAGGCAAAACTGAACATGGCACACCTCTCAAAGGCAGAATCCGGAAATAGCAACAAATGGACTTCTTGCCTCTAAAATCCGGCTCTGAATTTGTTATAGTTCTAAATTAATCCATTAAATGACGCTTTATCACTGCAGCTAAATGTGTTTAGCAATCAACTCTAAATGTGTAAGTTATGAATTCCGTAATTAAAACTTTAAATGTAATGAAAATGCACTGAACTCCTGTAATTGATATTTTTTAAAAGGTAATCATGTAGAACACGCGTAATTAAGGTGAGTACTGTTTTTTTTTAATCTGTTTTTCGCTTTTGATTGTTTATTGATGGTTCTGAATGACGGTCAAGCCTTTTTAAAATTACTTATTCCTACTTCATATTTACGGAGGAATTATAACAACGTTTTTGTAATTATAATCTTTCTGATAAAAGTAATAGATTAAGGAGCTGGTCAGCTTATTTAATTACGTTAAATGAAGATCTCTGAAAAGCATGTATTGTGTTGTTCGCTCTTTGCAGCAGCTTTATCATCTTATACTCATTAGGGTAGGGGGTTAAGAGAAGAATGTCGTAATGAGATATGGGGGGGGGTGCTCTGTGAAACTACTAAATAAAATATGCAATTATCTAAGAGCAAATTTCGCTGCACATATACAACCTCGATTTGTTCATTTTCTCGGTAATATTTCGTCACATATGAGCAACCTTACATAACTGAAATAATAATAATAATAATAATAATAATAATAATAATAATAATAATAATAATAATAATACCTTTTAAGATTTTTCACTTGTGAAAAAGCAGCGCAAACTTCGAACTTCTGCGGTTATTTCGTCAGAATTATTCAGAGGAATTTCAACATCAAAATGTGTATTATTGCCGTAATCTGTATACGTTCCAACCAGAAAAGTCTCACAGTTCGTAATTCCTTAGAGCAGGTAGTGCCAACATAATAGCCAATTGCCATCAACCCGATTACTTTAACTTTATCGTCAATAATAAATATATCGGAATACTTACATTGGTAATAATTATTACAGAGTTTCTGTGACATACACATGCTTGATAGCTGTTTCATTTATTTAAAAAATAGCAATAAATGATTTCGGTTTGTATTGAATTATGCTCGTCTCTGTATTTATGTAGAGCCATCTTTAGTAAAATAAAATAAATAGACCCAATTTCGTGACATGCGCACTCAGAATTCGATCCCGCGAATTGCTTACTGTATATATTATGGTATATATATGAATTTTTATTAGGTTTATTTGCGGACGTTCTTTAGCATCTCAGCGTCCCATTCAATCCAGGGAGTGAAATGGTAGACAAATTTTGCTCAGAGGCTTCTTTTTTGAGGCTTGAAGTTCTTTATCGTGCCGTAAATCTACGACACGGGACTCTCGGCTGTACTTCCTTTGCGAAGGAAGCCATACTTAGGATATTTACGCCCGAAAAAATCCATCGGTCCTGGCCGGGATCGAACCCGCGATTTTGGGTTTAGGAGGCAAGTATGGTAACCACTACACCACCAGGACCGACATATGTATGCATTCATAAAATAGTTCTACAAAGGTAGAGTTGTTTATTCTAAAAAAGTAAATTTACATAAATATTAAAGAATAAATATTTATAATGAATCTTTATTAAGACTTTTCTGGGGAAAAAAAGTCATGAGAATGTGCGCTTTTATGTGAAATAACATTTTGTATTTACGCAGGTGATCGTTCGGAGTTTTAAACTAGGTTATGGGCATTTTATCTTCATGCAGGAATAATATTTATTTGCTTAAAAATCCACTCCCTACTGATGAAGTAGTTGAAGGTGAAACTTAATTTGTTATTCCGTTAAAAATGTTACTATCCATGCGTTCTTTCATAAATTCATACGATTTCTGAGAAAGAATAAAATTATCTTAAGAGTATACATTTGTTGTCGAGCTGTAAAACTGACGTGAATGCGTTTCCTTTGCGGCAGCATCGCCCTGGTTGTATTCAGCAGGTAAAATCTATTTAATCTACTAACGTAGCCGCATGTGGCAGCTGCACCGGAGGGTTTGTGGTTGTAGACTTCATGAAACGAACTCGGAACTCCCCGAGTGCCGTTCTATTTATGGACATGAGCACCTTGTCATGATGCAATGGGACGTGGCAATTACCTAATGGTGGGGATTACTCAACGTGTGTGTTAAACGTGGAAGAGAGACAAATGAGTAAGCTTTCTCATTCATTGCACCGAACGAATTACGCACCGAAAAATATTTCCTCTCTCATTCCATGTAATTGACCCGACCTATGTTAATACTTAGGTTGGTTAGGAAGTGAAACAAAAACATGCTTATTATTAATAATAAAATGCGAGTTCAACTAAATGAATCTTCGGGATTTTTGGAAAAGGGTTCTCGTGCTTTCCAAAGGGGTCATGAAGGAGGTGGTTTGCTATGAAGATACGGTTTGTAATAAAACAGGACGGTGAAACACTGGCTTAAACTCAAGCAAGGAGATCGGTCCACGCTTCAAGCTAAATGCTATACACTAGGTACAAAATATAACAGTAACATTTTGGGGTGCAAAAGTGGAGAGATGACTCTGAGGAATTGACGTGGGTTTAATATGGCAACGAGGTAATAAAAATAACAAAAAGCATGGTTGAAGGTTATAACAAGTATATACCTAGTGGATGTCATCAGGCAGAAGTAACAAGAAACCTTGATCCTATCGAATGGAATTAAACTAACCTGGAGTAAAGAGGTATATACGCTGTTCTAAGGAGAAAGGCAAGATCAGGAATGATCCGATTTAGAATGGGATGTTGGAAGGCTCAGAAAATAACAAGTTCAAGTAGGACATTCTGCCTATTTTGTGGAGAGGATGAGGAATGGGTACATATTATGGCTGAATGAGAGCATCTGAGAAAAACGCTGTTTTCAGAACCTTTTCATAACGCAATTAAATGTTGACTGGCATACTGGAATCACTTTGGGGATCACACAAATGGGCTGGACATTTTTCTGCTCAGAACACAATAACTAGCGTAATTGTAAATAATATGTTAGTTGCTTCCTTGTCATATATGAAAATGCCGTTTTTCATTTTTTAATGTTTTATTTGTTTATTATTGTTTTATATTTTTCTTATATTTTCTCTCTCTATTATGTATCGTACTTAGGTATGTACGGTCGAATTTGTAATATGTATAGAATTTTATAACAATAAAGATGTGCCTACTAATTTAGGAATCGGCGTCTTTACGTTGTGTTATTGATCTAATTAAAGGTAGATCATTAAGACTCTGTGTGCATTACATGATAGAAAGCAGGTTATTAAACCTGTATCCTTGGTAATAATAAATAGTATTAATAAATTACGCTTTTTATCTAGGATTGCTGTATGATACAAGTACTAAACTACATTTAACCTAAGAATGTTATTGCTCTACCTGCTGTTATTATTGTTTCGCTCTATTTATATCTTTCCTTTTTCTCGTTTCTCTCCATCCTAACATCATCTTCGGGATTTTGCTATTTTTCAGTTCTTTTCTCCTCTGCACACCAACTTGAGTCTTCTCTCTGCAACTTCTTTAAGCTAACTACTTCAAAAGTCAGTTTCTGTTACTAATAATTCGTTTGCCATGTCCTGCTCTTTCTCTATACACCAGCACACTCTTAATTTTAATATTCGTGATTTTCCTTCTCTTCGTTTATGCATCTGTAAACTACGACTTCTCTAAATTAGTCATCAATATTCATTTGTATTCTTGTATAATTTACTTGTCATATATGAAGCATATTCAGTTTCTTACCTCTGTGCCAGATGGTGATTATGATGAGAATATATACGAGAACAAACATAATATTCATCATAAGTTGAAACAGAGTTAAGTATATACTCCGAAATGAAATATTTCTCTTTTTCTGGTTTTATACAATTTCTCAAGCTATTAAATGCATATTATTCTCTATCACATAAAATCGTATCAAGTATCACTGTAGGAAAAAATAAAATGCACTTCCAGAGGTGGCATCGATAAAGCTGGATTCAAAGTAGAGCGCATTTGTTTTCCTTTTCTAAGTTTCTTGTGTATGTCTTGCACGTCAAGCATGCACTACTATTGTAATGAAAAACAGGATAGCTTGCAGAGGAGGAGAGATGGGAAGAAAAAAAGAAAAAGAAAAGGCTGCTCTGGACACCTCTCTAAAATGACTGTTGGCTGTAATTTGTTACGCTTGTACGTGGGAGGGGGGAGGGAAGGAGATGCTATTGATCATAAATAATCAAATAAAACTGTCTTGTTTTGAGCAGCAAGCAGTAATACGAGTTTAAACAGAAATAACACTATTGTTAAATATTTCAGATATCTAACTGATTGTGGCACATTTGACTGTTTTCGTTATGTGTATCCATCAAAAGGACATTCGTACATACGTAATGAATGAATGATGTTTAAGGCCCGTTTTTTGCTACAGAGGCACTAGAGGCGATGAACACTGGTGATACATGAGATGAAATGATATAGTGGGAAAGAATTTTTTTTAAGGAAGGAATTATTTCAGGCCAAGTTTGGGGTACCTCCCCGGCACTGGCCATTTATGAGGACTGAGGAAAACCTGGAAAAAAAACCAGTCAGGGAGGACGGTCTTGGCGGGATTCAAACTCCAGATCTCCTACTCACGAGTCCGCGCCTTAACGACCTCGGCCACCCGTGGCGGTTTCGTACATATGTGATCGTGATTTTGTTCAAATAGAGGTAAGTAAAGATAAACAGGACATAGTATTGTCACATGCTCTGGCCAAAGATCGCAAAATTCGGGAAATTACTACCGTAAATAAAATATTAATTCTTTTAGCTGGGCATGATTAGACGATAGCTCTGAAATTGCTCAAGTAGGTCGAAAAACTTGAATATGCAACATAACCGCTTACTTAGCATTAAAGCCAAATGATCTTTCCTAGCTGGCACACAAGGAATGCATCGTAAGAACATTGTTTTAGATTATTGTTTATATTAAGCAAGGTATAGCTATGAAGAATACCTTTAAAACATAATTCGGAAATTAGAACGAGTCTAGATTGTGTAATGATTGTGATTGTATAATGACATCTGTAACTCTTTTGTCAACATGAAGACATAGCTAACTGTAGAGGGAAAGGCTTGTTAAAATATGACAACAGTAGATAGTCTTTGTCAAGAGGCAGAGCGTGTTAGGGACTTTTACAATGAGGAACTGGAACAGTAACTTTGGTGCTGTCAGTATCTCCGAGGGTAAGAGAAACAACAGTCTTAATCCCAGAAAAAACGAATAACCCAAGTGCTTTTCTTAGTTAATAAACTCAGTGACTTTTGTAACTTTTTGGTCATGTTTTATTAGAATATTCCGCACTACCTATAGTGCAACTAAGACGATCGTTCTCGGCCGATGACCTTCATCGAGCTTTACTGTCAGTTCTCAAGAGCGAGTTTAGGTTTAAAGTACGTCACACCGTCATCTCTCACTATCCGCGAAAAGCTCTCGAATATATGACTAGTCACAGAGTATCAACTTGTTCACGTCTCGCTCGGTACTGAACAAAATGCGTCACTGCGCATGCTCGAACATTCTAGGCTCACCGACCAGGAATAGACAAAAGGACACGTTAAGGTCATCTGTTAAGAACTATCACTCCACTGTACGTTCCGGAAAGTCTGGGCCAAAATAACTCGTGATGGAATACACAAATAATGATTGGAGAGGCACAATGCAAAACTCAATCATGCAGTTAAAATAGACCAATGCTTAAAGCACAAGAAAATGAAAGAGACATCTTACAAAAGAATTGAATAACATGTCAAATCCCATAACAACGAGACATCATGTCACAGAAAGATACACCATCAAAGGGAAAGCTGAGCTTGAAGAAACTAATCTGGAGAGAATTTACACAAATGAAATTCCCTGAAAGCTGCTAAAGTCGGGGATATTACAAAAACTCTCTTTTTTCAAACTGTCTTGTAAAGTAACCTTGTTTTCAAAGATATCTGGACCAATATAACAGTTAGGTTCCAATGCTGAGGATTCAGGAAGTGGCGTGTGGGACTCCTGGCTAAGTGAAAGAGATTTGCAAGCTATATTTTTGTAATATTATTGAGAAAATAAAAAATGAATTCATGCAAGGTAGCTGTTTCTTTTTATTTTCAAATATTGATATATGCAAAAAAAAAAAAAAAAAAAAAAAAAAAAAAGTATGTTACTATTCCAAATTACAATTTTACAATCGGAAATTAATGTCAATCACTAATTCGTTCCACAACAACAACAAAACGTTCAGCATTTTCATGTATCTAAAAGGAGTGTTCTAAAAGTTCTCTGCCTACCAAGAAATCACAAGAGATAAGATTTATTTTTTCAACATACTCTCCTTGGGATCAATACATTTAGTCCAGCGACTTTCCAACTTTTTAATACCCCCAGTAAAATAAGATTTGTCCAACTGTGAAAAATAAGCGTCTGTCTTAGCCTCAACCTCATTTGATGTGAATGTTTATCCAACCAGCCATCTCTTCAGGTTTGGGAATAAAAAGTAATCGCTGGGAGCCAAATCCGGTGAATATGATGGATGTGGAAGCACTTGAAAGCGAAGGCGATGCAATTTTGCAGCAACAATCCCAGACGTGAGTGAAGGCGCTTTCTTTTTCGCAAAATATACACATTTAGCATCTTTAGGTTGGTCCAATAGTGAAGCGTAATAATCCCCGGTAATAACTCTGCCCTTTTGAGGTAGTCTACGAGCATCACACCATAAGCATCCCAGAAAACCTTATCCAAAACTTTTCCTGCAAATAGAACTGTTTCTGCTTTCTTTGGTACATTTTCAAATGTTGCCACCCCACTGTTTGGACTGGTTCTTCGTCTCTGGCATGTAGTGATGTTTCATCTACTATTATGAAACGTCGGAGAAACCCACTGGAATGCGTTTTAACAAGTCTAAACATTCTTGCGAAATGTTCATTCAAATGCGTTTTTCGTCCATTGTTAACACGCGCGGCACCCATAGCGGAAACCTTTCTCATACCCAAAATTTCGTGTAAAACGCACTGGACACGGCTTATCGAGGCCTTTGTTGTGTCGCCCAACTCGCGTACCTTCAATTGAGATAATTGAGTACGGCATTGTGAATGTTTTTGTCACAATCTCGTCGGTCATAGCAGTTTTGGAATACCCTGAGCGCTCATCATCTTGAATGGTTGGATATACGACCATGCTTAAATACAGCAGCACACTTTTTTACTTTAGAAAATGAAGGAGAATAATCTATAATGTAGAATTTAACTCCTTTTGTATTTCTGTTGGAATTAAACCCTTCAAAATGAAGTACTTTATCACACCTCCCATTTCATTTGTATCCATTTTGTAGAAAATGTTAACACTAATTTGTTTACACGATCGTCACAAACAGATAACTACACTTATGCGTCTGAAACTTTACAGCGCCCCATCTAAAGATTGATACTGAACAATGATCATAGTTTTTTTCTTGGCTATTTTCACAACATTTCTGAGTCAGGGCGAGAACTTTTAGAACACCCCTGGTAATGCAGGCGAAATACTTGTGATGATTTTATTTTAATATTTTGGGGTATTTATATTTAAGCAAATTCTTATTAGGAAGAAAAAATCTGATATCAAAGTTGTAATTTTCAAGAGATGTTCATTTTTATCTATTCAATTGCATTTGACTTGTGTTGTTATGGAACAAGCGTTACTTGTTATGGAAGTACTAAAGTATTTTAGCTTTCAAAAGCACCACAGGCTACAGAAACTAAATGCCAATCTGGAATACAGCATAAAGCTGACATTTAAATATTTAAATGATAAAATTCATCTTCCCAGTTAACTTTTACGTCATCTAATGATTGTTGGTATAGTCCTGCTTCATTTAAAAAAGGTGTAAAGCTCTCCTACGCGTAGATGGAAATCTAAATGACTGCATGTATGTGCATAACATACCTTCTTAGTTTTTTATTATTATACTTACAGAGATTGGTAAAAAATGAATACAAAGTATATTTATGGCAAAGGTATTTATAGCAAGTATAGTAAAGCTGGGAAGCAAGTAACTAAGCACCGTCGAGAGGGAGGAGGCATATCTTATCAGAGCCGTGACAAATGATTCAACTTTAATGCAACATCTGTTCTCTGCGAGTCATAGCTCTTTATGCCTCTGATTTTCATTGCTATAGCGAAATTCTGCAGCTAGTGAAGTGAAGGGCGAAAACGAAATGCTAAAATAATATAGAAAACAGGTCTTTCAAAATCTTAAATAAGTTACATTTTGCAAATTTTAAGTTACATAGTAGTTTCACATACAGCAATTCAGTGTTACGATTTGCTAAGTAATAGCCAAAATATTAGTAATCCCTTATACAGCATATTTCAAGCCTAAAAATGGCGTTCTGATATTATATATTGGGAAAAACACGAGCTGCTGCTACTCGCGACAGAAAGAGATAATTAAATGTGATAATAATGCACCTATATAAACAGAATCATTCATTCAACAAACTTTTCGACGACTGACTAATATCTGCCTAGTTTTTTAAAAAGACTTAGAAAGGATTTTTCTTTACATGCAATCAGCACAAATTGGAATACAGCAACTACTTCAGAAATTTACCTCACTAGCCTGTCATTCAGCAAGAGCTTTCTGCTAACGAAACGAATGATTATTGCTGCTGGAGAGAGTCTGCATGAGAGCATTGTTATTTAAATGTATTGTTGTTTAATATTGAAATAACTTCAAGTGTTTTCTTATTTAATATATCTCTGTTACCATTAATATCTAACAGTTTTGTAAAACATTTTATTAAATTTTTGGAACACAATAACAGTTAATTTGTTAAGCTGGAACCAAACCTTTCTGGGAACTCATGTAACTAGAGGTGACGTTTTAGGTGGTGCACACATACAATGGCTCTTATAACCAAGAGGCTCCTGTTGTCACTCCTCTCACTTCCTCCGATCAAAATACACTGCAACTGCAAACAAGTCCCCTGCAGATACCAGCCGCAAATGCAACATCAGGCGCAAAATAGGAGTTACTTCCATCACTTTAAATATCAGCAATAACTATAGAAAATTAAACTTGAAAAGGTTGGGGATATCCCAAATCGACAATTTCCTAGAGAACACGTTCCTGCCTTTGAAAGAACTGGTTCTTAAGAGAGAAGTGGCACTTTGGTTGAATTAAGTGCCCAGTTTTTTTCCCCCGTGTATTAACTTAGACTGTCCAAAGGGTGTACGGGGGAGGGGGAGAGGTAATCCGTCGCCATCAACCTATAATCGGCATTAGAACATGGGCGAAAAGATATTCTCACCGATAGGGACTGCCTCTATGTGCTACCTGGTTTCCACCCGGCAGAAATTAACCAGACTGAAGACCCATCCCAACCATTCAGAAAGGGATTGAAAAGGAGCTGTATCTGATGGACATCCAAAGAAAGTGGTCCTAATAATAGCAGTTCACATAACAAGGACTCGAGGGCACCAAAACATCATTCTGTAATACGGTGCGAGGTTAGGAGTGCACGAACCCTTTCGTCCAGACTATTTAAGTTTGTTAAACTGGAAGGGATTCTATGTTGATCTGGGGTTACCTGTTAACGGGGTCTTTTTGTAGAATTCAGAGCGACCTTGAACCGACACGAATATCTCGGCATTCTGAATGATCAATTTTTGCTCTTTAACCAACACTATCGAGATAACATGCTACGTGGATGTTCTGTCTTCCATGTAAATAGGAGTGGCATTCTGCAACTCAGCTCAGCTGGTCCGCTAAGTCTGCCAATTTGAATCGTACAGAAAATCTGTGGGACTATTTGGAACAGCGAGAAACGTCCGTATGGCAATCGTAGCTGAAACTCTGGCTAAACATGACAGGATGTAAGCTCCCATAATCGGTGGATTTTTTTTTTATTAGTGTTTAATGCCCGTTTTTACTACAGAGGCACCACAGGTGACACTGATGATACACGAGATGAAATGATTTTTTTTAAAGGAAGGAAACGTTCCAGGCCTACGTTTAGGGTACTTCCCCGGCATTTGGCCATTTATGAGGACTGAGGAAAACCTGGAAAAAAATAAACTCAATCGGGGAGGATGGTCCTGACGGGATTCGAACCCTAGACCTCCCGCTCATAAGTCCGCGCCTTAACTACCTCGGCCATCCGTGGCGGTAATCAGTGGCTGGATATCTCTTAATCATAATAGAATATTCTTTAATCTTAAAGTAAAAATGTTTGTTGTTTAAATATTTAGCAATACACATTAATGGGGATTTCCTTCAAAGAAGTAATCACCAGAGAGAGAGAGAGGGGGGGGGTGTAAAAGCCAATAAAGCTGGAAAAAAAAGAGTTTCATGTCAGCATTCAACAAGCTACATACAATAAAACCCTTTGACAACTCATGTTGCCTAAGATATAAAAGTCCTTCTCAACACAGACTGCTGACTTTAAAAAGAGGCTTTTTCGTCAGAATTGAATTGAAGTTCGTCTTTATGACACTTTTTATGTCTTTATTAATATTTTTTCTAGCCTGTTTATTAAGGAATTTATTTTCAAATTTTAAAAAAAGAGTTATAGATTTTTCACATTTGAAAGTGTACATAAATACTTCTTTCCATGATTTTCTAAAGCTGTTTCTTTAGTTCAGAGTTCAGTTTATTACTCAATTACTATACTACCCGTCTAGTTAGTGGGTTCTTCTTGGTTTAAGTTCTGTGAAGGTTTACTAACGTGTTAGTGCTCGAATTGTTGAGGTATGAGTTAACAAATCCTGAATACCATCGTCAAAAATACAGGGATATGTTTAAACTAGGACCGCTCCCTTAATCTAATGGTTAACATGCTGACTGCGGAAGGCCTACCTGCTCCGGAATGACAATTGGGAAGTTTTTGATGGATAAGATGGCGTTCTTCGATCTAGAGAGCCGTGTATGGGCGACTGGCGGAATGCCGACATGCTGATAACGTGCCTCCCCCCTCTCTTGCAATACTGCCCTCTATCACGAAGTCATAAGACGGACATAGAGGAAGCAGAGGTCGCTGCGGGAGGCCAAGGCTAACCCTTGGCTGCTGCGCCAATGAGAAGAAGATGAGTGGGAACTAGATACCATGTTCAAAGGGAATCGTCTAAACTCTGTATTATTAGCAAGAAATAATAACAAACAGTTTAGAAATATTATATTCCTAAAGGTACACGATAGCTGGTTTTAGAACAAATGATGAACTGAGGTTGGAATCGTTGCTCTCTCCCCTTGCGTCTTTCACTCATCAGTTGTTTACTTGTTGGCGGTGCTTATAGATTTCTTTGTTTGCATTGACCTAGATTGAGTGTACCTAACTTGAAGTTAAGTGCTTAAGAATTTCAATGCTTAATTATGCCTCATAATTTGTATATTCTTATAAGTTTTAATTATGAGTATTATTAAACATTAAAACGCAGGTATGATATAAATTTATTCGCTGATTTGTTTTCTTAAGAGACGTGCCGTAGCAAACAAGCAAGCAAGCATTAATAAACAGTATATTATTGGAAACCACCTTACATAATTAGAGGAATGAAATATAACTTCTTTTCGACACTTAAATTACATATTGGTTTTTAGGTGTTATATTTTCTATTTAATGGAAGAATTTAACTGTACTATGTTTACTATCGACTTTTCGGTGATATATTTAAAGAGAATTACCTCAACCCCCCACTCCAGTCAGTGTCCGCAGCTTGCGCTAGGCCAAGGTCATCAGACAGTTCTCCTGTTAATGGCCACATGTCAGTTTCCTGCTACGAGAGCAAACATTATTTCTGTCTTTGTGTTATTTTAAGATATTAAAAATTGGAAGAATTAAGGAAGCAAAGCTGTTGCGATGGAATACAAATTTCATTCAGAAGTCAGAAATGTGTGACAGTAGAGGACGCCACTTCGAACAATTTATGTAACACAGATTAGTGTTAAATATAAAATGAAATTCATATTGTGTTGTGCAGCAGAAATGCGAGGAGAACTTGTACATTGATGAACCGGCGACTGATGCGACCTTGCCCCATGCTAACTGCGTTTGCTCGGGCGCAGATCAAAAATAATTCTCTCTACTTACACGATTCCTCTTGGAAATGCAATAAATTTAAATTTACACCTAGAAGTTACATATTTACTTGCGGGTTTATTTTATTTATGTGGTTTTTCACTTTAAGCTCAATATGTTTCCTCTTCAACACTAATCTGTATTACTAAAAATGCTTCCTTTAATGGAATTTATTAACAGATAATGATATTACTAGCTTGGGTGTCTACAAGTAAAGGTTCTAGCACCAAAATTGTAGTCACTTAACTCTTTGCTTAGAATCGTTGACATAAATGCAAGAGTTTTAAATATTTAAAAGTATCTAAGGAAGAATCAGCTTTTTATTTCAGCGTATAATGAGTAGAAAATAAAAATATCGCATCAAAAATCGAAGCCGCGGAGACTCAGCACTGATTATCTCGAGGACAAGCTCTGTAATGGTACGGAAGAGATGAGGAGGATTGAATGATTTGCACAATTGAATAAAAAGTTGATTACATCTTAAAGTGAATCTGTAGAGTAAATTCCTTCTCACAGTCCAGGGTAGTGTAAGGGAAATAGTTATCCTGTCATATGAACACTCGAGATTTAAGATATTCATAGCACGAGAGAAAACGCTGATAATGAACTATTGAAAATATTGCTTGCTAAGCAGGTTTGAAGACATCTTAGGGCTTTTTTTTTTATTTATTTTTCTTTTTAGCTCATTGGGCTTTAACACTGACTTATCAGCATTTAATTTCAATTTTTTTTATAACCAAAAATAATTCAGTTGTTTTTCTTCGTGGACCACATATAGCCTATCTTAAATCGTTTATGTAATATCTGTCTACAATTTCTGAAAGTTTTGCGGTAGTCCATTAACATCTGATATACACTCTGTTTTCTGCCTACCTTTATAGGTTGCTATAGTTATTATAGTACTATAGTGAAGTTATTTAGTTACGGGCCGGCAGAGCACGGCTGGGAGAAGCCTGTAATTATGGCCGTATAATGCATGTGTAGGTAGCAGCTTGTAGTTTAAGGTAGGTTTTGTCAGCGAGTGGTTATGCTTCCGTGTGTTATGCGGTGCTTTCATTATGTGTAAATTGTTCTTCGTTAGTTAGGACACTACACAAATATAGTCTTAAACGGATTTTTATGTACGATGTATATGTATAAACTGATTCTTGTAGAGAAGCGGTAAGGCGATTCGCTAGAAAATGTCCTGGCAATCGTGTTACAGGTGGAGAAACTGTTCTCCCACTTGTTAAAAAGTTACGAGAGACAGGATTTCTCAGTGGTAAGAAGTGTGTTCCGAACCGGCGTATTCTTAGAAAAGTTAGATGAAATACGCGAATTTCCTACGCATATGTTGGCAAAGTATTGCCGCTAAGGGGCATCGTTTTTAATATCTCTTGTAACGCAGGTTAGTGCTTATTATCAATTTTAAATGCAACTCGTTTTATGCTTTCAGTTAAAATGTAAATATAACTTGACGCAGCGATCATCTTTTTTTTTTTAATAATTTATTTTTAAGTTGCCGTGACTGTACTTCCCTAGTAAGCAACCGCGCTCAGGCAGCCTATTACTCAAGTAACCTCATTGTACGTGTGCTGCTAAGTCAACTGCTATATATTTCTGTTTAAGTGAGATGGAGTTAAAAAAAAAGAGTAACCACTAAGGAGCGTTAAACAATGCTGTGACAACAACATAAAAAGATTTTTTTAATGTCATCAGTTTGCATACTTTAATTTTTGCATGTAAATAAATGATCATTGGATCAACAATCAGCATCAATGGAAACATTTAGACGAGAGTTTTCCAGTTGATGATGCATTATTGTTAGCAGTGGAAAAATGAGACATTCTGAAGTTTTTCAAAGACGTTCCTTTGAATGTAGTGTAAATGACTTTTTTAGAAACACATTTGTTTTCACTTAAATGTTATTTCATTGCCCAGTGCTCAATTCTTCGACACTAAATCAGTAACATGAATAGCATTCCAGCAGTATGAAACCCCGAATTGCAATCGTGCAAAATACTCGCATTTATTCTGAGATATGTGAAATATTCCTGATGGGCAGATGATCGGATTATGGTTTTTCCAAACTGTAAACATGATGGTCCCAAAATTGTAATACAGCAAGAATAGAACAAAATAATACAGAAACATGTAAGCTCTGTTGAAAGTCAGATATGCGAGAGCCGGCTCCTAAAATATCGACGACAAAGATTTGAAAAATCTCAGTCAGAGAGGTTAACTCAAAAAAGATTCTAAACTGTGCTGCATCTAGCAGAGTCTGTTTACCATTGTGGTGACCGAACAGCTAACCTGGGTGCATTAATAGTTATTTTTTGAATTAATGCATTTTTTAGAATAATTACTCAAACTGGGGTTTTTACTTTCTGACAAAAGCTGTAACATTCTTTCAATCTAAGCTCATGTCTTTCAAATGGGAAGCTAGAGAGAGCATTTCTTAATGCTGGCCTTGTCTAAATATTTCAATTTTGGAGGCAAGAACAAAATTAATTTTGTTTCATCTGCTATCATTTACCTGATTAACTACCTTTGTTCTTATGAAGGGAGTGTACTGCATCTACCGCTGTCTTCGGCTGCAGTGCATTAGAGCGGAATGATTTCATTGTCAGGGTATAATGGTCGATGACTGGAGCTTGCGGTTTAAGCACTGAGAAACGATAGCATTTTGAGATATGCAGAAAAACTGGAAGTCCTGCATTAAATCGATTTTCCACAACAAATCGATAATCGTCTTTCACAAAATTGTCCATTGCGATCACGCGAAAGTTCATCCTGCCATCTTCTCTTCAGACGCGCAGCATTGACGTGGCTTTTACTTATGATATATAAAAAAGGTTACTGTTCTACGAATGTGATTAAAACTCATATTTTCTTTTATTCATTTTTTATATTTTTTACGTTCCTTGCGGATTGTGTTATTTTCTTACATCCCATAATATACTTCAACATATATAAAGAAAGTTTATTATTTCTGACCGATAAAATTGCTTCCTGTTTGTTTGTTCACTCGCTATGTCTGTAATAGAGTGCAGTGGCATTCGGTAGGGCCTTCAGCTATCCCATATTGACTCTCCTCTTTAATAAATAAATAAAGAATTAATAATATTTTATATTTATAGAGATGTCTTAAAAAGTCACGTCTTAAAAATCACCTTGCCTAGTTTCTTGGGCGCAAGATGGAACTCCTACACATGTACAGAGTGACCCATGGAATATGACGGTTTTCAATGAGACACTCGTACAAAATTAAATAAGTAAAAATATTTTAGGGACAAGTAACACAATGCAATTAATTAGTCTGAACTTTTTTTAAAAAAATCACATTTTATGATTTTTTAAAAAATAAAATATGACGACTTTCAGAGCGCTGCTGTTTCTAGCGATTTTGCGTCACATTTATGGTGTTGGTAGCTATGTGTACTTTAAAATATGCAATTTATTCTGTCCGTTTAGGGAACAACAGTATGGATAACTGGACGGTTGAAAAACGTGTGTTCGCTGTTACGAGATTTGTTGAATCTAAATCAATCTCCTACGCTCAGAGCAGATTTAGGGTAGAATTTAATGTGCCATGTCATAGAAAAATTCCAACCCTTAACCCATCCTGCAAAGGGTGACTAAATTCAATGATACGGACAATGTTTTTAAAATATTTTATTTTTATTATAGCGCACTCTTACAAAACATAATATTCATAACTGTAATATTTCATTCAAAAAGTATATAAAATAATAATTTAATACTTGTTGGAAACTATGGCTCTTGCTTCTTGATTAACAGAAGTATTCTTCTGTTTTACTGAGTATGCCATTTTTGAATCTGTCTTGCGAAACCAAAGTTCACGCACCTTCAGTTTATTCTTATAATTTAAAGAAGCAATGGATCCGAATTCGTGCCCAAAAAAACTTAGTATAATTTTTAATACTGTTTAATGCCGTTTTTACTGCTGAGGCATCAAAGCTGTGCACATTTAGGAAAGAAACATTCCGGGCTAAGTTTAGGATACCTCCATGACATTTGCCATTTATGCGGACTGGGGAAAACCTGTAAAAAATCCCAGGGAAGATGGTCCTGCCGGAAATCGAACCTTAGACCCCCCTGCTCATAAGCCCGTGTCGTAACGACCTCGGCTACCCGTGGCGATAGCTTCATTATCTGCCAATATTAGTTCTACATATCGAACTTAAAACGGTCTTTATTTCGCAGTTTGTTAGCGTTTTATGTTTTATCACAAGTAGAAGTGGCTGTAATCTTGCGCTTAGCTTGCCAATCACGTGCTTCTGTAACATGGTACAACATTTTTCATTGACCAACATGTGTTAATAAACTGACGCCCCATGACCGGTTCTAGATAAAACAGGATCTGCGGAATTTTTGCTATGCTTGTGTGAAAGTTTCTACTGTAAACACAGAAGCTTGAACGCACAAATTCTAATTAAACGGCTTCGAAAAATCATGTCAATTGCAGTTTAATGCTAAAGTTTATATAAAATAATAGTTTGGATACGCGTGTGTCGTTTTACATCTCGTTAATCTTAAGCGGTGTTTCTTTCTGTGGAGACTGCACTGAAATTCGTTAACACCCAACTCAAAATGAAAAAAATATTTTTGAAAATTTTACTTTTTAACGTATTTATAGTTTCTTAGTTATTTTTATATTGATTGGTTTTTATATATACCACATGAGCATCTTCAAGCGTATTCTACTTTAAGAGGTTCGTATAACTGTATTAATGCCCTGTAGTATCTCAACCAGGAGTTTAATTGGCAAATAATAATAAATAATTAATTCTCAAAACCCGTTTGTTCACTTTATAAAACCTTTAGGACTTCGTGACGATAGCAGAATATTCTCTTTACATCTGGATGATTGCTTTTCCACGTGTTTACGTTATTTGACTGTGAATTCTTGACTCCTCTTTCTAGATTGAACTATCCGCAAATGCCAGCACATACCTTGTGAGCGAGTTTCGTTGGCTTAAGCAGGTACGTTAGTTATTTTCCACCCTCTTCTGCAAATAGCATACAAAATTACTGCTTTAGGGATTATCATTTGTTATAATGTAGTTTGCTGCTTCCTCGCAACGCGCTGCTTGATCTGTGTGATTACGAGAAAAGAATGACGTACATACACGGCGGGAAAATATTAGATTTTTAAAATGTATTTTGTATACAAGTCATTGCCAAAAACACAATGGCCAGGGAGGAAAAAATTAGTAAGAAGAAGGTTCTGTGTGCCAAATGAAACGGTCCTTGCCGTTCACCCCCAATGAAATATAATTATAATGTATATTTATGTAAGCCCAATCACCATACTTTGGCGTTGTAATCATTAATATAAATTTTATGTGTATACATGTTTGTCGCAGGCTCTAATTTCGATATAAGAATTGTACAAAATAAAAAGTGTGGTGTTTTCCGTTGCAGTGACTAGGAAAGTCAACAGGGTAGTAAAAGCATAGGAAATAAATCCGAGGGTCTTTGTGTGAAGCTCTTTTCTCTTTTAAAAGACCAGCTATTTCAGAGTTAATAAATCGTAGGATTTTTAAACCATTTGGGTCTTTGATCTCGACCAGCTGTAATACTGTTAGCCCTTAAAAAATAGCAATATAGCCAATGCTGACAAAATATTTTAGAATTTTCAACAAATAGCGAATGACAGGTATAGTAGATGAATTTGAATAGCCAATGGAGAATGTATGTTTGAACTTTTAAAGATAGGTGCGAAGAATGAGTGTGTAATTCAACAATTACTTGATTTAATTTAATATATAAGGGAGAGTTTGCTCGGCTGAGGCACTCGTTTGAAGATCTACACGCAGTAAGATACAGGCAGTTCACTCATTCAGTTAGGTTCATCCTCCAGTTCAACACTCGGCAACATACACGCAGTTCGCAGTACTCATAAGTTCGACTTTCAGTTCCACGCGCCGCGGCACTTATCTGTAAGTTTCACACGCGGCAACTGAGTTTATATTAAAAAAATACCACTAGATATATGTCACATCGCGTGCTTATTTACGCCTTTGAACTCCTCTCCCGGTCCTGTTGAATCTCAATCAACAAAATAGCAGATTTCACTCAAGAGAAATTGTTGTCATTGAAGTTTGGACAACAACAACGAATATAACAACACCCATGCCAAACCATCTCACCTAACGTGGCTGCCATACCAAACCGTTTCAAAATATGGCGCCCAGCGTGGCTGCCATACCAAACCGGTTTACATATGATGGAAGAGTCGATTACAAGTGCCATTCAAACTTTTGTTACACTTTATTTCAGGTTTTATAGGGAAATAATTACAAAATGGACATTAACGATTATTGGGAATATATAATATTATTATGCACAAAATATATTATCAAAGGCGAAAGCACTAAAATGTATTATGAAGCATGTACAAGAATACCATTAATCATATTTTCTCCTCAAAACTGACAGGAAGATTTTAGTTGTTCAATTCTTAAACAGGGATTAAAATTGATGTCTCATAAAACTCTACGTGTTCTTCAGGAAGGAATGGCAAAATGGACGAAAGGTCTTCCCCCCCCCCCCAAACGATAAAAGGGGTTGATATTTCAGACGAAGCACGGGTTGCCGTATATCAACCACTGATTTTCCAAAATTCTCCACCCTTCTACTGGTAAATTATTTTAATAGTATTTGAGATGGATGAGATCGAGATACTTTAAGCATTGTGCATTTTGAAATGCTGCACTTATTTAATGTTAACAGTGAATTAGCAACATTCTTAAAATAAGAGAAATCACTTTGGAACTACACGAAAGGATTTATAGCTTTAGCTTAATTTACATTCCTATGTAAATCTTGGGGAATGAAGGCCTTACTTTGCTTCTTCTTTTCTGTATAATACCGAAATCTTTGTCACAACTAAAAAGCTATGGCACTTACTAAATATTTCTGTACTATAAATCTTTTCCTTTAATAATTACTGGGCACATATAACATATTTTTGAAATAAAACAATTAAATTTAAAAATGACACTTAGAACGTTTGATATTTCCACTCTTTATATCTGTCAATGCTCTAGCGGCCCTAATTTTTGTTTTTTCTCAACGAAATTCTGCATATGCCATTGAAATAAAATAAGAAAAGTAGTTTCTGAAAATCAACGAAATCAGATTTTAAGAGTGAGGGTTTGCCTGAAACCCAAGATTTAAAAGTAGCTCTAGCGGCATCAATATTTGTTTTTTGTTTTTTTCGCTTCGAAATTCGGTATATACCATTTAAATAAAATAAGAAAAATAAGGAAAAGGGATCATTAGGAGTGGGGGTATACACGAAAACCGAAATTTAAAAGGCGCTCTAGCGGTACCGATTTGTAATTATTTTCTGGTAGTAAACACACGAGTTTCTGAAAATTCATTATTTAACTTCTCTGCTCTAGCGTTCTGTACGAACTTTACAAATTCGACTTGAAGGAATTCGCTTAGTTTACGCAGCTCCTGCTTGACGGGCTTTTTCCTGGCAGTAAGCAGCCACGCTCAAGAGGCCCATAACTCAAATAACCTCACTGTACTGTTTGCCGATGGAGCCTTTAGACATTTTAGAATCTTCTTCTTCTTCTTCTTCTTCTTCTTCCTCCTCCTCCTCTTCATCTTATTCTTCTTGCACCACAAGGATTCGGCCAGCGGGCCTGTTACGACTTCAAGAAAGTTAAATTGGTTTTGCTGTCTTTAAAATGGTTTGCCTCTATTTCTTTATAATCTAGGAGTACATAATTATCTACTTTCTGACATTCCCTTATGGGTTGGTACCAGTACATTCCAGTTTTCTGTATTTGTTCATTCAGATCTTTGATTATCTTATTTCTATACTTCTCTTCTGATCTGTTAGTCTATATCCAGCTAATGATCAAAAGAATTTCATTTCTGAACTTTTTATTCTGTTGTCTCGTGTGCTTACTGTGCAGTTTTCAGTTCCATAACAGAAATCTGGTACTAACATTGTTTTGTATAGTTTTAAGTGGGTATCTCATCTGGTTTTATTCTTGCCGGCTACTTTCTTGAAAATTCGCTGTAAATAGTAATATCCTTCGGTGTGTTATCGGCGCCACGGGAGGAAAGAATCTCTGTCTCCAATATTACAAGGTATTTTTCAGTTTCCATACGTAGAAGAGTTGCTTTTAAACAATTAAAGTAAAAATATAAATAATGCAGCTTGTAGACTTGATTGTGAGTGTTGAAATGCTAAGATAACAAAGGGCTCGGAAGGTTTCAAGGTCAACACGTCGATAAACTTTTTTTAAAGCAGAGGTGAACAGGTCACATTACCAGAAAAAAATTGAAACAGATAAGGAGAGCTGCTATCCAAGGGAGAAGAACGGATTGGTATGTAAGAACATTGAGAAAGGAATTTAATGTTGTAAACGTCATCGCCTCTATATGGAAAGTAGGGGAAGTATTTTATTACTCTGCTCACAAGAAGAGCTTCTCTGTAGGTAGCTATAAGACTGACATTTTCTTAGCTTCCCGTTACTGGCTATACAACCATGTGTTGTGAAATTTAAAACTCCGTTTGTTTATCGTAATGACAGACATGCTTCTGTCTGTGGATTTTGACTTCATGTTTAAAAATAAAGTACATGTAATCCTCATTGCCACAACTAACCATAACGACCGAAATGTTTACAAACTCTTGGCATTTTTTCAAGACTTTACTAAGCACACAGACTGACAGATGTTTTAGTTGACTTTCTAGTAGATAAATATGAGTTAAAGGAACTACAAAGAGACTTTTTTTCTCTCTCTTTTAGTAAAAAAGACAAGTGAAAAGATCAGATATTTTTCTTTCAACCACTTAACATTAGAGCCTTTTATAGACGCATTTCACCTTCTTCCTCTTCTCTTTTTAATATGGTTATTTGAGAATGATTGCCTATAATACTGTAGTTGTACTACAGGTTATTTGAGTTATGGGTGGCCGAGCGCAGCTGCAAACTGAGAGAAGCCAGTCGTGAAGGTAGTATAATGCATATGAAGGTAGCAGCTTGTAATTATTAGTTTGAGAGAATCTTTGTCAATAAGTGGTTATTCTTTAGTGTGCTAATTTTTCTTCGTTAGATATGTCAGCGGGTTTTAGCACGATACATATGTGGAAACGAAGTGGTAAAGCAATTCGCAAGAAAATGTTTTAGGTAGAGAAACTGTTCGCTGATTTGTTAAAAAGTTACTAGCGACAAAATCTCTCATTGACAAGAAACTTATTCACAAACGCCATGTTCTTATGAAAGAAAATCAGATGAAATACAGGACTATCCTACATGTGTATTGCCGCGGAGGGCCAAATTTTCTTTTATCACAGGTTATAATGATCTGTTTTAAATACAGCCTAATTTTGTTTTCAATAAAAATATGAGCTCTTTTAGTTATTCCTGCTAAAACAAATAAAATCATAATAATTCCTAATTCACTTCTAATATATATATATATATATATATATATATATATATATATACACTCTAAATAGTAGATATAATTCCAACTACCAAAATGTAACATTCAAGCAATATATAATCTCATTGTAGTTTCATGTTTTATTTAAGTTTTGTTTAATTTTACTTTAACAAAAGCTTACTCTACGTTCACTCTTATAGTGATCCTAACATAACATATATTGTAACCTTCCGCCGTTCGCGTCAGGAATGCATATGACAAGTAATGAAAGACGGAGAAATGAAGAACATGCGCGTTGGAGCTTGAGAGTTGGAGCGCAGCAGTATGCTATGTAACTATGTAAATAAATAAGTGTGCAATAATAAAATTCCTGTCATGCATATACCAATGCTATTTAAGAGATTCATCTTGGAGCAGTATTTCCTAGCTCCAGAGATTAGGGAGAATATAAAATTGTATACTTAATTTGATGAATCCTAAAACATTAATAAGACATTATCAATATAAATTAAAGCAAAAGCCTCTGAGAATATGATACACACATTTTGTGCACTAACTCTGCAAAATCATGTAAGTCAAGACCCCGCAAGCTGCGTCCGCTATACAAAGAATAGTAAAGTCATAAAAATTCCAATCCCTAACATACAGCTAGGCTAGGGGTGATCTCATGGCAGGAAAGACCTTGAAAACGATGCAACTTGAACAAAGACTAACGGGACATGTTTCTGACACGAAAACAACTTGAAGGAGAGATTTGAGAGGAGAAATGAGATAAACAAGTCCAGGAGTTCGTTGGTAGGAGGACTCTTACAGAAATCGGCGCCAAATAGCAACCTATAGGGAACGAACCGGGAACCACGTGATTCTCGTGTAGCCAACCTAGGAGTAGAACCTAAATAGACGCTACGAGAATTCGAATACAAAATTAAAAGGACGCACATGAGACTGACCGACTGTGAAATTAATAAAAGTTATGGGAAAGCAGAAAATCCCCGCAGTTTTGTGAAGAATCTTGGAGTAGTTACGTAACAGTTGTCGACGCAGTCTTTGATCAGTTGTATTTAAGCAGTCTGAGGAGTTTTTAGTCAAGCCCCGCAGTTAAGGCAGGAGCAGTGTATTCAAGTTTTTAGTTAGGCAGTTTGATCAGAGCAGTGTGACGAATTTTAATCAGTTTTGATGCGTTTTGGGGCATTTGAGACAGTCCGCAGTTAGCTCCCTTATAGCTCAAACAGTCCGAGATTCTCTCCTGGCTAGAAATTATAACTTATGTTAATAAAAGAGGTTCATCGTCTCTACAACTGTGAATAAACATTCTCAAAAGGAATTTAGATGTGTCTTGAAGTGAAGGAGAGTGTGTCCCCCGTTCCCATCCTGTCTCCCTGGTAACGTGCATACGTTCCAAAAATTAAAAAACAAATATAAACCCTGAGATTCCAAAAAACTATAAACAAGTAATTCATTCTCATGCGCCGAAGCATTGGTTCTGACGTGGTGAACGACACTTCATAGCAGCGGAGCGTTCATCATTTCTCAACAGCAAGACCAACGCCAACAGCCGACCCCCCCCCCCCCCGTTTTAATACCGCTGCAATCCTTAAATTTAGGCTTTTAACATAGTATTTACTAGTATTTTTACGTCTGTTTCTTATGAGTTGTACTTCGGTGCATTGAGACACCAGGCTGTCACGTGACTATTTGGGCCCGGATCACTGTTAACAGTGAAAGCAAAGTAGTTGTGTATTTTTTAACAAAAGGAGACATTAATACTTATTCCGGCTCGAGATATGTTTGCTGATTTGCCTGTTTCTTGCTCTCTGAAATAAGTCGTATTCTAGCTTTACTTTTCTGTTAAACCGTATTTTTTGTAGGCGGTGTAGCAATGTAGCTTGATAATCTTGGTAAAAGAATATTTTGCATCGGAAAGGGTGGTAATGTACCCTTCCCAGAATTATTTTATTTTCGGCGTAATTATAAGTGGTAGGTCCAAGAAACACACTGCAGTACACTAGCTATATTGCTCACACTGCCAAAAAGAAGATTTGTTTCCGTAGGTTTCAGTGCTGTGATACTATGAACTTTTAAACTTATAGTTCGCAAATAACCCTCTATATAACTGTGCGTAACAGATTGTTTGAAATTTAACAACCGGATCTAACAAAAGTTGGATAAAATAGCCATCAGTTTTTCATTAATGTATTGATTTTTAATACATTATTGAAAATTCGATATTTTTAACGGAAACATTGTGCAAGTGTTTGACGTTTACAGCAAAACTGGCGAATCGAGAGATTTGTTCCCCAGTATGATTTGTGTGGTTATACATAACTTAAAATAGAGTCGATGAACTGTGAGCGTGAAAAAAGGATTCTGATGCATACACTTTTTGTAAATAAATGTGATATTTATATAATGTTTCGCCGTAAAGGAAAATATATATATCGGTGGAAAGCAGAAACAGAACTTTTTTTCAAATTTGCGTTATTTATAGAGTGATAATTTAATATTATTTACTAAATGAAACACACTTCCGTTTACTGGTCATGTTCGACACAAAATAAAAGTATGAGAATACAGAAAAACCAATTTTATACACGAAACTTCTTGCATTATGAGAAAATCGGTGTTTTATTTCGCAGTAAATGCATACAGAGTAACAGGGCTTATATTTCTCGAAAATATTATAAATGCAGAAAGAGAGAGGATGTGGTTTTTATTTATGCAGGAAGTTGAAAATAAAGTAAACGGACCAAACCCCGACACACTAGAACTGAAAGAAAATATCGGGGGGATAATTGAATCGATTTCGGAGAACAGTCTTATGCATGTAAATAATAATGTTCAAAAAAAAGTTATTTTCTAAAAGGTAATAATGTAGCAGGACATTTCCAACATTTCATGTTATAAGGTACGCGCTTATTTTTATTGTCATTGTAGTTGTAGTTGCAAGAACTTTAATCAGTAGTTGCAAGAACTTGAATCAGTTGCATGGATACTATCCATTCGCTTCTCCGGAAGTTACCGCTCTGATTGCCGATCCACCAACTGCCATGAAACGGGTGACAAAACTATGAAAAATCCAGTAATATTGCCATAGGATCCCACCATTGTGTTCATTTCAAGTAATTTACTTGATTCACAAATATATTGACATTTTTATTGTCATATCAGAATCATAATGAATATCTCAACTCGGGTTGACACTTGATTCCTTGTCACGTATGAATATTATATCTACAGATCCCACAAGAAGCCACGGATGGCCCAGGTCGTTAAGGCGCGGACTCGTGAGCGGGAGGTCTGGGATTCGAATCCCGCGAGAACCGTCCTCCCTAACTGAGGTTTTCCCCAGTCTTCATATGACAAGTGCAGGGGGGGGGGAGGTACCCTGAACTTAGGTCTGGAACGTTTCCTTCCTTAAAAAAAAATCCTTTCCCAATATATAATTTCATTTTATGTATCGTGTTCACTCGCCTGTGGTTATTCAGTAAAAATGGGCGATAAACACCATAAAAAAAACACGCACACACAAGAAAATCTCGCAAGATTTTTCTAAAGTTGATTTTCTCTTGTTTTGTATTTAAATGTCAGTGTCTATGTTTTGAAACTCACCAGATCGTTGGAATGGAGCAAGGAATGAATTAAGCAATGTATTCTGGAGGCACATGAGCCTTCCCATATATGAACAACACGACCTGTATTCATTGTAGGTGCATAATATTCCTGCTTGTGGGTACTAGAACTGCCAGAATGCTTACAAACAGCAAACGAGTTGAATATAAGAGAGCCTTAATATAACAGGTGGATACTGCATGCAGTTACCTTCACGTACCATATGTATAATTTATACTTAAGATAACAATGAGTGCGTGTTAAGACATTTAGCAAAGATGGAATAGAAAAAGTGGTAGTCTGTTCATGCCAGTTCGGAGAAAATACTTATCAGATTGTAATAGCTGAGAGTCGGAAACCTGCCGGAAATGGCGTAAACCGCGGGCATGTGCATAATTTATACAGCCGTCCTTTCAGTTGAGAGTTATGGAGGACTTCGCGGAACTCGATCGGTAATGATAAAGATATGTCTGCGTGTAAAAATATTGTGCAGGGTGTATCTTTCGACTATGTTTATTTTGGCTACTGAATATATTATTCAGAAAAATCAAGTTAAGTTCAATAATATTTCAGTATAACAGACTGTGTTTCAATAGTAAAAGAAGAATGCACAACCAACTGACTGCTCTTAGCACCGGAGGCACATATTACGATGCGTTTCACTATAATTGGGGAGGGGGTGATGTCAAGATACTCTGTATAGCTAAACTGTAACATAACCTGACGTCATTTGTTTGACATTTGTAGATAAACAGTTGAAATTAACAATTAAAAACGCACACAAGTATTTTAATCTTGGCTATACCGTGTGATCATAAAATCCTCCCCTCCAAAAAATTTAAAAAAGTGAAAATGACCTAAAAGACTGAAAAATTACCTAAAAATAAAATTATACATATAAATAAATAATACAAAGCGTACTTTAAATTAACAGTCGTTAGCATTGCAGTAGATGACTATATGCGAACGTTCTCTGTGGTTGTCGCAGATATCCTTGTGCATCGAAAAGCTTCCCACTTCCGCATTGATTGCAGAAACAAAAAATCTTCTTCTCTCTGACTTTACGATATTCTTGCCATCTTTTCCACAGAATAATGGAATATAATTTTTTCTAGTTTTGACTCGTGCGGAATCGAACTTTAATGTAACGGCCAGGAATCGCTTTAACTTTGGATTGTTTATATTTTTACGGAATGTTCACAGACACTAACACGTCACATAGCTCCTTTAAAGTTCGCAAGATGCACCCTTTTCTCTCTTAAACTCTGAGCTTGTAGTAATTTTTTTTTCTGCTTCTTTTCTTTTTGCTAACATTTTCCACCGCACGTTTTGATATTCTTTTCTCAAAGTGTCTGTATAATATTGTCCCATTTATTGCGAACACTTCCTGCCTAAACTCATTCACAATATTTCATTAAATGAGTTTTTACTTTTCGTATAAACTAAGAAGTAACAAAAGCCACTGTGAGATACAAGATGCAGCGTTCCAGTGCAACTGGGTCCAGCTGTGTTGTCGACACCCAAAAGAGCCCCACCCACACTCTGCACGCTTTAAGCATATAGGTAACAAAACACTCTTCTATCATATCGTTATTTTATAGCATCAGCATGGTATCTGATATATTTGTATCATGGTATATTTGTACTACAATGGTCTTACATCAAAGAGAGGGCTCTGTTTTCTCTTACGAAGGACCAGGGCCAGATTTAAGGACAGTTTCTCTTAAGCAAAACAAGGTTTGAGTCTGTGCATCAGCTGTGAGTTTATTCATTAAACCAAAGGTAGGAGACACGTCAGTTTTCACATTCACGCCTTGAAGTCCGCACACTATAGCTGCCCCTTATCGAAGTTTTCTGTAAATAATTATTCATTAACTCATCCTCATTTTGACACCAACAATATGCATACAGATATTGTTTACTGAGATGCGAGTGCTAACCGCGTTGAAAACAAAGCGAAAGTATATTTGACTCTCATATACACAGCTCAAACCCTAAAAATTGCTAAAAAAAATACATAATAACAACCTTAGAGTTTAAAAAAAATACCTAACTGTGTCCTTAAAACTTAAAAAGTGACCTAAAACTTTAAAATAGCGAAAAATTGCATAAAGGTTAATTTCTACAACCACCAGCTCGTGTACGCGATTTATACATTTACAGATACAAGAAATAAAAGATGACATGTCATCAGAATCCAAGCCCTAGTGATCATGATGTGACGTTACAATTGGCGTAAAAAGTAACACACCTTGTAAAACTTATAATTAGGGGATAATGAAATTTGCGACTATAAAATATCTGTTAAATGTACAGAAAGAAAATTATTTTGCTATTTATCATAAGAAACATCTCCGGACGTAATAAATTGCATAACCATTTACGAACATTTTCTCAAATGCGCTTCAAAAGGCAAAAAAGATACTAGACGTGTACTGTTCACCACAAAGAATTATCTTGTACACGTACATTCATGGGTATCCTTCAAATTAAAAATATAAATATAGTTAAACCAGATTGGGGTTAGAGAACAGAAAATGTTCCTTTGAAAGCAGGAATAAGCACAAGTATTTATTTAAGCAGACTAACCTATGGACTCTCTTTAAGTGGGCCTTCCTAATTTCAATATGCTCAAACTTGTAGGAATAATAGAAGAGAGCAAAACAAAAGAGTTTTGTTTAGTTACTGTAAGTTTGAAAGTATGTAATATTAAGTGCTTGGTCAACCTTTTGAAGATAAAATTACACATTGGATGTGTATTTGAGCATTAAAAGAGTACAGTTTTAATTAATTGACTATGGCTTATTCAAAACCATCAATGCGGGCAATCTGAACACGCCAACAACTCCCGATGACAAAATGTACCTGCAGTTCCTTTAAGACACATTATACAACTGCGTTGCTCGGTGGCGTTCCCGGTGACATTTGGGATTCACATGTGGTATTAACACGAAAACCACTTGCTTAACTTGTTCGTAGCAGTTTGACAGTGTTTGAACTGCGCGTTGGTAAGCAATGACTTGACTTGTGGACAAATTGCCTGGTCTGCTGGCTGTTCCAACTTCACCCATACATGAATTTATTTTTTATTTATTTTGTGTGTGTTGACACTTGATGAGCCTGCTGTACAAGACGCCAATTGAATTAGAGGTCGCTTGAGTACATGCAATTCCTAATTTTGAACGCTTAATGCATGCAGTCTTTGAACGTGTAAGACAATCACGTCGTTTTAGATACTGTATTGAAGTAAAAGATACTTTTGATAAGTTGTCCTGAGAATTAAAAATTAAATGTTGGTGATCACTTTATTCTCAATTAATATCTAAAATTCTTTTCCATCTTATCCTTCAAAGGTTGGCTATTCACTCATTGTTAGACCTATTATATTACAAACGTGTTGCTTGTCGTTGTTTTGTTTTATTTAAGGACGCTCTTTAATATCTCAGGTCATCAAAGTCCCGTTCAATTCAGGGTGTGAAACTGCGGATAAATTTTGCTAAGAGTCCTCTTCTTTCAGGCTTGAGGTTCTTTTACATGCCGTAAATTGTACGACACGGAACCCACGGCTTTACTTCCCTTCCGAAGGAAGCCATACTTAGGATTTTTTCGGGTGAAAAAATCCATAGGTCCTGGCCAGGGTTGAACCCGCGATCTTGGGGTTTAGGAGGCAAGTATGGTTTCCACTACACCACCAGGACCGACTTCAGGAAAGAGTAGAAGGGCTCTACAGACTGTTACATAAACACGTGTTGTACTGTAGTTTTATTCATGCTTGCATTTAATCACATACACAGTCGTTTCTCGTTCATATCTAAACACTCGCACTTGATCACTACTGTATATTCATTTTTCCTTTGAACATGTTTTACTCATTTAGCACTTGGCAAACTTTAAATTTACTTTTTTTTCGATTATTTTTTCATGCTCGGAAAAAAGGAAGCATTTTAAAAGGTCGAATATTTCCACTTGAAATTTTTCGAATGTCCCCTTTTCGCATCTCTAATACTGAAAATGATAAGTCACAATCAGTGCTTGTGAAGGCGAAACCATCTTATTTGTAGAATATAATTTCGTTTTTTTTTTTCACAAAGTTATTTACAATTTGAAATGCAAAATTCGATAGAAAAAAAACCGTATTTGTTCTTCAGTCTCTATCTTGCTGATTTCAAGGGAGTCAGGCATGGACTATATTTGTCTGTACCGTCTGAATATCCTCCTATGTCGACACAGTTCTTGAGCATTGTGTGGAGTTTCAATAATATTTTCAACGTTGTCAGTCATAGTCACCCATGTCAGTATGTTGATAAGGTAGAACATAAAAGCGTCATTGACCATTTTGCTTTTTTCAGTAATTGGACTTTGAAACACCAATTTATTCTTCTCTAGTTCTTGTTATTTTAGCTTTATAATTTCAAGAGTTACTTTATTTTTATTTTATCGTTATATAAACAACTAGACATTCTAGTAATAAAACCACTAAAACACTTTAAAACAAATTTCGAGCTAAAAAGGGTTTCTACAATTACGAAGCACAATAAAGTAGGCGCTTACATACTTCAGTTTACTCTGTACCTCCTACCTGTAGATGATCTTTATAGCTCGAAATATTGCTTTAAAGTGTTTTACTGTAATTCTGGTCTTATTACTAGATCCTTCTAATTCTTTATATATGTCAATCAATCGACCAAGCTAACCGTTTTATTTTTCCTTTGTCACAGTATATATATATATATATATATATATATATATATATAACTATAACAGTGGCAAAAATGGACTTGTGCTATTATGGAGCTGGTGCCTTCAATTGGATTCTACAGTGAGGAAATTCCAGGAATTGAAAATAACCCTAATTATCCCATGCATTTCATAGGTTTTCTCAAGAAATGTCATACATTTTGCAAGAAGGGTAAACAATTTCAATTAACCCAAACAACCAAGCTTATATGTATAATATTACTAGAAGTGGAATAGCAAAGGAGAAGTATCAGATACGCACTGCTCTTGTACTTCGTGTTGTAACAAAGATTCTACTGTATCCATTTTATGACTTTTTTTCCCCCCGCTCACAAGTCAAGATAAAGAGGTTTCTTATCTTCTTAGGAACACTTACTCTGCTATATATTTGTGTGTCAGGACGGAAACAACCGCGGATTTCCTGTCAACATCTCCGCTATAAAATTGTAAACAGTGTTTCAGCCATGCTTTTCTCATATTAAGAAGTTAGCATGTTCGTAGACTCTGGAGATACAATTTTTATTGTAAAAGTTGAAAGTACTTAGCATATTCTAGTTCATGTTACATATAGATCGATTTGCCTAGTCTCCAATCTTTGTAAAAGTATTTACCAAAGTTCAGATTGGAAAATTGAAAAGTAATCCATTAGAATAAGCGTATACGTTAAGCACAACAGACAAATCTGTAGACTGTACAAGAGACAATAGAGACATCTGAATAACTGAACTTGCCTTTGTGAATTACAGCAAAGCCTTCGACACAGAAACCGTGGAAATCTTAAAGGCAGAAAGGTGACACACAGTTCAAATACATCAGAATCCAATGCAAAAAATACACGAACCGCGCTACATCAAAGCAAGAACAGAGACATGAGGAACAATGTTCAAGTTGGAACAAGGAGTAAAACAAGACCTAATGTCATCGAAATCGTTCGCGTACCTATCAGAGAATTCCTTCAGAAAACTGTGCTGAACAGGAGATACACATCCGTGCTTCCAGGACGTCATAGTTGTGCCTGCCAAAACAAGAAAACAACTGACCTATACAAGAAAAACTACCATTTGGGTCTGAATGTAACTTCGCTAATAGTAACCGCAAATGAATCATATAGCAGAACACTAAAGTAAATTTGGGAATATATTTATTTGTCTCAACTAATGTCTATAAAGAAGAATAAAGACAAGGAAGCGAGAACTATATTTGGATAGCCTAAATTCTATATTGATGGACAGAGTACTCCAGGTTAAGGGAAGCTGTATTATCCTTTATTGGTTGACAGACTTGGCCTTCACACACAGACAGTGGATTTGTCAAAGAAAAATGGGACGCTCATCAAACTGATCGATAAGATCTTTAATATAAACCAGGAAAGATCCAGCACGAAGGGCCCAGGCGCTGAAATGGAAATTGGATTGCCTCACAACTACAAGATAGATGAGTATCAGCAGTTTGGGGGAACAGGTGCAGGTTGCAGGACACATTCTTGAAAAGAGGAGAACAAGCATTTCCAGACTTATCGTTAAAGCGCGAGAAAAGCTGGAGCTCCAGTAACAAGCGGCAACGGGGAAAGTTGAAAATAGTGACCCGCAGATATAGGTAGATAATAAAACAATTGCATACAACAGTGTGTTAGCTCAGATGGTTAGGGCGTCGTACATAAATGTGAAGGTAGTGGGTAGGAATCCTCACGTCCTGAAGCTTTTTTTTTTTCTTTTCCTCTTTTTTTTTTCTTTTCCTCTTTTTTTTCTTTTCCTCTTTTTTTTTCTGCTGGAGTCAAAGGAGATTTGCCACCATTACAATTCTTTACTCGATAACATAGTATCACGCACACAACCCGCTATAAATTTATATTTACAATTTTTTTTTCTGTTGAAGTCAAAGGAGATTTGTCACTGTTACAATGATTTACTTGCTACCATAGTAACACGCACACAACCCGCTACAAATTTATATTTACGATTGTTTTTCTGCTGCAGTCAAAAGGAAATTTACCTCCATTACAATAATTTATCTGCCTACTTAGTAGCACACACTCTAAAATTATATTTATGGAAGGAAGCGAGCGTAGGCCGTTAGACCGTAGCTCGCCGCAGCAAAACACTGGCTTAGTAGCACGCACTCTCCTATAAAATTATATTTATGAAAAGGAAGCGAGCGTAGGCCTTCAGGCCGTAGCACGCCGCTGCAAACCACTGGGCCCACCGGTTTCTAGGATTAACCCGAGGTTAGGGTTAGGTTAATGTGTGTGTGTGTGTGAATTAACTGCGAATTCCAATAAGATAACGCGTAGTAAAAAGTGAAAAACTCAGTTTTGTAATAAGGAACAACATATTGCCCCCAGAAAGTTACGGAGGACAACGCATAGGTTACGTTACGTTTAACAAAATAATAATAATAATAATAATAATAATAATAATAATAATAATAATAATAATAATAATACATTTACACTGTTATAAGCGAATGCCTTTTTCATTTTGGTTGCTGCTCTAGTCCCGCTCCTTCTTACTGTTCGGTACAGATGAGTTCGGTTTTCCCCGCTGTTGCTCGGATCTGGAGCCCTAGCTTTTCTCGCGCTTTAACGGTAAGTCATTTCCAGGAGCAGAGAAAGAGAAGGAATTGTGATTAACGCCCGTTTTACTACTGAGGCACCACAGGCAGTGGGCACTGATGATACTTGAGATGAAATGATATATTAGAAAAGGATTTTTTTTTTAAGGAAGACAACGTTCCAGGCCTAAGTTTAGGGTACCTCCCCTGCATTTGCCATTTATGAGAACTGAGGAAAACTTGGAAAAATCCCCAGCCAGGGAGGACGGTCCTGGTAGGAATCGAACCCAGACCTCCCGCTTACAAGTCCGCGCCTTAACCAACTCGGGTACCCCTGGCAGTGAGAGAGAAGAGATCACATGAAAATGAAAGGTACAGTCTAATCTATACATTTCAGTATATAATGTATCGTATTGGTCAAATCCAAAATATAGAGAATATACTTAGATCCACTGCTGTCTGTGTTCAAAGAGAAAGGTGCCCCGTTCACATGAGCTAGCTCACTTAGTAAGAAGTCCTTGCCATTATGGGATGTTTCGAGCTTATTTATTTATTACAGCGGCGCCTAGCGACTATATAGACCGGGGTGCACAATTTTACTACTGCTACTGCTGAATGTACTTTCTAGAATCTTAATAACTATTAACATTTACATTGCTTGGCTGAACATACAGACATGGGAGAGGGAGAGAGAAATTAATCAAAGTATCTTAGTAATGCAACTAGAAAAAAATCTGGTTTTCAGACAAACTAATGCATTGTCCTAGGATTAAAGTGTGGAGTCTGTCTCGTCAGAAAGCATTGAATACTTTCTATGTTTTGAAATCACAGTTTGATTAAATTAAAAAAAAAGTATTAGAATATAAGCCATGAGTTAATTATCTTTACATTACATTAGGAAATGTTGCAACTACTTCAGGAGTTCGCACGAACTTCACCAACAGCTGACTACTATTCAAACCTCAGTATAAGGAGATATTATTACCAAAAGACTGATTATCGCTGATGGAGAGTATCTGTATGAGAATGTTGTTACTTAAGTGTAATATTTAATTCATCTTTGTAAAGCAACAACAATCAGTCATATAATTGAGCAAGTTTTTCTGGGAATGCACGTAACGAGAAATGACGTTTCTGGTGGTGCATGCACTGACCATAATATCTCTTATGGCGAGAGGCTTCTCCTAACGACTTTTCGTCGGTCCTGATGGTGTAGTGGTTACCATACTTGCCTCCTACACCCAAGAACGTGAGTTCGAACCCGGCCAGGACCGATGGATTTTTTCGGGCGTAAAAATCCTAAGTATGGCTTCCTTCGGAAGGGAAGTAAAGCCGTGGGTCCCGTGTCGTACATTTACGGCACGAAAAAGAACCTCAAGCCTGAAAGAGAGGCCTCTGAGCAAAATTTGTCGGCCGTTTCACGCCCGGAGTTGAATGGGACGCTGATGATCTGAGATGTTAAAGAGCGTCCATAAATAAAAAATCAATCAATCTAACGATTTTTCTCCCACTCTGGGTCAGAATACTCCACAAATTCACAGAGACGGCTTGCAGCGTGTGTCGTGTTCAAACCAAGACACTTACAAATAATAACAGCAAATATAAACAAGTCTCCTAGAGACTGCTGTTTTCTTCTTCTTTTACGCATAAAATGCATTAAGCGGTTTTTTAACCAGCAATCTCCTTGAGGAACCGCTTCTGAAAACAAAAGCTGAGAAATGTGTGAAATAAGCTAATTAATTGAAAAGAATAAAACTGAATGTTTTGCTGGGTTCAAGACACCGATTTCTTCTTTATATATTTGGAAATGCTCCAACAGCCGAAATATGTTCAAATAAGAAGATGTTATTAATGAGTTACCAGCTTTACAAACGATGTAATAAAAGGAAAACGCGTTAAAAATGTAACCAATTTATTATTAATTTTAAAAATAAAACATATAGTCTGGTAAGGATAAAACTATTCATGCATTTTCCAGCGCAAGAATTGTGGCGTAAACCACATAACACACATTTAAAATCACAGTGTATCACTCCGCCGAAGCACGTGGTAATAAATGCATGCAATATCACATAGTAACTAAGCCATGTTTCGCTTATCATTCGTTCCTTCCTAACGTGTCATCACTGGGGACGTAGGCACAAGCGGCCAGCCATTGAGTAAGGCTGAAGTACCGAAATATTCTCCTCCGACCGTATCAATCCAATCCAACACAAGTGTTGATCGCTTTGATACTTCTCAATCAAGAGCACATGGGCAGCGTTGTTATGTCCAGTAATATCTTATTAGTTAACAAAATCCAAATCATGGAATATCGTTTTCTTCACATTTTTCTAGCGCTTTGTTTATTCTTATGGTCCTCGCTGCCATCTCAAGTGCTTGTTTTTTAAAATATAACTACTGGTCCTACTTACTAGGCACCAAAAAATGACGATGAAAAAATATATGTCCGTTAACGTTCTAGCGGCTATAATTTTTGTTTTTCTCAACGAAACTCGACAAATAACCATCAGTCAACAAAATTGGATTATTGGGGGTAGAGGTTTACCTTAAGCAAAAATTTAAAAATCGCCCTAGCGGCCGCAGTTTTTGCTTTCTCAGCGAAATTCGGTATACGCCATAGAAATAAAACGAGAAAAATATTTTCTGAAAATCAGCGAAATCATACTATTATGAATGGGTGTTTATCTGAAACCCAAAATTTAAAACATTTTTGCAACGAAATTCGATATACACAATTTAAATAAAACAATAAAAATAATATCTGATAATCAGAGAAAACGGATCATTAGGTATGGGTATACCTGAAAACAGAATTTTGAAAATCGTCGAGAACGTTCATTCAGGTCGCCCGGAAGGAGATGTGGCATACGGGTATGTTGTTATTGTTAGCATTAACGATTGGGTATTCCCTTCAAGCGATAAACCCGGTGTCATGTGAAAGAGTATGGGGGTCAATAGTCTACACATGTGCATGCACGAATAATTGGACTTACCATTACATACAGCGGCTGTCCTGCGGCTTGAGAATCGAACGGCAACGGAAACACCCGAATTCCAGGGAATGCTGGAGCGATACGGAGCGATGTACATATCTTAAGCGGTGGGTGGTATATGTGTTCCATCAACCTTGGTAGTGTAAAGTGTACAATAAATACAGGCGGAGAAAACACAACGGATTCAAAACGAGCAATCGTACACCTAAAAATAAACTATTTCGCTTAAGTGTAAGTCACATTCCGTTTTAGTTGTTATACACCTAAGTGCAACTGGAAACATTAAGCTAACAATGTAACACGTAAAATAAAATATTCATAATAAGATTTTTGATTGATTTATTTATGGACGCTCTTTAACATCTCAGGTCATCAGCGTCCCATTCAACTCAGGGCGTGAAACGGCCGACAAATTTTGCTCACAGGCCTCTCTTTCAGGCTTGAGGTTCTTTTTCATGCCGTAAATGTACCCACGGCTTTACTTCCCTTCCGAAGGAAGCCATACTTAGAATTTTTACGTCCGAAAAAGTCCACCGATCCTGGCCGGGTTCGAACCCGCGATTTAATAATAAGAGAATAGCATATGCTTTTAAACCTGAAATTTATGATTTTATTAAATACATACCTAGGTATACCTTAAGTTAACGTTACTTGTTTTTTTTTTACTAAACTCTCTGCTCTAGCGCTCCGTAATAACCCACAAATTGAACTTGCTGAGGAATTCTCTTAGCTTAAGCAGCTTCTGCGTGACGAACTTTTAATGTATTTGCATTTGCTCTGGAAGCATCCAAGACCTCATATGCCTATTAAATGCTGAAACCTTACAAAACCTTATACAGTGGATGGTTGATGCGAGTGGACTGCAGTAAATATGGCGCTCTAAACAGTAAATCAATGAACTGTATGGCAAAGTAATGATGAAACGTAGCCCGAGCTTAATTAAATGAAGTACGTGCTGTGTGGTGAATACTTGGGAACCAGGCTCTAAAAATCAGCTAGTTAGAAAAGAATTGAGTTCAGTGACTCCAAAAGATGTGTTTTACCATTAATAGCATAAATAGGCTGAAAATTAAATACTTAGTACTCCAGGAATACTGAATTTATTTATCAATGAATTTAATACACAAAATAAAAAGCTGTTATTTTAACAGACATACAACTAGAAACTGAGTTACAGCACAGCTTGTGTCAAAGCAAAAAGTATTAATCTGCAACGCTTAAAATAAAATCGAAAGTCGTGTTTTACATTCTAAATACTTTGTGGGTCCCCCTTCTTTATGACCACTCAGTTTATAATTGTTTACTTGAGATCTTATATTGGGTTGCATTTGCTTCAGGATGTACTACAAGTTCTGTTTAGGATCAATGTCCGGAGACACTGAAAGCGTCTGCACGATGTACAGTTGCGGAAAAAGAATTGGTGGACAACCAGTTGA
The DNA here is from genome assembly GCA_030762175.1 of Metallyticus violacea. Lineage (NCBI taxonomy): Eukaryota > Metazoa > Arthropoda > Insecta > Mantodea > Metallyticidae > Metallyticus > Metallyticus violacea. The sequence continues at coordinate 53,255,747 of CM060840.1, read as the reverse complement.
ACCATGTTACGTATGCAATAATATTGAGACTTAACTAACAAAGCGGCGGACGTAGATTCGAATCGTTTTGTTGCTTATATATGGGCATGACTGGACCTGAACCTATAGCCAGTGTAGTTTTCTGCTTCATCGTTTTGTTAGGGTAAACATGGCTAATTTGATTTTTCTGAAATATTATAGGTTTTATTTCCATTCCTTCTTGGACTTTGTGCTTAATAATTTGTGAAGGTATATTTTCGGTAGAGGCGTAAGCTCGGATTTCTGACTGTTTCTAAACACACCAACCTTCTTCCCCATCAAGAGAGCTTCTCTAGGAGGCTCTTGTTCTCTCGCTATCCCAAAAATGTAATAGATTCATTTCCTATAATTATTTTAATGCATTTTATTGGAAAATACCGCCTGTGATGCCTCGGTAGTAAAAATGGGCGTTAGACACCATTAAAAAAATGGAAAATAATGTTTATGGGGGGGGGGTATCTTGTGGTTATTCTCTGTAGGGGATTTGGTTTGCACACGCGGTGTAAAGCAATGACTCCCAGGAAGTTTGCCTCGAGTTTTGTACGGCTGGTTGTTGTTGCGTTACGAAGTGAAATAAACTATTTTAAAAGAACCAGTATATTCATGGCAACACAGTCATACACGTATATGCATGCTCAACTATCTGTGCCTTCTATTGGAAAAGGGATTTGATTCGAAATGCTGTTATCTCTTTTTTGTGTTTCTTTTTTAAAGGTACTAAACAGCTTGTTTATTGGCTTTCAACACTACTAATAAAGATTATTTTATTTTTCTCAACTTGATGTATACATACATATGTGGAAAAACTTGTAGCTATTAATGAAACGACTGAACGGCAGTGTGATGCAGTTTCGTGTGAATTCGTGTAGTTGCTTTATTTCCATTTGTTAAAAAAATGAACACTATAAAAACCTTACATTCTAAGCCTTTATCTTTACGACCATTGAAAAAGAAAATCAAAATTAAAAAAGTGGATAGACCAACTCCAAATACATATTAATTTGAGTCAAAATGTGATTTCAAAACATGGAAATATAAAATGCTCTGTAGGGACAGACGTCATCCTGCAGATTCCAGACTTTCATCGGAAGACCATCAATAAGTTTGTTGCTATGAAAACCAGGAGAGTAGATTTATTTGTTTAAATGCGTTCCTAAGATATTTTGTGTTAAATTCTCTCCCTTTCTCCCCTTATGTTGTGCACCTTTAGCCACGTACTTATGAATGTTCTAGTTATCAAGATTCTAGAAGCTTGCAATCGTATTTAGCAGTGGCAGTATCAGAAGTACAGTTTGCAGCCGAAATTTACTCTGCCGCAAGCTTTACTATAAAGAGGCACTGTTAAACGTATTAGTATTTCAGTTTGGCAGTAATGTACCGTGTGATCAGTCTTGTTTTCCTCCAGAGTGTTTTGCCTATGGGCAAACCGCCGGTCTTTAGCCAGTTAGCTGGCCAGCCGGGCCTCGGGAGGGTAAAACAGTAAAATAAACTAACTATACAACATTACATAAACCAATTTAAGAAGCTCATTGCTTATCAAATTATCAAATGAGGTGTTGAAACTGCCCGCCTTCATTCTCCGCACATGTTCGGTATCTCTTTAGAAAGTTATTCATCACTTGCTGCAATTAATTTTGAGAAATGCGGACAATTTCCTGACGAATATTATGTTGAGCTCTTGTATGGTGTAAGTTCGTCTTGTACACGTCATTTTTTTTTTTTTTTAATTTCCCCCAGAGAAAGCAAGCAAGAAAAAAAGCAAGCTGTTAAGCTGTTAAATCGGGGAGCCGGCGGGGCCACACATTGTGAATTGTTCTTCTCATGAAATTATTCTCTGTGTGAGTAGTGGCAGTGTTGAAAAAAGCTATCGCTCCCTGTTGGTTAATTCCCTGAAGAAGAAGAAGAAGAAGAAGAAGAAGAAGAAGAAGAAGAAGAAGAAGAAGAAGAGGAAGAACAAGAAGAACAAGAAGAACAAGAACAAGAACAACAACAAGGGGGTAGTTATAAGTATTCACACAAGTAACAAAATCAACTGTATGCTCAAAAAAAAAGTCCTATGATTCTTTCACTACTGAGTTGACACACATGAACCGTGTATAAAGATACCTGTGTCGTTGAAAACACCCGAAGCCTAATAAGCTTTGCGTGTACTGTCGCATTAAAAACCAAGCAAGGTCAACAAGTAAGCAAGCAGGCTTTCTATCCCTTCTACGGCGCGGCAAACGAGTTATCTTCGCACATGCGCCGCGAGAGAAAGCATCACTGATTACATGGTATACCACAGCCAAAGTAAATGCACTGGTGGAGAATAGGGCTACTGTGAAGAATTATAGGAAATTTGAGTGATTATCAATATATAAAAATCCTAGGAAATATAATGCTGCAACCCTGGAACGCGACAATATTTTCTTCTATGCACACTTGTTAGCTAGTCGTGCAGCGGTGATTTCACGACCACACAGTGATAAAATCGAAGATTGCCAAGGGTGCCAAAAAATCCACTTAAATTCTATGGAACACTATGGGCAGAAGTGCTACGGGAGTTAACGAAGGACTACACAGCTACCTAGAAATTCAGACGAATTATGGAGATCGTTCCAGATGTTGCATCTTTGGAAATATATGTGTGCAAAAGCTTATGTAACAAGACGGATGATGATAATGGTTTTTGGACAAGGTATTAACCAAAAATATACATTTTGTTCACTTATGGACACTTTTAACCGAGTTGGTTGTATTTTATTTAATAATTATTATTATTTCTAATTCAAACAAGAACGTTTTGATTTGTGATACAAATATTAAGCAGTTATTCCATAACATAACTTTTATATTTTCTGATTAAATGTATGATTATCATGAAGTGCATAAATAAATATGTAAATAAATTAAACACAACTAACTTCTGTTTCTTGTTGATTATTATGCGTAGAGCACGTAAAAGTTAAACTTCGGAGTTAACGAGTTTTTAAAAGGAAACAGAGGTATATTTTTATTATTGGGATAAAATATCTCTAAGATACATTGATGAGAAATAAGCGATATAGCACGAACTTTACTTGGTAACAATACATTCAGAGCGTTTTCGTATTTTAATTATTTTTGGCATCGCTTTATAAGCCACACAACACTGTATTGTGGTCCTTACTAAATATTAGGCTTTTAAAATTATAATTGTAATTCAGTCATGGGTAAACTACCTCAGTGTATTTTTGTTTAATCATCTTCCACAGTGAGCTCGCCCAGCACACCCGCATTTGCAAGCACCATTGTGTCTTTCATAATGTTTGCGTTTGCATTGTGCTGGAATCATGTCTCGTGGCAAAGAAATGAAATAGATTCAAATCGGATATACTGGAATCTCGTTCTGCTGGTGCTGCCTTAAGTGGAAAAAAGGCAGTCACTCTGTCACCGCTGTGTGGGAGTAATCAAGCTCACTGGGCTTGCACCCCTATTTCTCATCCTGACATTTTGTCGCTGTGACAGTGTGTTTACTGTAATACGTGTGCAAGTCATAGCGTGCATTCTCCCACATATTGGTCAAATTTTTCTTCCGTGACTTTGTATGAAGTCATACCTCTTGAGTGAAGATCTAATCTTCAGGAAGACCCATAATTTTTCACGCTTATCGGATGTACAGTATACGGTCAATGATTTCTAATCTTCTACACCAGTAACACTAACAAACCTCAAACAAGTACAGCTCCTGCTCTAGATGTAAATTTTCTCTATAAACGCGCGTCCCAACCAGTCATCTGCCAACTGCATTCAGGCACTCCTGAAATCTTATGATAAAATTAGCATTCTAATTCAAAAGTTTCTTCGGATTTCTGTTTTTTTATTGTATCTCAATTCATCTATATTTCTATTGAGTCTATTTCTTAGGATTCCCCACAAATAAAAGTGCACTTGGCCAACTTCAGGGTTATAACGCTTTTTTTCCCCCTTTTTATTTTTAAGCGTCTAATTTCACGCCAAATTCCGGAGTCTTTCAAAGACATGAATGAAATAATGAGGTAAATGAATCTGGAGTCCTTACCGTCTAAATTTAACTGGTGTTAACCTATTCTGGGTAGGAAATGCATCAGATAAAGCCTTACCCAAGAAGTATGTCCCGACTAGGATCCATCTCGTGTCCTCAATTGATAAGAAACGGTGGTGGAGTTCAGACATTATGTCGTCTTCAAAAATCTTCTTTGGTCCCTCCAAAGCATCACAGAACGTGTGAGCTGTGGCAGGATCTTGTTAAAAATATTTATATTGTCTTTTATTATAGGATAATTGTTGAAAAATGTGGGTGCGATAGCTTTTAATTGTCAGAAAATTGAAAAAATGAGAATTTGCGGCATCCTTCACATCGATATTTTCTTGTGCAAGATAACTTGGCAAATTAACCATGAATTTTCTGTGTCCCAGTACTTATAGCTTAGGGAAGAAACATGACATGCAAAACATATCACCAGCCTCATATGAGAAAATTATCATCTTACAGAAATTCAGGCGACTTACAAGCAGTATATATGTTTAAATTTTAACTCTATTGACTGATCTTATCCTGTAGAAAGTTGTTCGAAGTACGCTATAATATTTTTCCAATGTCATAAGGTTTTTCTTTTCTTAGAACACGGCGTTTTCGATCAGGAATTCTATCGTTTACCCATGCTGTTTCCCTACATTTAGAACACGCTTTCTTACATTATCTCTGTGTGTAACCGGAACATCAGCAAAATTACTCACTGCTTTACAAGATTCTGTTTTTACACAAGTGGTTTTAGTGTTAACTTGTGAGGAAGCATTTCAACATGCTGAACTTTTCACTTACAACTAAGGGCAGTTGTTAACGCATTGCAAGCAAAACATCAACTCTTTGTGACAGAGCTAAACTGTGACATTTAGTAGGCAACTTTCGGGTCGATAACGCCGAGGATTTGGTCTGTCGGCCGGACTTTGTGAACAGTGTGCATGGTCGGCAGATAGTTGACTGGAACGCATGGTAGTTCGCAATTATTTTTTCTTCGTCACTCTTTTAACTCGCCCAACTGACTTAAAATATTAAATTTACTTTCTTCAGTAATGAGTTTCTTCTTCAGCATTTGTCGGTCCTGGTGGTCTAGTGGTAACCGTATTGCCTCGTAGACCCAAGCTCGTGCGTTCTATCCCGGTCAGGGTCAATGAATTTTTTCGGGCGTAAAAATCCTAAATGTGGCTTCCTTCGGAAGGGAAGTAAAGCCGTGGGTCCCGTGTCAACTTCAAGCCTGAAAGAAGAGGCCTTTGAATTGAATGGGACGCTGTTGACCTGAGATGTTAAAGAGCGTTCGTAACTAAACCAAATCAACAACTATTCAGCATTAGTAGTCGTTTTTCCTGTTTCTTTCCTTAAGCAAGTAATTTATTACATTAGTTTGATTTATTCTTGGTTTTATTCAGGCTGTTTGATCTCTGTTTTTTTTTTTTTTTTTTTTTTTTTTTTTTTTTTTTGTATAATGTTTAATTTCAGCAGCTTTCCTTTGAGCGCTTATTTTCGGAATTTTCTTCACTTTCCGCTGTTAGTACAAAAGGGTAACTGATTCTTGTTTTGTTTTCTATGTTTTAATTTGTTTGAATATTTTCGCTGTCTAATAGTTTTTATAACCAATACTCATTTTTTTAAAAAAAAAATTCTCCGCTTTCAAAATAATCTTACTGCAATTCTCTATTTTATTTGGTATTTTCTTGATTTTTTCATTCTAGTGATTCATTCCATTTAAAAACAAAGCGGTCAGTGACAGCGGAGTATGTTACAAGGGCGCATACACCACTTTAGTTTACTACGCGGTATGTTTGACGTCATATTGGACATGACTTTAAAACTTTACTGTTCTGTGTGTACAAATTCTCATGTTATGTTTTTGAAGAGCTAATATGAAGGAACATGTGTCCCAGTATACTTATATAAATAACGCTCTCTTTTGTTTTCCAGGTAAGTGAGCAGAGCAGTGTTAACATTGTAGCGAATTTCGTAAGTAAACAACAGTCATGTACTTGTGAAGCAAATACAGTAAGACTTATGGATATTCAATTGTGCGGATATAGAGCGAAATTCAGAGATTTTTCTAAGATAATTTTACTATAAAATGCATGCATAACACAGTAATTAATAGAAATTACATAATGCCTAATTTTGTAAAATATGAAAAACCACCCCACCTATTATTAAATGTCATTTCACCCAGCAACGGGTCTAATATCCTATATGCTTTCGCAGGCCTTCGCACAAACCATTTTTCAAATCATAGTTGGAATCAAGATTAGACGCAAACTGTAAAATGTTTGGTCGAATTCGTTTATATCAGATATAGTTAATGTTCCTGCATTATACCCTCGTGCTAGATAAGATACATTTTCACCTTTCTCTAGCCGGTTTTAAAAATATATATATATTTTGTCTCTTCTGTTAATACGTTACAATTCTTAAATTTAATGGGAAATTCCAAGTCTCGTTATGCATACAACAAGCTCCATAGGTCACAAGATTATAATGCACTAAACAAGACACGACACTTCATCTAACTTTTTCAAACTGAACACTAATTTTTCCCGTTTATTAAAGTAAAATAATCTATCTTGTCGAGCCTTTTTCGTGCATCAAAGAAAGCGATTAATGGGATAAATCAGTCGTCAAGGCCACGTGGTGCATGTGCAGGTAGTAGCTTATAGTTAGTTTTAGGGATGCTTTGTTAGCGAGTGGTTGTGTTTTCGATGGTACTACGTACTGTAATTGTTCTTTGTTACATAAAGAATGGGTTTTTATGTACGATGTATATGTGAAAAAGGATTCAAAGCGATTGGCAAGAAAATGTTCTAACAGTCGTGTTCCAGGTAGAGAAACTGTTCGCCAGCTTGTTCAAAATTCTCAATGACAAGAAACGTATTTTGAACCGTCACTTACGCAGATGCCGGCAATATATTGCTGCTAAGAGGTATCATTTTTAACATTTGTTATAATGCAGATTAGCATTTATCACTATCAATTTTAATTATAGAATCATTTTATACTTTCAGTAAAAATACAATTAATAAAATAAAAATACAGCTTTACGTCACGAAATTATCTCCTTTTTTCGGGTCGCTGAAATGACCTCGCTGTATTAATACTTTGCATATACTTATAATGGATGAAAAGTACCAACGGAGAAAAGGTGTTGGTACGATAACTGACGTTCGAATAATCGACATTCTGCTGTACATGTGAATTTTTTATACACTTAAAAATGCAATTGTTGGGTCTTGATCGCAGATGAAATGTTTAATTCAGCTGTATTTACATGCAATAGCATATTAAATTTTGTGCAGTGTGCCCTTGTTTGAAGAGGTGAAACTTAAAAAAAAAAAAAAAAAAAAAAAAAAAAAAAAAAAACAATTAGATGAACGGATTTCAAAGTAGAACATGAAAGATAAGTAAAAATAAGACAGATGAGCTAATTAAGATGGATGAGTTTGTTTGCATAAGACGACAGAGAGGCGAGATAGAATAAAATGGACAACTATAAAAGACTGATTAATTTAATGACAGTGATAAAATGAGATATCAAGATCACATTTGCAAAGGAGATAAAATTACTAAAATGGAATGGATAGGTAAAACGCGTCTATAAAATGAATGTTCTAAGAGAGAATTGTGCAATTTGCGCAGTGTAATGTTTATATCAATTTTGTGAATAGTTATCCGAAATCATTCAATGCTGAGATGTAATTAATGTAACAGGTTTAGGATTTAAAAGGAATTTTCTAGGAGAGTTCCGTATTTTTTATAACATTTGCAAAGAGATAGGGGCAAAATAGAGCTTAAAAGGTAGGTTTTGCATATGTTAATAACTAATATATTACCACTGTGCCAAAATAATATTTGCATTTCCTCAAAGGCCTTGTTCGTTCTAGAGACGAAAGTAAAGAATTACGTATGCACAGAGCATTGTGACCCAAGATCGCGGGTTCGAACCCGGCCAGGACCGATGGATATTTTCGGGCGTAAAAATCCTAAGTATGGCTTCCTTCGGAAGGGAAGTAAAGCCGTGGGTCCCGTGTCGTACATTTACGGCACGAAAAAGAACCTCAAGCCTGAAAGAGAGGCCTCTGATCAAAATTTGTCGGTCGTTTCACGCCCTGAGTTGAATGGGACGCTGATGACCTGAGATGTTAAAGAGCGTCCATAAATAAATCAATCATATATATAAGAGCATTATTGATTTGGTTTATTTACGGACGCCGTTAATATCTCTTTAACATCAGCGTCCCATTCAACTCAGGGCGTGAAAGTGACTTCATCTTTGCTCAGAGGCCTCTTCTTTCAGGCTTGAGATTCTTTTACGTGCCATAAATGTACGACATGGGACCCATGGCTTTACTTCCCTTCTGAAAGCTCGAAAACATTCATCGATCCTGTCCGGGATTGAACCGGCGAAGTGAGTGTACTATACAAGCCTGATTAACACTAGACCGCCAGGACCGACGCACAGAGCATTGAACTAGAGACAGCATGAAACGTGCTTGGAACGCTGGGTAATGTTAAGGTTCATATGTACTTGGATTCAATTGCAGTGATTATTTCATGAATCTGAAGATTTGCTGACTTACATGAGAATACTTGACCATAGGAACGTAATATTCAAACAATGGAGATGATCAGCAGTGGGTCATTTCTGATCATTTTTACGTGCCAGCAAAAATGGTGCCTTGCAAAGAAAGAGAGATCTAATAACGGAGAGTGCTGAGAATTGGCTCACATTTTCTCCAACATCAACAAGTCACTTCAACAGTAGATGAACTTGTTACTATCGTTGTGAAGGCTTTCGAAGATCTTCCCGCGCAGACATTGAAAAATGTCTTCCTGACCTTGCGATAAGTCATGTTTAAATATATGGAGAGAGAGAGAGAGAGAGAGAGAGATACGCTATCAATTATTTCATATGGGGAAACAGAATTTGCAACGACAGAGGTGTTTGCCTTAAGTTCTCCATTGCAACCTCAACCTCTGCTACTTTACGCCCTGTTAGGTAGCTAGTTGTCTGAGAATATTGCTAATACCTTCTACTCGTTATTTTTTATCAGTACTCTCTGTAAGTAGATGTTTGTAAATAAATGCCTTTCTAAAGAAATGCTACTAGTATTTTGGGACGGAGGTAGTAATATTTTTGAGCTTGAGTTGACCGCCACGGTGGCCGAGGTCGTTAAGGCGCGGATTCGTGAGCGGGAGGTCTCTGGTTCGAACCCCACCAGGGCCGTCCTCCCTGACTGGGTTTTTTTTCAGGTTTTCCTCAGTCCTCATAGCTGGCAAATGCCGGGGAGGTACCCTAAACTTAGGCCTGGAACGCTTTCTTCCTTAAAAAATATCCATTCAAAAACACCATTCAAAAAAAAAAAAAAAAGCTCGAGTTTGTCACTTGTAATACATTGTCGTTATTCTATTAAGTCGTTCCGTTTTAAAATGGCATTTTTTTAAACTTACAACATTCGGAACAGCAACAAGTTTTAAAGCAGTATGAATATTGTAATTAAGAAAGTTTATTAACACCCTGCATTACACTCAGTAGAGAGTAGGATGCATTTTTGCAATTTTCGTAAAATCTTATAAACGTTAACTTTGAAGATGGGATATAATGAATCGTTGTACATGTTCCTAGGCTGGTCCTGACTTTTTGACTGGTTTCCCAAGCCAATCATTCCAAGATCTCCGTTGTCTAAATGAATTGTAAGCCGTTCACTGGTGTACAAATTAAAAAGGATTACACAACTCCCATCGACGTTGAATACAAGTAAGGAGAATGGTGGATGTGCTGAGGGCAAAAGGGTAGAGAGGTGTGTGCAGGTGGAAATCAAACAAAGCTATTCTCTATTCGCCCTTAGAGTGATCTCGATCAAAACTATGTCACATGATGTGACATCACCAGCATGACTGTGTGCAGTATAGCAATGCACGCAAATAAAGTAGTTCCATATTAGCAATCTAAATTTGAGGATGGGTTCAGTAATAAATAACATTTAATATGCACAAAAAGAAAAACAATACTTGTGACTCTAATTTAATTACTGCTTACTTAATGAAATTGAATTTCGAAGTTGCAAATTGATGCGCTACAACTACCAAGATGCAGCTCGCCTGTTTGTTTAAACAAGGCAAGGCATTTTGCGCTTGTTATCATGGCTGACGCTAACAAAGATATATTATGTAAAGCATAAACCGGGCAAGCCTTTAACTAGTGGCGAGGTAAACAATTCTTAAAAGTATCAGGCATTCGCTATAAAGGAGGTACTAAACCTAACCTCAGAAATTACAGATGCTCTCTTGTCATTACGTCGCTTATTCTTGCCACGTGTTTCTGACAACCGAGAGTATTCTTGGCGCGAATTGCGGAAGGATACATTATGCTTGTTGCCGTTAGAATCCCTGTAAGAGTGAATCGATAATAGTGCTGCATTTTGGGGGGAAGATACTAATTTAGTGATGCTACACGTTGTGGCAAAGTAACAAAAAATGTGTTTAATTGATCTTTTCGTGAGCAAACTACGACTACTCATAAAACTAACAAAAACACCCGCTTATATTAGCTCTGCTTTTTCATTCCTTACAAAATAATAGAGTTGAGTAGAATGTCGGTAATAAATGCAATAAACAGATGTAATTTAACTGGTAATAAAGCTACATGAGCAAAGTGCTAATTTCTCACTTCCTTAAAAGAAAACTCATTGATGGAGAGCCAGCCGAAACCAGTTTTAGTCACTCCCTCGTAGTCGTGGGATGTACTGTAGATTTATTTGGCACACAGAGTAAACACGTGTATTCATGTCAACAAGATTAATCACTTGAGCTTAGCAGACGGTACATGACGTGTATTAACATATAATGTAAATGTGTGCTTGCTTCCTACATTTTATGTCGCAAATCCTTTAACTGTCATCTTTATTTAAAGAGCATTCTTCGGTTTTGAGTATTTTGTAATATTCATAGCGCAATAGTCCAACTGAACTCAATCTTGCATCTTAGATTTTATTTGAAGAAGCGCCTACGGAACGTTCTTGCTTAAAGAAGTTTTGCTATTCAGCCATTAGTGATTCATCCTTGAACATCACATTTGGTATATTCTGTGATCTTCCACATCATCAGTGGCATAAGTATGGTATTGAGAAGCAATAAAACAGAAGAAGTCCGTCACGCAGGAGCTGCGTAAACTAAGCGAATTCCTCACCGAGATGGGTAACTTTTAATAGAAATTAATACAAATTCCAAATTATAGCCTTATTAATTAATGAAATGAAATAAGTTGTGGCACTACTGTGTGCTTTTAGGGGAACACCTATAAGTATTACAAAAGAGAAACTACATATTATTATTATTATTATTATTATTATTATTATTATTATTATATTATTATTATTATTATTTGTTGACTTTAAACCACGAAAATTAATGGTATACTATTGAGTAAATGAAATATTTAACCACTGATAGGCTAAGCCATACTTTGTATTTTTTTAATGTAACAATATTTATGAACTGATTCCTTGATATCATCTCATCGTCACGGGTGGCCGAAGTCGTTAAGGCGCGGACTCGTGAGAGGGAGGTCGGGGGTTCGATTCCCACTATGACCGTCCTCCCTGACTGAGGTTTTTCCCAGGTTTTCCTCGGTTCTCATAAATGGCAATGCCGGGGAGGTATAGACTTAGGCCTGAAACCTTTCTTAAAAAAAAAGTCTTTCCCAATTTGTCGTTTCATTTCGCGCATCATCATCGTCACCGCCTGTGATTCTCAGTAGTTAAAACGGGCCTTAAACACTATTAATATATATATATATATTATATATATTTAATCTTTACATTCACTAAGGGAAGAATAATAGAAAGTTTCGAGTTAAATTGTGTATTTAAGAAGGCGGTGTTCATATTTTTCAATAAAACAAACCTATTTTTCTTATTTTATTTCTTATGTTATTTTATTTCAATGGCATATACCGAGTTTCCTTTAAAAAAATGAAAATTGCAGCCGGTAGTGCGATTTTTAACTTTCCCTTTAACCCCCACACGTTTTTCCAGGTATATCCCCCTTCTAATGGCTCGATTGCTCTGATTTGCCAAAACTACTTATATTTATCTATTTTAAAGAAATCTACCGAGTTTTGTCCAGAAGAAGCAAACATTGCGGCCGCTACAGCGATTTTTCATTTTTTTAAAAAATTGCCACCACCCGTTAGTCCAATTTTGTTAGTTAACGAACTCGACCAATCGTTTGTTAATTGATGGTCATATGCCGAGTTTCTTTGAGGGAAAAAAAAAAAAAAAAACGACAACGGATATATATATATATATATATATATATAAATTTTTAATTGTAGGTGCCTAGTAGGTACGATTGATGCAGGTTTGGATAGATTATAAAAACAATCTTTCCATGGGTAAACCGCAATAGCTTACATTCCTGTATAATTCGCTAAAAAATAAGCAGATTTTTACGATGCCAACCGCAATATTCCCTAAAAGTGCATATTATTTTTAAATTTGGTATTGGGGTAATATGAGTTTCCGTAAGCGAATAGATATAAACGGTTTGTTACATTCAACCAAATGACGTGAAAATTGTACATATTTCACGAGGCGGCCGGATAAAATATTGTTTTAAGTTTAATATTATTAATGTTATAGGTTTAAAAACAATTTCAAGCATACAAATTAGTAAGACCACATAAATTTCTAGTGTATGTCCATTCTTAACTTATTGCAAATCGGTTATTTAATGTATAGTAAATACTAAATTTATCTGTTTTCTTGATGGAACATTTTAGCAACATTGTTCCCAAAACCATAAGAACTATAGTGTGGTTCAAAAAGCACGCCGGTTAGAATATACCAAATTATGACATTTATTTTTCAAAACACATTAAACAAGGACATAAATATGTTCATCATACCTACCCATTTGAGGTATGGAAAATGATATGGCGCATACAACCCCCTCTACTACACTGGCATGCAAGAGCTCTGTAGTAAAATTCACTATAACTGACTCACAAAGTTGCATTTCTATTTCCCCGATAACTCAAATTTCCTCGCGGATGTTTCGTAGTTTATTGACATAAACCAATGATTAAAGATAACAAAATCACATGATCTTGCTGGTTATCAATACACAATATGAGACGATCGGGGAACCTCTCGAGGAGCAACGCAATTGTTCCACCGGAAGTGTGACAGGTGGCACCATCTTGCTGAAACCACAACTTTGAATGTCTGTTCCATCAAAATGAGACCACAAAAAATCTCTTATCATCGTACAGTGTCGGTCTCCATTAATTGTCACAGCTTGTCCTGCCTCACCTTCAAAAAAATAAGGGCCGTTGACATCCATTGCCCAAAATCCTTACAATCCGTGTCACTCGCTGTGAATACACTTCCCTTTCTTGAATAAGTCTGCGAACTGTCGATCCATTTGGTGCTTCATTGTGCCCTAGAATCGCACGAAGTACCGTAATATTTGCTGCATAACTTTCTCCGTTCTGAAAAAACGTTTTCGCAATTAGCAGTTGTATACTTCTCCATGGCAACACACACAATGACGAAATGCAGACTGAAGCAACAATCGGAATTTTAACGGATACCAACATAGTGTAAAAAAAAAAAAAAAAAACCAATGCCGACAACCGAAAAACTATATATGTAGGGAATGATTTTTGTGATACATATATGTTTAGAATTAAGTTCAAAATAAATTCAAAATGATAGAGACACAGCATATCTTAACGTACGAAAGTGTGCTTAAAAGCATACCTCCTGTTTTATTACGTTCTATCTGGAAAGTTTTAAACTTCTATCGGTGGGGGCGGGGTAGGGGGGGCGGGCTCTGAACTATAGTAAGAAACACATGGGGGCATGTGATAATACTATGTTCGTGCGCCTGAAACTGCCTGAAGGGATTTCGTTTCTAAAATGTACCCCAAATAACATTTATCGGAGATTGAAAAATATTTATGGGGATGGGCTGCTCGTTTCTGAAGCAACTCTTTTGATGAGCTTATGAATTAATCGTTCATTCGGCTGATGTTGTAATGTCCAACTACCCCCATAAAAGAACATAGAGGAACTGATGAAGGAAAATGTTAATTAAGAAAAATAGCTGAAGATTAATATAAATGTAATGACTGAGAAAAATTTTTTGCTTTCGGGCACAGATAAAGTTTTTGAGGAGTTTCTATGTAATGTGAAGATGAAATGGAAATTATCAATGAATAGTGAGTGGATGCCATAAAAATTTGCAACCTTACTGTTTATTTTAAAAAGTTGTACATTTTGCAAGATTGTGAGTTGTGAAGAATTAATTGTAATACATTTTCTAGGAGCCTGTAGGGCAAGTGATAGGGGCCAAAGCCTCTAGACTTTTTTTTTTTTTTTACTTAATGAGAGGAAGAGTTTTATCATTTTTTATTTACGGACGCTCTTATAAAAGACAATAATCTGATCATTCGGAATATATTAAGATAAGCGTAATTTTATCTAAGTCAAGAAAGTAGTTACTTTTAGTAAAATGGAAAAAGTATATAATGCAGAAAAACATGTTTATAGTTTAAGTATTATAATGTAACAATTGTAAGGTACACGAAAATTTGTGGGTCAAACTGTTCATATTTTGCAAAGAAATGATTGTGCTAATTTGGGATAAGAGACACTTATATCATCCACATGGCGTGATTCACTGTTTCTTACCACTATGACTTTGCAGCAAACAAGCCGAAGAGTGTAGGCAGCGTTGAAGTGGTTTTGTACCTATCACGCATGACATACTTGGAATGAATTCACAGCAGCGGAAGATTACGGTACAGGATTTACACAAGGCAAACTTTGAACTCAAGAAAATAACAAATATTTTTATTGGTATTACACCTGGCCGTGCCTTTGTTGGCATTTAATTTTGCTTCACAAATAAAACGTGGCACACACAGCTTGTACGCCACATAGTTAGTTCTCTTTGTCTCTCAGGAAATATATTCAATGACCATAGGAAAAGCAGTCCTTTCTATTACAGTACAAGCATCAGGCATATGCCAAATTTGCTTACATGATATATGCAGCGTTTGTACTTCAGGGAAATTTTAAAGCTTAAAAATACCTCTTATAATATACAGAGTGTACATAAATTGCCGTACTTATCGTATTATAAAATTAACTAATTTTGTGTAGAAATTTGTTTCTGAAATGACAGGACCTCTACAGTAATGTAGCTGATTTTTCGTTGCTATGCTGTAATCAGCGCTTAACAAGGGAGATTTTAACCAGATAGCAGTCTACCTAAAATTTCTGAATAGGATATCTACATACTTTAATAATTAGTTGGCAATGCCCAATGTAAAGTTTCGAAATTAAAACATTACCTAGTAAATGGTTTGTTCATAGTGTAATATAAAAATATTTTGAAAAAAAAATATGAAACAAACTAGCCTAGCCACAATTAGTTTACAATTTTTGCTTCTTTTCTTCTATCGGTCATGTTTATTGAAAGATTGTGTTTTTGTTGCATCATTGGTCGTTTGTGATTTTCAATATTAATTCGCTTTAACATTATGCATTTGACTTGAAGGCGAAGTCAAATAATTGCTAACACATCTTTACAGTAGCAAACTTTCCTTGCATTTTTTTTTTTTTTTTTTCATATTACATGTACGGTCTATGCCTTTTATAGAGTGGGTGAACTTGTCAAAAATTACCTTAGATTGACACACTCATAGCAAACTCCAGGAAAGTGTCCGTGTAAAAAACACGTTCAAGGGTAAGGAATTTCCTTAAAGCTGTGTCTAATATTCATATATATACCGCGTTCAAAAGCTGGCTGACACTTGGACCCCTCCCCCTGCCCCCCACAGTAGGAATTTTTTTTTTTGCGGGACGATAAATATTGAATATAATTTGAGATATTTCCCTCCAAAGTCTATGTACCTTTGCCATTGGTCTGGTAGTTTCAATATTTGCATATTAAACCATTCCTTGGAGGTATCCCGGCGCCACTTGAAGTTCGTCCACGCCACCCGATCCGCACTAAGTTGGTATGTTTCCATACTCTTCTGTTTCTGCGCAATAGTGAAGGAAATAAGGCATCCATTGCGCACGCATCTTTCTCATCCACAAGTCCCCATGGAATATGGTGTGCAGAGTTCCCTGTAATAAGACCTGTTGCGTTCTGTAGTTCATCAAAAGTGATTTCTCTGTTCTCCGTTATCAAATCAGATCAGTTGGGCGTTGACTTCACTGCTGCTGCTGGACGCCCAGTGCTTTTACAGTTTTTCGGCTCAGTCCCTGCCATCTTTGAACTGTGATATCTAACGAAACACCGATCTGCGTCTTGTTGCTGATCGTGCGAATGTCTGAAGCAGCACTTCTTTCCACAGAAACCACACTGTCCACCGTTACCCATGATCGTCTGCTTCCATGTTGTGTGTTTATTGTACACGAGCTCATAGCACGCCGCAGCAAATGACGCAGTGCTGGTCTACATCTTGGAAGTAGCAATACCATTTTTTGGCATTAGGCGGTATATTACTATAGTCTATCTTGACGCCTACACATTATTGAACGCCTCAAATAATTCTACCTATGCTACGCACAGGTTTCTGCTTGTACTTATTGAGGTCGTTTTGATAATGAAAAATGTAATGCTTTCGATAAGGCAAGTGTTATTTCTTGCAGTACACTTGAAGGGAATTTTGACGTAAGATAAGCTAGCCAAATAACGCCGCCTTAACACTTAAATTGCTATAGGTGCGAAAATAAAATATATACAGATGTGACATATACTTAAATATTTTCTTCAGACAACAGTATATCATAAATTATCTTTTATACTGCACGTCAAATATAATTTAATCAGGAAAAGTTTGTATAAGAACCAACTAACGCAATGTCTTTTCTAATGCAGAGAATTAAGAATTTCTTTTTCAACAGTACGCAACTATAGTAAACAATGTCTAACTAAATTTGAGTTTTGTTAAAAATTATAAATATTTGCGTAATATTAATTAAACTGTTTTGGTCTGGAATAAAACATCAAATGGAATAGGCAATATGTTTGAAATTTCGTCTTTTTTTTTTCAAAAAAGGCAGATTCTATCGCTTTTACTGCATATTAAATAACTAATCAAGAGACAACGAGTATTATTAAACATATAATGTCATAGACCTTTAGCGCCACCATGGCATTAGAACGCTACCTGGTAGTCTTTAACATTGTGCACCTATTTCTCTAACATTTTCAAATTTTATATACATCAGCTAACTTCTCTCTATAGCGAAAACTTCAAGAATCATGAAATGTATCGTTTTATATAGTTATTCTTAGCTGACTCCACAAAATAAAATATTTTCTCGTACCTTATTATAGTAATTTGAGTAGCTACACACAATAGCAAATGGCATAAATTACGTTACTACAGTAGTAAATGATACAACACTTCCATTAATTAATTTAAATAATTTATTGTTTACTTAGTCACCTTTTATTAAGAGCAATTTTTTCAATTTTGACAATAATAGCGTGTTTTAAAAATATGGTTAGAACGTGCACTCATTTTTTAAAAAATAGAATTTGAAACATTTTGCCAAGAATGTAGGAGAAAAGTTGAGAAAAAAGATTAGGGTTCCAAATAATACGTAAAGGAGGGAAAATCCTGCATGATAAAAATTTGGGCAGGAGTGTTTTCCATTAATGATTCTTGCTCCCTTCAAGCATCATTGACGTAGACCGGAGTGTAGTAATGTACTTCAAGTTTGAAAATCTGGGAATGATTTCCACTGCTATGCTACATTTTTTTCTAACCTTTTGATTTCTCTGGTCATTTAAATTCTTGTTAAAGTGAGGTTACTGGGAAAATGTATTTTAGCACATCTAATAATAATTACTAACGTTTAAGTCAAAAACCTGATATTATATTGTATATTCATATAGAAGTATAGGGAAATTTTTCCTATATTCGTCATTTTTTTATAAATTTAGGGTCATTAAATTATTTCATTGATCTTTCGTATCATAAATGAGGTAATGTTCCGCAAGAGGTGGATCTATGCTCTAAATTTTGTTCTCAACTGTGTATATTTCATTATGTATGAGTTATTGGAGGTATGTGTGAGTGAAAATGAGCTGGTTAAACTTCTATCGTTAGGGTTTATAAGGAAATTACATAAAAACTATTGTTAATGTCATTTTATCTCAAAGTTGGTCCAAAATTAATTAGAATATATCGTAGTATGACTTTTTAATAGTGTTTAACGCCCATTTTTACTGCTGAGGCACCACAGGCGATGGACACTGATAATACGTGAGACAAAATAATATATTGGGAAAGGATTTAATTTTTTTAATTTATTTTTTTAAAGGAAGGCGTTCCAGGCCTAAGTTTAGGGTGCCTCCCTGGCATTTGCCATTTATGAGGACTGGAGAAAACCTGAGAAAATCGTAGTCAGGAAGGACAGTGCAGGCAGGAATCGAACTCCAGACCTCCCGCTCACGAGTCCGCGTCCTGACCTCGATCATCCATGGCGGTCTCGTAGTATGATGGCATACTAAAATACATATGCAATACTTGCTTTCTCTCTCTATTTCAACCCCTGGTACTGACAAAGGGATGACACTGAAAAAATAAATATAATAAAATAAACACATGGGTATTTTCACAAAATTGAATGTTGCTAGTATAAATTATGTTTGTTATAATTGTTAGAGATAAAAAAGCTAAACATAATACACCAAGAGACAAAATTGTGCGTGTATGCTAGATGCATATTTAATGCTAATTCAGGCTAGTATCGGAATTACATTTAAATGTTAACTTCGTTAAAGTAAACTAAACGTATGGTTCATTTATGCTTTAATCTATCTTCCTTTAATAACCAAGTTTTAGAAAGCAGAATTTCAATGAGAGCTGAAAAAAAGAACAAATTAAATAAAATTGAACAAGTATCCATTTAGCAGCAATACTTTATTTATAAAAAACAAGAACTTAATTTCTGCTAAGGGAAAGACACTGGCCGACAATATCCAGGCTCAGCTGATTGTTTGAAAAGCTGTTATTGACGATATCAAATACAAAATGATCAGTTAGACATATAACATGGTAGCTAGTTACACTCTTGGTGGGCGTGCCAGCAGTGGCCGGCATTGAAAGCCTCTCGCTTGCGGTAGGTTAAATCCTTCTATAACAAATAATTTAAAATAGCAAGTATGCATCTACAAAAGTAATAGGTAAGTGTATGCTGGAATTATCGACTCTCAATTTCTAAACGCTTTTAGTTTCTAATTTGTCGAAACAAAGTTTAAAACTATACAATCAATGAGGTCAGGCGCGGTTCTAACGTAAGCATCTGCTAAATAAATAAGTAAATAAACATTATTAAACAATATTGTTTAATAACTTTATCTCTGTGATATACACTTTGCAAAAGAAACTATACCCAATGCTATAAAGGTAAAACTTGAAAAGTTACACGGATATTTTAAACCCACGGAGCTTGCAACACAAGGAATGTATTCCGGAACAGATGAGTGCGAATGCCCCATAACGGTCTCAGCAGCCTTAAGAAGAAACACCTTCCGTGCCAAGTTGTCAGGCTGCTCTCGTAAATTATTTATCTCAGACACGCAATGCTTTCGTAACGAATAATTGATTGAGCTTAACTAAAATGGCAAGAAAAGGAGTAACTTGCTCTACCCATAAAAGGCAAGCATTTAGAATTTTTTCCAGAAAAGGTGAGATCTCGCATAAAGGAGATCTTAAAGGCAATTCGCTGTTTACCCATTATTTGTATGATTTTATATATTTTTTCTTAAATATCATTTCGTTATTACGTAAACTGTTAAATTTAGGAGTTTTATAATACATAGAGCAAAAATGTAAGACCCTAAAATACTTAAATGGGGTTAATATTATTTTTATATACCAGAACTATAAACAATCTTTATTATTAGTCAAAATCTTTAATGAAATGCTACATTATGTCACTAGTTTATAAAATTACCATAGTATCAATTGACTATGACCAGTTTTGTTTGTTTGTTTTGTTTTTGTTATTAACGAAAAACGTTAAATATAAAGGAGAGTTGGGCAAGAAGTATAAAGAGGTTTTATCACAAATGCGAGTAATTAATAACAGGAAATGTATCACAAATATTTGCGAAAATTAAGCTTTTCTGAGGGGAAAAAAAAAAAAACACTTATTTCTGCTGTAAAAGGAAAAACTATATTTTTAAGTATATTGTACATATTATATTCTAAGAACATAGTCCCAGTACAGAGTTCATTTAAAATATGATTTAACGTTTAATAAACTTGAAGCTTTGCTTGTGAAAGACGAATGTAATATCGATATACTTGAAGCCATAGATTATATTTTGAACGACTTTCGAAAATACGGGTGAATAATTTTGATAGACTCTCGAAGCAACGTTCAATAAATTGCCAGAGTTTGTGAATGTTAGCAAACATTGTGATTTTTCTTTTATGTTATGTAGAGTGTATGATAATGAAAAGTAACCCAAGGGAATTGGCTGTGCTAGAAGCATTGAAAGCAAAAGATTCATTTGAAGAATTTTCTGGTAAATTAATTATAAAGTCCTTGTGGTTACCAGTTTCCAGTTTCATCCGCAGAGAGTGAAGTTTATATACAATATACAATCTTACAGTTTCAGATATGAGAATAAGCATAAAGAAGCAGAGTGTTGTCACATTTTGTATGCTTATGTTTGATTAATGTGATAAAATTAATTGAGAGATTTATTATTTGCACACAGTTTTCTATTTAAATAACACCTTTATATGAGCATAGAAATGAGTCACATAAATACAGAGTTATTTAGCAAAAGTACCTTATAATTATTTCATTATTAACAGTTTTACTATCGACAGATGTGGTCAAAGCCCGGACTCGCGAGTCGGAGGTCTGAGGTTCGTTTTACTCTAGGACCGTCCTCCCTGATTCAGTCCCCCCCTCCCAAGTTTTCCTCAGTCCTCATAAATGGCCAAAGCCGGGGGAGGTATCTTGAACTTAGGCGTGGAACCCTTTATTCCTTATAAAAATTTTTTTTTCCCAATTTATCATTTCAACTCCTGTATCATCGTTACCCACAGCCTGTGTTGCCTCAGTAGTTAACACGGGCGTTAAATATCATAAAAATATATTTTACCGTGAATGTTGCAAATATAACGTCTTAACCATAATACAATGTTGTATTAATTTTTAAGAATAAATTTAAACAGTATTACAAAACACCGGCCCTGAATATGACACGTAAATAAAAACGGGGGTGGGGAGAAGAGCCAGGATTCGTGTGCAGTTCGATACAAAAGTTTTTTCAAAAATGTCCAACCTATCATTTCAACTCATGTATAATCATTTCCCACTGTCTCTTATGACACAATAGTGAAAACGGGCGGAAGGGATAAAAGGAAGAACGCTTATTAAATATTTGTTGGATATAACTCATAAAACAATGGAAGTTAGGAAGATGAAAGTATGGAAAGGATTGACAAAAGACGATCCATGCCTACATTTAAATGCAGCTAATGGGACAGAGGCGTCCATAAACAAACAAAAATGTATATTAATTTATAATATAACAATGAGAAATGTAATTACTTATGAAACTGGACTCTACTGAGTCATCAATACATTAAACATTAAAAAAAAAAATTATAAATAAATTAATACATGAATTGGATTACATTCAAATCAAATGTGACTCGCACACGTTAAAAGAGGCGCTATCTTCACACCCTAGTTATTGAAATGTATAACGTCAAGTTAAAGGAAAGATTAAACGAATGTGGATTGAAGGTAAAAAAGGAATTAAGGAAAATGGAAACGTATGTGGGTGAGTATTAGAGTGAAATGGGTATAGAAAAATGTGTTGAGATTGTACCCTGTTATTAAAATAAGTTCTGCAAAAGTCTACAAAAGAATTTTCATCATAGTCACAGCCGAACTCTAGTGCTAACATCCGTGCTTCCCATTCGGAAGTCCCTGGTCCGGTTCCCGATTGGGTTACTTTCATGTCGATTATTTGAATAATAAACTCTCCAGAATACATTTTATTTTACGTAATTTGATAAATGGGATAACGTTTTCAAATAAAAACGATCTTCTGTTGTCACTCAGCATTGACTTAGTGAAACTCCACTCAACATCGCAGGATATTATTGGGGCATATTTGAAATGCGTCATATCATTACAATTGAATTCAGGCTTACCTTCAGCGAATATTGCCACAAGCATCTATTTTATATAACAACTTACCCTCCTAATTCACAGAAATAGAAATTTTGTAAAAGAATTTCTAGAACAGAAATTTCTGAGAAATTATAAGCAATAATTCAATGGTTTACACAATAGCCTCTGGGACAATTTAAGAAATGGAATAAATATGTAAAAATTATAAATAATGACCGAAAAATGGCACAAAAACTTAAAAAAAAAAAAAAAAAAAAAAACTAAATGTGGCATGACCAATGACCGCTTTTAATAAGATTAGGTGAAACCATGCTTATTTAAAGTTTGTGATGAAAATAACTAAAAAGGACAAAATATGATATGTCGTCCGCGCCATGTTTATATTATAAGCAGTCCTTTCTAGAGCTCTTCCTTTCTCTTAAAGAACAAAACTAAGTGAAACAGAAGGAAATGCATTATTTTATATACTACTTTTCTTTATGATAAAAAATAATAAACTACCTTTACGAGGGTTGCGTAGTGGGAACGCCTAAAAGCCGTGATTGTGTCATTATACACTTCATTACTTACTTCCACCTAGACATAAGCACATCGTAAACAAGCAGCATTGTTAAACAACTCGGAATACAGAAGTCACTCCTCTGACGAGGTCGTGTGACGTGACTCCCGCCGCGCCGTGGTCAAAAGCTCTTGTGACGTCACACATGAACAGACTTGCATCTAACCAGTCGCGCTTACCAAATAAGGCAGTGACTGCTCCTTGCGTCACACAGTTGGTACTTCACTACAGCGCAAGATCTCCTCCCAGGCAGGAAATTATTTCCAAAAGCAGCGAGTGAACGTGCATGGTATATGGAAGTTGAACTCCCTAGCTACTTAATGAAGCATTAAAGTTTGAACTGAACGAGCAGCTCTATGCTTGGGAATCTTGAAACACTACCTTTCTTCGTTTTGTGTTTAAACCGTATTATTTAGTTGACACTCATTTAGTAAATAACTTTTATACTAATCATATTATGACTTTGATAGTTCTACATATAAAGTGGAAGTATTATGATCATTTAACAAATCTAATTAGTTTTGATCAAAGTGTGTGTGTGTGTGTTCTAATGCCAACTCATTTGCCTCATCTAGGGATTGGAGTTCTATACACGGGCGGCAGAAGGCAGCAGTGTAGTATATTTTGTAGTGTGACTTGGCGTTACAAGAAGAGCTGAAGGCACTAGGAATCGTTTGGAATCTCCTGCTGCAGTGGAATCTCTGAGCTGCTGGCCAGACCTAAGCGACAGCGGAGTAGTTCACTCCATGTATTTGTGTCTCATGTTGAAATTATTATATGTTTTTGTTGTTAAAAATAATGTAACTTATGTGTTGCCCTGTGAAAAATGAAATTATTAGTGCATTGGTACGGGGGTAAAATATTAGACTTGACGGCCTACACTCGCCTCCTTTTCGTAAATATATAGGGGCGGATAAATCACTGTAATGCAGGCAAATCTCTTTTTGATTGCAGCATAAATAAATTCGCCAACACCAATTTATAGGCCATTTTGTGTGTGACATTATGTTCCCAAGTAAATCATTGTGAATGTGCCAATCTCTTATATGCAGCAGGAAAAAAAAGCATTGGTATAGTAGGATTCTAAGCCACCATCTTCACAGCTACCATGACGCTCTAACCGCCTGAGTTATCATGCCACGCTTGTAAAGCCATGAGCCACTACCTTCGGCTCTCTCCGCTGTCGCTCGGGACTGGCCAGCCTCTCGGAGATTCCATGAGCTCACTGCAGTAGGTGATTCCCGATTGCCAGTGCTTTCAACCCCGGCTTATAACGACAAATAAATATCTGCGGACAGATAAATCGGGGACTTCATTAAACTGATTGATGATGTTGTTGATGGAGTAACGGCGGAATGAATGGCAGGGACAACTGGAATATCCTGAGAAAACCTGTCCAGGCGCCAAAAGTCCCACTTATGGCTGCTGGGATCGAACCCCGGCGCCTTGGTGGCATGCGAGCAATCTTAACCACTCAGCCGCCCATTTTGATCAAAGTTATTATGTGATGTTCGTGTTCTGATGTAAGATCCGCAGCTAAGTATGCCGGTCCTGGTGGTGTAGTGGCAACCGTGCTTGCCTCCTAAACCGAAGATCGCGGGTTCAATCCGGCCAGGATCGATAGATTTTTTTCGGGCGTAAAATTCTAAGTATGACTTCCTTCAGAAGGGAAGTAAAGCCCATGTCGCAGATTTATGGCGTGTAAAAGAACTTCAAGCCTGAAAGAAGAGGCCTCTGGGCAAAATTTATCGGTCATTTTTACGCCCTAAACTGATTGGAACGCTGATGGCCTGAGATGTTAAAGAGCCTCCTTAAATAAAACAAATCAACAAAACAGTTAGGTATATTGTTAATAAGGCAAAGCATGCATAATTTTATGTTTATTTTTAAAGATAAAAGTATTTACATTTCAAGATAAATGTCACACGGTTCATAATTTTTCTGTGATCCTAACATTTCATCAAATATGAGCACACGAGACCATCAGACATGCTCATACTTTGCATTTTATTTTTAGAAAAATCGCAATTGCACGCAATATCCATGACTATGTGGTACCTCCCGGCCTACTTGCGTCCAATATTTTTAAATAATTATTTATTAGTTTACTATTATTTATTGCTATTTATATATTTTTAAATTTTCCGTAAAGCTCTGTATTGTATTATGTATAGTAGAACAATAAATGTGCAAGATTTAAAGGGTTCACATTCTAAGGGAATGAAATTCAACGTCTATCGTGAGAAGAGTGGAAGGGAACCAACAACAACAATAATAATAATAAAATAATAATAAAAAAACTGGTATTTCCACAATAGGAAGTCTTCTTGCCCATTGTTGGCAACTCTCACCAACAACGCGGTTGCGCACCAAATGGCACTCCGTTTGAACTGGGGTAATAAAATGGTTATTTCCATATTTTTATATATTATAAAAAGCATATAGTCTTATCGTGAGTTAGCTTTCGTTCCTCGAATGGAACTACCATCAACACCAACGATGATGATAAGAAGAAGAAGAAGAAGAAGAAGAAGAAGAAGAAGAAGAAGAAGGAGGAGAAGGAGGAGGAGAAGAAGAAGAAGAACAAGAAGAAGAAGAAGAAGAAAATTCACCAACAATCACCAACAACGCACTTGGCGTGCGGCGGTTGCGCATCAAAATGGCAGTCCGTTTGTTTGAACTGGTGTAATAAATGGTTGTTTGTTATTTGCCTTATTTTTATATTATAAAAGGCATATAGCCTTTTTTTAATCCTTAAAAAACCTTAGAGAATTTTCTTGGAATGAGGACTTTGGCAAAAAGCATTCGATGATTCTAATTTTATGAAAGCGACTTTCTAACTAGTTTTGTAGTATTTGGTTATACATTAGTGTTCAATTATGCCCGTCTTGTTCTCATCACACTTGACTTCCTCTTAGTTTCATTCCTTCTGAATGAACACGCTTGCTTGCATTACTTCCCGGACTTGAGATTATTGCTTACTAATTACTTGGGCAGCTGTAATCTGATCATCTGCTTAGCTGGAAGACAACCACTCCATTCATGCATAGATCCTCAAGAATGTCTACGAAGCTGTGTCATCATTTTTATTTCTTTTTGAAATGCCTTACTTCCCCTTTCCTTGGAACGTGTACCTTGCCTATGGAATTGGCTGGTAGCTTTTTTTCACATGTTGGAAGTGAATTGAACAAACATCGGATTTAGTGTCTTCAGATAAAGATTTACAAAGTAAGGGAACGCAATGTATATTTAGTTAAAAATGAATTCTTAGCACAATGCACTGCAACATCTTACAGCAAGAAATAAAAATATAAAATAAAAATACCTTCATATCCATTTTAGGAACAAAGATGCTCTAACTGTCTGCCTGACAGCCACACTTTTTGACACTGCTGTAAAAATCCAGTCATCACTTTACGTTAGAGATACGGTGCCTTTGTGGATTCTTTTGTCCATATTTTTTCTTCTTCTTCTGTTCCATTTATGGGTAGGCGCTAATTTGTTTTCACATCAAGAGAGATTATCTTACCATTTAACCAGTGAACGGCCAAAGTCTCTCTTTCATTTTGGTTTGCAATTCAATATTTACTTTGGGACCTCTTGTCATCTTTAATTATTTGTATATTATCTTGCAAATTATTAAGTCTATCCTTTAAAATAAATATACCTTAAGTTTCTCTGATATTTACACTTCGTTATTTAAAATGATCAATCCTGTACTGAACGTAAAAACTTCATCTCCATTGCTTCGAGTTATTTCTTATTACACCAAAGCATTACTGTGACATTCTTAATATTAATAGTATTATTATGAATATTATTAAGAAGATATAGGACTTGTCACTGTATTGAATAGCATATTCATAAACAAACAAATTACCAATTCAAAATATCAGTTAATTATATTCATGTAAAAATAGGAAATATTCAGATTAGTCAATAAGAAAATGACATGACATACATAAAAATACAACAATACAATAATATAAAATTAAGTACAACAATAGTGGCCTAAGAGTGTAACAATTCAATTCAAAAGCATAAATGATTTTAATCAGTAAATATATGGAACTACCAGACTTGGAGAATATTAATTTAACAAAAATTTATATTATCGGACCTTTCTATTGCCCAATTTTCACTAATATAAGTGAGCATGGGAACGACCATTTGTAAAACTTCATGTGCGTGCATCTGCTTGTTTTGCCTTTCAGTGCACGTGGAATATTTACCACATGTTAATACATTTATTAATGTTATGTAATGAGACCACTGTATCATAACTAATTAAAATTATTAACTTGTCCCATAATCTATTCATTTATAAACATTTGCAGCTTAAGTTGTGTTTTTCCTAAAATGCCATAGTTTTTGTTTTTCTTGTATTAACTTTCATTTTATATTGGGTAACAGTTTCATTTAATTTGTTGACTGCAATTTCCCGTTGATCTGCGGTCTCCCCAAACTAGACCAGATCACATGCAAATAAAACGAGTGTTTAAAGCGACATTTTCTACTTGAAAATAATTAGTTAAACTCTCTTGCCATTGCCCAGTGGCATCGTCAATGTAAATATTAAAAAGTACAAGAGACAAGGAACATCCTTATTTGTGAATTTCCACGGCAGAAGCCATTTGTAAGTAAGAAGAATAGAATTAGAAGGAAACACTTAGCAATGGATTTTAATTACTGGAAGACTGTGACATGCGCAGACGAAACCAAGTACACCATTTTAAAGTCTGATGGCAAAGTCTGTCGAACAAAGAACTGCAAGCCCAAAATCCAAGACCAACAGTTAAGGATAGTCAATCTGTTCATTAGTGGGGCTGCATGACAGCATCTGGGATCAGTAATATTGAATTTGTAGAAGATATCAATATATTTAAACCTTTTGAAAAGAAATTTAAAACAAATTGACATTAAATTTGGATAAAGATTGTTTTCGTATCTACTAGGATAACTTCCCGAGACCGCTCCACGTGCAGTTAGCCGCAGGGTTGATAGACCTCTGCAGTTCTTATCTCGTTCCCACGCTTCAAAGCCGACTGGGGAGCCGGAGGGGATTTCAGTACGAGCTTAATTCTACTTACGTATGGACGTGTTCTTGTACGGGAGTGTTTTAAGTATTTATTAGAATGCGTAATACAGTGTATTATTTACATTAAAATGGCTCAATTCAGGTATTTATTCCCCAAAGAGCACTTTTTACGATTCGTACATGTGTACAGAATCGGCTTGTGATGTCGTAGGTTGTTTTAAGAGAGATTTCCCCATATTCAATTTCCAAATTCCCAAGTTGACGCAAATTTTATGAAACGGAAAGTATTCTTGATAAAAAGCGTACACATTCACGTACAGTATTCATAAAAGAAATGTTAGATAACGCTGGATATGCTTTGGAACGTTCCCTAAACACTTTAACGTCGTTCTCATTAAACGGAAATTTTCTATAGCTCTGTTCGAACAGCTACAAAGCTACTGAAATTAAAGCTTTATAAAATTATTGTAGTGCAAGAACTTAAACCGGGCGACCCTATTATCCAGGAGTAGATTTTATTAATGAATTTTTAATAGTGTGTATGGAGGAGAAATTGATCGTAATCTAATTTTCTTCACGGACTAACCTTGGTTTCATCTAAGCGAGTATGTTAAATCATAAAACAACCGGTACTGGAGTTCAGAAAAACCTGACCAGCCTCACGAGAAACCCCTGCATGATCAAAAGATAGGTAAATGTTGCGCCATTAGCGGCGAGAGAATAATAGACTGTTTTTTTATAGAAATAATTAATAGTGATGGGTATGTGCAGGATATTTTTAAACCCTTTTGTATATGCAACTGCGCATACAACCCATGTCTCTTTGCATGTAAGTCATTAAATATTCGTCTCCTCGGCAGCCCGAATGAACGACCTGAGATTTTTATTTTTGGGGCCATTAAAGGAAAAAGTCTAATATTTATTTTATTAACAAAATTGAGATTTTTATTTATACTACTTTAACTGTAATTGTAAACGGCACACCTACGCGTTTACTATTCGCTGTGTCTGATCAACATGGCGGAAAATGTACTTGATATGTTCTAGAAATACATTCTTTCAAAAACTTTTAAAATTGCAACTATTTTATTGTTTTGGCATTAGTATGCATATGTGAATTTAAATTATAAACAAAATAAGTTTTACTATGTATGCAATGTACTCACCTCGAATGACTACCTAGTTATACCTGATAGAAAACCAATAAGCTGGAAACGCAGTACTATGCTACTGAACATTTCTGCTGCTTTGTAGTACTATCTGGTGGTCTATGGCTGCATTATAACAAACGCACCAACTCTCCCCTTGCTATCTCTCTTTCGGAATTTCTCTACGAAATTCGCCAGAAAAAAATTGTGTATAGTAGTTTGTGATTATTAGAAATCGAAATTCTTAAGCACTTAACAACCAGTTAGGTACACTCACACAAAAGTCACGAGCCACCGCCCGGCAGATTAAATAAGAGCTGCGCAGAGGAGAGGATGGTTTATAGTTGGTGACGTACTACTTGCTGTCAAATATCAACATAACTTCATCCCGCTTTCAGTGCTTAGAAATGCCGATGTCTAGTGATTAGTATAAACCTATGCCTTTAATAGTTTCTAGAAGGAAATATTAATTATTTTCGTGATATTTCTGCTGATAAATATATTTACATTGAAAATTATATACTCATTTTTATCATGTTCTAATTATCTTGAAATCGACATGCTTTCATCATTCTGTTAATTAGCTTCTCAGTATATTGAGGTGAACAAGTCTTGATGTAGAATCTGTAGATGTTTCTCTGTGTGCGAGAACGAGAGAGGAAGGCCGATGTAATTCTACGGCTTCGCTGAGCGTGGGGTTGGTTTCACTGACATGTCTTTTTATTTTCCTCAAGCTACAGTTGGTTCTGCGGTATATAAATAAACTTTGAGATTTCCCTCCTTATTGACCATCAGCTCTTTATATTTTTCACGTGTTGTGTGGGTATGGTTTGCAATATAATCATAATGTTTAAATTAAAATTACTCGTATTTAGTTATTTGATGCTCTAAGTTAATATTTTAATATTTGCGAAACACCCGGGTTTAAAATACTTTCATTTATTTCAATGCTTTCGTTATTAAAAAAAACAGTATTCGATATACAACATTGAAGGAAAATTGGTAATATTTCTAAATGGATTGAATGAATAATTATGCTCATAAAGAATGAAATATGTTAATGTATATTAGAATATTTAATGCAAGAATAATGGGGAGCAAAAATAAAATAAAATAAAATAAAATAAAACCCTCTTAGCTAACAGGATCAAATGAACGAACAAAGTTCATTTGTTGGCGCTGCGTATTATTTTCCACAGATATGAAACCATGGAACAGAAATGGTTTTGACTATTTAGAAACCAAATCTAATTTGGCAGAACATTTTTACCAGCAGCTTTTGTGAGATGTTCATTGTAGCAGGAGTATAATGGAATAAATTGGAAAATCCCAAATTAAATTTAACGTTTTGAATTTTTAAATTGGGGAATGTCCTTATAAAGAATGATAATCTAAAGGAGCCGAGGGAAATTAACAAAGTGCTTCAAAGATATGTTAGTTATGTGAATGTTAATCATAGCTTGTTACCGGATATAAGTTTTGTCTCCTCACTACATGTGATGTGGAAAGGATATTTTCTATGCACAAGTTTTTTTTCTTTTTCGGACGGATTATCTTTTATAGTTTTGATGTGTTTTGTTCTCTCCTTCTGGTGGAATATGCTACTATTAATAAATTCGCGGACCCTAAAGCTCTCAGTGGATATTTAAACATCCTTGCGGCCTACCCCCCTTAAAATATGAATGTAATATTTATGTTACAAACCTAATTATTATATTTTGTGCATTGTAATTAGTAATATAAATGTTTTGTATACGTATCATAAAGTTTAACTTCAGTATGGAAATTGTATGTCGACAAAAGAGAAAGTTCTCTGATATAACTGTTTACGGGAGGCCGAAACGCCAAGGAGGCCTTAAACCACTATTCAAACGAAGAATAATCGCAAAGGGACCAGTATTCTGCCATTTGTTAAAAGACCTACCGTTGGCGAGCGTTAATAAAGCCAAGGCCTTTTACATGCGTAAGGGGAATGGACTTGTCAGTTGTTAGCACAATTAACTTTAAACTAACCAATGTGAAAAATGTTTCAAACTTTCAAATAGTAGCGGAATATTCTGACGAATATGGATGTTACCTCAACCACTCTACGGCAAGTGAATTTGAACCAGCCAATAGACGGTGTATATTTTGAATTTTTAAAGCAAGGCGCGGGATTTGCTCGTGTGACCTCCCCCCCATGTGACTTGGTGAAGTCAACGATTAATGAATTTGAATTGAATATGTATGGAGGCATTAGCTCGGCTGGAGCACTCGAAGTGCAGCAGTTGAGATAATCGAAGTTGTATGCTCTGTGGGGAAACTTAGTTGACGTACTCAGTTTTGAGATCATCAGTCGGATAAATCAGTTCATGAGTTAAGCAGAAAGACGCAGTTATCAAACTCAGGCAGATCAGTTCACATCGGCAGTTCGCATACTCGACCATATAAATGCAGTTCATAGGAGCCTTTCAGATTCAGTTCGTCTGCTTGGAAATTGTAGCATGTAGCTAAGTTCTGTTGTATGCAGAACACCAGAGGACGCGAAAGATCTTGGGAATAATAAATTACCATATATATTATGTTGTATCGCATACTTACACGATTGATATCCTTTCCCAATCCTGTTGAGCACGAGTCACAAAATAGAACATAACCTGGAGATATTGCTGTCATGAAGCGTGGGCAACAACAACAAAGCGAGCAAGAGTTAATTAACGATACACCGCTACAAAATATGGCGATCAGCAACTAAATCACTTCATAACTGGCGACCAACCAATCCGCCACCACGACCAAACCGCTTCAAAATTTTGTGTCCGACCTGGAGCACCCTGCCGGAGCATACTAAACCGCTTCAAAATTGACGCCCAGCATGGGGCTGCCATACACATAGCCGCGTCAATATTTGAGCATTTTAAATGCGTATTTGGGCTTTTAGAGCGCATATATTAGGAGTTTAAGTGCATACAATTTTCAACACAAATGATAATGAATAATTCGGAGATATTCACATCAGTAGACGCCAAGAAATTCTTCTTACTCTCATGATTCGGCATCTTTACTGATCAAAACATTAAAATGAAAAAGCTTACAACACATTCATATTGTACATATGTTGTAGTTCCTGATTTGTGAGATTATGGAGATATCGCACGTTTTTAAGTCATTCACGTTGTCTTTAACCTAGTCAATGTCATGTTCTACAGCTTCTACCGAGAGGGCAGAGGTATAATTATAAGAATTATATAATTCTTTGTAAGGGTTTTTATTGGGGTTTACCTTTCCGAAAGAATGCTTGCATATATTTTCTCTGTTGGATGAAATCTCTTTTTTTTTTTAATTAAATGTATATTTTCGCCTCAACTGAAGGGAGGAGTTAGACACATTTAGACTGGAGAATGGGAAACAAGCTTTTGCAACGTGCTAATGGCTGAATGTCACGTTCCAGTGTGCACCAGATGAGCATGTGTCACGGAGTGATGAAAATGGTTCAATATTTTTGTGTTGATACGTGACCTTTACCGTTCCGAGACAGCGGGAGCACGATAAGTCTGTAATAAGGAGTCAATGAGTAACTTATTTATAGTGTGTTATCGGGGAGATAAGAAGGCATGTGTGACAGCGGTTAGTGGGTCTCTGTCAGTGACCGTCAGCGTAGCGATATGTGGAGTGCAATAACCGAAAACTGCGAAAGTTTCAGGTCACTTTAAATACATGCGCTTTGGGGATTTAATATGAAAGAAATCTTGTTTTTATTACCGGACTGTTGTAGCAAAGACCGTCATCAAAATCTCCATTGATTTGTACGATATCTACGGCTTCTAAGAAGATTATTTTTAATTAAGTTATGAAGCAAAAGAGAAGCTGCTTGTAGTGAAGTACTGGACAAACCTTAATAACCTTGACCCATTCCACCGCGTTTAGAAGTATCAAGGTCGTTCTAAAAGTTCTCGGCCTGACCAAGAAAACACGATTTTAGATCCCAACATAGTCACTTTATAATACATTTAGTCCAACGACTTTGTAACGTGTTAATACTCAGTAAGATTTGCCCAAATGTGAAAAATCATTGTCTCAGCATCAAACTCATCATTTGATGTGCATCGTCATCCACCGTGCCATTTCTTTAGGTTTGGGAACAAAAAATAATCACTGGAAAGCAAATCCGGCGAATATGGAAGAACTTGGAAGCGAAGGTTATGCAGTTTTACAGCAATAATCCTAGACGTGTGTGTAGGCGCATTATCTTGATGAGAGAGGACTTTCTTTTTCGCAAGGTATGGAACGTTTAGCCTGAATAGCATCCTTCAG
This sequence comes from Metallyticus violacea, assembly GCA_030762175.1. Lineage (NCBI taxonomy): Eukaryota > Metazoa > Arthropoda > Insecta > Mantodea > Metallyticidae > Metallyticus > Metallyticus violacea. Next base: position 53,222,458 of record CM060840.1, on the reverse strand, counting down.
TTGTTCCAGTAGTGAAGCGCAATGCTCCCTGGAAATCGAGCAGCACACCATGAGAATCCCAGAAAACCGTAGTCATGGCTTTTCCTGCAGATGCATCTGTTTTTGCTTTCTTTGGTGCACTTTCACCTGTTGCCAACCACTGTTTGGACTGCTCCTTCGTCACTGGCGTGTAGTGATGAATCCATGTTTTACCTTCTGTTTATGAAATGATGGAAAAATTCACTAAATTGTGTTGAAACAAGTCTAAACATTTTTGTAAAAAATGTTCATTCCAATGGGATTTTGATCCATTGTCAACATACGCGGTACCCATCGAGCAGAAAGCTTTCTCATACCCAAAACTTCGTGTAAAATGTAGTGATCACGACATTTCAAGGCTTTTGCAATGTCAGCCAACTCGCATACCTCCAATCGGCGAACATTGTGTACGGCATTGTGAAGTTTTGTCACAATTTCATCGGTCGTAGCAGTTTTGGAACGCCCTAATAGCTCATAATCTGAATGAATGTACGATCACGCCTAAATTCAGCAGCTCACGTTTTTTAACCGTCAAAAACGACGGAAAGCCTTTAATGTGGAATGTAACTCCTTTTGTATTTCTGTTGGGGTCGAAACCTTCGAAACGAAGTACTTTATCACAGCTTATATTTCAGTTTTATCCATTTTGTACAAAATGTTGACACTAGTTGGTTCACACGATCATCACAAATAAGTGACTATGCTTAAACATCTGAATTTAATAGCGGGCCATCTAAAGGATGATACTTAACAACTATCATGGTAAATTGGTCATCTTTACATCCCTGGGCCAGGCCGAGAACGAACACGTTCAGTTTTCGTCTGAATGGTAAAATACTGGCACCAGCGATACCCGGTAATTCCTCTGCGTTTCACTGAAAATTGAGGTTAAACTATGAATATTTCCTGTTTTTAATATTGTTTGAATATCTGAGGATGCCTTAAATAATAAACACAGAAAAAATAAATAATTTATTATTTCTTACTTCCACACCCGATCTTTGTTTGCACTAATCAAATATTGCAGAGACGCAACAACGTTTTTTCCTGAATAAGCTGTGTTATTTCTCACGCGTATTATGTCAACGGAACATAAATAATAACTAATAAATAACAGTAACAGTCCCAGAAAAAAATACAATAATACACTGTCCCGTACTGTGTATAGTAGTACAGTTAATTGAATATTTTCATAACGATCTGATAATTCTTCTTTATATATATGAGGACATCAGTGTTTATGAGAGAGCATTGTTCATAATTTTTAAATCAACAAATAACTCGTGTAAATTTTATCAATGACTGACCTTTGTTGCGTATTCCAGCAAAATTTCTTCATTCTTCATCTGAGCGCTCATTGTTTATTTCTATATGTACATGTTCATTTTATTAGTACACTTTTATCACTTCAGGACTAATGTTATAATAGATACTTTACAGCTACTCCTTTTTCACTGGTAGAAAAAATTGTTCAACTTGCAATTAAGGTAAACATAGGTGTACGTAAACACATGTTGAAATCAAAATAAACCCTTTTTAAATAATCACTTAATAATTTATACCTTTGTGGAATGGACTACCGGTGATCATCAGAGGGGATTACATTTGCCGAGAACTTCATTCAAAGACTTTCTTCGCCGTAACGAAGAACGTTATGTAGATGGCTTCAATTATTTCTGACTCTTAATTTAATACAACGCGAAAATAGTTTAGTTTTATAATCAAACCTTTGTTCAGGAAACTGAGCTATTGACAAGTATGTTAACGGTTTTTTATAAAAACAAAGACTCACATATACGTAAAATAAAAAATCATTTAAAGGAGAACGCCATTCGCACATAATTATATTAACATAACGATTAAACAGTCACATTCATGAAGAGTCTAAACGAGAAATTAAAGTACGGAGATGTGTAGAAAACGCGTATTAAATCAATTGAGCACATTAAAAACAACGGAGTTTAATCTCATGATAAGTGCCTTCAATTGTTTTATTTCAGTTGCTATGGTAACATACATTGCGAAACATAATAAACCTGATGGTATGGAATTCTTTTTATTCAAAAGACTATTAACAGAAAAGATTTTTAATGTGTTATTTATTATCGTTGTGACTGCATTGATCTTCTCCTAATGTCTGTAGGTTGGACTTGAATTTTGTAGGTTTAGGTCTATAGTTATGATTGGAATGAAGCGAAATGAAATTAATTAATGATGGCGCAAATGAGCTCATAGTCCTTGGCGCTTTAAGGTTATCTGGTATACCTTCTCAGAGTTAGGAAAAATTTCGGGGGAAAAAAAACACAGCTTGACCTGATCGGAAAACGAACCCAGAACCTTCAGATTAGTAGTCGCAAATGGTACCAATATCCCTCAAGGCAGTCAGGATAAAGATGTTAAGTTCTATCAAATTGTTGTTTTCTAACCTGTTAAAAGGTTTAAAACTGTACGATATGCACAAACCATGATTAAGTTCTTTGGTTTGTAAACGAATTTTCAGACCACCTCGTGGTCTAGTGATAGCGTTCGCGACTGCTATTCCTAATGTCCTAGTTTGAATATCGTTCAGATCAAGCTGTCTGTATATTTTTTTCCGGAACTTTTTCTTACCTGAGAAATGGTTGAATGCTAGATAGCTTCAAGGCGCCAAGGACTCCGAGCACATTTGCCCGATCATTAATTCATTTCATTTCATTCATAATTACATCTACAGTATTTAGCTCCAATCTATAGATATCTTGAAAAGAACAATGCAGTTAAAGCAACAACAAATTAAACAAATAAATAAAAAAAAAAGCGAATTTAAATGTAGATTTTCTTTTGAATGCTTTATATAGAAGATAATAATGTTCGAGGGAAAGAGAGAGACAAAGACAGAGAGAAATTTGTTAGTATGTCTAATTAGCTTCTTTCGTTAGAAACATGTGTCAAAATAAAACACAGCCATGAGGTATTGATAGTATCTGCACGATGTAGGATAAGTGACTCCATATGAGGTCCTGATCTGTGAAAGAGCTTGTCATTAATTTTCGGTGACGTTTTATTTTTTCTTTTTCTTTCTTTTCTTTTCTTTTCTTTCTTTTTTTTTCTTTTTTTTTTTTTTCCTGCTTTGGATTCAAACGATACACAAATGCAAATATTTTGCTGTCATCAAAACAACTACATCTTCTTAAAAGATGGGACTATTTCAGCTCTTTTTTCCATATTTTGCATCTGAAACATAACACCAACTCTTGGTCTATACTTTAATTATTCATCCTTGCAGATAATTTACAAACCATATAACAATTTTAAAATTATCGATCTTATTAATTCTTGGCCGTGATATTTGAATGCTTTACTGAAAAAAAAAATAAATTTCGAAGCCTGTTATTCTTAAAAATGTTGAAATAAATCAACATGGTCATATTTAATTACAATGGAAAGAATTATAAACAATGATAATGAATTTAAAGATCGCCATGAAATAAAAATTAAGAATGACTTTTATAAAATATACATATATATTATAAAGGTAGACTTATAAGTAGACAACATTACCTCCATACTTCAGAAATAGGTTAACTGTTGAGAATTCAAGTTAGAACAAAGGTAAGCTGATAGGAAACTAATAAGGCATTATCTAATTTCTGACTTGGCAATTATCATTCACAGATTTGGTAAGATTCAATCTGTTCTTATAGAACAAGACCTATTATTACATTGACGAATTCACACATAAATAATTCTTTATAATATTAAAATAGCATTCAATCACAAGCCATCTAATTACTCATTGTATAGTAAATGAAGATGTATTAAATGTAAGGCTTTGTTTTTATATGCACTAACTTAAAACCTTATTGAGTTGTCTACATTGATACCGCGATACCGTAAACGTAATTCAACTTTTTATACCTTCAACTGTTGCATGTTTAAAGTAGTGACTATGAAAGATTAGAGTAGTTTGAAAATACAAAAAGAATGGCGACGGATAGAATACTAAAAATGAAATGAACTGTGAGGAGAAAAGAAAAACCAAGGGAAAAATGGATAGATGATGTGAGAAGAAGCATGGTTAACAGGGGATTAAAAAAAAAAAAAAAAACTTTATATAATAATTTTCCTAATTTTCTAGCTGACCATAATTTTTCAATGTAATCGTCCTTTACTTTAATGCAGTTCTCACATCTTTGGATTAACATTTTTAACCCCCCCCCCCAAATAGTCCCAAGTGTCGTACGCAAAATGATGGAAAACAGCGTCCTTCACATTGTTATCGTTCGTGAATCTCGGTCCTCGAAGGTCAGATTTTAGTTTTGAAACATCTTGCTGTGGGCAAGATCTGGGCTGTACGGTGGATGGGAAGTTGCATGTGTTCATAGCAGTCTTAGCAACAGCAGCGCGTGAAGTGGTGCGTCGTGCAGCAGACGAACTGCATACCACATCGAATCAGCATACCACATAATTGATGCAGAGGATAATTGTAGGGGTTCTCAGTCACTGTAGTTTTCCTGTTTATGGTTTTATCACCAGAATTCCTCTGCAGTCCCAAAAATCGTCGCATGATGCTCTTGGACAGTGTGACCATGGGCGTCCACCGCTCCATTGATTCTCTTTTTGATACGGGATGATAGTACGTGAGCCATAGTTTCGTCTCCAATGACAATAAATTCCAACACTGCCCTCGCATTACTATGGCATAGGTTCAAAAACTTCCGACAACATTCCCCGCTCACTTGCATTTACATTTCTGAAATAATTCAGGGCACTCATCTTGCATGACTTTAAACATATGCAAATGTAAATTAAGGATGCGAAACATATTTGTATTAGAAAGCTCCAACCTTGCAACTGTTTCTTTTGTCTTTAGGCACTAACAAATTTAGTTTTGTTATCAACACATCCACGGGCCTACCATGATGTGGGTCATCTTCAAGACTGCCTGTGACCATACGAAATAATTCTGACCATGGCTTAACAGCGGAATATGAAGGAGAAGGTTTCCCATACACGCCATCAAGATGTTTAATATCACTGGGTGAAAGTTTTTGTTTAGTTAAATATTTAATCATTGCTCTGTATTTAATTTTGAACACCGAGCCGTATTATGCAATACACATAGTTTATATGAGTTTCTGCAAGAAAATAAATGGTGTAGCCGGAAAAGAAAGTCATGTTACACTCCTGAAACAAATGAATATCAGATAGCATGAACATCATAACCTATGTCAGGTCGGAAATAAATGGACTACACCTTATATGTGCATGATTGGAACAAAACTACTGCCCTGTAGAAACTTCGTAAACAATTAGAACATATATCATTTACATCGCTTGTCCTCAATGGCAAATAATGTTTATTGTAAGAATAAATTCCGTATTAAAACATTTTTGCTTGTTTTTAATCATTTATCTCAAACTCGAGAATACTACAACGTGTTGTAGTATTCTCGAGGCATTCTCGAGGCATTCAAACATATATATGCAAATACATGAGCACAGAAACACATTTATCTGCTGGCGTTGAAGGCAATGTTTCAGGTTGTTCAAAATTGCCTGAAGGCTGAAGAAGTCAGTCTGCCGAAAGTTGGCAAAAACTGTCTATTCATTATGATAGTCGGCTGCTGAGAAACTAATGACGTCAGCATCCGCTTCAAGACGGGATTGTTTTATTTGTATATTTTACGATGGTGTCTTGCAGCAAGGTCATTCATTACAACACCGAAGTTAACTCATGCAAGCGCACAGAAAGGCAAGAGAACGAACCTGACCTAGTTTAAGATTATCTCGAGTTTAAAGAGATGCAGTTACTTGAAACTAATTGGAATTTTTATTTAGAGATTAGAAAAATCTGCTTGCATTCTAATTAAGAGAACATATGTATAGGTGTTGAGTACCCTCAGCTGAAGTAAGTGAACATCAATTTGGAAATATTGAAGAAGTAATCAGTTTTACAACACTTCCCTTTTGTTTAAATATTGAGTTGTGTTTTGTTCTCTCAAGACCGCATTTCTAGTACAGAGACGGAGAAAGAAAGTAAAGACATAGGACAAAGTTACATCAACCGCTGAGACAATGTTTAACTAAGTATAAAACCAACTAATAAGTTGGATAAAATAATACAATCCGTTATAAATAAATATTTTTACTTACTTTTCACAGTCACAGCGAGTGTAACATGTTAAACTATCACTGGAATAGCTTATTCTTGTTATGTAGCAAATAAAAAGTAGCATGACAAATAGCTTCTTTAATTAATTCTGTTATATTTTGTAATGTGATGCTTTTATACTTTTGAGTAACTGATGCCCATTTGCCACAGAGATGAATAACGTAATAGCAGAAGCAGCTTCGGAATAGCGTCATAATGGCATTAATAGCCTACACAAGGTAGGGGTAACACTAATTATACTCACTTAGTGCGCAAGTCCAATTGGTGAATCGACTCTACACTACCCTAATTTAGACCTATAAACAACTCAAGTTGTGTATGGGTATAGGTATAGGTTATATCTGCAGGATGAAGTTCAGTCTGCAAAAGTTTCTCACAGCAAGAGTCACTATTCTTTTTATTTATTATTTTTTTCGCGTTTTTGTGAAAATCCAGCATTTTGACCCATATACCCAACACAATGATTAAATAAAATTGAGCTATTGATTAATTCCGTAAACAGTTGTTTACGTAAGTGCTCCTCAACGAGTTGCCAAAATGGATTGGATTGGTAGAAAAGGAGAAATTTTCAGTAATTCATCCGTGCTCAAGGGCAGGCCATTTGTGCCGAGTCCTCAATAGGGACACCTCGGAAGGAAGGAATGAGATGAGCGAGATAACAGGCGGACGGAACGCTGGCAGAACCCGCCTGCTTTCAAGGATTCCGACCTCTCCGAAGGGTCGCCATGGCATAAACTTCTCCAAAGCGCAAATCACTGTCACATCGCACATAACCCCAGCCCATCTTGCCTGCCACTTTCGAATGAAAGTGAAATGAAATGAATGAAATGAGATGAAATGGGAGAGCGAAAAATTCATTGAAAGCAAAGCTCAATCCCAGATTCGCCTATGGAAAGAAAGAAAGAAAAAAAAAATGAAGGTCAGGGTGCCCCGTGCCAAGGAATTTGAATCCGGAATCTTCGAATACGAATCCCAAGCCTTATCACCTGAGCCATCCTGTTCGTTACTTTTTTTTTTTTTCATCTAGAAGGATCTAAATTTAAATTTGGTTGTATTGAATCAGAGTACAGTTCTATATATGCGCAAACCCGTACAGGTAACCGTTTATTTTCATGCCTGGCCAAACCAGAAACATTGCAGCCGAGCTAAGAACAATTTTAATGTTAACTCCTTTAGGTCCGCAGGGGTACAAAGCGCACCGTTTGAAAGATAAACTAAAGTTGCCAAAAGAAAACTTTTCGCCAAATCCGAAATGGTAAACGCGCTGGAGTTAACTAGAGTAATAAATGGAGCTCAGAGAAGATAAATCGCATATGTGTATGACATGTGATGGGTGTACACTTTGCATAAAGTGGCCTCTTTGCATGTACGTAGTATATAATATTGAAGTTAAATCAATGCGGTTTATATAAATTTGTTTGACAAATTGTCTGATGTATCATCTTGTTTAGCAAGAGCGATAAAATTGACTGTTTTAGTGTCCAATATTAGGCTACGCATGCAGCCGCTCCTATTTCTTAATATGCAAGAACTGTCGCATTTTAACTTCACATCTAAATATTTAAAACTAAAGCGTTCTTGAATCCGCGAAATTGAGGTTTAATAGTCAACGCGCTTATCGCTAACTTATCTAGTGGTTTAGTTTAAAACCTTGTCTGCTAGCGAGCTTTTAGCATCTAATCTACTAGGCGGTGCCCATATTTCAACTCCACTTCCCTGTGTTTCTGAAATGCTGCCGGTCTCACGGCAGTGTACATTATTCGCGAAGATGGTTAGACAACTCTGCAAAAATACATTTTTGTGTGTATCCAATATTTTAAATGAAAATCAGCGTTTGCGTATCATAGTGTGTTTAAGTAGTTTATTCAAATCTTTTCTAATCAATTGCTCCTTTCAAAAATGAAATTCTCCATATTGTGCACAAACTTGAATTTGTTAGCTCAATGCAAAAAAAAAAAAAAAAAAAAAAAAAAAAAAAAAAAAAAAAAAAGTAGACCGAATTGAACATTCGTCAAGTAAGTACGGAAATAGAGGTTGCAGAATATAAAGGAAAATATTAACAGTAATGTTAATGTTTTCAGAAACATAACCACGAGCAAGCTTAATCATGTACATCAGATTCGGAGCAATCTATTAAGTCGAAAGGAGAACATTAACAATATCTTCTATAGGGTAAGGTTGTATACTTGTACGTTTTAGGAAGTAAGATAAAAAATACATGTTAGCGGACAAGGTTTATAACTAAATCGCGGCAGCTATTTTGATGATTGATAAACACTAAAATGCTGAAAATAAATGGCCAAATAAGTAGCCTAAATGACAAAATATGAAGATAAACAAGTACCAATCAGACACTAACAGAATAGGTTTAATTTCATTCACATTATGAAATGCTAGTATCCGCAAAAACGACATAAATCTTGAAATTTTCATATATATATATATCACCATAATTAATATATTTATTTATTTGCTTATTATAATTTATGATGTATTTTTCTGAGTTCATGTCCGCAATGTACGTGCCTATTGCCTATAAAAACAGTTCCTTAACTGGGAGAAATATCTCTCCACCTTGCAATACCTTAAACTCTCCAGCTCCATTGAGCTTCGCTCTGTTGGAGATGAGGCACATCACCTTGCAGCACCCGCGAAACCGACTCGGCTTCCGATGAAACTTAGCCTCGACCGATCTGCCCCACTTCTGCAGGAACCTCCTTTAGACGTCTTTAACCTGCTTCACCAATGCCACTGCCCTCTGTGGAATATCTTGAGGTTTCAGTCTTTTGGTTATTGATGACAGGTAGTGAGATGCATCAGGGCAACTTTGTCACCTACATATTTCTCCAAAGAGTAGTAATTGTAGTGGTAAGCTTCCATAATACGGAATGTCTTCATGTTGACTCTTGTAACAACGTTTTTCGTTATGTCAGATAGCTATCTTTGAAATGACTTGAGTAGAATGTCATAATCTACTCTGCCTATTTATTTTCGAAGTAGTCTCCATTCTCAATAAAAGTTGCATCTTCCGGAACTGATCGTATGAGCAGTAACGCCATGCTTCCTTAGAGATGACACCTGCACCATCAAGGACACAACAGGTTATTCCGGACTCCCAACTGACTACCCCTCGATTTTGTCATGTAGTTAGAAATAGGAAAAAAGTTGCAGGAAGCCAGAGCTGAACTATACGGTTGGTTTTTCACCAGTGTCACTGCTCCGATTCTTGAAGAAATTCCATTGCCAATGAAGGAAGTATTGTCGCAGGGAAGAAACACTCCTTGCAATACATACCTGGTCTTCTTTTTGTTAGCGTTCTGAAGATCCTCGGGAGGAAAACTGTGATGCACCAGTTGTTATTTACTATTTGTTATTTTTGGAATGGAATGACTGCAATATGGTCACTTGCTGAGCAGGAACTGGCAACCATCTTCTAGCTACGCTTAACCTTCGTCATTTGGGAAGACCCAGATCAGCGATTGACTCTTTGATTCCGGATCGTATTAATAAATCCAGTTTTCTTCTCCTATGAATCGGGAGCTGCCATTGTCGAAAATTATTTCTTTTACCATTCCATCTTATCTTTTGTTCTTCCTTGAAGTTATGGGGTACCCAACGACAACAAAGCTCCCTCACACGAAGATATTTCTGTACGATTTCTGAAAATTGCAACGAATGAATGTTTAGAGTTTATCTGAGAACTCGGTTCAGCGGTTTTAATTCCCATCTTTCCGGCAGACCACAGTGCGTTGCAAGAGGAGATTGCTTGGAGGTCAGTAGAGTGTAGAATGCCAAAGTGTAAACACTGGAACCAATATTACTTTTTATTTATATAAATGACGATACGAACCACATTATGCATTGCAGATATTGTAGCATATGGGAGATTGACAATGTGGGAAAATGTATTGCAGCGCTGAGTTCATTAAGAAGTAGAAGTAATAGGTGGAAGTATTATGTAAGGAAATTTTGTGTCTGCCAGTGCGCAACATAGGGATAAGATAGCGTTCTGTAATGAATTTTGAGAGTCGAGTGCGAGAGTTTGAGGAGAGTGGTCGTGCCGCGAACTGATCTGGGGTAGCCATCTGGGTCGACGGCCACATAATGTAAGTAACCACATATTATGTCAATAAAAAGAAATGTCTAAAGTTTAGAAGTATTTAATTTCGAATTACCCCGGTTGAAAATTTCCTTAATGTGATCCAATTTTGCGTTAGATTGTTAGGATTTCTTTAGTTTGGTGTTGTAGCTACTCCCTAGTTGGACCCCATATTGTGGAATAAGCTATAGAATGGTATTTTAGGCGAATGGCTAGCAGGATGTAATGAGAACCAATATCATATACGCGTATATGCTGATGACCAACAACTGAATACTACTTAAAACCTGATAAACTCATTAACTCCATGGCCGAGCTTATCGAAGACCTAAACTCAGTATCAACATGGGCCAAATAAATTGACCTTATCATAAATCGAATAAAATCGCAGGCATAATTGATTATTAAATAAAATTAGTCTAACTGTACTCATTCCCGTGAAACAAAAGTGCCAATAAAACCGTTTGTAAAAATCTTGGTGTCTATTTTGACAACAATCTCTTGGCAAATTCAGAGAATAGAAACTTGTAAGAAAATATTTTCAGTATTCCATTCCTTGAAAGAGCTTAACATTTTTCTCACATATGGGAAGAGAGAAAGGAAAAAAACAACTTGTATGAATATTGATTATACCGCATTTCGATTACTTCGACGTTCTGTTAACTGACATCACGACAAATCTTGGACAAAGGCTACAACGTATTCACAATGTCTGCAACCGCTACGTATGCAACCTGCATAAATCAGCTCATATCACTCCAGCTTTTGAATTGTTATCTTGTCATCAACTGGATGCTAAAAGGATGTTACGCTCTCTCATTCTTCTGTGCACCTCTACTCCGCACTATCTTTCGACCCGTTTCCACCCTTTATCTTCTCTTCATTTAAACACCAGATCGAATAACAATTTTATTTTCTCTATACTCTTACACCGAACCTCTTACCTCTCTGCGTCCTTCACAGTTGACACTATTCGTCTCTGGAGCTCTCAACAGTTTCATATCAAGAACTGGCGCTCACAATTTAGAATATTGCTCGAAGATGATTTATTACGAACAACTACTTCAAATTGTCAATACCGTTAACTGTATTGCATATATTGTAATTGCCCCCAGTGAGAGGACCTTACGGTCTTAACTTCGCCAGGTAAAATAAATGTATTATCATCATCATCATCATCATCATCATCATCATCATCATCATCATCATTCCCTGTAAGTTACTCCTGGATCGATCTTCACTATGGTTTTTACAAGCCACATTTCTTTCTTCCTCCTCTGAACTCTGCAAACCAGTTATATGCAGACTTTCGTACTGAAAGAGCAACGTCTAGAAAAGCACCGTGTATTTTTTTCTATTACCCTTAATGGCTCAGACCGCATCATATAAAGATGCTCTGTAACCATTTCCATCTATGAATGTCAGACATTAAGCGAAAAAATTAACATTTAGTTAACAACTGGCACCACTAACTAATCGAGAGAATTTTTTTTTTTTTTTTTTTTTTTCCCCATTGGTGCCAGCAGGAGGCTTAGTACCGTCATAGTTTCTTTAAATCGAGAAAATTAAATAGCGTCCTTCGAACTGGATTATGGGGGAGAGCACTTAGAGTACACAGGATTATTAGTTTGGTTATAATGCATGTGAAGTAATAAGTATAGTACAGGGTGGCATTTAACCCTGTGTCTCAACAAATGGAAGTAGGAGTGTACCTGTTTAAAGCACATGAACAAAACATGTGACGTATTTTTTTATTATATGGCTTTCAAGTGTATATGATACATTGTTTATCACCTCCTGCTGGCCAAAAGGCTCCTTAAATTTAAATTAAAAAGTCTTATTTCATACATGACTTTCTCAGCAGAGAAGGTCAGTCCTAGGAGTGGCACACGGAAGGTCTGAACACGCTCAACTGTATGCACATGTTACACAGATTTAGTTGCTTTCTTCACTATTTGAACAAAAGCACAGGTGCATTCAAAATCCATGTACTCCCTAGATACCTTAAAATATTTGTACACAATAAAAATGTATGCACCAGCATAATTATCATAAAAGATGGAACATACCTTTTAGGAGCTCAAAATGTTTGTATGTGTTCTTGGAAGTCTTCATACATGCCATTTTCAGTTCATCAATTGTTAAACAATGCCGCAGTCATATAATCTCTTTGATGTTTAAAGTCTGTAGTGATGAATGAAATGAATTAATGATGGCTCAAATAAGCTCGGAGTCCTTGGCGTCTTAAAGCTATTTGTTATTAACCTTCTGAGAAAACTCCGGAAAAAAAAAATAACTTACACAGACAGCTTGGCCTGACCGAGAATCAAACCCAGGTTCTGCGGATTAGTACTCGCAAACTCTAACCACTAGACCACGAAGGCAAATCGTCCCTGTAATGCCTGTTTAGTCGAAGGAGAACACCTTCAGCAAGATTAGGTTGCATACTGGCACGTTTTAGGAAGCCTCACGCTTAATAGCCGAGATGTAAAATATGTTTGAGCGGTCAGGGTTTATGACTAAATCGCAGTAGCAATTTTGAGGATTGATAAAAACTAAAATGCTAATAGGCAGTCAAAATGACAACATTTGAAAATAAACAAGCACCAAATAAGCACTAACAGAATAGATTTCATTTCATTAAAATTATGAACTGCTAGTATCCACAAAACTTTTTAAATAATTTCTGTAACAAATTTAGACAATACCAAAATGAGCAAATCAAGTTGTGTAAATTTTTGCTCATAAGGTCAAAGGCTGAATTCCTACCTGGTGCTAGACCAGGAGTTCAGTTTCTGAAGCAGAGAAAGTCAGAGAAAGCTGTGTCATTCATAGTGAAAGGGAATTGAAATTAGAAATTAGCAAAGAAATTTTTGATCTTGAATAAATACAAAGAATATATACGCTGTGAATTGCTGATGTTCTGACTGCTGAAGAAACCGTCACGGGTGGCCGAGGTCGTTAAGGTGCGGACTTGTGAGCGGGAGGTCTGGGGTTCGAATCCCGCCAGGGCCGTCCTTCCTTGCTGAGGTTTTTTCCAGATTTTCCTCAGTCCTCATAAATGGCAAATGCCGGGGGGAGGTACCCTAAACTTAGGCCTGGAACGTTTCCTTCCTTAAAAATAAACACTTTCCCAATATATCATTTCATCTCGTATATCATCAGTGCCCATCGCCTGTAGTGCCTCTGTAGCAAAAACGGGCGTTAAAAACCATTCATTTTGCTGAAAAAAATTCTTTTGGAAAGTTATAAGGGAACTTGAAGCTTGACATAGTTTATTAAGTATCAGAAGAATGCTCAAATCTTTGTTCAGAGAGAGATTCTGCAGCAATGGCTTGTTGCCCACTGTAAAGTGGTACTGCTAAAATGAACTCTAGTCTGTAAAAAGCATTTTTATATTTCATAGACGATTTCCTGAACTTTATGAAGCCCCGTTGCATTTTAAATACAGCATTTTCTTCTATTTTATTATGCCATAAAATCCTAGATAATAATCATACAATAGTAAATTAATAAGGCAAAGTTTAAGCCTTCTTAACACTGAGTTCTTTGATATGCCACATTTCTGTGCCAGACATTGGGAAGATTTACAAAGAAATGTTACTTCAAGTGGCTTGCTTATTTTCAAGTGTTTTTTTCGTAAGAGCTCTCTTTACAGAATGTCTATTTTGTATTTATTATTTTTTATTTAAGAAGGTACCTAATGGTAGTGTCGATTTCAAAAAACATTTACCAAACTTATACACACTAAGACCTGCTATGATAGGTTTAACATTAAACACTCTTTCCGCAGAGGTATTTAGCCATGATAATAATTCATTCTTTATAGTAATTGCCAGTGAACGGTGCACTTCTAGCTATCAAAGCTCACATCCTGCTCGCATGTTGTACACAACATGTGCCAAGCACCTCCCGACTATTTGGGGAATAGGGGGAAAGGGTATAGGAGACAGTCGGGGTAACCAGCGTTAGCGTGCACCCCATTCTGTGCATACAGAAAATTTGAGGTTATAATAACAGTTCAATAGTAAATTTATAGTTAAATTACAAGTTTACTCTTTTTATGTATTATTTAATTTAAATCGTGTTATTTAATGTTTTATTGTAATAATTTATTGTACAATTGCAAATATAACAGTTCCATGTTGGGATTTCGAGGTTAGGGATTGATTTTGGATGTTTTCATGGGATCCTACACCTCCTCTTAATTTTTCCACAATGTTGGCACGACCTGTTTATTGATGTTCATGTATGATTGGATGGAGCTGGTTTAGCATGTCCTGTTAGTTTGATTATAGGAATAAAAAATAAATGAATCTACAAGAAAAAACTATCAGTTATTAGTTTTTTATCACCGTGCTTTAAAACTATCGATTAAGTTTCATTTTGATTGGTGGATAAGGTATCAGTAAGACCGTACATTGGCTAAGAGGCGCTCCGCGCAATTATCAAGGTAGCTGCTAACAGACTTAAGTAAATATTTTAAAGATCTTCAAAATAACCCTTTTTATTATGAGTGAGCTAAAATTGGCGTTAAAGGCTTATGAATGCTTTAACGAAGTGAAATATAGTGTTAAAATTGACTGTTTTGAACATCTATTTATTGTTCCAAAATTTTTCAAAATAAATTACCTTTTAAGACATTCATATTTAATGCTTAATGGTGTTTTCGAAATAACTGAGATAACTTCTTTCTCGACCGTTTTTCTTCAAACTTCCAGACGAGACATGACGGGACGGAGCTCCCATTAGGTCTTGCCTGCTCATTCGATCGAAACAACGGATGTACTACACGTATGATTCTAATGCAAGCAGAAGTCTTCGACGTATATTTACATATAAGTGATTTTTCACAAACATTTGCGGGATCTTAACTACGAAAATTTCAAAGGAATTTTAATAGTCACTTCAGGTGTTAGAATAGAGATAAACTAATATAAGAAAAAAATACTTGAAAAAACTGTGCATCAGTTGTTATGAAGAACGATAAACAAATGGATTTTTACGTTCTCATAGTTCTCTTGGAACAAAATGAAAAGTCCACACTTTTCAAAGTAAACAGGTGTTTTATGCGTTCCATGCCGTTTCTATATGCACACTTTGTTAACTGCCGCATATGTCTGTGAAATTTTGCACAACTTCTCTTCTTTAACATGTTCATTTCAATGGTGATTCCTCTCCTTCCTAGAAAGATACATCTGTGGGTTTTGGTGCCTATGTAGTTAGGAGTGAATGCTACTTATATGCGCCAACCAAATGCAAATAAGGTTACCAATACCGTTGGGTTAGATGGTTTAATCCATCAACAGCCTCTTCAGCGCAGGAAAATCCCAATATTTTCAGGCTGCTCACCACTTCGCGGCAGAGTATTGAGTCGCGGAAACACACAACCCATCAGGACGATTCCCAATGGAGAAACTCGAATGTCTGCACGAAATGCATATCTCAGCCGGGACAAAGTTTGGAGCAATGCCAAATCTTCGTGTTAGCAGTTCTAAATCATAGTGTAGGTTTCGAAGACGCCTTCCAGACTAAGGACAGCTTCTATGCAGGCATGTCCTTATATTCAAAGTGAAGGTGTTCTGATCTACCGAATGCATGCGATCACTAACATTACTGAAATCACTGTGATAAAACCTTAATATTCTTCGTATTCATTTAACACTAAAATTTATCAGCTTATAAGCCTCTCAAGCCAGTGTTTATTTTGATTTTTTTTTAAAGTTGGTTCTGTTTTATTTTGTTTACTTACGGACGCTCCTTTACATCTTAGATCATCTGTCATCAGCGTCCCATTCAATTTAAAGCGTGAAATGGCTAATAAAGTTTGCTCAGAGGTCTCTTCTTTCGGGTTTGAGGTTCTTTTACGTGCCGTAAATCTACGATACTACTTCCCTTCCTAAAGAAGCCATACTTAGGATTTTTTGCCCGAAAAAAAACCCCATCAATCATGGCCGGGATTGAACTCGACAAAAAAATACGACAGCAATACCAGCAGGTGTCTAAATTTGATCAAGGGAGAATGGTGGCATGGCGAAAGTCAGGGATGTCATTCCAAGAAATTGGTGCTCGTGTTAGACAAAATGCTTCCAGCGAAACGTATAAGAGATAGATGACTAGACACACACAGACGTGAAGGATCCCCTACAGCCTCGGGAAGACGGAGATCATTTCCAGATGTCTATTTTGAACACGCATAATGTGGTACAATTTTAAATGTTAGCAGTGTATGTTTAATAATTTCAATGTCATCTGTAGACGTGGGGAAAAAAAAAGAAAAAAAATGTGCATTCAAACTTATATTTACAGAAAACAGATTTTGGTGAAAAGTTTAAAAATGCACTTGTAATATTATTTATTGTGAGAAAACCACGGAAGACAAGGATTGTGTTACAATTTGATCATTATTTTCTTATAGTTATTTAAACCAGATCATTCTTCGGTTAAGGTTTATTTCGAAAACATTATTTTTGTAGTTTATTTTGAAAAAATTATATAAATTATAAACTGAATAAATTAAACAGTGAGATTGTTACTCTTCTTATGATAAAAACAATATGAACATTTTCTAAATGCCTTTATAAGATACTAAATTCAAGTAATTTTTCAGATTGTATATTCGTTCTATTAGTTTAAATGGTGTGATTTTAAAATCTACTGCAAGTATTTTTATTTGAACAGGTGTGTTAATAAAATAGAATTGTCTAATGAAATTGATCTAACTCCGTAATTAACCAGTTGCGTAAGCTAGAATTATTATAAAATATATTTTAATGCCTTTTTTTAGTTTTATAGTGCATCTTTTTTTTTTAAACTTTTAGAGCTTGTTTTAGGCGCCAAAAACAATTTCTTTTAATGCCTAAAGGTTAGCTCTCTGGTGGTAAACCAATGATGCTCAAGGAAATTTTGCGGTGCTGACTGCAGGATATATAATGTTGACAGAGGGAGACAGTATACGTTCAGCTTTTACAGCTATGGTATTAGGTACATAGTATATTCAACTGTCTTATTTCCATTATAGTGTTTTGTGGTATATATTTTTACTTTTGAAGTGCTGAACTCAGAACATATAAATATTCTCTAAGTTATATGTGTGTAAAATATATTTGTAATGTATATTTAGAAACGAGGTTGCTAAAATAAAAATTGTAATCGTTTTTGTCACTTTTTCCATTGTTAAAATCTAATTAATTCCAAGCAGTCACTGAAAGCGCATGTTCTTGTTAATAAATGTAAAATAAATTAAGAAGTGCACAAAATCAACAACACCCCCATCATGTCACATTTTCAAAAAATACCAAACTCTCTTACACATTTCCATAAACAGTGTAGTATTAAAGATAAAGTTATATGCATTAGTTGAAAAAAAAAAATTAAAACTTAACTCTTTAGGATTACTCATTCCCCATACTCTCCCTAAGAATTAATAAAGGCAAATGCAAAATCCCAAAAGTTTAGCTAATTTGCACATTTTATGTACATTATATATTAAACTGGATTTAATACAACAATATCTAACAAGTATAAAAGACACCAGTACGAGTCAACCTTCGTTAATTCCCACCATAAGAGAGAACCGAAAACGAGGATTAAAAGCAGATTGATAAATAGATCACACTTAAACCTTTTAAATTTCTGCTGAAAGTCAAATGAACGTACACGTGGAGAATCTGCTGCTATTATTTTCGGTGCCGCCGGCGGAACAGAACGGATTACGATAAGCGGCCATAAAACTTAGATAAAAAGACACCGTTATTAGGCCATCCAAAAATAGCCGGTATTTATTCCTGTTCTTTTTCCACTTTGCTAGGCTATTCCGCGCGTGCAGATCGCGCCGTGTTATTTTTTGTGCCCTAACTGTGACTACCAATTGGATACGCTTTAATAGTTTAGATTACACCATAATTTTATGCAATTACCTTGAACAGAGTCAGTCACATGGGAGATGCACTCACCTTGGGACTGTTGAAGTTTGAGGGATCCCCGCTAGGTGGCAGAACTAGACTAAATGTGGAAAACACGGATATACCGCCCAGCCACATGGCTCGGTGGGTAAGTGTAACTGTTTGGCTCAATGCTTTCAGAGGCATCAGATGTTAGGCAAGTTCATCCTCCTTTTTTAAAACTTTACAGTAAAGAGGCAGGTCTTCAGGTTTGAAGGGCTTTCTAAAATAATTACTTTTTTTTTAATAATAGAAACAATAAATTGTACATTACTAGGAAGAACATGATTTTTTTTTCTCTCTTTAGGTCATCATAACTTTTTTTTAGTAGTGTTTAATGCCACTAGTGTTTAATTTCACTACTGAGACACCACAGGCGGTGGACACTGATGATACATGAGATGAAATGATTAATTGATATTTTTTAAGGAAGGAAGCGTTGCAGGCCTAAGTACCTCCTCGGCATTTGCCAGTTATGACTGAGGAAAAACTGGAAAAAACCCCAGTCAGGGAGGACTGTCTTGGTAGGATTCGAACCCCAGACCTCTCGCTCACGAGTCCGCTCCTTAATGAGCTCGGCCACCAGTGGCGGTTTCCAATTGTTGCAAATTGATTCTTATCTAGAGTGAAGAGATAGAGAATCCCATAAAGATTTATACCTAAAGAAGCTAGATGAACTAACACTATATTTTATCACCACCTACTTTCCGGGCATTGAAAATGTTGGACATATTCTAAATGATTGCTACTCTGCTTCTACTCTCCCATCAAGAATACACTTTTAAGTTTTAGATCCGCTCCTAATGTAAATAGCATATTTAGTTGCAAATTGAACATTACGCAAAAACCTCTTCCTACTCTTGGTTCATACTCGTGTCATTGTGTGTTGTTTTATTATTTTTCCCAGTATTTCTTATAGAAACCCGAATCTTAACCTAGATTTTAAAATCCTCTTTTCGACCAACTTCGCATCTAAGAATATGATCTATATGTTAAACTGTACATTTTGTCAAGTCTTATAATTCGGGTTTAACATCAACAGTCCTTTCATTCAGGACGATAATCACAAACGTTCGGTGAAAATAAATCTCCATTGCCAGTTGTGCAGCATGCAGTATCTCATAATTCAAAATTCGAAAACTGTGTTTCATTAGCTCTTACTGTGGTTTCAATCGTCACGAACTTTTTTTTTACACAGTTTGACACACTGCCAGCTACATAGTTTCGATTCGTCAGGTTGATACTAATTACTGCTTTTGCCACTGCTTGTCTATGTAGCTCTCTTTCTCTAACTAAAGAAGAGTCTAAATGGCCTGAAATATATGTTTTTCTTTATTGTGTTTAGTGCGTCTGTTTTACCTACCTGAGACCAAGAACGCTCTGGTTTACACTTTTTGTAACACTCTATGAGGTAATTATAAATCTTGACTACTAGTATAACGTACTAATTGCCTTTTACTGCTCTTGGACAGTGTTGTTTTTAATTTACTTAGTTATCTTTCCCATTTTCTGCACTAACTCTTCTCACTTCTTTTTCACCAGGAGTTAACGTTTATCTTATATCTAGTAGTTTATACTCTCACATTTAATGTGTACTGGTTTGTTGTATAATAACCATTTTGAAATTAATCATTCATCTTTCTGCAATATTTACTCGTATGACTTTTCTACTCATGTTAAATTTGGTTATGAGGTACAGATATTGCCTTCTTTTAATTATTGCCCTCTTGGTGCTACTTTTTCTGCTGAAATGTTGTGGTTCAGTTTAAGCTCCTATCTTACTTAATTTATCTTTAGAAGTTTGCTACTTCTAATGTCAATTCTAATGCTAACAATCTGCAATTAATCATTAAAATGTCTTGTGTTTGTCCTTAATACTTTTATACTCGTGTTAAACTTGGTTCAGAGAAATTATTTATAATTTAATCAATGCCCTCTAGCTGCCCTTTCCTACTGAAATATTGTGATTTGGCTTAGGCTTCGTGTTATGTCTTCTATCTTATTTCATTTAACTATAGAAGTTTTATAGCTCTGATAAACTAGAAATGAAGTTATCTGCCTAGCAAAGCAGCACTCTGCAGAACTATACAACTGAGGCGATAAAGGATGATAGTTATAAATTATGTTCTAGTTTTTGTAGACATTCCATCATCTGCGGAGGTTAAAACCAACCTCAAGTTTTACTAATATTTACATATTTTCCTTCTGTGACGAACAAGACTTTGAAAGCTGGTAAGCTAAAATAGAACTGCTAGTGCTATATTTGTAACAACTATTTACAGCGCTCCATCAGATAGTTTTAATACTTTTATAAACAGATAATATTCTCGTGCCTTGTTTCTTGTACACAAATAATGTAAATGTCATAGTTTGTGGTGATTTTAATGGGAACACCTAAATTCATAATGGAAGAAAGCTCAGACCAGCACGCTTATTAGTTTGATATAAATATAACTTAGACTTAGTGGTAACTTTAGCAACCAGAACACAGATTCACTCGGTAAAAACTACAGTTAGTGTGTTTATAGATAGAAATAAGAGTTCCTATACTGTATTTGCAATATAAAATGGATTGTCATACATGCTCATGTTAAGTAACCATTAAGTAAATACAGCTGATAAGCAACACTGTGGCAATATGATTAGAGTACTTAATGATGCTTCAGTCGTGAATGTTAGGCGTTATCTTGTTTATGAAAATTGGCTAACTGTCTATTCTTATGACAAAGTAAATTATAAATTAAATTAATTACTATATATTGTGCTAACTATACTTTGAGGCCAATTTTCCAAAAAGGAAAAAGTCACTGACTCAAATAGTAAATTACGGTTAAGCACTGGGTTTAATAAAGTGATTTAGACCAAAAGCAAGTATTTATCACAAGGCATCAATAAATATAAGACTGAAATTAAAACTACATGGAATTGAATTAAAAGTGAAACCTGTAGGGCAAATAAATATGATACTCTTTCCTCTTTAGTTTATGTAAATGTACAACTTAATAATTTACAACATTCTTTTCATAGTCACTTCATAACTATTGCAAAGAAATATGTGAACAGATAAATATATCAGTTAAGACACTATATCTCTAATAAAACCTGTAAGTAACCACAATTTTCTCCCTAGTTAGTTGAAGAAATTATAATCACTCAAATGCAAAACTTTATCTGGATATAAATACCAAATTATGAAAAATTTGTTCATCTTAATAAACCCCTCAGTCATATTTGTAATCATTCATTTATATCGGGAATATTTCCTTAACAGTGGAACATACTGTTGTTAAACGAAAGTATATCGTCAAATTACACGCCTAAATAAATTTATTTTCGAAGATTCTAGAAAAAGTTTTATATAACCGTGATATAAATTGCCTAAATTTAAATATTTTGACATCCTTCCAATTTGGTTAAAAATTATTTATCAACTGATAAGGCCATGTTTAACTTATTACAGAAACCGTAGAAGCACTGGATACAGTGAAACACACTGTGGGAATGTTTTATGACTTAATAAAAGACGCGTGATTGTTTAGGTATGACTTTCTATTACAAAAGTTAGATTACATTGAATTATAAAATCTAATAGTAAAAGTGTTTAAACTATATTTGTGTAATTGAACATGAATCCATACCGCTGTAGTGCATCAGTAGTAAAAACAGGCGTTAAACACCATAAAACACACACACACACACACACACACACACACACACTAATCCATGATATCAGTTATAAAAATAATGTGCCGTTGTCCCACTGTTGTGCCCTCTACTTTTTAAAACCTTTTATCAATGACCTATCATACAACTTAATTTGTGAATCGAAACTATTAAAAATTTAAGATGATATTAGAGTACTTCTAACATGGAAATCGCAAGAATTTTTGTCAAGCATAGCTACAGAAGATTTTAATGAAATAAATGTATGGTTTCAAGCCAATAAACTGTAAATGAATATAGATAAAGGCAACTTTTAGTCAATTCAGAACAATGAGCATATTATAATCAATTATCAAAATAACACCATACAATAAAACAGCCATTCAAAGTCATAGGATTTAAAAATGATCAAAATTATGTTTAAATAATAGTTAAAAATTTACTTCAGTCTGTTTAGCATTAAGAGTTTTAAATGATCTAAAGAGGATACCTTACCTATGGTGTAATTTGCATATTTTCATTCTGCAATGAAGCATGCATTTTGTTTTTTGCGGTTGTACGTTTTACGGGGTTGTATCCCGTTTGCAAAATAAAGCAATGGTAATAATCCGAAGGAAGAATAGAAAGGAATCTTGAGACGCCTATATGATCTATGTGTTACATGGTAGATAATTTCAAACGTTTTGAATCGAATTTCATTGTATACATACTAAATAGTAGAAACAGGAATTAGGCCGGCTAGCTCATTACGACTCTTCCAGAAAGGTGTTTTTTATTCTACAGTCCAGTGTGCAATGTCCTACATAATAGAATTGAATTATTAAGAAAAATATTGAAATTTATATAATTTAACATTCTTAAAATATTCTTGATAATTTAAATCTTTTACAGTATGAACATTTTCGGACTTAATTCATCTTAATTATATATATTGCGTTCTACATCCTAGAGCTTGTGCTCAGCTCAGGATCTGAATACACACACGCACGCACGCACACACACGCTGATGAGATCTTTTATGGTTTCCCTTTAAATCTTAAATTCTACATCACATTATGTGTCCTTCATTATATTTATTTTTGGCACATTTCGTTAGTTTTTTAAAGTTAAAATTGCAGCCCCAAGTGTGTTCTACGCGTTACAACTCACCACAGAATGTATAAAAAATTGATTTGTTCATTTTAGGCTTCAAAGGTGCAATTTCCATGCCAAGCATCTAGCTACAAATACAGGTAAATTTGTGTTCCTTTCTTATTGCACTATTGCTGGTGTCTGTCCCACTAGCCTCCGGTATTAATGTGAATACTACATAATTAGTCAGTTTAATAAGACCTCCCATAATTGTAGGCACATGTGATCTCTATAACTGCATTTAAAAATGTTTCAATGTCTCGAAAAGCGCGCACCACATAAACTACGGAAGCACTACTGTGACGTCACATATACTAGCAGCAGGCCTAATTATAATCATGCTCCGTTTCCAGTTTTCCAGTTACAGCGACTGCATTTTCCTAATAATTAACCGCGCTCTGGCAGCCCGTAAGTGAAATAACCACACTGTATACCAGAAAAACGACAAATAACGGAAATGCATTAACATATACATGCAGAAGCAAGTTGTAAGCTTGTTTTCTAAGTAAAAGAAAGGTTTTGATTTAGAATATTAGATTTGTCTTTGCTGTTTTATATATATAATGCACAATGCACAATAACGCACAATATATATATATATATATATATATATATAATGCACAATGCTTAGTGAAATTTTAGGTAATTTTAGACGAAGTAGGTTGCTCTAAAATATTAACGAACACGTTCTCAAAATTCCACAACTAACAACCTTCTTAAAGCTGGGTTAATAGCAGATATAGTACTTTTTGGGTTACAACCATGGAGGTCTAAAATTTTAAAGTATTATGAGAAATTCTATATTATTTTTAAATAAATGGCATTTCGTTAGCCTAGACTGTTAGTTCTTCTCATATGCTAATGAACAAGCTTAGTGTGTTGGTGTAATGCCAACTGTTTAAGGTGTAAAGTATACCGTTGCTGCGGTTGGGAAAAGAAACTGAGAGGTCTCCTACGCTTTAAGAATGCGGATATTCAAACGGTTCTGGGATTGATTCTCAAGCTGGTGAAAGTGATTACGAGCTAGAAAACGGAATAGCTTGGAAAAATTAAACAACCGTTGTTTTCAGCCAAGAACCACCTGTCTCACTGCAACATAAAGACAATTCTTATTTTGTCCATTTTATTATTTTGGAATTTATGCCTTAATTTGTAAATTTATTTCACGCTACAGTATACATTTTTTTTTGAACCAGTAGTTACAATGCTTCAACTTTTCTTAATTTTTTCCTTCACTGTTTTCAGCCTATAAATTTTCTTCAGTAACCCACTTCCCCTGTTGTGCTGATGTTCTACACCCATCTTTTGCTTGTTTTATTCCGTGTATTTTAGTGCCTTTTTTTTTTTTATCATCATTTCATTTGTCATTCTCCTAGTGTCTTTTGTGATGTTCAACTTAAAAGTTTAATCTAGTAATTAGGGAGCAGATTGTTATATATGATAAAAATTAAAACTATGTATTTTTATGTAATAAACGGAGGTCGGATTTTGAAGTGCAAAATTATGCTTGGAAAAGGGGAAAGAAAGGTTTTGAAAATTTATACAAAAAGTTTTAAAAAAGTGCTGATTCAGTCTAAGTCAATTACATAAACATTCTTTATTAAACACAGTAGGTAACAACATAAAATAAACAATATTTAGAAAGTAAATGTGGCGGTTACTGGGTTTCCATCGATTGTTACACTGGATTACGCACAACACAAGTCGCTGGCGTTAGAGAAACTCCGCTCAGCTTCTAATGAAGCGAATGGAGCATATTTTGCAAACACAGGGAAAGGGAGTTCAGTAGAAGTTGCAAACGTTTCCATATCCAGATTGTTCAAGAGAATTAATTCAATTTTGTCTTTCATACATCCGTCAAAGTTTCCTTCACAGTTGCCAACTTCTCCCACTCCTTTTCCATGTTTTCTTCTAAACTCCAAATCACATCAGGCTAATACCTGTAACCAGCACTGCGAAAAGTTCCATCTCTAGGTCTTTGTCGTTGAGCAGTTGTTGGGTAGGTTGACGGTTGTTGCGTCCGCTAAATGTAGAGCATATACGAAGTTTTTTTTTTTTTTTTTTGAGTTTTTTGCACCGAAAACTGAGTATTTTATACGAAGAATTCGATCATTAGTTTATATGAATTATCTCTTGAATTCCTATGAAAGTGCATACAATTTTGCCTTCAAGTAGAGCAACTAGTAACACTAAAAAAGACATAGATCAATAGAGCAGAGTATGGTTCTATACATAGCGAAAATTTGGAAGGATTGCTTTAGACAACTGTATGAAAAACTAGGAAAAACAAGTAAGAAATGTAGACGGAGAGAGGAAGAGATAATTATACATATTCGTAAATGATGTAAGCAGAAGCAATTAACTGGTTTGGACCTGTTGGCACAATGACTGATGAGCAAAAGTATTAAAATTGACACCAGAGTAATGAAAAGAGAGAGACCTAAATGCAGCTGGTAGGAAGACATAATGAGGCAATGTTTACAAAGAAATTCCACGTTCATGACAGCAAGTTTTGAAAACGCAGGTCGACCTTTGAAATTTGTAATAGGAAGATAATGAGACTTTGGTAAAAAAGAATTAATCTCGAATTCAAAAGAGATAGAACCATGAATTCACTACTTGTTTATTTAGTTCACTTTATTATCTTAAGGGATGTATATTTTATTAATATTCTATCCAAAATATAAAATATTAGGGGTTGTCCATTTAAGAAAGGTTAAGGAATGATTAGTGCTAGAGGCTTAATGATGCAGAGAAATTTGAAGTAGTAGTTTAAATTAAGACTTGTGCTGAAACAATGTTTCAATTTTTAAAGGTGGAAATTAGGAGCAGATAATTGAGGAGCATATGATAATAAATGGCATTTGATTGGAAGGCAGGGAAACGTTAGCTATAGGCTTTTGGAAAACCCTCAGAATCAGATTGGAGTATATGAATCGATAAAAATTGCATCGCAATCACAGCCAGATAGGAAAACTCAAAGTCGTGCCCAGGACTAAAACCACTGATCTTCGGCTTGCCGTGATAAGGCTCTTACCATCTGAGCTACCGTGCCCTGCCGAACATAATCGGTAATCTTCCGCATTTGAGACTATTAAATCCTGGAGATCTCTAAGATTTTCTCGTTGCAGGTTTTATCCTAAGAGGCGATCCGAAACCTTGCGGTGCATATGGCACGGTGGCTCAGATGGTAAGAACATCGGTAAGGCAAACCGAAGATCCACGGTTTTTGAACCATGGATCTTCGGTTACGGCCGTGACCTCGAATTTGTCCTATTTGACTAATTCCAAACCTTATCCTAACATACAG
The DNA here is from genome assembly GCA_030762175.1 of Metallyticus violacea. Lineage (NCBI taxonomy): Eukaryota > Metazoa > Arthropoda > Insecta > Mantodea > Metallyticidae > Metallyticus > Metallyticus violacea. The sequence continues at coordinate 53,196,140 of CM060840.1, read as the reverse complement.
TTTGTCTGAGAAAAAATCATATTTAAAAATAACTATTTTCCAGAAGGATGAAGAGTTCATAAACATTTACATTGAAAGAGAATTAGATGCATTACAGGAGGTTTGTATTGACAATTAACAAGGGAGAGAAGGTAACGTTTTGGGCATTGGTTCCTGAACTTTTTGGACCGGAATCCCCTTCATAAGAACTTAGTAGAGCGAAACCCTTATTAATATAAAAAAATGTTTAATCTTATACTAGCCTAAAATTACTGTAGTTATCTTGGGATTATACATAAAGCTGACGCAACAACGCTCGAATATGGAACTGTATTATAAGTTTTAGGTCTTGCAAAGACTGTGGAAATGCATCTGTGAAAGCCTGTCCTTAAACATTTATAAGAAAACTGCAAACATACAATTTCCATGACTGAATAGCTATAAACAAGCCAAGTAAGAAGCATTAAAAGGAAAAACATTCCAATGGGATATATAAAATGGGCTTTTGAGTGGAGACAGCCGAATTAAGAGCGGCAAACGCGAAATCTGAGATCAACAGTTAAACAAAGTCAGTCTGTTAGTATTTGGGATTGCATGGCAGCAACTGAGTTTTTGGTTCTATAAATGGCCCACACGTAACAGAAACACTTATCCAGTCACCAGACTTTAATTTGATTGAAAATCTTTGGAGTGGTTTAGACAGTAAAATACCAGAACATACCATAAGAAATAAAAGTCCTTTCCAAAAGGGTTCTTTTAGAAGAGTGGCACAAAATTGAGCCAAATTGTTGTGAAAAAACGATTAACTCGTGCCAGAAAGACTGGCGGAAGTGAGCAGAAATAAGGGACTGCAAAAATAAAGTATTGAAAACAGAAACTGTTTCATTGTTTCCTAAACAGGTCAGGTATGATATACGAATTTCGCCATGAGTTTAATATGTGCACATTCATTTTTTTCGGAACCATAAACTTATTTTTTATTCTTTTTTAAATATTGTAAAGACTATTATATATATTACATTTTATAAAAAATGATATTCATGTAATTTATTAACAAAACGTAAGTTCTTAGCAATACTTTTTAACTGCGAGTACTGTAGTAATTAGGGACAATTATTCAGGGTCATGGAGATCGGTGAATATCTGTAAATATCTTTTATCCCTGTTTGCAATAAACATTTGAAGATCAAATAGTCAAAACTAGAGTACCTGAAAAAAACTGTCTTCAGAAAATAGTCCACTTTTTGAAAATCTCCAACCTGATTCATTAGCAGATATTTTCCGTGCACATGAGGCCAGGCATTGATAGGTCAAATACCAAGAAAGCTATGAATGTGTGTTGTAATTTCCTGTTAAATTACTAAATTTGTACTACAATAATTTCTGTTGTCGAATGATTAGACTTTTCGCCTCCCACCGAGGCGGCCTGGGCTCAATTCCAGCGACCGTAAGTAGCGGGAGAAACGGCGCCTGGGCTGGTTTTCTCCCGGTTATCCTGTTTCCCCGTCACTCATTCCGCCATTATCCGTCATTCAGAGCGTAACAAATATACTACCCAAGTTCTGGTGGTGTAGTGGTAACCATACTTACCTTCTAAACCCAAGATCGCGGGTTCAATCACGGCCAGGATCGGTGGGTTTTTTTCGGGCGTAAATATCCTAAGTATGGCTTCCTTCGGAAGGGAAGTAAAGCCGTGGGTCTCGTGTCGTACATTTACGGCACGAAAAAGAACCTCAAGCCTGAAAGAGAGGCCTTTGAGCAAAATTTGCCGGCCGTTTCGCGCCCTGAATTGAATGGGACGCTGATGACCCGTGATGTTAAAGAGCGTCATAAAAAAAAAAAAAAAAAAAAAAGTCCCCAGCGTACTTTTGTGTATGTGTGTTTGTGTTAAAGTGTTTAACATCCATTTTTACTACTGAGGCATCACAGACGGTGGACATTGGTGATACATGAGATGAAATGATAAATTGGGAAAGAATAATTTTTAAGTAAAGAAACTTTCCTGGCCTAAGTTTAAGGTACCTCCCAGGCATTTTGCCATTTATCAGGACTAAGGACAACCTGGGAAAAAAAAAAAAAAAACACCAGTCAGGAAGGATAGTCCTGGTGGGAATTGAACCCCAGACTTCCTCCTCACGAGTCCGCGCCTTAACGACCTCGGACGCCCATGGCGGTTCCAACTGCTTTGGCATCAGAACGCACTAATGTTTTCTATTGCATTAATAATATAAATTTTAAAATTAGTATTATTTTACTACAAAAATAACCCACCCGACATTGAAAATTTATTTAACTGTCTGTATTCCATAAAGCTTAACACACTTATCAAATATTTGATTTTTATATCACGAAGAAACAGTCTACTTTTTAATTTGAATATTATAATTTACATGAGCTGGGATTTTTACTTAAAAAACATTTTTTGGCAAGGGCTGTTTTAGTAAAAAGTCTTCTTATGGTAAAGTTAGTATTATTTAATAAATAAAAATAGGATTTTCAAGAGTGTATTGCAATTTAGCCTTTTTTACTGTTATACTCATGTAGTAGAATTATTTTCAAAATAAATTTTAATTGAGAACTAAAAGCACTAAATACTAAAGACCCACTTCCCATAAACAATCTGAACGTTTTATTCTTAAATAGAAAGTAGGCTTCAAGAGTTCTCGCCCTGTTCACTTTCTCCGTGCATCTGGAGCGCAACCCTGTCCAGTTTGCTGACCTGTACTGTATTTCTCTAATGCAGTGGAACAATTTCACCTCTTGCCATGTCGTCAAAACAGTGTCAACTACATAAAGTTAAATAAAAGCAACTCTCCAGTCATTCATGGCGTTAGCTACCGCGTAAGATTCCGTTTGAACATAGTATGCCGTAAAGCTGCCGGGAAGCACACGGTTTTCTCGTAAATGTCTTTTTATGTTTTCAAGCGCAAGAACAGCAGCTTGAGTATTTTAGCGTCTCTGCATTCGTTGGCTTATACAGATTTTGTTGTATCCAATTAATTTAATTTAATTTGAGAATGCTCGATTAAAATAATATGGGATTGATGTACAGCATATGTTTCTTAATTATTTAGTCAAATATTTTATATAGAGTGTAACATTGAAGCTGTTAATGAGATAAATTTATCTTTGGATAGTTAATTTATAAAGTAACATTTATCTTTACAATGAAAATGTAATGTTTTAATAAACTATATAAATTAAGACGTAAATGGATTTAACCACTTGAATAATAAGTTAGCAGCTGTTATTAATAATTTATTTCACGATTTTATATGCCGTTTAGCCGCACCAGACTGCACTACCATGTTACATTTACCCATGTTAATAAAATAAATGGCGGAATATATTCCTGAATCCTTGTAATGTCGTTGGCCGGCATAATTGTGAGATCTATTAAGGAATCTACATTTAGCTGGTCTTCGTGTAACATCGTGAACTTTAAACATTTTATTAATAAACTTAAAATATGAAAAGTTAATGATAGTTTTAAGATAAATAAATTTTTTCTTTATTTGCACTCAAGTTTACAAAATAATGGGCGAATAGAACTTAAAGATAAATTATTCTATGATGAAAGAAATATGGAAGAAATGTAACACAGGTTTGTTATTTCCGGTATGTACCTAGAGCTACACTGGATGTAGTGACATCACAGTAACAGCCTGTTGCGATTTTGGTAAGCACACACGTTCCGCCCTGCACGTTAGCAGAAAAATACCCTTTATTCTTATTTAGCACTCTTTGACAGGAGTTTATCACAAAACAAATTTTGGTGAAAGAGGAAAAGAAACTGGGAAATGAATGCTGGAATAATATACGCTTTAAACTGAAAAATCGCTAGGCATTTGTCATTTCTCTATCTTCCCTACTTCCCTACCGTCCGAATAATTCTGGCCTTCTTACCAGGTTATTTTCAAACTGAGCTAGCATGTTTGCTATCGGGCTATTAATGTTTAAGTCAAGTTCCCTAACCTGTAATGATGGCTTTCAGGTATGCCTCGCCATGGTCCACCATCAGACGCTGAAGTCCCAACATATGTCCACTCGCCGCACATCTTCTGTTCAAGCATCAACATCTCAGCTCCCATCTGGCAGAAAAGCGTCTCTGTGTAAGCGATCGTACAGAATGGTGAGCGCACTGCCACAAGAAAGCTATAACAAATGCCAGTCTATCCCTGTTATTCGTCCATCTTCCCGATCAATGACGGTAGCTGTGTTAATTATGGTCTCGTTCACTGCAGTTGAACCACCGAAGTGCTATTGATTGTGGCATCTGTACTAAGAGGCTTGAGCGTACGCACTTCAATTTTTTTCACCAATGACGTGAAATCTGTTATTCTCATCAAAAGTTGTTCTACCTTCGTATCTTAACAGTGTGATGAAGGGGGGAAAAGCAAAAGAAATTCTCAGTCTTTATAGACTAGCTCTTATACACTGCTACTTAGTTAAAAAAAAAAAACTGTAACTTCTCATTGTAGTTAGTTGATTTATCGTAAATAGGAATCATAACAACCGATTTATAGAATGTTACATTGTAATAAAGCAAGGGCTTCGCGTGCTCCAATTAAGAAAACTTGTAGATACTTGATGTCGGAATGAAAGGACGTTAATCAATGTTGTTATTACGAACTACAGTATACAATACTTAATTCCAGCTTTTCCCGGCGCTTGCTATGTAGAGAGATTCGTCATTCATGTGATTAACAAGCCAAAGCGTGCGTCCGATAATTGATAAGTGATCAAAGTTTGGGTTGAGGTAAAATCAATCATTAATTAAATCAGAGTTCCACAATCAGCTCATCTCTAGCTGGATTTGTAGGGTAATCCGGGCTTATGCTCATTAAGGGTTTTTATGTGATACCATCCGAACATGTCGTGTAACTACAGGTAATAACCGGTTTTAACATTAGAATATAAATAGTATATATATATACATGAATACATATATAAAGATTTCCAGAAAATTCAATTCCGTTTGTAATACAATGAGCGTGTTCTTCGCCCATATCGATAACACACCAGAGCTATAAGAGTAAGACAAAATAATAGGAATACTGTATAATAAGTACCCCATTTCTTGATTTTTTTTCCTGACTGAACTGTCACGCACAGAACGCGTCTTTTGTTTTCTCCTTGGCACTGTCGGTTGTGGTGGTGTAGCGGTAACCATACTTGCCTTCTAAACCCAAGATCGCGAATTCAAACCCGGCCAGGATCGATGGATTTTTTCGGGCGTAAAAATCCTAAGTATGACTTCCTTAGGAAGGGAAGTAAAATCATGGGTCCCGTGTCGTACATTTACGGCACGTAAAAGAACCTCGAGCCTGAAAGAAGAGGCCTCTGAGCAAAATTTGTCGGCCGTTTCACGCCCTGATTTGAATGGGACGTTGATGACCTGGGATGTTAAAGAGAGTCCGAAAATAAACATCAGCAACAAACAACTCCTTGTACTATGGCCCTATTGCTGTCCATCTAGGTCCTGCTCCACAAATGTATGCGTTACATTACAAGTGTATGAACTTGTAACTTGTAGTTATTAATAGAATTCTCTTTCACGAAGGTTTCTGCTGCACTTGTAACTTGTATATATTTGCGTACAAGTATAGGAAACAGCATTGGTAACTACAAATAATAGTATGTTTTAATATTTTTTAAATAATTTTTAAAACCAGTGGACCTAAATATGCGAAGTATTGGCGAAAGTAAATGATAATGATGAGACTAGGAATATACAGGATGGTGCAAAAGTAGCTACTCAGTAAGTTTCAGTTAAAGAATTCAAGCTGTTGCCCCTTTGTATTAATGAATGTTGTAGTCTACGTGGAACAGTCGAACACACACGCAAACAGTTGAATGTCCAGGTTGTGGAAGGCGTCTTCAATGTAAACAATCAGCTCTTCAACAGTCTATGGTTTCCTTCAATACACTTCGTCTTTAACCATGCCCCAGAGGAAGAAATCCATTGGGGTAAGATCAGGGAATCGTGGTGGAAATTTAATTACTGCATGACATTCTAGCACCCTTCTGTTGAAAATGTTATCAATGCCCATCCGAACATATGTAGCATAATGCGCAAGAGCCCTATCATGCTGGAAGCAGTGTCGATGAAAGTTGTCCAAATTAAAAATGATTCCTGTGTAATTTGTTACCATTGGGATTTCCGTCAATAAAGTGCGACCGAATTACACCACATACTAATATTGTATCCCATACATTTACGTCGGGTTGATTTAGCGCTTGCTCCAAAACAACAGGATGGTTTTCTGTGAACCAGTAAGCACAGTTATGTCGGTTAACCATGTTCCGATACTTAAAAACAATGTTTTAAAGAATTGGAGGTCATGTCGTTACTAATACAGCATAATCTCACAAAATTGTAGCCGCCTGTCTGGATCATCTTCCAACAAATGTGTCAGACGTGCATTGTACACTTTGAACTTCTGCTGCTTATGCAATATCTTTTGGATTGACTGACGTAACATTGCTGGAAATTCTACGTTTTGTGGACTTCCTTGAACATATACGAGTACATATTTAGTTCATTTTCCCAGTCCAAGCTGTCCTAGGTCTTCCACTACGAGGTGCATTCACAGCAGAACCTCCAATGTCATTTTTGTGAATTACATTGTAGATAACCTTGTGATGGTGGATCTGATTCGAAATGTTCTCTGCACCCCCTCAGTACAGCACTTCCGATCTTTACAGAAAAAAGTCTTTCCTCTTTCGTTAACATTTTCAAGTGGTATTGATGATTCATCTCCTGTTTCCTGCTCTTCCCGCTGATAATATTACCAACCTAGAAACCTACTTACAGTACAATTAAAAACAAAGGAAGAAGGAAAACATTTTGAACATAACATACAAACAAGTGAAGTCATTTGTTAACTGAAATTCACTAAGTGTTTAGTTACTTTTGTGTCATCCTGTAAATAAAGAATAGTTCAGTATTCTAGTATAATGAAAAAGTTGTACGTGCAATTATAGAACGGCTTATGACTGATATAGGTCTTTACTGTTTCAGTTCAGCCTTTTAGTTTTTTCAAGGTTCTTGCTACATCCCGCTAAAATAATTTCTTTCCTTTCCTCATTCTCTTTTCACGTCGTTTTCACAATTATTGCTTTTAATGAAAATTTGATTGCCAAACAATTGAAACAAATGTATATGAATATGAATTATAAAAAGGCTAATGAAATAAATAACTGAGCGCAATCGGGTAGTTCGAATCTTCTGCCATCTCATGACTGTTGAAATTGATGCTGGTATGCATTCGTATTAGATCTCGTCAACGCCTGTTTTTACTACTGAGGCATCATAGGCGATGATACATGATACATGAAATGAAATGATAAATTGGGAAAGGATTTTTTTTTTAAGGAAGAAAACGTTCCAAGCCTAAGTTTAGAGTACCTACCCGGCATTTGCCACTATTAAAAAAGCCATTCATCTCTAACATTTTCCGCGCTCATGGCGCATACCAAGGGCTCACAGTGTCCAATACCTTCACTTAAAAGAAGCACAGCTTACAAGCCAGAGGTGTACTCCAAGAAAAGTATATTAGTTTCTGGAAGTGCTGTCACAGCTGAGGGATTTTTTTTTAAATAATTCATGTTTCAGTTTACTGTCTTTCTGTTGTTTCTCATATTGGTTAAAATGAATAATTCATCGCTAATAGAAGTGATGATATTATAAATATTGCAATTTTTAAAGTTGATATTAGTTCTGACAGATTGACATTGTCGAATCAAATATGATCAAGAGCCTCCTAGATAAGTATTCCCCGACTGTACAGTTTATGAAAAGTGATAGCTGTGCTCCCGAAATTCTTCCAGAATGAACGAAGCTTGTAGCACTTGTTTCAACTGTTCCGGTGCCAACTAGTACAACTGAAATACCACTCTCTAGTCTTAGAAAGCTGAAGATCTCCAATGGAACACATCTCAAATCATATAACCAACCAGTTCATCGAAAGAATGGGTTGCAGTGACTGAGTCAGACTTTCGTTAAAAAGACAAGTTCTAAGATTTTAATTCTTAAAAATATTTTTAGTATCCATTATTAAGGGAATGCAGAGAACAGTCCTACCCCTAGTCATTTATTGATAGGCCGTAAGGACTTTCACATAAAATATTTATCCTGCCTGATTCTTGCGCGATTGAATAAAGACACTTAGCTTCATCGTGAGCATAAGTAGTCAACGCATGCTGTCTTCGAACCTTGTAGTAATTACAGTATTAGAATAAAGGAGAAAGGGAGAAAAGAGGGTTTATGTCATTTATAAATTCATCCTCTGTAAGTTACAGACTTCCACACATGACAGTACTTCGCGTTTGATTAATACCTTATTAATAATGTTTCAAATTGTGTTCTTGTTATCTTATTATTGGTTTTAATACTATGTCTTTTATTTTCAGGTGAGTGTTACACCCTAACTATCCCAGATTGACGTGGCAGTGTAAGTAAAGCAGTGTTTTAACACCCTGCTGATCAATTTACATTATTTACTAGAATACTGTAACGTGTATTTAAGTCATAATTGCAATATGTAAATATTAATTAATCAGCCCTTTTGACTGGAATATGTCTTTTAGAACTAACTGAAATTAAGGAGCTTTCATTCAAATATTTTTATTATAACTGTAAAAAACTGGAATTAAGATAATGGCTAGACTGTGAAAGTAATTTCATTTTGGTATTTAGTATGCAAATATTGTCATACTTTATGTATTTTTTCTCTAGAAAGTTGACTTTTCTTCCAAGTTACTCTGTGTACTCTTAGAGCTCTTTAGATCATTTTTTAATTTTTAACTTGTTTTTAATAAGACTATAGGCATCAACTCTTTTTTGTGAGCATGTAATTTACGCTTTTAGCCTTTCAAATAAATATTGCAAACACTTAATAAAAATAAAGACATTTGTAATATAAACAATAACAAAAATAAATAAATTTGGGTAGACCATTTTCAGTACATTAAAAAGGCATATCTGATCTTCTTTCCAGCAGTCTAAAACATTATTCAGTAATAATGAAGATTTCATAAATATTATCTATGTATAATAACACGATATATGTACGAGTTCTGCTTATGTTGATGCTTAAGTATTGGAAATAATTTAGTTGTCAGTATAAAATACTTCAGCATTCGAAAAATATGGCAACACTGCTGTAAGCCAGAGCTTCTACGGATCATCACTGGAATCTTGTACTGTGCTGTAAAGCAGCAACCTTTTTCATAAACATGCAATATTGAAATTTTCGAAATAAATATTTTTAAATACAGCAACTGTTTCTTATTTGCACTACGTAATATGCCCTAAATATGTTCAGTAAGTATGAACAAAGGTGTTTATCAAAATAGAGCATTACAAGCAGCTTTGTGGGAAAGAAGTCTACCACACATATAGCTTCAGGTCTTTGATTTTTTTTTTTTTTTTTTGCGTGCTTTTATCTGAGCCAAATGTACACACAAAGTGAGAAAATTTCTGCTATTTTGCTTCATACATTCTGATGTTCATAGTTGTTAATTTTACAGTTCTATATAGCCTGTTATGCTTCTTTAAAATAATAACATTATAATTATTATAATAATAAATGTAAGAAAATCTTACTATATTTTGAGCAATGAAATAGCAGTTATTTAATTTTATCTTTACTGCAAACTTTTTCAAAGTTTGAACACTCTTAATGAAATATTTTTGAAACACTCACGAACTGGCTTGCAGTCTATTTAAGGTGTCCTTTTTTTCTCAAGCACCACTTTCTATCACGATGAACCCAATTCAAAGTTAATGATTACCTTAGGTTTTTATGTCGTTTTCCTGAGCTATGCTTTACTCTGAAAGAATTCAAGCCTCTTCCTTGGTCATTCTTTGATCCCTTCAGTATCATCAATTAAATCTACTTCTTCGTCACGAAATGTACCTCCATCGTGGCATAAAAGGTGAAGTTATTACCTGACCACAGAACCTGATTTCCAACCAAGAAAAGGCAAAATAGTTTTGCAATACAAACATTGTGTACATATTTTATATATATTTTCAAATAACCAGTATTAATGGATAATCACTTTATGTAATGAAGTACCATTGATAAAGACAGAAAGGATAGATGTGTATTTTAAAATTATGAACTCATTTCACTTCCAGTTTAAATTTCAAATGTTAATGATGCACAAAAATAAAGAAAACTAAAGTCAGTTTTCTTTAATTGACATTGGAAAATTTGTTCTCTTGTACGTATAGCTGCGTGAAATATTACACCTAAAATTAAAAATATGATATCACCAAGGGAAAAAAAATGGGATATGACAATCTAGTAGAACAATGACATTGTTTTCAAACTTTAAGATTTAACCCCATCCAGTACTCCAAAGCCGAACACCGACACGAGTGGCCCAGATGACTAAGGCATAGTCTTGTGAACCAAAGATCTTAGATTCAATTCTCAAAAGGAACATCCTTAATGTTATCCGTAGCTCTATAAATAGCAAAATCCAGTGAGACACCGTAAATTTAGTCCTGGAAAATTGCCTTCCTTTTGCCCTCCAGAATCAGCCCTTTTCCAATTTATCATTTCACCTCTGGTATAACATAATGGTAAATCACAATTGAAAATAAACGTCAACTCCGTGTATCTCCCAGCTTAAGCCGTTTTTTTTTTTTTTTTTTTTTTTTTTTTTTTTTTTTTTTTTACCTCTTTCTCTTTCCATTGAGTTTAATCCAATTCACTTTTTCTACCTTCATTAGATGCCCAAACCATACTAAAGAACTCGCAAAACTTAATGATATATAGTGATATATAGGCGGAACGTGCTATAGGCTGTGTCCAGTCATGTGTAATCTTCGTTCCACTGACTTGGTAGTTATGGTACACATTTTGTTACTTGTAATAATTGAGAGGCAGTATTTCTATTTTACGCTCGGAAAACTATTTCAACTACTACTACTACTACTACTACTACTACTACTACTACTACTACTACTACTACTACTACTACTACTACTACTACTACTACTACTACTACTACTACTACTACTACTACTTCTACTACTACTACTTCTACTACTACTACTACTACTACTACTATTACTACTACTACTACTACTACTACTACTACTATTACTACTACTACTACTACTATTACTACTACTACTACTACTACTACTACTACTACTACTACCACCACCACCACCACCACCACCACCACTGCTACTGCTACTAGTGGTGGTGGTAGCTTTATTGTTATAAACTTCGATATACATTACAAATGTATTATATGCGTGGTTTGTGGACCGTGCATGCTTAATAATTAGAAAGAGGAACAAATAATAATAAAAATAAAACAATATTAATAGTAATAAATACCTTTGATTGATTTTTTAAATATGGAGAACAGTATTTACATATATATGAATTAAAATATATTATTATATATAATTATACTAGTCACTGCATCCTAACTAGCAAATAAATTGTTTCTAACCTCACGCACTGTGGCTAGGAAACTGCTCTTATTCAACCAATTAGCGTGGTGAGCAAACAGATTCCAGCATGCCAGTTGACCTCTAATTGCCTTAAAAAGTTTTCTGGGAACAGCGTTTCTCTCAGAATGTTCCCAGTGGATACATTCGGCTAGAATAGGTACCCATTCCTCATCCCCTCTATAAAATGAGCACATTCTACTACCAGAACTATCCGGTTATTTTTTTTTTTTTTTTTTTTTTTTTTTTGAGCCTTCCAACCTCCCAGCCGAAACCTGTCCATTCTAATCTCGCATTTGTCCCTAGAAAGAGCGTATACATATCTTTACCCCCCAGGTTAATTTAATTTCATTCGATATGCTCAAGGAGACTTTCGTGTTACATTCTACCTCGATTTCCTGCCTGCTGATATCCTCTAGCCTTGTCCTAACCTTTTTCTAAACATTTTTATTATTTGCATTGCCTCGTTGCCACATTGAGCCCAGGCCAATTCCTCCGAGTCCTCTTTCCACTTCTGCAGCCCAAAACATTGTGTTATATTTGACATCTGGTGTCTATAGCATTTAGCTCGAAGTGTTGGCTGATTTTCCCGCAATAGTCTAAGCCAGTATTTCATCGTCCTTATTTTGCTGTTGACGACATAGCAACCCACCCACCTCTCTCACGACCCCAGTTAAGATATACGTCGTTGATGCACACTGGATTCTCAGCAGTAAATTAGCTAAGCAAAGAGGTGACGCACTTTCAAGATGCATATGCAAACAAAACAGTCCTGCACTTCTACATTAGCCTAACGTAATGTAATGTTAGTGTGTGTGTGCCTGTGCTTAAAATATCACAAGAAGTTACTGCAAGTAGTTTCTCTATACATGCTCGGAAACATACGTACAGTAAGTATATATTTAAAAGAATTTTATTATCCAGCTCGTCAAAAACTCAAGAAAAGGCCGTTGACGCTTACTCTGATGTGTAGGGTTCCCGTCCGTGCACACCCAGTTAGTGTGGCAACGCCGCTACGCGCGCGGATTGGCTGACCTTCTTATGCCATTAAGCCTCGTGTCTAGTATAGTCCCCTTTATTCTGCCTTAAACATTCCCTTTTGCATTCATCCTGTCTCTACTTGATTTCTTCTGGAATTTTTGCATTTCTTCCCAAATTATACATTTCCACAGAGAATATTATTTGTATAAAAATTAGTTCATTATTCACCTCCCCATTAAAATTCTCTCAATGTATTTTATGTACCCTTCTAAACTTACTTATTTGGTCAGATTGGATATAAACGCCATACTTCATTTAATTCTCTTCTCCAATATCTACTCTATTAATTATAATACTTATCATTAGTCTGAGATCATTTATCTGATTTACCGCTAGGGTGGCCGAGGTCGTTAGGGCGCGGACTCGTGAGCGGGAGGTTAGAGTTCGATTCCCCCTATTACCATCCTCCCTGACTTAAGTTTTCCCAGATTTTCCTCACTGCTCATAAATGGCAAATGCCGGGGAGATCCCCAAACTTAGGCCTGAAACGCTTCCTTCCTTAAAAAAAAATCATTTCCCAGTTTATCATTTCATCTCATGTATCATCATCAGTGTTCACTGCCTGTAATGTCTCAGCAGTAAAAATGGGCATTAAACACTAATAAAAATCGTCTGATTTGATTTATTTGATTTCTATTCCTTGAACATAATCAAGGTTTGTGCCCTATAAATTAAATATAAATGTTTTATTTATTTGTTAAAATTTTATGGCAATGTTCTTTATATTTATTCAAAGCATTTTTATATAATTTTTTAAAAACTATCATTGTGTTTTAAAGTCTTGTCCTTTAGAGCATTATAATAAGAGAATGCTTTTATAATTTCATATACCTTATTACATACGTTTAATTGATAATCGGGAATGGTTTTAAGTCTATTACTGTTCTCCAACACTTCGTAAAGTTTATTCAATAATGCTAATAATAAGAACTTCCGGAATCTGTTATTACTGAGCATATTTCTTCTTCAGCCAAAATTTGTTTTGTATTTATTTGTTTTAGTGCGTTTATTTATTACTCGTATGCCAGTTCCTGCTCTGAAACCGCCTTATTTTTCACCAATTTAGCTCCGATTTTCTATTTTAATGCCTTGAGTACTTTTGAAAAGAATCTATATATTTTGCTGTTGGTGCTATATTCTTCGCGTTTATTTCTTTCCTCCGTTTACAATAACAAATTCCTCGTCCTGCAATAAAGATAAACCCAGTGAAGTATTACTAATTTGGCAATCGAGACTTAGTAATTTATATTTTTTGTGCAAATGTGAGAATAGAAACTAGTTTTCATAATATAGGAAAAACCTTGGGACCTTTTAACCTGGAACTGAGATTACAGTCATCGAGCTATTTGGGTTATGTTGATAGAATATGCGTGATGAATGTTGTGTATCAGAGCTCGCTAAGTCAGTGTTGTCACGTCTCTGAATCTCTTTCAGTACATGTTTAGTGCTAACAGAAATCTGGTACTGAAGTGAGAGTAAATTATGCATTCTTCATTCATTAATTATGGAATCCTAAGATATCCTTAATAACATTCATAGCTTAAGCTCAATCTTTGATGTACGGAGACCAGAACTCTGTGGGATGGGACGAAATCATTAAGGTTTGTTCTGCACTTTACCTCTGTTCTTGCATTTCTCTCCATTTTCAGCATCAGCATTAGTTCATTTAATATTCATTACAAAAGGCTCGGTTTTGTACGTAATAAATCACCGAGCCATTATCTTTTTATTAAGATATTCTGCGTCCTGACAGGGATATGATTAACATGCTCATCGTAATAAGGGGTGAACGTTTAATTTCTGACTCCATCAATAACTCTTTAATGTAAGGATATCTTCAATTTTATACAACAAATAAATTTATTTTTTCCTACAGCCAGGGAGAAGTTAGTGCTGTCTAATTTGCTGACTACTTCTCTAATGTTACATTTTCTGCGTTTTGGCCTTGGATTTTTAAATACCTTCTTAAGCATGCCCTAATGTGTGTAAAAAAGTAGAACAGAGGCGGTTCCTCTAGGAAGTGTCTGGTTTGCACCACCCTCAAAATGTTTCAGTTTTAACTATTGCTTAGCGTGTTTTATGATTTAAGTTTTCTATAGGAGACTTCTTTTTCCACCTGATGTTTGTATTTTCTATAGGAGACTTGCACTGTCACTGTAATCTTGCCTATTTTGCTCAGAAGAGATGAAAGGAAGCGTAGGAAGAACCTCTTGTACATACGTGCCATTAGATATGTGCACCACTTTAAACGTCACCTCTCGTCACGTGCATTCCAAGGAAACCTCGCTTTATACAGACTGATTGTTGTGTTACAAAGTTGAATAAACTTTTTAAAAGACTAAAAATAATTATAATTAAACAGTATATTAATGGCAGCACAGTCATAAACACTAAGTATGAAAAAACTTTGCATTTATTTCAATATTAAAAAAACATCACGGGTGGCCAAAGTAACCAATAAGACACGGACTCGTGAGCGGGAGATCTGGAGTTCGAATACCGCCAGAATATCCTCCATTACAGAGGTTTTTTCCAGGCTTTCCTCAGTCCTCATAAATGGCAGATGCCGGGGAGTTACCTTAAACTTAGGCCTGGAAGTTTCCTACCTTAAAAAATCCTTTCCTAATTTATCATTTCATCTCATGTATCATCAGCGTCACTGGTGCTTCAGTAGTAAAAACGGGCGATAAACACCATTAGTATATAAAACGCCTTTAAATATACATATAAAAAGCAATATTGCATTTGAAGTAACAATGTCTCATGCAGACACTCTCCACCAGCAATAATCAGTTGTTCTGTAAGCAGGAAGCTGTCTGTTTTAAAACAGAAAACCAAGGGATGGTATTTGTAGGTAAAAGGGCTGTGAGAACAAAGGATTGTAGTGGAAATCGTATCATTGAGCAAGTAAATAAATTTAATTTTTTAGGATGCTGTATATAGTATTGACATGAAATTGATATCAACTACCGCCAGGGGTGGCCGAGGTCGTTAAGGCGCGGACTCGTGAGCGGTATTTCTGGAGTTCGAATCCGCCAGGACCGTCCTCCCTGAGGTTTTTTCCAGGTTTTCCTCTGTCCTCATAAATGACAAATGCCGGGGAGGTACCCTAAACTTAGGCATGGAACGCTTCCTTCCTTAAAAAATACTCCTTTCCCATATATCATTTCATATATCACCAGTGTCCCCCGCCTGTGGTGCCTCAATAGTAAAAACGGACGTTAAATGCTATTGAAAAAAAAATATCAACCACAACATTGTTAGATTCAACAACATATGTGAAACCATTAAAATAACACTCCATAATAAGACTAGAAAAGATACAAAGACTAAACTGCATAGCAACAGGTCTCCATGCGAATGAACTATGAAGGAGAAAGATAGTCCACTACAAGCTACAGAAATCGATTTATCCCAAACATGACTGGAAAGACAGATTGAACCGCATTTGAAACGAAACAAATAGAATGAACTATAGTCCGCAGTGTACTAGACAGAATAAATGTTTAATTGTTGGGAACATGTAACACTGTGGATCAAGATAAACTACTTGTAGAATCTACACCTAGTTAGACCAGCAAAACAATAGACACAACAAATAAAGGAGCCACAACAGGCTTAAGAGCCTATAGCTTGAAGAATAACATGATGTAGAGAAGAATTTAATATATAAGTGAGCGTAATTATAGATATAAACGCAACCGGCAAGGCCACATTAATAGAATGAATAAACAGCCATCCAAAACAAGCCCATAACAGATTTTTGGAAGAAGAAATGTAAGATGATATAAGATCCAACAGTCTGACAAAGAACATTTTTACAGAAATACATTGCATAATCATTTCTCGCAGTGCGCCTCCATAAACGTCAAGTTATGGGATTTAGAAAACAAGCAAAAAGATCAGAGTGAATCTCTAGTTAGAGGACCTACTTCCGTGAGCTTATAGAAACTGTAATGTAACATAATGCTGCAAGATTTACTTTTTGAATGGTGTTTAACGCCCGTTTTTACTACTGAAGCACCACAGGCACACACATACATGAAATGAAATATAATATATTGATAAATTATTTTAAAGTAGTATTTATTCTTCCTTTGTTTTTACTAACAACTTTAAGAAAAACATGTAAACAGCTCTTGCAGAAAGCGAGAAGAACCAGTTGCGTGCAAATTAAGCAATTCAAATTCTACATAAAAATCTACGAACAAAGTGAAGAGTAGGCAAATTGGAATGTGAAATTTAAATGGACGAGGTCATGGTGTATGGTATTTATAAATGGAGGGTGGTTAAAAGGACATTTTCTAATAGAGAAAGGCATGAAGTTGTATGACCTGCAAAATGAAAAGTGCAATTTTTTTGTCAGTTTACCAAAGTGCAGTGTCACAGTTCACCTCAAAATTATGAACGGGGGGCTTTCTTTAGTAATGTAATGTTTAATTAGAAACTTTAGTATAATGACATTAACCCCTTAGTTGTAGCATCAGAAGCCACTTTCATGATGCCAAGAGTACGGGCGAATTTGTGTAATTGTATTTTCTGTTCGGCACCATTACAGAAAATAACCCCAAGTTTTTAAACATACTCATAATATTTTTTGCGTGAGGTTGCAATTAATACAATTGTTGTTAGTGCCTAAGGCGAGTACGTAAAACCCTTTTGCCTAAATAAATTGGTTAGTTATATTACTAATGCTATTCGATTTACGTACCGAAAAAGAATTGCCATTGTCAATGTACAAACTTCATTTAATAAAATTATTTACCTCGATTTTTCATCTCGTAGTAACACAAATAATGGTAAAATTTGCACATGGATATGCAACACAAGCAGACGTTTCAAACTTGCCTAAGCTAACAGGAGAGTAATATAAACATTATTAAGAGGTGATGTGAATGCATTGAAAGCTATTAACTCACCCACCACCCTGAAATGATGCGCCGACTTTTTAGCTCTAATACAACCAAGAAGGAGAAAATGGCGGTATAGTGTGGAGATGTCATGGTTGCACATACCAATAAGAAATGGTAAGGCTGAATGAAGGCAAACATTTTAAACCATGTAGTGAAGAGAAGTAGATAAAAGGTGGCTAAGAAAGGATATCGCGCGCGAACATACTGAATAAAGAGTTGAAAATAGTTGAACAGAAATACCAAAATAAAATGGAGGATGAGTACAATGTACAACAAAATAAATATACAACAGGACACAACCGGCAAAAAAAAAAAAAAAAAAAAAAAAAAAAAAAAAATAGAATCCCTAAACAGTTTATATATATACTTATCTTCTTGCCATAGAAGGACTCCACGAGTCCGAAATATAGCGATCTCAAGTATGACTTTTTCTTAGTGTTTTATCCTTTTCTACTATTATAATTACTGTTAATTTATATATATAAACATATATAATGTAAATGAAAAATAATGTAACACTATTAACAATGTAACTAAAATAACTATAACTAGAAAAGCGGCAAAGAATAAAAACACTAAGAAAAAGTCACAGACTATTAATAACTATATTCCGAACTGCTTGAATTCTTCTATGGCAAGAAGACAAGTCATTACCTTGGATAGATGTCATACTGTAAGATGTATTAAATAACAAAAGCTTAATAATAACAATAAAGAGTATCAGAAAACGCAAAGTAAGAAATAAAATTAAAACAATAATAGATAAATGATAAAAAAAAAGTCAAAAACAAAGCCCACAAAGGAAAATTCAAATTAATAAGCCAAATTAAAAGCAACACCAGAAGTGCAAACAATATAAATGAAAAATAATGTCACACTATTAACATTGTAACTAAAATAACAATTAACTAGAAAAGGATAAAACACTCAGAAAAAGTCACTGATTAGTAATCACTAAATTTGGAACTGCTTGAGTTCCTCTATGGCAAGAAGACAAGTCATTATATTATTAATTATTTATTTATATATATTCAATATTATTAATTCCCATTCTGGTTTGATAACTTTAAGTAGCTGAAGTTTTTATACGGTTTTTGTTTTAATGATTGCTCGTGGTTTGAGTTTATCTTGTCAGCCATGTGCAATTATTGAAACAAAAGCCACATAAAAACCTCAGTTGTTTAAAGTTATCAAACCAGAATGGGAATCAATAAGATTTAATTCTTTATTATATACATACACACTAATCGCACAATTTAAAAGTAAGTTAAACAGCATATACTATTGATTAATACTCTATAAATTAAACCCTGATCATAACTTATTTTTAATTAAAATTTTTTCTACCATACTTAACTATGCACTTGATAAGTCTTCTGTGTATATTTATAATTTTACTAGTTTAATTACATTTTTAACAACAGTATTGTATTATTTTGTGTGTAACATGTTTTATAAGTATACTGGGTGCGGAAGAGAAGACCTGATGGTCTTACCATTACCAGTTTAAATGTATTAATAATATAACCTAACCTAAATTTAAAGTCGGGCGGAACCTAGAAACCAAAGTAGCCACTGGTTTACTATGACTCGCTACGGTACGATGGCCTCCGCTCTCCTCCTGTTCGCAAGTATAAATTGATCGAACAATAAAATTATAATAACGATTGGTAACTCTGAAAAAATGCAAGGAACCACTGACAGTGATACGCAAAGCCGTCCCGGTGGGAAATAATGGAAGACATTTATACGAACATGACAATGTGGAATTTAGGTATATTATTAACGCACGATCTATCTCTAAAGGTGGGTACTTAAGAATCCTGACCCCAAACTGTCCACATCATGCTGTACAAACGTCTCCAACCACTGTGATATTATTTTAAATAAATTTGTACTTCTTCTTGTCCTCCATATCTATATGCAAGTTTTTCAGTGCAAATAAATAAATTTAACATCCATATTCACAATTTAGCCTTATTATTCTCTTTACTCTGTTCATTCCTAGAATGAATCCTAGTGTAAACATCAACCACGTAGTACTGACCGCATGACATTCTACTCACACAAAAGTAGTGCACAATTTACATACACGTAAAAATGGGACACAACCTTTGATTATACATAACCTTCTTTAATATTTTATATTCAGATAATCCAAGCCTATTAACAGCTATTGTTCTTTCGTGTCAGAATAAAAACATAGTTGTTTATTTAAATAAAACAAAATGCACATCATGGTGAAAGTTAATGTCCAATAGTTATTAAGGACAAAGGAGGTAAGTTTGGAAAATGAAATTCCTTTGCGACACTATTGTCGATTCATTAGTGATCACATCAATATTCAAGTTGCGTTGAAAGTGATGAATGAAAATTATTAGCCAATTTCCATAAAGCAACCTCTTCAATTATTAAATTATATTATTATTATTATTATTATTATTATTATTATTATCATCATCATCATCATCATTAATAATGAATTTAGAACAAAATTGTTTTGGCGGATGGATACAATTTGTTCTATTTACTTTAGGAGACCCGTTCTATGAAAGAACGGAGTATAGTTGGCTGTGTGGTGCTCATTCCTTGCATGTAGCATTCAACTTTTTCTAACCGCGTTGTTGTTCGGTTTAGACAGCCATTGAAATGGTGATCTTGTGACCTCTTATTTATTTAACGTAACATTTGTGTTGACGTAGAAAAAACAAAATTGTATGATACACATTCCTAAAGTTATTTTTTACTATGCTTAGCCTCGTTTAACTTCATACTTGTTCAAAATGATTTTTAGGTGCTTCAAGTAAGCATCATCCATAACTATTATACTCTTTGTGTTAAAGTTATAGAGTCAAGACATAAATATAATGAATAAACAAAAGTTCGTTTTGAGGTGATTCTGTGATACAAGTAGAAATTGAATTTACTTGTAAAGTATTAATGGGATAAACCTCTAGTGCTAGAATAGATGTGAGACGTGGGTGAATGCTGTTAGATATGAGAGGGAAAGTGAAATGACATGTCCGGCCATAGCATCAGGTGGGTGTCTGGAGAGAAGAAGAAAAGCAATTCATACCTTGTTGGCCAATCAGCCGAGCCTGGAGGGAGGGCTGAGAGGGGAATATCCGTGCCATGTGTCTGTCGCTCTATGTAGCAGTCACTTTCTTGCCCCGGTCGGTCCCTGTCGTGCGTGCACGTGGTGGCGGCGGCTGCAGCCCGTGTTCAGTGATTTGTGTGTGCTTGAGAAATGCTGTGATCGACTTCTGTGGGAACAGACCTCCATGTCAATGGTACGCAGTTCGGTTCTAACATAGCGTGGCTCTCGGTATATAGCTATCAAATTTTAATTGAAACAGACCAGAGGTGGGATATCGAAGTGTTTAATATCCTTCTTAGGCATATAATAAAGTGAAAACTTATGCTACCTAATATTTGCATTATAAATGAGAGCATTTGCGAAGAAAGCCATACTTGGGGAACTTATTCTAAATCGTGCTGCTGAATGAAAAGTATTCTACCGTGTTTTAATATCATTGTAAGGGAAAAGTGTGTAAGCAAGTTTTTTTAAAAATGTTTTCCCTCAACAATTAGTGTTAATGAATTATAAAAATTTTTATGTACGAGAGACAGCACAGAGTTTACTAAGTTTTTATTTCTTTAAGCAAATGATCGTTTAAAAATTATAATTATATCGCTAATTTTTCTCTTTTAAGACATTTTCTCGTCTGTGAAACATTTTAGATATCTCCCAGATGCTCTTTTGGCACTTTAGAACATATAAGACATCGCAAAGCAACAAGTTAGGACTTTATTTATTTATTCTGGCAGAACTAGGCCTTCTTTTCCGCTTTATCAATCTCATAATAATTACACTAAATATCAGTGACAATACCACAATTATAACATAAACGTTGACAATATAATACTCATACACACATAAACCTATGTAAAATATGAAAAAGTAAATAAATGTTTGCTAATATGAATAATGAAAAATTTTAACGTGGTATTAAGAAGAAAGCAATTATAATGAAAAGGACTACACTTATGTATTTCATGAGAGTGGAAATAAATGTACTAATAAAACATAAAATGAAAAACACTAGGAACACCATGAAGTAAACAGGAAGTTTTTAAGATTGTAATAACAATAAGAATAAAACTAAGAGAATGAATAGGTTTACAGCCCGATAAAGCAAATACCTGTATTATAACATAAGGAATCTAATGCTAGTGTAACATCCTGTGGCAATGCATTTTAGAGACAGGCAGTGGTTACGGTGAAAGAGGATGAATAAATGGAAATAAATACGTGTCTAGTTTTAGAGCGTATGTTAAAGTAACGAGATTAAGATACATTTTCAAAATAAGGAGCTAGATAAGATGAAAATGTATGGATATAGAAGACAGAAATATTATGTTTTCAGAATTAATATTCTGCAGGGGGTAATATGAACACATGCGCAGTATTAAAATAATACGACTAAGATTAAAAAAAAAAAAAAAAGAGGATATGTGTATTTTAGCTAAGAGAAGTAGGTAACAGAAAATGAAGTAATTGCGGTTAAGTTTCAATACTGTAGCAATTAACGAAACTAGAGGCTTTTAGTTAAATTAGATCCAAAAAAGTCCACTGTTTCATGATTTAGATGCATTAGAAACGGACTGTAATTTTAAAATATTAAAAAGAGTATAAACATTTAATAATGTAAAATAATATTTTTAATAAATATCGAAACAGAGAAATGCCGTTACAGGAACGGTTGAACTAAATACAGTAGATTTAGTAACCATAGACCAGTGAATCTGCAGATAGATAACATAAATAGAACATTCGAAATTGGTGATAACGCATTAAAGATTGAAATGAAGAAACTGACGCATAGATAGCCCTTTTCATATTCTGCTGTAAGAAACTGAAGGTGAAGAAAAAAAAAAACGCCTTCACCAAATACGTATTTTACTTTTCTTTTTCTTTCTAACAACTTCCTTTACCATACTCATTAGCTTCTCTCTCTCTCTCTCTCTCTCTCTCTCTCTCTTCTCTCCTCTCTTCTCTCTCTCACTCTCACTTTTCTTCTTCCTGCCCACCTCTTCTTTCCTCATTTATTCATCTCCTCTCTCTTTTTCTCCCTTTTCAACTGCTTCTGTTTCACATTTAACAAGACATTTTTTTATTGAACACTTAAATTCAAGATCTCAAACAAAATCACAGCTTTAAAGTACACAGATGGTGTGTGTTTGAAACAACAGAGGGTTAAAAAGTTCACGCCCAACAATATCGTGTATCATTAGTAACAAGAGCTTTGGAATACACTGGTTTATCTGCTTGGAGAAAATTAAAAGTACATTATTTATATTTTGCGAAATTGTGTGCACACTATCTCATCTTTTAAAATGTCAATATTAGCAACTCTCAAGCATTTTTATGAAATAATAGAATAAAATAAAACACAAATATGTATAAAACTGGTTGTTTATTATAATTATTTATTCTTAGGGAGGTCTCTGGTATATGTAAAATCAGACGAGAAAGGTTCATGTTCCTGCTTGGAGGACGCGGTAGCTCAGATAGTTAGAGTGCTGGTACAGAAGGCCTAAGATCGGTGTTTCGAATCCCGGCCGTGATTCAAATTTTCAAGCCTTATTCTTATTTTTCAACTAATTTTCTACACATGTTCCATATTTTCATATTATTATTATTATGAAACAGGAAAATAAAAGACAGTTTAAATCTAGATTAAATAATTCAATTAAATATGTACCTGCTAAATGCAGTTTTTGAAAATGATCTTCTGTGCCCTTCTTTTGTATATGTTGCCATTCAGTACTTTTTTCAGTGCGTCTAGATTGTATACCTGCTTACTTGGAAGTAGCCTTAATTAATTAATGAGAAGCCATAAAGCTGAAGCAAAAACTAGCAAATATATGTACAGGGGCTATGATTGGTTGAAATTCAACATTTATTTACATAGCAAGAGTGATGTAGTAAAAGCTCTGGAGCTAATTTTTCTTTATTTAAGGACGCTCTTTAACATCTTTGTTCATTAGTCTCCCAAGCTAATTTTATGTAATAGATAAGCCTTAAGCATGAGATCGTAATGAAATAATGAGAGGTACTTAGAAAAGTTAGCGTGGCAACACTATTATTAAAGGGGGGGGAGAAAATGTACGTCAATTTCTGAGAGTGCTGGTCTTATAGATAGCGTTATTGTCCACTGCAATATCTTCCTAACAAAGGGCGTGCCCCATGAGCTGAAGGAATGCTGGGCGCATGTTCAAATTCGGCCTAGGACGATTTACCTGATAGGAGCGTCTTATTTATCTTCATTGATGACAGACCCTCTAGCTTATTTTCCATCAGTTAACTAATTATAATTATATTATCGGTCATTATTAATTAGAATATTCGTTTTGGCCTCTTATGATACAAGTTATGAGTGGGAATATGCATGTGACGTTTATGTGAAGAGAAAGGCAAAAGAGTAAAATGAATTAATAAATAAATAAATTATTATAGGCAAGCATATGAAAGTATGCAAATTATTCAGCCATCGCTATATGATCACCCGCACAACGTGATCAAGGGCACGCGTGACTTTTCCAGCCTCAAAAACTGCAACGTTGTTGGAGAATCACTGTAAATTTTTAATTATAAATTACGATACCAACAGCTTATGGAAATTACAATCCACAAATAAAGAGTGTAAAAGAAGAATAATATAGTAAACTGTTTTAAATATACTTACAAACGCGCATAATAACAGCAGAAAGAATTTACTATAATTCATTAAAAATAGTCTTTTATACATTCTAAGACTTTTTGAAGAGGTAGTGGTTGCTTTATTTCGTTTGTTTGTAAGGTTATTTCATTCTACCTGCCAGCAGTTTGCTGATGACTTTTAAAGTATAAATTGTGAGACCTACGACTTAAACAAACGAATTTGCGATTTTGAAGTGATGTGTAAAAGTAACAATATCTAATATTTTAACTACACCAATCGTTATTGCAGTATGCAGCAAAACAAAGGACACTGAAATGTTAGTTAATGACTTTGGTACAGAATGTGTTCAAAATGTCTATCATCACGTGCCACACATAGTTCATAACGTTTCTAAACATTATTGAACATGTTGGTTTTTTTTTAATAGTGTTTAACACCCGTTTTAACTGCCGAGGCATCACAGGCAATGGAAACTGATGATAAATGAAATGATAATCTGGGAAAGAATATTTTTTAAAGGAAGAAAGCATTCCAGGGCTAGTTAAGGTACCTCCCCGGCATTTGCCATTTATGAGGACTGAGGAAAAATTCTTTCAACGTGCCCCATATGGCCCCGTATTTAGGATTCAGGGGATCATGAGATCCCAGGAGCAGGCAGGATACGGGAATGGAATTCCACGAGAAATTAGGCGATCTGTCATAGTAGGAGAGCAAGTGATTCCCCCGCAGTGTGAACGGTTGCCCCTCTTGCTGCATCCATTGTCGTTGGAGGGGTAAGTTTCTGGCGTGACAAAAAGGGCGCAGATCCCGCACGAATTGGGTAATATGAGATCTCTGTACCACTGCTGGTTTACTGTTTGCGAATTCTATGCAGCACCCTCGACGAAAAAGTGCCTAATATCTTAAGAGGGACACGGCGTACCAAATCGTAACCCGCGCACTGTGCATTGGTTTTTGTATAATGACAAGCGTTGAACCCCTCCCCCCAAAAAACCGAGTTGTTTGTCTGTTGGTGAAGCCATTAAGGTGAATATGACTTTCATCTGATAATCATGTTACGGAAGAAAGCTGAACCCTCATAACAACTCAAAACTCGGGGTCCCTCATCCGGTACGCAAGTGCACACAGTTTTCCGAAAAGATCTATCGCTCAAACCAAGTTCGTTGTACACTACGCTTTGGTGACTCTTAACACTTGTTGGAGAAGTAATCCCTGATTCTTGCCCTTTCTTGACATAGAGTTGATCTCTTACGACGGAACTTGCAACTACAGCTGACATTGTTTTGTTATTTGGTACTTTCTTATTAAATCTTTCCTCGTGCTGTTCTTTAATGTGGAGCAAACTTGGTCCATTTAA
Organism: Metallyticus violacea; assembly: GCA_030762175.1. Taxonomy (NCBI): domain Eukaryota; kingdom Metazoa; phylum Arthropoda; class Insecta; order Mantodea; family Metallyticidae; genus Metallyticus; species Metallyticus violacea. The sequence goes on along the minus strand of CM060840.1, from coordinate 53,170,643 downwards.
ACGTCTTACTGCGTATGACCGGAAATACTGTCCCAAGATAAACGTCTTCTCTTCTGTCGTGTAATTGCAGAAGTCAACACAAAACTGAATTCAAATTGTGAAACTATTATATACAATAAAAACACTTCGTTACCATGAAAACTTGAACAGCAAATGATCGATCATTTCAGTATCGTTTGTTTTGCCGCATACTGTATTTTTTTTCCATATTCTCAAAGTTTTATGATTTAGAATGAAATACTAGTACGGTGTTATTTTGGTTATTGAAGTTTTCCCTCTCCTATTTTACGAGGGACGTCTGAAAATGTCTAGAAAAAATAAGGAATAAACGATTTTTAAAGTGAACATTATTTTTGTTTTTCAACATAGTCTCCCTTAAGGGCAATGCATTTATTCCAATAATGCTTCAATACCTTTGCCCCGTCTCTGAAGTATTTTTCCGAAACATCTGGAAAATGTTTCTCTGCAACTGCAATTTTGATGAAAAACGCTGACCAGCGAGGAATATTTTGACTTTTGGATACAGATTGAACTCAAAGGGAGTAAAACCGGGTAGTAGGGCGGATACTTAAAAAATTCATACTTCATATCTTTTAATTTTCATAGCATTAAAACACAAGGCACATTCTGAATATTTCAGGAATCCATATTTTTTTTTATTTGTCATTTAACTATCCTATGTTTTTTAATAGAATAACTTGTCCCGAGTTTTCTAATTGTTCCATTATAGTTTTGGATAAAGTATTTCAGCTCCTTTAAATCTTTTATTGTTAAAGACGATAAGTCTGAAAGAAAGACAACTCCAAGTCTTGCGCCAGCAAAACGCTTTCATTTGTTTTCGCTATGAACATAAAGCACGGTGCTACAAACCGTCTGTAGTGTATTATGTAGCAATGATCTCTCCTGGGATCCGGGTTAAAAACGGTTACATCATGCGGAATCCAAATAGCACTGATGGGCCTACGTGAGTAAAGGCTATCCATTTTATATGCATTCGCCATACTTTCTATCTGCACTCCACTCCTTGATAGCCCTGCAACTACCATACTAAACGCCTCTGATATTCAAAGTTGGACTTCGGAGCGTTTTTTCTTATTAGGGAATTCTGAAGGAATGTAGCTATTGTAGCTGTACCAATGGAAACATTTTTTAAAAATATCTTCAAATCTCCATCGATCCTATTTTCTAGACACCGAAATTGACAATGAAAAAAAATGTGTGTGTGTGTCAACGGACGCAATCTTTGTTTTTATCTCAACGAAACTCGGCATATAATAACAAATAACGACAATTCACCGAGTTCGTAACAAGCAAAATTGGATCATTGGGGGTGAGAGATAACCTAAAGCGAGAATTTAAAAATCGCTCTAGCGGCACAAATATTAGTTTTTTCGTAACGAAACTTTGCATATAGAATTTAAATAAAATCATAAAAATAGTTTCTGAAAATCAGGGAAATCAGGTCATTAGGAGTGGAGGTATACCTAAAACCGAAATTTAAAGAGTGGGGGTTAAAGCGAAATTTAAAAATCGCTCTTGCGTCCCCAATTTTAAATTTTTTTAAAGGAAACGCGGTGTATACAATTGAGATAAAATATGAAATCCAAAATTTAAAAACCCTCTAGCGGCACCAATATTTGCCTTTTAGTTATCACACTCGATATATATTCAATTTAAATAAAATAAGAAAAATCGTTTCTAAAAAGCAGGGAATTCTAGTCATTATGAGTGGGGGGTTTTACCTGAAACCCAAAATTTAATAATCGTTCCAGTGGCACCAAAATTAGTTTTTTCACCGCAAAACTTGGTATATTCCATTAAATGAGATAAGAAGGAAACATTCCTAAAATTAGAGGAGAGGGATATATCGGAAAACCGAAATTTAAAAAGCGATATAGCGTTTATTATTTTCTCAATTGTTTCAAAATAAAAGGACAAACTAATTCAACATATAAACTGTATTTATAATGATGCACATGTTTTATTTTTGACAAAGGCATTGTTGTGAAGATAGCTACTGTATAATATGTGCTTGATAAGTACATTTGTATGTAAGAGCTCTCTTAATATGCTTTAGAAAAAGTCTGATAACATTTTTTTTTATTACAATAACATTTAAATTAAAATTAAAAGCCAATGAAAATCGATGGAACATTCGACTGTTTACTTTGATTATTATTGTTTTTAAATAGTAATATGTTTTTGTTTTGCTGAACCATATGGACATCATCTTAAATGCACAATGTAAGTCGAAACTTTCTGTTATTTTTCTATTTTAGTGAATGTAAAGATATCGAGGGCTCAGTTCATAAACATGGTTAATTTTAAAAATGTTTAAAAATACCCACACAGTGTGCTTTGTCTATCAGTGGTCATATATTTCATTAATCAATAGCCTATGACATTAATTTTTGTGATTTAATCTCAATAATAACAATTTAAAAATGTGATTTTTCTTTTGTAATACTTATAGATTGCAAGAATTCTAATTTTGTTCTCCCCCCCCTTTTTTTTTGAAAATTCAAGTAATTTCATCATAGACATTTATTTTCAAGTGACTTGGAAGGGAAAAAGCAGACAAACTAGTTAAGTAATGTTTATAGATAAGTTAGCTTTAGAGTTTGTCATGCTAATTAACTGAAAGTAATGCAATAACTTATTTAATATAATAATTTGGATTTTATATTCTTTTTTAAAGTTATTCTTCTTGCTGAGGAATTAGTGTACCAAGCCCATGCGTAACGGACTTTTTCATTTCTGTTCATTGATGTGCTGAACTTTCTGACGTTGAAGGATATATACAAATTACGTTTATAATCATCAAATGGGCTGTAAGAAGTTCCGTATTTTTGCTTACAAATAAGGTAAAAAGTGTTTTATTGTCTAGAAGATTACATGTTTATGTAAGTAGGTTGAAGGAAGAACATATAACACTTGAAAGGAATATCGAAATAAGAATTTTCAGTACTGTGCATTCGACACGAAATTCACATTTAAAGTAAATTGCTTCAGTGCTCTAAACTTCCTACCACAAACTATATTACGAGTGAACATTTTTAGGCAAAGTTTGTCATGGATTCTTTCCATAAAAAGTTGAGCAAAGTTAGGGAACTCCACACTATCATCAAAGAAAAAGACACGCCGCAGGGCTTTCAACTTTTTAAGCTCATTTAGCTGTCTTGTCAAAGCCATCTGCAGATGCAAGACAAAAGCTATTAGCTGCAAACTTATTATATTATCAAACTTGAACAGAGCTGTTTCATTAACTGAACTTATAAAACTGCGAATCAACTTCAGCAAACCGCGCATGCGTACAGAGTGATGTTTTTTGTCATATTTGATTAAGCGCCATGAATTTTGTCCTTCAACTATGAAGGTACTAAAGGATATTTAAAGCACAGAAAGCAGGCTTTTGTTTTATTCTTTCTTCACTTCCTTTAATCTCAAACTATTCATCGCTGTTTATCGCGTCACTTTAAAGAGTTTCACAATTTGTGGTCTTCTTCTAAGTTTTTTGCATTGAAGCTGGTGGCTAATTAGCAAATTTTAAGATATGAGACTTAACTAATGCCAAATGATTTAGAAGTGAACTTAAAAGTTATGAACATATTGGTATATCTAATTCAAACATATATCTTAGTCAAAATTGATTGTCAGAATAGACAAACAGAAGTGCTACGAACAATATGAATTGTATGACAAAAACTCCGGCACTTAAAAGTCATTCTTTTAGACAAGACTTTTAACTTGAAGCCAAAATAAGCGCAGTCATGAACATGTGCACCCCACCAGCTTTCCTTTGCGGCTCACAGACACGGGGAAAAGTTAGCAGTAAGTCAAAGGAAAAGAGAGAAATTTTAGGAATTGGCTTGAGAGACCACATGGGAAACGACGAAGTAAGAAAAAGGATGGGCATCCAAAACGCACAAATCACTGCATTAAGTCTTTAGTGGAGGTGAGAGGTCACATGGTACAACGGGATTTCAACGAATGGACTGACAAGACTGGGACGTAGAAATGTAGAACGTCAACATGCAAACCGATGATCTATTGAGGCAAAAACAAAGACACGATGTCACAAACTCATTAAAAAACGGTTAAAAAGTAACAGTAATGAAATTGGCTGACTTTTCCCGGAGTGGCCAACCCACTTTCTTTATAGAAAGGAGCCTTTGTCTAAAGGGACGTTCCAAGTCTTAAATAATCTCGGTAGACTTCTGGTTGCTCATTCATTATTTGCCTTTCTCTCTCTCTGTCTCACTTTGCATAATTCCTGCAGTATAATTAACTCTGGACGATATTGGGCACCATTTTCTTAGTGCATTAATATGATAGGGAAAATTAAGATGATTTGAGTGAATATAATATATTTTCCATATTTAGGGACAGTTTGAAGAAGAATTCCAGATCGTTCCATGTCTTTTGGGAAACGGGAAGTGCAAAGAAAAGCAATTTCAACAAATAGATGACGGATAATATTGTCTTTCGTTTTAAATGTGTTCTAAAAACGGTTTCAGTTTTGCGCATCCATTCTCTAAATAAAGCTACTGCGAATAATGAATGCTTCATTTCAACAGTAGATGCCAAATGAGGGAAGTTAGGTATGACACTTTCAGCATTCTCTTACTTACTAACAAATACACACTTTCTTCAACAAGGTTGATGTCAATAATTTCGAAAACCTAATTTCCCCTTTTTTAAAATGGTTTTCACTAATGAGGCATCACAAGTGTGGACATAGGTCATATGAGATGAACTGATACAGGTTGAGGAAGGAACAAAGCGTAACAGAACTAAATTTATGATTTAATGAACATCGAAGGAAAAAAAAAAAAAAAAACAGCCAAGAGGACAGTTCTGAAGGGAATCGAATCTCCGGCTTCCCGTTTAGAGCTTGTACTTTAACAATCTCGGTTACCCAAAACAGTCTTCTTCTTCTTTTTTAATTTTTTGTGTACAAATGTGAATGTCTAATGGGTTTATCATCAAAATTTTACTAAGCGGCATCTACGCAGTTTCCTTCGTGGTCTCCGATTTCCATAGTTTCATCTTTACCTCATCCCCATCTCCATCTTCACCCTTATAGTTCGACGATTTCCTGTGGGCGTAAATGGATTGGGCTACTGCCAACTAACAGCGAATGGAAGAACTCCATTAAGCTGGACATTGGACACCATCACTATCAAAACCGTAAAAGAAATGTGACATGCTTTAATAATAACAATAATAATAATATAATGTAGCAAATAACAGGCACTTTCTAAGTTAAATTTATTTATGAAAATAAAATATTATAAAAATTGGGTACCATTATTGCTGTTATTGGCCAAGTGCCTCGCATTCTTGTATCTAATATCTAAAGCATTTGCGTAATGTTGCAGTAATTTTGGGCTGTTCCACTGCTCAGTGTTGCGAAGCAGGCGATATTCATCCTGGAAAAAGAAATAAATGAAAACATAGTAATAATTTATATTTTTCATTCATTGAATTGTTTGAAATATTTTCATCCTGATAAATTAAAATTAATCCTAGAACAAACCATGGTAATGCCACATTTCGACCGTTGTGATGTTCTGTTAACTAACTTTGGTGCAAAATTAAGCAACAAACTACAAGGTATAAGAACGCACATGTTCGTTACATAGGTTATTTGAGTTACGGGCCGCCTGAGCACGGTTGCTTACTAGGGAAGTAAAACGTCTTAAACATAAAAGTGGAGCTAGAGTTGCGGCGTATTTTTATTTTAATATTTAATATTTTTACTGAAAACATAAAATTATACTGTATTTAAAACTACTAATAATAAATACTAACCTGTGTTATAAAATATATTTAAAATGATGCCCCTCAGCGGCAATATATTGCTGGTATTTGTATAGGAAATCCCTTTATTTCATCTAATTTTTTTTCATAAGAACACGGTATTTCGAAAAACATTTCTTGTCAATGGGAAATGTTGTCTCTTGTAACTTTTTAACAAATTGGCGAACACTTGGAACAGGATTGCCAAGACATTTTCTTGCGAATCAGCTTATCATTTCCCTGCAAGAATTCGTTTTCATATATATGTATCATACATAAAAACCCTTTCTTCAAGACTATTTATTTACCAGCGCAACTAACGAAAAACAATTAGCACACAAACTCAGCAACTCACTGATAAAGTTTCCAACAAACTAACAAAATGCTACTATTTGCATATTCATTGTACGGTCTTGAGACTAGCATCTCCAAGTGCGCAGCTGCGCTCTGCAGGCCCGCAACTCAAATAACCTCACTGTATAATCAATAGTCGTAAATATGTTTCCCCTTCTTTCGAAATGTTGTCCTGTTTAAAGCTAAACGATGGACGAGTTTTGCATTTTCTTAACCTTCTTTTCCAATTTCTGCATATCGCTACTCAAACTTACTTTGCTTCGCGTTTTCAAAACGTATGTGCTTATATTGATTAGGCAGTCTCACCACGATGATCTGCTCCTTATACTTTGTCATTAGAAATGTTCATATTCCTTATATAGCATTTCTGTTACTAAGAGATGATACATGTATTTTTTTTTTTTTTATTTTTGTTTATTTACGGACGCTCTTTAACATCTCAGGTGATCAACATCCCATTCAAATGCGAAAGGCCGACAAATTTTGCTCAGAGGTCTCTTTTTTCAGGCCTGAGGTTCTTTATCGTGCCGTATATCTACGACACAGAACTTACGGCTTTACTTCCCTTCCAAAGGAAGCTATACTTAGGATTTTACGCCCGAAAATCCTGGTCCTGGCAAGGATCGAACTCGCGATCGTGGGTTTAGAAGGCAAGTATGCTAACCACTACACCACCAGGACCTACTATATATACATGCTTCAGAGAGAAGTTAGAAGCTATCAGCATAGTTCAAAACTAAACAATTCTCACTTAATAGGTTGAATTATACAAGTTTTTTTTAACTATTTAATGAAACAATCGTGCGCTTTTTTACTAAGTTATATTCATTGTTCTGCTATCTCTTCTTAATTCCTGTGATGTAGGTTGATTAGTTATGTTTAATAGGTATAAACTGCATTTTTAAATAAACTTAAATTATGGAATCCGGGTCTAAGTAATACAAATTTAATCGCTAATTCTAGCTTGTAATTGAATATTGATTTTTAGTGGTTTTCATGCTTCATTAACGAGTGGATTAAACAAGTACTTTCATATGATAATATATATTGTTTAGTTTTTAAGATGTGTCATATAAATTCAACGTGTAGATGTCATATGTTAAATACTTGTCTATTCGCCTTGCATCATTCATTGTATTAATCAGAACAGTTTAGAGGATGAGAAGGCCCTAACTCTGTGAAAATAAATCATTTTATTTTATTCTATTCTAAGCAGGTTCCAATATAGAGTAAATTGCGTTATGTCAGAGCTAATGTTAATTTAATATTCTGTCTTTTCTTTCTCAGTCGCGAAAATAAATTCCTTCACGAAGAGTTTACGCTGCAATGGCATTTGCATTCGCAGATTTCTGTTTGCAAAACTGCGAATGCAAACGCCACAGGAAGATAGTAACCATTCCAGGTGAATTTATACAATAGTTTCTACAGATGTCACGAAATGGTGTAGAATTACTTGATAGCTTAAAACAAATCTATACTGGGTGATAACGTTCAATCGGATTTTTGTGCGTTTGAGTTTGAATGGATGGCGTATTGCTTGTAAGCGCACCTTACCTGAAAGGATGATGAAGGAGTGCCGGCTTCGAGAGTACGATGCTGTACAAGCTAACGAATGGTTCAAGAATTAATGCGACCACATCTTGTAAACAAATTCACTTAAATAACTAGAACGCGACCTGCATGCATGTCGCGTCATTCCTGCCCTCCATAGCCAATTCTCAGAACTATTTACAACCGGTGGCTGGTTATACCGATAGAAACTCGCTCCGCAATAGTGGCGTCATTCATTTTAATGACTCGCGATAAAATGCGAATACATTTGAACACGTAATACATCGTTACAAGAAAGTAATCATATCAGCAATGGAACGAAAACGAATGATATATTTATTTGTTTAGTTTATCTACGGACGTCCTTTAAAGGTCATCAATGTTCCATTCGATTCAGGGCTTGAAAAGGCCGATAAATTTTGCTCAAAGACCTCTTCTTGCAGGCTTTAGATTTTTTTTACTTGCCGTAAATCTACGTCAGGGAACCCACAGCTTTACTTCCCTTTCATAGGAAGCCATACTTATGCTTGAAAAAATCCACCAATCTCCACTGGGATTGAACCCGCGATCTTGGGTCTACGAGGTAAGTAAAGGCGGTTTTCAATTAAGGCTTTCTATTCGGCAATAAATTAGGGGGAGCCCTTTAAGACCCTATCTTGACAATGTTAAAAATCTCCGCATCCATGTTCCTTTTTCTCAATAACTATGGGTGCAGGAAGTTGAACTTTTTTTTTTAAACAATATTTATAAATTTTAGCCTGAATCTATATTTTATATGACAATGGCATTATTACTAAACACTTCCTTAAAACCAACACATACAAGCAGGGAAGATATGGTAAAATTTTCATCTTTTTACAAATTATGGAAAAAAAGGAAAAATAGCATAAATGTGAGAAATTGTAGTTTTCTGAAAACAGCTCTTAAAGTGGGAAAAAAGTTATAAGCATACCGTAATATACTCTGGCGCCATAAGTTTGATCATTTTGAATTCTTCTCGTGTTTCCTCTTTGTCCTGTGGGTGGATTGCTTGACCTTATAGCTTTTCTCTATCATCATCTCTGCTCAGCTAGTCCTAATTAGGTCAACGGATTCATTTTTCATTTCCAGCAATTTCATTACTTGGCACAACAATGTGGATGTTGCTGCCTCATAAACTTTAAAATATAATGTATGCATTCCAATAAATAATTTTTTTGGAAGGCGAGTCCATATGACATTATGTAGCGATTCATTAGGATTCTGTGTTGCACTATGAAAACACTTATTTCAGAAGTTCTGGGGCTCCTAAATCTCTGAATATTGGTTTCATCTCATCCGTGCAGGCAGAGGAAGATGAAAATTCTCTCTACTATAACTATATTCTTTTTATCTTCCTTTTCTTTCAAATATTTGCACCAGGATGCATCACAACGACCATGCTAAAGTTGTTCATTAGATGAAAGCAGATAAAATAAACAGCCCATACAGATTTCCTCATTCTCTGAAGGTCTGCAATGTTTCTTCTAATGGTTAATACATAATAAGTTTGAATTTTCAGAATGTTTGTCAGTAACTCGCTTAGTTGCACTAAAAGGTTTGTCATCACTGAAAATTTTCCCACACATTTTTAATTATAACTTTCTCAGCCTTGTTCCCATTCTCTTCTGCACATGTCCTGTGTATTCTAGCTTCTCAATACTTATGCTTTTCCCACAAGGCTGTTCATCCACAACTGCTTTGTAAGATTCTGTGTCCCATCTCCTAAATAGTCAATATACCTTACATTAAGCAAATGAATGATTAAAAATATCCTTAGCGCCCACAACTTCCATCCTTTCACTCGTTCCACAATGCAGCCATTTTCATGGATTTGTTTTAGCCTATTATTGCACCCACAGAACTTACTCTTTATAGCAAGATTTACAACAATCTGTACAGGTTGCTGTTGTAACTCCTATTTGTGAACAAACCCCACACTTCTGGCATATACCAACTACAGCAACATTCTTATCTCTGTTCCCCGCATTCCATGTTTTCCTCAATAGATTCTTTCGTACACATCTTCAATTGCAGAACCAAGAACATTTATATATCTGGAAGATTTATATATAAAAGTTGTCCTGCTATATGATCTTTCCGGTCGGTCCTGGTGGTGTAGTGGTTACCATACTTGCCTCCTAAACCCAAGATCGTGGGTTCGAACCCGGTCAGGACAGATGGATTTTTTTCGGGCCTAAAAATCCTAAGTATGGCTTCCTTCGGAAGGGAAGTAAAGCCGTGGGTCCCGTATCGTACATTTACGGCACGAAAAAGAACCTCAAGCCTGAAAGAGAGGCCTCTGAGCAAAATTTGTCGGCCGTTTCACGCCCTGAATTGAATGGGACACTGATGACCTGAGATGTTAAAGAGCGTCCGTAAATAAATAAATAATAATATATGATCTTTCCCAATAGCACTTAGGCCATAAACCAAAACGTATGTTGATGTTATGTGGTTATTTCTCTTATTTATAGATTATTTTGTCTCTAAATTCATAAAATGATGCTTACAATCATTTATATAAATTTATATATAGCAAAAAATTTCACTGTATATTTTTCTTCAGAGTTATTCTAACAGAACCTGACAAGTTTTACGCAAATAAATTCACTTAGTGCAGATTGTAATAAAGATATGTTTATTATTTTGTAATGAAAATCAGTGTAGTCATCTGTTCTCATTATTTCACATTGTTCTAATAGAGGTTTCAGGTTTTCATTGGATGAGCTATGTCCAAAAGCATGGTTTTCACTAATGTTCAAGTATGGCTTCCTTCGGAAGGGAAGTAAAGCCTCGTACATTTACGGCACGACAAAGAGCCTCAAGCCTGAAAAAAGAGGTCCCTGAGAAAAATTTGTCGGCCGTTTCACGCTCTGATTTGAATGGGAGGCTGATGGCCTGATATATTAAAAAGCGTCCGTAAATAAAACAAATCAATCAACTAATGTTCAAGTTAGGTGTAACATCCTGCTATGTTAACAGAATTTTGGCCACCTTTGTTGTCTTCTTTAACACTTTTTTACTTCTTTGCATATTATTATTCATAAACTAACAAAAATATTACAAGAAGAACTTCTTCCACCACACACAAAAATAAGCTAATTTGCATAAACTTTGTACCACGTGCTTTATTCATGAAGGAGTAAACAAACAGGTTAAATGTTGAAGCAGAGCTGCCCACTGCTCTCTAAATAAAAAGAGGGAAGAAATGTTCCGCTGGGGACAAAGTTTCAGCCAAATATCTCTAATAGAAAGTTACAGGGGTCCAACGTTTTCCACTTCTCTGCCAGCTCACCATCATTCGACAGATGTAGCATATTTCTAAAATTAAAAATATGGTACTCAAATTTAAATACATCAATTGATATTACAATAATCGTGAAACTCCTAAGAATAAAAATAAATAAAAAAAACGAAATGTCATTTTCAGAAGTAAGCAAATTATGTGCTAAGAATTACACAGATAAAGCCAAACAAATAACACCTTCAAACATTTAAAACTATAAATACATGTGAATAATTTCTAGTATTTCCAACTATTGCTGATTTATATTATTCTTGGTTATTTAAATTTTGGAAATTTATATATAGGCAACAGTTCGTCACAAAAACATGTTTATTTAGATCTATGGAGATTCCTAAATGAAAACAATGAAATGTTTATATAATGTTGAATTGGTTTAAAATGGTAGAAGGTCAAATTTAAATGAAGGTGTGAATTTATTAATGCAGTTTTAACAGTCTTATTTATTAATCTGACTGTTAAGTAATGCATCTACTGATTTAGTGCCCTATTTTCAGTTAAAATGACGAAATGTAACACTTCTCATAATTAAACGTCGAGCAGTAATGTGCCATAGGAGGCAGTTCGTGCAACAGTTTGTACAAAGCACAGAAAGTACGACCTCGAAAGTTAACTATAAATGGAAGAGATGACTAGTCAAAAAGTGGGGATTTGACTATCAACTTTATGCAGCCACATGATGCGGAACAAAATACGTACACATAACGGAGAAAGTATAGAAACAACGAGAGATAAATGAATAGCATTTCTCGCATGGCTAATGTTGTAGAAAGCAGATTTGATGTTTTTATAGTGTGTTCTCGCTTCTGCTGGTAACTGCTTGCATCAATTAGCTGTGCTAAAGGGCGTTCTTTATGCTTCATAATGCATAAGTAAAACTCTCTTTTCCCCAGTCCAGAGGGAAGGTGTTAACAAACTCTTAAGTGTAAACGATACGATTATTGTTACCAGAGTAGGCATCAAAAGGTATTGTAAAGTATATCTCTATGACCTGGTCGGAGATGCTTAAGGATATCCGCGGTATTTCCGATGATGAGATAGATGATTCATTTATTTATGGACGCTCTTTAACATCTCAGGTCATCAGCGTTCCATTCAATTCCGGGCGTGAAACGGCCGATGAATTTTGCTCAGAAGCCTCTCTTTCAAGCTTGAGGTTCTTTTTAGTGCTGTAAATGTACGACACCGGACCCACGGCTTTACTTCCGTTCCGAAGGAAACCATACTCACGATTTTTACGCCCGAAAAAATCCATCGTCCCTGGCCGGGTTTGAACCCGCGATCTTGGGTTTGGGAGGCAAACGCCACCAGAACCCACCTGATGGTATAGAGTTGAAATGGCTTGACCATAGTAGACTACCCATTCTCTTTTAGAAAATGTGCTTGGATTCTAATGGACACCAAAATACATTACATAAATTAGGCCATCTGTGCAATGGTTTAAGCACTTGATGTAGTTTTTTTGATACGTTTAGAAATACAAATCAATGTGGGCGATAAAAGGAACATACTATAGCCAGAATAAGAGGAGAAATATTATGCGTTTTCTTTCCACTTTTCCCCAAAGTCCGAAGTTAAACGAATAATTCTGAAAATCTATCGTAAACTCTATTATAGTATTATTAAAGTATCACACATATTTAAATCGCACAATTTTAAGGCCCTTATTTATGCATATTTAAGTAACAGCTTTAATTGTTATATTGCATTAATTAACAATCGTCCTTACACATCATTTTGAGCAGAACTAGTTTATGAATGTAAACAGGAATTCTTTAATAAAACTTTCTTTAACAGTACTGAAAGTAGCAGCATCAATTCATCAAGGGATAAACGGTACATACATTTAAAATTGCAATACTTTCATATTAAAACAAAACATTTAACACTCTAAAATTTTGGAATGTTAATGTTCTAAATCATTAAAAATAATAGCAAAGAATCCATTATACTCGTCCTTTTTATATTCTCAGTATTTATACTTATCTATCCCTCTACCAAATTCTAAACATACGTTTCATGAAAAGTTTCTCTAGGCATGTTTGTTTTTTTGAAGATGGAGAACATTTTTACTTAAAAGTTCGTAAACATAGAAGTTCCACTAAAACCATACATTTTTGTAAAGTACCTACAATAGTTCAAAATTATTCAGCTTGACTGAAGGGAGCTAAAGAAATGAAAAACTCCAGTATAAAACACCCTAGGATGGTTTTATTGGGACATATATTTATCGCCGCTGAGTACAGTGGTTACTTTGAAACGTTGCAGACCAAGATTCTTTAGAAAACCCGAGTTTCTTCTTTAAATATCATATAGGCCATCAAAGTTTGGATCATTCGCATCTATTTTTTTCTCTCTCAAGAAAACGCATCTTTTTTCTTACGTATGTAGGTTACAGGGTGTGTAACCCCAAGTAATAGAGTGTGCACAGATTAAACAGGAATGCTCTTTTCAACCAAAAGCAAGCTAAGCTGACACGCCAAATAATGTAAATGATTAACAGTCTTCGTCGTGATCTTCTAACAACTGATTCATCTAACAAAGTATATGCTCTAATTGGTTAAATGATTATAAGCCATATACGTTGCGAGATTCATGCGGTTTCTGAAATGAGAAAAAATCCCGTGTGGACTGTGTAATCATACAGCTTATAGAAAACACCAGAGTTTAATTTGTCAATTTATTTTGTTTTTATATATTATGAATAGGCATTCGACAGGATAAATTATGCAAAAATTGGAAAATATTACTTATACATCTTTTTGAATCAAGGTCAGAGAGGAAAAGTTCTAGGTTACGGCTGGAACTCTTACCGGTGGCCGAGATCGTGAGTGGGAGGTCTGGAGCTCGAATCCCGCCAGTGCCGTCCTCCCTGACTGAGGTTTTTTCCAGGTTTTCCTCAGTCCTCATAAATGGCAAATGCCGGGGAGTGACCCTTAGCTTAGGCCTGGAACGTTTCCTTTCTTAAAAAAAGTATACTTTTCCAATATATCACTTCATCTCATGTATCATCAGTGTCCATCAGTTTCCACCGCCTGTAGTGCCTCAGTAGAAAAAAAAAAAAAAAAAAAACCGGGCGTTAAACACCATAAAAAGAAAAAAAAGGCTGCAACTCGAATCACGGAACTTTGAGCTTTCCGTGTTAATGATTTTGCAATCTGAGCTGCTCTGTCCGACCATAACCGCGTCTGGAGGCCTCTAAGGTAGCTGTAGGCTATGCAACTCTGATTCCAAACCATGGCCTAATATATGGCTTGTATGGAAAAACGTACATTTCATAGCTTTACATATGCATATATCTAAAATAATAAAATATTAATAAAACAAATATAAATTCATCGAGGCCCCGTCAAGTATGCTTAATTTTCATTCATACCTTTTAATATTCATATAAGCAATATACCGGGTGTAAAAAAATGTTACAAGGCTCGGTGGTAGGTAGATGGGTACCGTGTGATCATTTGTTGGTAATAAACCCATGTTCAGAAACGCTTTGTTTACGTGCTAGCGTTTCTGAAACGTGGAGGAGACACAAAAGCTAGGAAAGAAAGAAAACATAAAATTGAAAACTGTAAGTAAAGAGCATTTTAAACAACTACAGAAGGTGCCTAATATCGTTACCCCCAATATTCGATACATTTTGTTCATCGCCTGGTGGTGTTATGTCCAACTCTTGGACCAAGGTTTACATGTACCTACAGAAAAAGAAATCTTAATGGTGTCAGGTCAGGGCGCGAGGGGACCAGATTGCTGGGCCTCCATGTCCAATCCATCTGTTGCCACATTCAGATGGCCACGAACTTCATAATCGAAGTGTGCTGGAATGCCATCATGCTGGAACCATATCGCATGACGTATTTCTAAAGGCAACTCGGGTAGCTATAGCATATGGTGAAGGATTGCTGTGCAACACTGATTAACAACCACTTACTAATGAATGCTACCTTTGCTGCTAGTCACGGCGTTGACAAAATAGAACAATTGCAAATACAAATACTTAATGATGGAATATGTCAAATGACCTAAATCACGATAATTATTATTACAAGTCAAATCAGATAAAATGCGGCCGCTAGAGCGATTTTTAATTTCGCTTTAACTCCCTCGTTTTTCAGGTAAACACCCACTCTTAATAATCTGATTTAACTCGATTTTCATAAATTATTTTTCTTATTTGATTTAAATAGTATATGCTGAGTTTAATTGTGAGAAAACAAATATTGGTGCTGCTAGGGCAATTTTTAAATTTTGGGTTTCAGGTTACCCCCACTCCTAATGGCCCGATTTCCTTGATTTTAAGAAACTATATTTTTTATTTATTTGTTTATGGTATTTTTAATTTATTTATATGGTATGTATGGAGTGTGTCGCGAAAAAAAATACTATTACCACCAGAGCGATTTTTAAGTATTGGGTGTCAGTTAACCCACCTCCCAATAGTTCGACCTGATTTTCAGAAACTATCTACAATATTTTATATTAATGGAACATACCGAATTTCCCGTAAAGCAGTTAAAACTGCGGCCGGTAGAGCGATTTTTTTTTTTTTTAAATTTCGCTTTAACCCCCACTCGTTTTTCAGGTATACCCCCCTCCTAATGACCCGATTGCCATTATTTTCGGCAACTACTTTTATAAATTTATTTTAAATAAAATTACTCAGATTCGTTGAGAAAAATAAAAAATTGGGGCCGATAGAGCGATTTTTAATTTTTTTTAAAACATTCCACTTTAGGTGAACCCCCATCTACAATGGTGCAATTTTGCTGATTAACAATTTCGACGAATTGTGTGTTAAGTGATGGCTATCTGCCGAATTTCGTTTATAAAAAACAAAAATTGTGACCGCAATATATAATTAACGCAGTTATATATATAATGCCTTTTTCGGTGCCTAGTTGGCTGGATCGATGGAGATTTGGAAAAATTATGAAAAATGGAGGAGAAGAAGAAGAGGAGGAGGAGGAGGAGGAGGAGAAGAAGAAGAGGAAGAGGAGGAGGAGGAGAAGGAGAAGAAGAGGAAGAGGAAGAGGAGGAGGAGGAGAAGTAGGAGAAGGAGAAGGAGAATAATTTTACGCGTACGGATGCTTAACTAAGCAGTCAACATTAGTAAAGAAAAAAGTTGCTGCTTGACTGATCATCTCTCAATGTCGAAAGGTTAAGAAAACAAAAGCAATGGTCAGTGAATATATAGCTCATCTCTTGCACCTCACTTGATCTCATATCCAGGGGTCAGGCATCCCTTTTCAAATCCAAAAGAAAGCGATAAGCCAAGACCGCAAGCACGTAATCTTTTACAGGGGCTCCTGCCACCATCTCATAAACTGAGGATAAAGAAGCTCTAGTACCTCTCTCTGCTGGCTTACTGTGAACTTATAGCCGTATTTCAACTCTTGCTTGTAGTCTCTTCGTGTAGTGTTTAGCTATGCATTTGAGACTACCATAAAGAATAAAATGTTGCTTTTTTAAACACTGGGTGAGTTAAGGATAGCTTAATATATTGGCGAGCTTAAATGCGTTAATCTTATTAAAGAAAGCACCCAGATTTAAATATAATAATAATAATAATAATAATAATAATAATAATAATAATAATAATAAAGGTGTTCTTCAATGAAGTTTATGTGCGAGCGCTTACACTTGCATCCAATTGTCAGTTATCCTTGGATGTTTGTATTACCTTCAAACAAAACAAAAGTTCTAGTTACAGAAATAGACATGGAAAGAAAATTTAATGTCCTGACTGTTCTTTCTAACCTAAAAAAAACTGCCTTTTTAATTGTGGCTGACTTAATGATTGGAAAAGGATATGCATCTGTTTACTGATTAGCTTGATATTGGAATTACACAGTAGTAAAATTCTTAATACAAATGTAATATAACTCAGCGGAAAACGCTATTTTGGACGTTAGTGCTTGTTTACATTATCTCTTAAAGTTGTATATGTGTAATAAGGTAGAAATTTTAGGTTATATTTTTAAACTTTAATATCAATTAATTAGTTTTCAATTAGTAAAATAAAATGCACGTTAAATGTTTTACATTTTGAAAGATTTCAGATTTCCACAAACTTTAAACAATGAACCTAATTAATATTGTTATTGTCAGAAAGGTGGCGTATAAGCAGTACCACTATATCGCGTATTAAGAAAAAATATTTTTGTTAAATATTCTTTCCAGAATTTGTTAAAATTAATTATATGCTTTTGAATGTTTTGTAAACGTGAATTCGATAAAAATGTTCATTTCAGTTATTAAACTGTAGAGGAATGCTAATATAAAGCCAGAATAATTTCTCTATCTTACGTATATTATTGCGATAGAGCTATCAGAGTTTTCTGTTCTCTTTTTCTTCAGAATAGTGTAAACATTCGTTTAATGCCATCTGATTGCCCTTCTGAAGTTTTTTTGTATTAAGTTGTTCAGCATAGCACTGCATTTTCATGGGTCTTAATGGCGACATCTGTTGGTTTAGTTTCTAATCATGAAAAATATGTTGTTGTATTCAGTTGGGAAGATGGCGTTAGAGCCGTAATCATCTTTCTATACAATCTTATTTATTTATTTGTACTTTGGGAACACTTTGGAACAAAAGCATTAGTCCAGCATTGACCTATGTGGATGATGGATATTAAGAATACCCGCATTCCTATTAGCTATCTGCAAGGGTAGATTCCGGAACTTTGGAAATATGAATCTCATACATAGTCTTCTACTGAACCGTTTACATTAAAAAAATCGTTAATTTATTTTTATTTTAGAATACTGTATAATAAAATATAGCTCTTTTTTAATTAAACATTTTTTTCCAACAAACTTGGCTTAAATTCCCACAATTATAACGAAAATGTTCCATTTTTCCTCACAGAGAAATTTAGAATTTTCATATTGCTCTCACAGAGGTAAATCTACAAATAAAAGGACATTCATAAATGATTTTAGAGCATGTTGCTGTTCGAATGCAGTATTGCATACAGCTGTATTCAAATATCCGCCGGTTGATTTGCTTTATTTACGGACGCTCTTTAACATCTCAGGTCATCAGCGTCTCATTCAATTCAAGGGTCCAATAACGAACTCGATTAAACATTCATTGATTTTATATACCGAGTTTCGTTGAGAAATATGTATATTCGCCATTTTCGATGGCTTGAAAATCGACGGAGATTTCAAAAAAAAATTCAAAAATCTTTTCATGGCTACAACTGCTGTAGCACTTAAAAGTGTTACACCGAATGATAAAATACTGATTGTAAAACTCTAATACCCATTATTGTGATTATTTTGTAACTATTAAGCTATTTTTGTGTGATAGACACTGCCAAGAAAACGAACACAGAAAAATCAACAATTCGAGGTTGTATTTGTGAAGCGAACTTTATTTACCCTTTTTTAATAGTTTGTGTTATTTAGTACTTTTGAAGAACGCCGCTCACATAACTTTAGGGTTTTTTTTTTTTTTTTTTTTTTTTCGATTTTCGGATATGATAAAACTACTGCACAATACGGAAAAAAAAAAGGAAAAAAAAAAAACGTAATTTAGGGATTTCAGAATTCAGTCACTTATGATAATTATAAGACTAAGCAAGTGTTGTCAGCTATTTAAGTTTACTTTTTGTATTCCACAAGATTAAGAAATGGAGACTGTCAGCTAACTTTACGTAAGAATTAATGAGGAACAATAAAATAATAATAAAAAAAAATTCAGAAACCACCAATGAACAAGGGGAATTAGAAAACAATGTTAAAACACTGTGTATTTATTTTAATTATTATTCTTTCTACGTAATTATTTTTATTTTGACGATAAACACTGATAATTTATATATATTTACGTGAGACTCTGAACTAAACCCAGTGTAGGGATTTATGATAAATAATGGTGATGATGATGATGATGATAATAATAATGATGATAATAATAATAATAATAATAATAATTATTATTATTATTATTATTATTATAAAACATTCAGAAACTACCAATGAACAAGCGGGGTAGGAAATTAGTGTAAAAACACTATATATTTATCTTAACTAAAGTGGTTTCTATATAATTACCCTTTATTTCAATGACAAACAATGGAATTTCATATACGACTATATATATTGAAGGGAAAAAGTTAATTTTTCTTTACTGTCAGATTTTAAATAATGAATGCCTAGCTTCCACGTTTAACAGCCAACGGATCGTTTGCTGCGGCGATAGAAACGACATCAATATGCATTCATTGAGAACTAAACTCCACTCTGAGCAGTATCAACAGCATAGGTACTGACGCAAACTGCCCCTACTCATCTCTTTAATGTAATTGCTGCCACAAATCTTAAAATCCCAGTTTACCAGAGCCTCTTTTCGTTTGCAGCAGAGCTATAACGAGTAACATACAAATTGGATCTACTTTTGAGCTTTCGGGATTCACTGCTGGCTGTTATAGCTGTTTGGGGTAATATATTAAATGGATCACGATGCAAATATCAGGACTATTGTCGCTGCAATTTTCTTTCAAGGATAGTGAAAAGACTGCAGTAAAATCAAATTTAACTCGGGTACAGAAAGTATAGCATTCAACAAAGATTTCAAGTTTAAAGATCGAGCATACTAATGTGAAAATAACGAAGTAAATGAGGCAATTGGAGTGCGACAAAATGTCAGTTTCACGGACCTCGCCCTATCAGCAAATCTCACTACCATTGCACATACGTATAGCTGAGTGTCGTGTTTGCAAGGCGGAGCATGCTTCTGATCAGAAATAAGTTGACATCACTGATTAATTTCTGAATTAAAGTTATGAATGCTGCCACTTCCTTTTTCGCCCTCAACTTTATCAAAAATGCTCACTAACTAGCTTAATGTCTTGAAATTTGGGATATGCTGCATACATGATAAATTATAAACATGTCAAATAAATTACATGAACATTTTGTTCTGTAGTACAAAGCAAAATGAACTGATGTACATAGGCTGCGGGATATCTAAGAGTTTCAGCGTAAATGATTTCAACCCTTGACAATTCTTTATATTTGATCCATGTGGCAATTTAAACTGTGAATCATTTATTTAAATAATAATTGAATATTAATTGCGGGCATATAAACCAATATCTGCAAAAACAGCTACGTAAACTGCAGGTTGACGCGCTCAGTTTGGATGTCCTATCACTTGTCAGTTCTCTGGCATTATTTGATTATATTTGTAGGGTATACCTAAATAGCTATTTTAATTCGATTTTCTGATTTATAGTTTAGGTAAGCATAATATAAACATCATGCGTGACGAGTGTTAAGCCATGTCCTATGTCGAAATGAAAACAAGAAATGTGCCCCCTTCATGGTCACTTGCTGGCTTCTAAATAAAACCCCACGTGCTCAATGAGCATGACGACATATTGAGGAAAGTGGCTTTACAGCTCTCCCAGGACAGCTGTCTGCAGAGATCATGCCCGTATCATATAAATGTCACTTTCAAATACAAAACCTGTTTGCTTGTGTTCGGTTGGCTTCCGACGGTATGTATCTAGTAATAAGTTAACGACCTTAAAGCGCTTCGAATGACGGCTAAGCCGACGGTTTGCATAATGAATCTGGTCTTCCTCATTTGTTTTCAGTCATGCTAGTCTATAGTCACATTATGCTGAAAAATTAAATTACATCTCCGCAGACATGGCGAACAGGTTCGCGGTCTTCTTTGCTTCCCTAACTCGCATTGCAACATGCTATGCGATGTGCAAAAATCTCCCACATAAGTTGAAAGTAGACACGATCCATTTATATCCAAACGAAAAGGTTATAAATATTTAATTATCAGTGATAAAGCTCAGAATAGGACCGGCGCTTCTATGTAAGTCGTTATCTCAGTTCTCGAATACAAAAGCTCCGTCTAGTCACCTTGTGTGACAGCCCTAACGACACGTGCTGCTAAGCAATTAAATTAGGAGTTAATAAGGTATACCTATATCTTTAACAATGGTTACAGAGCGTGTTGTAATTCAACAAGAATCGATCACCAGGAAATGGCAAGGAAGGTAAGCAGCAGAATAAAGTGGACATAAAATTAAATTCCATACAAATAAAATATAGTTAGATGAAATGTACAGGTTTAACTGAGAGTTTACTAAAGTAGGCTTTAGTTCATTAATATAGTGTAATTTTTTCGAGGCACTTGAACAGTCATTCGAGTTTTCCGGGGGCAAAAACTAACAATTCATGTTGCAAATGGTGCTTGATTAAATGGGAAAAAATTACGACATGGGGGTATAGTGGAGGCCAAAAAAAAAAAAAAAAAAAAAAAGTGCATAAAAAAGTGTTTCTCTTTCTCTTTTTAGTATCAGTTGAGAAACTCCTTATACCTACATGTAAAACTGAAGAGATTTTTATTTCATTAAATACAGAGAAAGAAAGAAAGAAAGAAAGAAAGAAAGAAAGAAAGAAAGAAAGAAAGAAAGAAAGAAAGAAAGAAAGAAAAAGGCTGCCTGGAAATGAAATACGATTTTTAAAAAAGTTATGATTAGGGAAATCTTATTATAATAATTTGGACCCAGTTTCTGGTCATTTAAAACGGACGTGCTTCGCATAACCATGTCTGGAAAATAATATCGATATTTAAGTGTGAAAAGAATGCAAAATAACTGTTTGGTAGTTTGTTATGCGCTTAATGTGCTATTACTAAATGATTGGCATTTATTGCAACTTAAAAGTGTCTTCATATATTGCATTCTATATTGTCAAGTTTTGGCTAACAGGATGCTGTTATCTGTCTTCAGAATTGAATTTAATTTGTTTAAACCTGTGAAGAGGCAGATCTAGATATCTTTCTCTAGCGAATACCTTTATGACTTCGCTTGAAGGTTCATCATACTAGTCATTGCAATGTATTTATGCAGTTACGAGGGTTGTAGAAAATGTAGTGGCAACACATTCAACATATTTCATAGTATTTCAGACAGCACCTCATGAAATGAAAAATCAACTGTAGAGCTTTTCACAGACGAGTGGCAGAGATAGAACAGTATAAAGAAAGTGTCATGATTTCTACTTAGATATTTGGCCCATGCAGGCTAGCGACAACAAACCATAGTGCGTAACTTGTAGAAGAGTGTTTCAAAACAGTGCGGTGTTTCCAACTGGTTGAGGTAAAAAGAAAAGATATTGTTTTCTAAGTATAAACAACGGGATTGGTTAAAAATTGAGGTGGAAGGAACGCTAAAGAATGTTTTGGGGATTAAAGGGAAACATGTAACAATGGCACATTACCATACCGGACGTGGCACGTTGGGTGTATGTTTTTCGGCAAAGGACTAAGTCATTCTGCAGTTCTTAGATCCAATAGATTCAGGTATATCTGAAGATAATTCAGAGAGCAAACCAAAGAGTTATTTATGTTCAGTTATTAAAAAAATGTTTTTCAAAGGAAGACCAACTTATATCTGAACATTTAATAACGAGAGATGTTTAGAATGTAATAAGTTCATAACACACATGTGCAAGACGTTTAACGTAAACATGAATATAAATTTATTGGAATGGGCACATTGTAAACAGAGATAAGTAAATGAAAAACGATGCTCTTATTTGTATGATCCATTTACAGTGAAATTGGACACCAGAGGTCTTTGAACGAAAGGTACAGGAATTGTTTTTTGGCCTGATTTGAAGTATGAATCATTGAAAGAACTAAACTTAACTCGGCCTTCAATGATAGCAGATTTACATGATACTAATAGGCAACACATTGCAGATTTTAAACCATTAAAGAATAAACGTTTCTAGGAGAGATTTGAAATATGAACTAAGTCTAAAGAAGAAAAACATTTTCATGAAATAGGAATACATATGCGCATATATGTCATATATATATGTAAAGTGTTTGACACAAAAGCATTTCAGTGACAACTAAATGTGGAAAAAAGAATCTCCGAATAACCTTTTGAGTAATTTTATAAAGGCTGTAAGTCGCTTGGGAATTCCGCTCTCATATCCTGGACTGTACAAATGTTAACAGAAAATAAAATTGTTTTCCTAAGCTGTTTTGTCTCGCCCTGTTTGCAGAAAGGTTCCATATCAAGTCACAGCACACATTGCCGGTGTATACCCCCCCCCCCCCCCCTTGGGATGAAAGTGTAAAATATTGCTATACAGACATGTCTACAAAGTGTCGAATCTTCTGAGTTGCGGAAATAAACTTTTTTCGGAGCTTGTTCCTTTCAATTTTTTTATTTTCTAAACAGTCCTGATGTAATAATACTTTTCGGGACATTGAAAATTATTGGAGAAAATACAATTTACCGAAAAAGTTTTTTTTTTTTTTTTTAAATCTTTCATTCTCTATTAGGCCTGGAACATTTGAATATGAATTTTTAAATAATAAATGAATTCCTCATTTGTAAAAAATCTTATACCCGGATACACCGATTTCAGTTTTGAGACACATGTTACTCAGTTCTTCATATTATTTGAAGTATACCCTCGCTCATTAATCTCAGTTTACATGAAATGACCATTTAAATCATTTAAGATTCATTATTATACAAAGGATTGTGTTAAATTACCAAATAAATAATATATTATATTAAAGTGTTATTGTTTTTTTTTTTTTTTTTTTTTACAAAATATTGATGTTTTTGCGTTAGAGAAATATATGTAAAATTGCACCACAAATACTTGCAGACTAGTAGAAACGAACAGAAAAAGTATCTGTTGCATCAGTAAAAGGGAATTTTTAGAAGGCTCTCTGAAGGGCATGTAAAAGTCTATGAACATAAAGATACTCCATTGGGTTAGACAGCATTGATATCGCCTTGAATGGCCGAGGTCGTGAGCGGGAGGTATGGGGTTCGATTCCCACGTCCTCCCTGACTGAGGTTTTTTCCAGGTTTTCCTCAGTCCTCTTAACTGGCAAATACCGGGTAGTTACCCTAAACATAGGCCTGGAACGTTTCCTTCCTTATAAAAAAAAAAATAATTTTCCAATTTATCGTTTCATGTTTCATCGCTGTTCACCGTCTGTGGTGCCTCAGTAGTAAAAACGGGCGTTAAACACTATTAAAAAATACATTATTGGCAATGAACACCTGTTGATTGGTCTCTCGATCTAATGAGAGCGGCTGTGCGGGAATGCTGCTACGAGAATCTCATATATCGAAAGCTGCCTCATGGTAACGAAGCGACTCGAGAATTCTCGCAGTCAGTATACGAGCATAATAAGTTTTATACTGTGCATTATTCCATGACTTGCACACAGTAACGAAAGAGTATGGACACCAAAACATCGTTTCTCGATCAACACAGATACTTTTATTTGTGGTCTTAATGGACATATTTTGCCTTCATTATATTTCTTATTAATAAACATATTATTATGTTGATTTATTTGTGTTACTATTATAAATATCAGAAACTTGTATGGTATATTTGAATTAATGAGATGAAAATGTTAATTTCCTGCCTAACATAGGTTTCACCTCGACGCCTCCGTGAATATCTTCGGAAAACGCGTTATGTGTATGAAGAGGCTTAAATGCACCTGAATATTTCCTGATCAGTAGTTGGAAATGACCCAGTTACTTGACTTGAACGCTACATTGATTTAATCTCGTTTGTAGGGCCGTTTAAAATCGTTGGTTTATTTCTCTCCGACAAATGATGTGAAAATCTTCCTCAAACGAATTATTGCATTTTTTAAGATAACACGCAAAATGTTGAATTTAGGATCGTCTTAACGGTACAATGAGACGTCGAATTGAACTTCGAACCCATAATTATATAAACTATTTTTATTTTATACGCATGAGAAACTCATTCCTAGAGGGTTTTTTTATTAATTTTTTTAACACTCTCTACAGTGACCATCAACAGCTATATCACTTCACGACTAAGTTCCATTGTGCAGATTAAATATTAAACGAATTTTGTATATGTTGGTCTAAGAAAAACAGCTAAGCCAGACTGAGTTTTGTAGCCTTGGCCTAAGCATGCACAACATTATATATATAAACTCTGTTTGTCCAATCCTTTAACAATTTTCTATTAATTCACGCACTCAAAATATTTTTTCTCAAAATATTAGTGATCATCATTTTTAAAACACCAAACACCAATCCCAAAATACTGTCATCTGTGCAGCTCACATCACAATTTGCTAAATTTTAAATTTTTACAGTCTAATTTTAATCGCTATGATTAGCTGTTAAGTAACGAACATGATTAATTGGAGGTCTAAAGTCCTTCTGGGACTTTGCAGTCAAATAGACAGAAGACTTAACTGCTTTTGAAGAACAAAAGTGGTCCGAAATATTGCGATTTATGTGTTTTATCTATTTATACTTCTCTAATTCTTGTTATTTTGGCTACACGTTTTAAGTTACTATTTTGTCATTTCTTTGAGAGAGCATTATTATTTTCTCTTGCAGTTTTTCCATAGATGTAATGAAAGCATGCAAGTACCTACTAAATGTAACTGAACTTGTTTTCATGCGCGATTGTGAACTTTTTCTGATAATAATGTAGCACTGAAGAGCCACGCTATATAAGTACTTGATACTTGCATGGAATGGAAACCCTATCTTCTTGTCTGTCTAGGAACACTATAAGAATATGACATCTCGATTTGGTGTGAGACCAAAAACCAAAAACGTTCCCAATAGTCTACCAGTGAAATCGCATAAAACGACGATCTCATTGACTCTAGAACCCCGCGAGGACTCGTGGCATGGCTATAGGTCGGGTTCTCGTAGGGAATTGCGCGACAACAATCCAGTCCGGGCATCTTACAATGGCATTACCATGAGTGACGATCAGAATTCCTCCAGGCATGCAAACGGCAGCACTAACTCAAGAAAGCACGGCAGTCTAAAATCGATGACGGCAGTTGTGTCGCCCGAGGCCGACGACGAGGAAGACGAAGATGATTACTACTATAACCGCGATAAGAGACATCAGAGAAGGGATTCGAGAAGTTGGGGCAGATACAGCCAGCAGTACTCGAAACCTACTGTTGGGTTCACGCCGTCCAGAGTGCAGTGGGAATATACAACTGAGGTAAGATTTTAATATTGTACCTTCCCAGCTAGCATTTCCATGTTTTCTGGCTGAGTTCAAAGAATTACTTATATTACTGCTTTTATATCTTTAGGCAGCTGAGAATGTATGTGTTTACTACATGTATTTGTGTACATATTCAAGTAAACTAAATTCTTATCTCAGAAATGTGTTATTACCTGTATATTTGTACGAAATGTAGGCACAGTAACAGTGTGCAAGATCGCCGCATGGCATATTTACTCCGCAAATGACATTTTGGTGTCTTATCTATATTAAGTCTGCGCTGACGGAAAGTTTTCTCCGCAACCTGAAAGGGGTAGCGCACATGCCCCGGCAATAAATGCGATTTGGCGGTTTGTTATGCTGTTGGTCTTTCTGTAGATCGTGTTCGGAATCTTATATTATCACAAGAGGTTCTCACTACTTTCGTGAATTTATCTGAAGACCCTCGAGTGATATTTATTAGGACTATTTCACAAATAAAATAAGCATTTAAATATAATTCCCCTAAACTTGGCTTACAAAATTGTAATTATTCAATATTTGTATTATAAATGCTTAATTTTTCAAGTCATCTTGCAACAAGCGAATGTCGATTGTCAGTAATATCAATAGAGAGGAGCTAAATATGGGTTTGGAACTATTTCATGAATAGAATAAGAATAAAAGTAATATATATTTGAATTTTGCGCACAGAATATTAACAATTGTATAAAAGTTTATACTTATAAATACCTACCTATCCTGAACCGTGAGATTGAAATAGACGAATGTCCCTGTTACAGTCTCTATCGTTCGATTTACCAATACCAACAGAGAGAACATTTTACTATTCTGAACAACGAGAAAGCACGGACCCGATTTGCATGTGTGGAAAAACAAAACGAATACTTGATATTTCTCATACATTAATTACTGGATAGTTTAAAATGCCGAACAAAAAGTTGGGTTAACCTTAGAGGCAAGCGAGCATTAGTGTTAAAAGCACTGTGATATTCAACTATTTAATGCTTCCTATAATAATATAGTCACAATAGAGACGTCACAACCAATGGCGGAGTTTCGCTCGGTGCATTAACAAAGAAGTACCCTCACTTGCATTATTCCTGATTTCAGAATTACAAACAGATCTCTCAAAAAATGTTTTTCTTACCAGCAATATATGACAAGGTACTTGCAAATATATCTCGTTTCACAGGTAACAATAAAACACGATAAAATAACTTCATTTACGGTCAGAAGCGGGCGTGAATGACTTAGTTATCTGAATTGTGTTCATTAAGTTCGTAGAAAGAGAAGATTTGAATACTCAGCAGAAATAAATTACTTAGGAACATTTGATGAACATTTAAATTCATGCCATTTCAGCTTCGTTGTTCTGCTGTAAACTTTTACAAAGTTTTTAAATTAGAAGAATTCTTTCTGCAAGAATATTATGTGCTTGTTTCAAAACATTCGTGAGAAAAAAATGTCAGATCCCACTAGGCTCCAGATTAGTTTACATTGCCTTTTTCAAAAGTAATAGAATGCAAAGGCGGAGCGCTTGTCCATAATTTCTCTATCTGCGTCTGTAACTCACTCAGAATGTAGGTGAAGGAACTGTTAATTGCTAACGTTTCGCAATTGTTTGGAGGAGGTTCTTGCTCACGAATTATCACAGCAGTGTGATGTCGGAAGACACGGAGCTCCGTTATTTAAGAGAGGCTTGCGCTCATTGCTCAGTCTTAATTTACAGACCAGATGCACGTCTTGGGATATCACAAAGCCCAGAGCTAATGAAGCCCTAACATTTTAAACTCGTATAAATTATACGTAGTTGGGGCAAGGAGTCGAGTTGTTCAGAATGAGTACTTTCTTTCGCTTGAGGAATCTGTTCTTTGATGTAATTAAAGTGAATTTATGTCATACAAATTCATTTCCTTGTTCGAGATGTGCAGGGGCGTATGTTAGCGCCAACTGGCGGATGTACAGCTAACTTTCTTTTGTAAAGAATGAGCCTTTCGGTTACTCCTCTGCTCCGGCGATGAAAACCTTTCATATCCCGAACGAATTCCTTTAACAAATGAAGAGTTAACTGCGCAAATAATGGATGTCATTCGTGATCACTATTTCAGAAGAAGCAATTGAAAGTATGAAAATCTTTGTGCCGGAAACCACTGGGTAATAAGAAACTATTTTCACCAATAGCTTGGGTATGTTCTGTGAAGAACATCAATAGATTAAAACGTGTTTGTTTTAATTACCCACTTGTATTAATTAACTTTAATACCAGTACAAACTGCAGCATATAAAACACCGAATATAAATATAAGTAATGGAAAAATGACAAATGTACTGTTGTGCATTTAATTTTCATTGTTTGACTGAATGCACTTTTTCCTCCCAGATGCTCTTTGCTTTTGTACCTAATAAAGAGGCAGTTTCGTGCAGGGCTGGTTTTGCAGGCGCAGTGGTTACAGACATTGCTATAGCAAGCATTCAAAAAAGATAATCGGACAGTGGCGGCGTCTAGGACGTGTGTCGTTAATTGAGTGCTCCGCTGCTCAGAAGGATGCGCGAGTCGGCGAGATTTAATATATAGGTGATAATTTCACTCCGTAATCCGGCTATGATTGGTTAAAATTCAAACGTTGTTTCATTTTATTGGTCGATGACGTCACATGAATGAAATAATCACATTAAAACAAAAAATCAAATAGATGTTTTAAAGAATAATAATTTATGTAACGTAATTGATTTGTTTCAAAAGGCAGCGTATATTTAGCTATGCAATTAGTGTAAAGATTATTTTTATTTTGGAATTCAGGCCTGGCCTGTGCGCCAGAAGTCTCGCATTGGACCAACAAGGACCATAACTATGAAAGTTACGCTTTTTAAAGTTTTTATAGAGCGTTCTTCGTATAAAATGAATTCCATAAGTCATATTTTCACAGTTTATATCTGACAACTTTTAGGATATCTATTGCTAGATTAATATTAATTTATATTTTAAAAATGGTTTTCCTTTCAATCTTTGAGAACTATCAGGATTGCCTAATCAGCATGGAAGAGACGTACCATTCTCATTGACATTGCTGGTACCTGCATGTAACATGCGATTTTCATTTGTTCGTGAGGTAGTATATTCACGCAGTTCGATCACATGGTTTATGTGCTTCCGGCATTACGGAAATGAACTGCTAATATTGGATTTTGCTGTTTGTGTAAAAGCAATTAAAAATAGCAGATTCAATATTTCCATTAGGAGCATTAAACTAAGTGATTGAATGCTCTGTCACATAATAAAGCGATTTTAAAAAGCATTTGTTTAAACGCCTGCGGGTGCGGGCTCTTTAAAGCATGCATTCCTTTTATGAAGAGAAAATTCCTACCATAACGTAGGAATATTGCTCCTTAAAAGGTACTGGCGCGACGACATAACAAGCGTGGAGGAAGCCAAGGCTGTGAAATCAAATATTTTTATGAAACTATAAAATCTGTAGTTGAAAAATATTTTAATGCTAGCAGGAACTTAAAAACAAAATTAATATTTTTCTTACTCTCTGTAAGGATAGCTTCTAGTTTTATGTCAGTCATAATAACAATAAACTAAAATCTATAATCTCTACTTAATTATATCTGCGTAAAATGAATTCTGTGGCTGTTCTATTGCTGCATACATTTCAAATGTAACGAAGTTTTTATTTTTGAAAGATTGTTAAATATAAAGCTGCAAATACTTAACATTACAAGAAGTATATGGAGTTTAAATAAACCGTGAAGAAAATAAATTTTAGGTATGTAAAAACTCAATTCTGAATGGAAAGGTCGGATGTTGTTTCTAAAAGATTAAACTCATATCCTTTAGGCTTGGAAAAAATCAGTTGTATTTAATTAATACGTCTTATGGCGATCGGCAGTGAATGAATCTATTACAGTTTTACTTGGGATTCTCTTATACATGCCATCAACCTTTAAAGCTTTCCCGCTTCTCCGAACACTTCCTACCATTATTATTGATAATAAAAAGAACAGTACTCATTACGATATTTAGAGAATAGGCATAGCTCTCCAGTTCAAACAACATTTTGAGGACTTTTAACAAAACCAACAAAGTAAACACTAATGATTAACTAGCCAAAGAAAGCCAGCAGCACGCCACTGATGCCCGAATACCCATGTAAAGAGCTGTGATAAAATGAAAGGGGCGCAAAATGCCTGGTATTTCCAAGAACTATGACAAAAAAGCAGGTGTCCTTAAGGATTTTACAATCCGTGGAAGATGAGGAACTTACACAAGGACAAGAGAAAACATGACAACCTAAATCTCAAGGACTCTAGAGATTTTTTAGTAACTGGAGCACAGTACGTTCATTGTATCCATACAAATTTCCATCACTTAATTTTGATTCATCGGGTTGAACACGCGTTATTGGTTGGTTGTTTCCTATGTGACTTTTTTCAGTATCTTAATACTAGAAATAAGCCACAGTCTGAACGTACACAATTAATTTTGTTGTTTGAAATATTTGTATTTCGAAATACATGCAATATCTACAACACGTAGTATTAATACAATTATTATTTCAATCACATTGAGTTGGTCTGACATAAAATTAACAAATTACAGAAATTTATTGGTTTTTATCAACAGCATATAACAAGAACTCTTGATTCTTTATTATAATAATAATTATTATTATTAATTATTATTATTATTATTATTATTATTATTATTATCTGACACTTCCATGAATAATGCTATTCTCTTTCGTCACCATTGATATCTTTATTTATTTGTATGGAACGGGTTTTAAATTATGTTCTATACACACCAGGTGCCTCTTGCAAGCTATATACTAGACAATTTCCCCATTTGTATCTATGAAATTGTAATCCCTCATTTGTGGTTAAAACGGTTTGAAGGTTTACGTTTGTCTTTTGCCTTGTTCCCCCTGCTTGGTTGTACAATATGCTAACAAGTTTTGGCATTGCCGCATTCGGTTTGCTTGGTATCGTGAAGCGCACAAAAGCGAGTAACTGATTATTATTAATCACTAAAATCTAACAAGTAAAAAGCTCAAGCATAACAGGATTCGAATCCACATAGTTATTACTAGCCAAGTGCTTTTTGTTCGCTCAGCCATCAGAACACAGGATCCGAGCTAGCCTTCCTATAGCACAACTTGAACTGAAGACGGCATTGTGAACCCAGCTTCAGTTAATGCTTCCCATGTTTTTCCAATCGGAAATGGCTTTTGCCTGTTGCATTGTACAAGGGTGTACAAAGTGCAGTCCTTTGCTCAGTACAGTAGCATGGAAAATAAGGAAGCACATTGTTCTTTTTCAGTTTGTTCTTATCAGGCTGATTTATATTTTCTGTTCGAAATATTTCCAGTATACTGCTTTAGGAAAAAAAAAAAAAAAATGAAAAATATCTTTTTTCATTCATGAATTTTTTAGTTTATCCGTATTTCTGTTACAATAAATATGAACTTTTTGTAAAGTATTAAAGGAAAAACCTCTTTGCTTTTTTGGTGCATTTTTAGACAAAAGGAATTTAATTATTTATATCACTATCACAGCAAGAAGCGTTGATTGGCAGGGAACTTTTTATTTAGGTATTACTAAACAAAAACAAAAAAATTGAAAGAATATTTTGTAACTTGTAAAAGAGAATATCACAGAACAAAGTAATTTCATAAAAAATATTTTAAAAACCCTCACTGTATATAGGAATTTGAATCTCTTGATATATGCGTGGGTAACCTTCGTTACTACCAAATTATTTTAATTTTTAATGTGTTGTTTTGAATTACAGCTAGTCTTAATGAAAATTCTATTTAGTCGTTAAACTCTGTGCCGTAATTTAAAAATATATTGTTTCCTTTCATAGTAAATTACTCGCGCTGAGATTCTTCAACAAGTAGAAGCAAATTACGTGTGTTATATTTCCCATGATTGACCGCTCTGTTTACAATAGTACATTGTTTAGAGATGACTGAATGTATAGACATCCTGACATCGAACCATGGCAGAGTAAATCAACAGATGAATGCCCGTACATTGAACAAGCAATAGAGTGATAAATATCATAACTCTACATGTTTAAAGATAAAGTTTGACAACTTAATGATTATAAGTGATCCTGAATTAGCTTTTCTTTTCATTTAAAAATGATTCTTGAATTTATTTCTTTGTTGCATCTTATTTACGCATAGATTTGTCAGAATTTTCAAAAATACTCAAAAAATAACACTACTAGATATTTGTTTCTGTAATAACTAGTAAATTTTTATTAAAATGCTTAATTTCAAATGATAGCCTAATGCTGATTTTAAAAACAAACTTTTTTGTATTGTAATATGTTTTCTTAAAAGCGAAATCGCAATTATGAAAGAAAATGCTATTTTTAAATTTGAAATGTCATGTTTTTCATATTAGCAGAAGGGCTAAATGTGTGATCCTAGATTGTGAGAAATTAAATAGAACATAAGAAGGAAACTGCAGAAACCTTACAAACAAGGTTTAGATCCCAAAGGGAGGTCACATTGTGGACTGAGCTTTCTCTGTTTTGCATTTCGGGCAATTTCCTATTCCTTTCAGTCTCTCATATCATGAGACGTAATTAGCCATTTTACCGACATTCCCTTTACTTTGGCATATTTTCTCCACGATAAAACCTTTCTCCTTGCTCTTCACTGACATCCCCAAGATTTTCTTGTAAGAACTCGCAGTGTGAGTGGAGGATGACTTAATATTTGGTAACATTTTATAATGAAAAACTCTACTTTTTTTCCAAAAGATGTTCTGGGCTATGGGTTTAACAGTTTCAATCGGTTTTTATTATGTCCAATCTCTTATAAGAGCCATCTAGTTTGAGGTCCCACGAAACTTCTATCTGTAGAATAATTTGGGAAATTTTAAATACTTAAAAAATTTTCTTGCACAGAAATCGTTTCATATTGAATCATACTTTCCACAGTTGAATCAATGCCCTGCTTTTAAATGCAGAATTGTCAAACAGCGTAGAACACGTTGCTCCAGATCAGCTGATGTCACATGTAGCAATAGTAGAAAAAATAACCTGGGATTAATAACTGAACACTGCACAGCTGTAGTTAAGTACTGTTTCATGTACTATCAGTACTTATTTCTTAATTTGTGTAAAAACTGTTTGCCATAGAGAAATTCAGTAAAAGTTTTTTTTAATCAGCATAAAGAACAGAATTAGAAACACCCATTTATTGCAAAACATCAAAGATCATGCAGAATGATGTATTTTTCATTTGTCTGTTGTAGCGAGTGAGATTAAATGTTATTTACCATATAGATTTTAGATTTAAGGAAGCTAATTCGCGAAATATCAATTTTAAGTTGCTTGATTTGTATATGGGGGAATTGGTACTAATTTAATTTTCATGTTAAAAGTGTTGAACTTGTTTGTAGCTGAAAATGTTTCAACAAATCAGTGATCGTTAGGAAACTAAATTTCCTACGTGATATATGTGGGAAAGAACGAAGTAAATAAGAGTTATTTACGTTTATGTCAAACTATTGCAGGTACAGATATTGGAAGAAGCGTTGCACAACGTTGTAACGATTTTCGTTGCAGCACATTTATGTAAATCTATAGTCACGAAGAGAAGCAGATAGCCAGAAGATAAACTTTCACTGTACTGGAAATTAAAAGTGGAGTTTGGCCGTATCAGAAAGCACGCTCAGTTTCCAGGGGTTAAAAGAACAATAATTATACATATTGATTATATTTATATGTTGAATCAATTGCAACTGATAGCATGATGTAGAGTGTCACAGTTTCCTGCTATGCTTGACAGTTTATGTTAATTTTATAAAATATTAACGATTGCATGCATTAACCATGGTGTTCCAAAATAAATGTAACTGATAACACAACTATCATACAATTATTTAGTGTTTTGTGTGTGTGTGTTAGCGGTAAATGCAAAATGTCCTTGAGGATTATGGAACGAAATGAGTATTTTATTATCGTTCGTAAGTAATGGTATACTATAATTTTAATGCAAATTTTTGCGATGCTTAAAAAAATCTAAATATTTGCAGTATACATGAATTATTGTTTAAATTTTTACATTTGTTATTGAGTTCAATAAACCTAATGAACGTTATTTCTGGTAAGTTTTCTATAGTCCTTGTTTACCAGTAGGGTAAGGAAACCACCTAACTCCTTGGGACAATATAATAGCACCACCGATTCAGCTGTAACACCATTCAATGAAATATTAATTCTAGACTTTTTTTTATTTTTAAGTTGGTATTATGTGAAAACTTCGGTGCACTTTCATAGACCACGGCAGTGTGTATCATCTTAGTGTTTAAAATTGCGCCCCAACACTAACACGAGGGCTGTTCAATAAATAATTATAATTATTACAGCCATAAATACACGTTATAAAATTTAAACAATGTTTGATAGCATAATGTGTAATGTACATTTGATACATGCCGGTTCCCGTCTGTGAGAAGTGTGTAAATTGAAACGTACAGTTCCGCACACAGCAGAATGGAGATGACACGCAACGAACAAAATGCTATGAAATTCTGCTTTCGTTTCAATAAAACCTCAACTGAGGCCAATGGAGAGTTTGCACTTCTCCATAACGCAGCTGCAAGATGGTTAAATTTTTTAAAGAGCGGAGGCAATCAATTTTAAAGAAAGTTTGTGTTATAATGTAAGAAAAAGTAACATTGCTGATGTCATTGTGCAAGAGGACAGTCGAATAACATTAAAACGAGTTTGTGCCACCTCACTTAGTAACTAAAAGGCTGGAGACGTGTTTGTGCACGGTGAGCTCCAGGACTGCTGATTCCCGAACAAAAAGACGTTTGCATACAGTTGAAGATTAACTTGTCTTCATAATTTCGATGCTGAGAGCAAAGCATTTAATTGGAATGTAAATAAATTGCTTCAAATCGACTAGTTAAATAAAAACTGTAGCGGGGGAGTTAATTTTATTGCGGTGTGATTAGCGAATCATCAGAAAGCATTCAGTATTTTTTCCACTCCATTAAACTGTACAACTGTAAGAAAATTATGATCTTCTTACTTATAGGTAATGTTAATGCTATGTACTCGTATTAAAGTTTGGTATTTTTCAATACGCACCATTATGCTCAGATTTATATTTTTGCTACTATGTACAATTTTGATTATGTTTATTAAAGGTTATTTCCAAGAATGACAGGAAAGCTGCAGATAGGACTGACAGCTTTTTTCCCTTTCCTTTGCAAAAATGTTTTTAATTAGATTCAAATACAAAGTGTTAATAAATTTTATAAATAAGTTAGTTAACGTACATGATGTTCACTAAATGAAAGAACACGTTCTCAGTTACATAGAGAGGATGCTTTGTTTTTAAAAAGAACAAGTTTAGTCTTTCAACGTACTCTTTTTTCAACAAAATCATCTTCAATTTCAACGCACTTCCTCCAACTAGTCTCAAGGTTCGTGATTCCCTCGTGATGTGGATTTCTTCGAGGAACTCAAAATACTCGTTTACCTTCTGTATGATCTCATTTTACTTAAAATTCTGTTCAACCAGGAAATGTTTGAGTTTTGGAAACAGATATAAATTCGTATAAAAACGTCATTTGGATTAAGGCAAGTGTTCTTGGTGAGTCCTGTCCTTTGTTTAACATGGGTTGCTTAATTTAAACGCGATCAAACTATTTGGAACATGGGCATCGCGGT
The DNA here is from genome assembly GCA_030762175.1 of Metallyticus violacea. NCBI lineage: Eukaryota > Metazoa > Arthropoda > Insecta > Mantodea > Metallyticidae > Metallyticus > Metallyticus violacea. Next base: position 53,134,860 of record CM060840.1, on the reverse strand, counting down.
AAACGATCAACAGAGATGACAACCGAAGAAATTGTTGGAAACAGCCATAAATAGTTTTTGACGGTGGAATATTAAATATTGCAGAGATAGCAGATAGAACGTGTTCAGAACAACTTGCCTGAACATCTGGGTGTAAGGAAACTGAACTCGTTTTTTGCCGCATTTGCTCATAGTGAACCAGAAATATGTCCAAATGAATGTCTCGGCTGAATTTTAGAGCGTTTAAGAGATAACTGAAAGGAATTTATGCGCCGGTTTGTTATTGTTGACGAGACATGGATCCTTCACAACATTTCTGAAATAAGGAACAGTCGAAATAGGGAACCTACAAGTCAGAACTTGCCCCGAAGGATCTGGCATTCACAAGGTATTGTTGTAATTGACAATCTAGGACATAGAAAACCCGTTATTTGAAAATATTTTGTTAATTTACTGCGGAGTTTTAGTAATGAAATTAAGAAATATAGCATTTATTCAAGAAGAGAGGTTCTTTTACGAGGATAATGCACCGGCGCACAAATCTGCAGTTGCACTGGCGAGGTAAGAATTGTTGCAGCATCCAGTCTACTCCCCTCCGAGTTTTACTTTCTCTCAGGCTTCAAAAAACAGCTCGGAGAAAAACCTTTCTGGAAATAGTGAAGTAATAAGTACTGTGAATTATTTTTTGCAGATCTTGGCAAATTACCCTATACAGCTGAGCAAAGTGTATCGGGCTGAACTGGGACTTTGAGAAATAATTGATTTAAGATAAATTATTTTTTGTTTTCTTTTTACCAAATAACTCTGACACTCTTAAAAATTTACGTATAATCTTTGCCTGGAAAAGAGATTAGAGTCAATTTATAGCTCTAAAAAGTAAACTAGCAAAATGTTTAATATTTTTGTAGAAAGGGTGGTATTTATGGCATGAGAACACAAGCAATTAGTAAAAACAATGTAATACGTGAGTTGTAACAAGTTACAAGACTCAGACACATATAAACGTAAATGATTGAACATGCACATGTGACGCTGACGTGAATGCATGTACCGGATCTTCAGATCCAGGTGCATTTTAACGAAGAAAGTGCCTCAGCTGCCAGTACTTGCCTCCGGGTGTCAGGGATGCATTGTGACTTCCCCTCTGTGCAACATGTTACGTAGGTTGTGGACCGCTGAGTGTGTCATGGAATTGAGAAACAATGCCCACAGTCTCGCCCTCGCAGTTTGGGTGTGGTAAGTTTCTTTCTGACCGACATATGTCAGGGGAAATTCGGTAAGTACAATCATTAAACTGTCCCTATTGCCTTACTAGAAAACGCATCAGAGGTTAAAGGAGAAACTGCGCTATGCAATTAGCTACGTTTTGGGGGAGGGAAAAAAAAAACCTCAACTCCTGGGGACAGAGAGGGGCAAAGAAGCAAGAAAGAATAAACCAGAGAAAAAAAAACATACAAAATACATTGTATTTCAGTAACTATGAAAGTTGTGAAATAATTTTACAAACTGAGATACCAATTATATTATCATTAATATAAGGAAACTGATTAATAAGGAATTATCTTAATTCTTTGACTGATTCTCATAATTTTGATGTTCTTTCTCAAAGTATCCCCGTTGAGTGCAATACACCTGTTCCAGCGTTTCTAGCAGCTAGAAACCATTTTTGACAGGTGATTCAAAAACGTCTCCTTCAGGACACCACTGTAGTATTTACCCAGTTAACAGTTGTGTGTGTTGGTATCACATGCTGGTAAACCATTGCTTCAATATCGAAAATTGAACTGACCATAAATTTCCCAACAGAAACATTTGCTTCTTTTGGTGTTGGTGATGACAGAGATTGCCACACAGAGCTTTGCTGTTTGCTTTCAGGATTGAAATGATGTAGCCAAGTTTCATCAGCAGCGATTGCCTTTGAAAGAAACTCCGCACCTTCCTGCAACGGCATCTTAACTATATGCAAACTTGCTAAGAACCTCCTTTGTTTAGGAATCAGCAGTCTTAGAACCCACCGTTCACAAACACGTCTCATGTGCAACTTTTCAGTTACCAAAGTGTGGATGGTATCCGGTGAAATTTTCAGAATTTTTTAAATTGTTGTTAATGTTATTGGGCGATGCTCTTTCACAATGATAGCAGCGGTGCTTCCATTAAATTACAAACTGGAGGCGGGCTCATATTCCTTTGAAACTCATTGCCTTCCTTCTTTAAACATTTTTAGTATCTTCGAGCTGTGCTATAGGGAAGTGCAAACTCTCCATAGGCCTTTTGAAGATTTGTTGAAACGAAAGCAGACTTTAAGAGCAGCATATAGAAATGCTACCTTAGGCGGAACTGAACATGTCTCAACTTGCATAGCTATCACAGGTGGGAAACTGGCGTGATAACATTGAAAGTGTTATCACGTGTACATTACACACTAAACTAACAATATATTGTAAAGATATATATTTTAACACGAGAAAGTATGGCTATAAAAATTAGGCTCGTTCTTTATTGACAACCCTCGCAGAAGAGAGTGAATATTTCCGTGAATAATATTCAAACTTCAAATATTGCTACTCTGTTATTTTCTCGGACATTGTGAGTGGTATGATACGCAGTTTGCTTCTCCTGTCAGTGGATTGTTCTCATTATTTTAATGAGATTATTGGCTGTCACTTTTCAACAGTCATTACAAAACGCAAATGTAATTGTATTCTTGGTAAAGTCCAAGAATTCTCCTCATTCTCCCATTTTATCTTATGAAGAACAATTAGTGACATGATGTTAGTTCCAAACTTAGGGTTATTTAAAAAAATATAATTTCTTTTGGTTTTCTCTTTTCTCCCTATATGTTCGGGCACCATACAATAAACACATTGTCTTACTTGTATATTTTATAATTATTTTATGATGGCTGTATTTTTATACATGTCTATAAATTATATAATATCCGTAATATTTTTCAGTATATCCGTAATTATGGTTAATAACCTATGTAAAACTTCATATATAACCGTATCCTTGTTCTTGAAGTGCGTTACTGTTTCGGAGTACCACCTGCTAGGAATAGATTGTGTGTCAAAAGGGGCGAAATTGTAAAATTACGTACTCATTAATAAATTAATAATTGAATGGGTAGTTGTTAAATCTATTGTTAATGTTACGAAATGACATTATACCGACGAAGTTATGAACACTTGTGCAACATTCCCAGCTTGTTTTTTCTTATATTCGACAATATAAATCTGCATTTTATTGAACGTTTTTGGTACTTCACTTTGATTGTAAAATATTTGCTTTTTGAAAAAGTACGACATGGTGCAGTTTGTTTACAGAAACGCTAGAGTATTTGGGACAATGTTTCTCAACTGCATGTCGAAGTAATAAAAAAAAAATTAATGATCTGTAGTCCTCGATTTATGAACGTTAAAGCCTTTGTTAGGACCTCTGTGTATGATCGCCATAATGTCTCAGGACTGACTTTCATATCGATAGGTATGGGGCTCATTGATAAATAGAATCGAAGGTGTATTTCCTTAACATAGGAATAATTATTTATCAATAAAACAGAATGAATATTTGTTGTTATTTAAAAAGAAAGAGGTCCATATAACTTTTTACATTTACTTTGAAACATTTGCCTATTTTGTAAAATAGAGTTTAATTAAAATGCTATCACTAATAAAGAATTAAATATCCTGTCGGCTAATTGCGATTAGTTAAAGTGGACTTATTAGCAAAGCGGCTATAGATGATATATAAATGTATATGAATTATTTTCAAAGTATAAATAAGGGGTCGATTAATTTGGTGCAAATTTAACGTCATATTTAAATAGTTGCGACATTTAATTATATAAAAGAGTTGTACACACGCAAACTTTAAAATTTAAAATCCCCCCAAAATATTTTAAGCACGTTTCAAAATGTTCAAAATCTATTTTCTCCTACAAATGTTGTGAGTTAAAATCGTTAATGCATGTTTTTGTACTATGATTAATGAAAGGGGGTATCTAGCTTTTTATTACACAAGACATTTGTTAAAATAAATAAGAATAAAAAAGATATGATGAAAACACAGAAAAAGCATTAGCTGCAATACAGGTTCAAGTATTTTTATATGCGTAAAAGGATAGGTTAAAAAAGTATTGTTTTACATCAAATAATGTCTGAAAAACAATTTATAATGAAACTTTGGTATTTGCTAAGCATACTATAAAGAATGTGTGTTGAAAAAATGAAGTTCCCAGTTCAAAAATTGCAGAAAATGAAAATATCACTCATTGATCGCTTTAATCTAGAAAACGTATTAATAACAACATTTCAAACATTCATGTTTTCACAGTGATCTCTAAACCGAGATAATTTTTTTTTTATCCGCGGATAAGTTGTTTGTGCCATTCTCTTTCAGTAGAAAGAGGTTTTCAGCAACTAAATTTTTCCATTACGGATATTTTTTATTTCTAGATCTTGATTCATACCGCTGTAAACAGTTGAAACATAAAAATCAAAAGTCATTCTGATCTACTTGTGACCAAAAAATGAGATACTTCTATAACCGATTTAGTTTTACTGTTTCCATGAAATGATATGGAATTTTCAAATTTGCATTTGCCATTTATGAGGACTAAGGAAAACCTGAAAAAAAAAAAACTCAGTCAGGGAGTACCGCCCTGCCGGGATTCGAACCCCAGACCTCCCGCGCATGAGTCCGAGCCTTAAGTACCTCGGCCACCCGTTGCGGTCAGACAGTAGTCTGTAATTGAGAACTGTTTATTATGTTCTCAACCTTAATTTCAATGTGATGTATTTTAAGGAGAAAAACTAACTGCAGTGTTTGACTTATACCTGAACCGTTTATTTTTACTCGCAAACACTTCATTCACCTATGCTTTTGAGATGTTTGTTGAATGGGAAGATGTTCATTTTTTCTCTGATAGCTTTATGCAAACCCAATACCCTACACGTACTGCGCATGATTTTGGTGGATTCCTTTGCATAGGGTCAGAAATGTCCAACAACTTCCCTTTATTAGTAGTGTCCCACTTCTTCATAGACCTATTTCAAGAAATATCTAGTAAAGTCTAAGCAATGCATTGCGATGATATGCAGACATTCGGGGGAAAAAATTAAGCTACTTTCTGCTGTAAATCTGCTTTTTGATGGTCTTATTAATAGAAGTTTTCACAAGAAAAATACGTTCCTCAATTGAAAAAGACATTTGAGTAAAAAAATACTTTAACGGAAACAGAAGTAACCCCTGTTTAACATCTGAACACTGAGCTTAACACAGTTTAATGTTACAGAACAATGGCACAGTCGAACACAGTAAAAAAGGCACCTAAATGAATACGAAAATGTAACCTTCGATACTTCGATGACAAACAAATGGACCACCATAGCCTAAGTACACAGTTACTTTCCAACCGCACTGTAGAAGCTAGTGTACGCCTTTTATTTTCCACATTCCAAATGCATGGACTATATTAGAATCCTCAAGTCATTTTAATGTTTTCTTTCTACATTTAAAGTCTTTGTAAAGTGGCCCAAGCACGCATTTGTTTTAAACCTCTAATCAAAAGGTATGTCGACAGAGAAGGAAGAAATGATGTTGCAGATCCTAAGAGCAACCCATGACGACAGATGGTGAGGTAGGCTGTCATTACGTACATTCCAGGTGCATGACCATAGAAAACTGCACGCCATGCATCGTACATTGACATCTGGGTACGTATGAGGTAGGCGAACCGGAGGAATGTTGATCACCTCCACCCAATTTCTGGCACATCGTTTGGCTGCATTGTTAATGATCACAATAATTACGCTAGGGAGTGTGCATATGACTGAATAATAAAAACAGAAAGTAGTTGATTATAATATCAATTTGCAGTACTTAGTAACGTATATCTTATGATGACCTTCCTTTGCATATTTCTTCATGCATAAGAGATCATTTGCTTGTAGCAGATGTTTATACATGAGTTATACTGTATATATTTTTAAAATAGTTAACACTGTTCTATTTTTTTTTTTCATGGCCTATAGGGCATAATTTGAAAGTATTTTCAGTTAATTGCGATGTGATAGTGTGGTATTTTGCATGACTGGATGATGTTATGCATTAGATTGGATTGTTAGGGACAGAGAAGGATATTTTCTATTTCAGACTTTTTCAAGGACTGGCTATTTGTGTGCATGCTTCTAGAGGGTGCACCTTCGGGAGGAGGATATGAGGCAAAGGAGGGACCGTCGACCAGGATCCACAGGCTGTTAGGAAGGACATAAATGAAGTCCTTAACATTGTTTTTAGATAAAACCCCTGAGGCCGGCGGAGGCCCCTTACAAGGAGTTCATCCCCTCAGAAGGGCCCCTTCCAGACTTCGTAGCGGAAATCTTTAAGCCACCGTCACATCGCACCAGCTCTCCCACACCCCAACATTCCCCATTTTCCGTTCTCTCATTTCTTCATGTTCATTTTACCTTAATGATTGGTAGCCATTCCGGCAGATATATCTGTCGATTATGCTGGATGCTTTTTTATTCATCTGTGCAGCCCTGAACTGACCTCTCACATTATCTTGAGGACTCTTGGTTGTGAACTCTGACACTTAAGTCCAGAAATGGGCTGAGTCCTTCCTAGACAGGTGTCTGCCGGAGGTGCAAAGATGACTGGCTGATGAAGCTTCTGATACTAGAAGGTTCATTCATTCACAAATGCGAGGGCAAGCTATTCAAGTATCTGCAGCAATCCTTTCTTTATCATTTTCGTCTATTCAAATTATCCAATAACATCTTTATGTCCTGCCATACAAATGTCATTGCTGTAACGATCAAATTACTTGCAATATATTTCTTGATAATTTGCACATGTAGAGATAACTTCCGTTAAGGTGTTCTAGGAAGCCACGTAAATAAAACTCTCAGTCACTGACAAGACTGCTTTGTCAGTTCACTGTATTTTCATAACGTTTTTGATGGAGGTACTTAGGCAAGTAGAAACCAGTTCTGCAGGAGAGAATTCGCTGAGGAAAATCATTAAATTGGAAGAATCTAAGAACAAGGGTATGGATTATTATTTCCTCTATTTGAATACTTGACATGCATTTTATTGGCATTTTTCTGTCGTAACCAGACGTGTAAAGAAGCTGTTACTGCAGTGGTTGAACAAATAAGTCACCGTTGTCATCACTTGCTTCAGAATCTTCGTCTTCAGAGAGCTTGTGTCGGGTTCTAAATTTATTACAACAGTATCGTGCGTTATTTGAATTGTACAGTTATACAGCGAGCTCTTTATCCATAATTCTTTTCCCTTCCATTTCTATGTAATTGTTAACTGCAGCTAAACGGTACGGTATGTTACTGAAACTACACAGAAAGGGACGGTAAGTAGTTTAATGAAGCATTAAGAACTCATTTCAAGAGTATTTGATGTGTATGCATAGAAAATGGACTGGGAGATTAAGCTCACATAGAAATAGATTTAAGGATTAGCACTGGAACATTACTTACAATTAGGACAGTTAATGTCCTTCAAGGACAAGACGGAAAAAGAGATAAACAGAAGAATATCCTTAACACGGAAGGCTTTCTGTTCCATTCAGTTTATACTCTCCGACGGGAAAACATAAAACTTAAATTCAAAACACCAGAAACCTGCATTTACGCGTAATGTTATACGGGTGACAGACCTAGTCGATTACAAACAGTTGAATGCACTACAAATAAGCCAAAGGATACTGGAACGCGGGATATTAGAAGTAACAAACTATAAGGAACAAAATCTCCAAATAATATCAACATTAACATCGTAGAAACACCCGCAGACTGAAGTGAAAATACAGGAAGACAGATGGACGTATAAGACACGCGCTTAGGCAAACGACACAGAGGGAGACCAAGACGTAGATGTGAAGACTTCTGCGTAATGCGGGCAGGTCCATGATGTGCAGAATAGCAAGAAGCAGGAATACATGGAAAACCTTTCAACTTTGAAAAGAGTGAAATGTGATGAACAAAATTGTAACAAATGTGACATACAGGGTAATGCTACTGTACACAACCCTAAGTCGGTCCTGGTGGTGTAGTGGTTACCATACTTGCCTCCTAAACCCAAGATCGCGGGTTCAAACTCGGACAGGATCGATGAATTTTTTTCGGGCGTAAAAATCCTAAGTATGACTTCCTTCAGAAGGGAAGTAAGGCCGTTGGTCTAGCGTTATACATTTACGGCACGAAAAAGAACATCAAGCCTAAAAGAAGAGGCCTCTGAGCAAAATTTGTCGGTCGTTTCACGCCCTGAATAGAATGGGACGCTGATGACCTGAGATGTTAAAGAGCGTCCGTAAATAAACCAAATCAACAACACAACCCTAATGCGAATTAGCTCATCGCATTAGCGAATAAGAGATTCCCTCTTGTAAGAGGCCTTGCCCTTCTGAGGGACATTCGGGCTTCTTTCTTCTTTTTCTTCTTCTTATTATTATAATGGAACATTAACGTTTTTTAATATTGTCTGTAACTAAATTTAAAAAGCACTTACATTTTTAAACAATGTCATTTTAAAAATGAAAATATTGTATATCATTACAAAGTTATTTTCGTATTATATTTAACATACATTAATTTTTCTATTATGTCTCCGTTTATTCTGCACGAAAGGACATACTTTGGCGCTGCAGTTTAAGGTATTTTTGTTACATAAGATATTATATAAATAAAAGAAAAAGGTTATGCACATTATATGCTACTCAAGAATGCTCTTAATATATTACCTGTCTAAAAGATATAGGTGAAATAAAATCTTATTTTACCTGTATCTGAAAACATGATTTTATATTTATTTACGGAGATCACCTCAATTAGCTCCTGGACAGGCAATTGACTCGGGCTTTGGCTTGGGTATAAATTCTCTCGAACTACTGGGGAAGGTTAAACAACCAAAGAAGGGGAGGGGAAAGGGGCGGGGGAAGAATTCGACTATGTGAATATTCTATATTTGGCCAAAGATGGGCATGAACGGTTTTATCTCACTATTGTAATTGTTTACAAGTTGGAGAGTTCAAAAGATGGCATGGTAAACAGTAATGCTGTCAACGCTTTGCTTCTGAATCGATGCTCTTGGGGCTGTATCGCTCCATAAGAAGGCAAGATCCAGAAGCAGACCGAATCGTAACTACTTGATGGTCGTTTGCCGTTTCGTCGCGGTCCGTACCGTATCTAAACAAGTTGCACGTTAAGTGGATTGTTGGTCATTGCCTTCTCTGCAACAGAAACCAGCTCAATCTCGGTGGTCAACAAAACATCTCGATCACACTGGAGAAAGTTGTTTCCTTCGCGTTTGTTCGAGCTGATTGCTTCTGCGCCGAGCAGTATCTATCAATTGGTTTTTTGCACGTGATGTTTTTGGGTTAAAAGATGTTTAATTGTGCTATGTTAATTCATCTATCAAGAAGCATTCGGGCAGAGATAGCGTCTACAGTCACTGTGCCGTCCATTTGAACTTTAGTGCAAGCTCCTTAAACAGCACTAGAATTTCAACAGTGCGATTTTAATAGTATATTTTAATATGAAGTGAAGCCAACCCCCATATATAGCTGTGCAAATGTCTCGATCATATGTGATAAACTCTGTTAAAAGCAATTATCAATCGAGTTTTCTCAGGGAAATGCCAAGTTCTTGCCGATCATTCTAAGTTCCCCTCCCCTTTCTATATATTATTCGTGGTGGTTTGGATTCAAAGAACATTTTACAGTTATTATAAGAGACAATAAATCTGAACAATGCTCGAGGTTACATATGATCAGTAATCAATAGTGCAAGCATACTATACAGTTCAAGCAATAAACGTTACGATTAGGCCTTTAAACCTGTTCGTCCCCACATATTTACTCCATATTCAACTTGAATTTTTTATTCCATCTGTACCTAAGACGGCCCCCCCTCCTTTTATATTGTATTTTAGATACTGTATTTGATTCTGACTTATTTATATGTTCATATTAATTTGGTATGAGAATATTTTGTTTCTAATATGCTATTAAATTTCAGATCTTGTCAGATGTCTTCTTTTCATTTGTGATTTAGAAGGGTCTCAGAAGTGTCATGTCTGTTGCTTCATTGATTGCTAGTGTCCATATTTCTCATCCTAAGCTTAAAGATGAAACTTGCATATCCTCGTAAAAATTTAAAACTATATTTCTCCCAAATTTTCCAATCAATTTCCTTTTTATTATATTATTATGCTGAAATTTCGAATGTTTTACATCAAGATATTTTGAATATTCGCATGTTACTGTGCAGCCAAGATATTGTGGTTTTTCTTCTTAGTGGCTCTGAAATCACAATACCTTTCTTCTGATATCTGATGTCATGTTATGTTTTGTTATGTACTTTAAAAACTGCTTGCTGTAAATTCTCCTGTGAATCAGCCAGAACGTATAAGCTATTCTTTTTAATCATTTCAGCAATTTAACCAGGAATAATATTGGAGATATGTTCTTTATAGTTTAAAACCCATGCAAAAATATCGAAGTTTGTGATTAAAAAATTAAGAAACTGTTTCAGTTTGGTTGCCAGTAATATTTAATCAGAAATATATTAGTTTGTGTCATTTAATAGCTTATTTACCTGAAATATTATTAGGCATTTATATACAAATGTTATTTAATATAACTATGAATATCGTGCAAATTATTTAACGTTTTGGTTTTAAGGACACTTTGTAATTTATCTTTATTAAGGAAGCATGCAAGAAAATAGGAAAATACTGAACATAGTAACTGTTTCCAAGTCTTACAAATTGGCGAACAGCTGCTTTGGTTTTACAGAAAATCCCAAAAATGCTGCTAATTTTAATTATGAATGCTGTGTATAGGATTTCACACACACATAAAAAAAAAAACGCATCGGTACTAGTTCATTGCTGTGTAGACAAGTCCTTCGAATTACCCCATTCTCCTAAATGATAGACAGCCAAACGAACATTTACTTCGATTTCCCTTGTCTGTTGCATTGCTCTGCAAAAATTCGAAAATAACGAATAAACGTGCAGAAGCGTTCATGTCCAGGAACAAGAATACATAAATAGAACCTTTTCAATCTTATAAGATTATGAGAGATAAGAATGATCATAAACTTTGATGTATTCAGGTAGCAAACGTTGGCCCTAGAAGCATTCCATGTTCAAAATATAAAAAACAGCAAGACTGCAAACAGTGGACATTGAAGCCCCATTACTCGTATCTACTTAAAAAAAGGAGAATTTGATGAAATTTTGTATCAAAATATAACACAAAATTAAAAACTGTAACGAACACACCTATGGAAAGAGTCTAAATAATACTTTTCATACATTCACATGATATATCATATTAGCCAAATTTTAAGTAAAACTGGTGCTGTTGAAATGTTGTACATAAAATCAATAAAATAAGTATAATGTGCTAAATATCTTAAGTTTAGAGAGAGAGGAACACATACACAGAGGGATACTGAAATACGAACCAACTGCTGTCAAAATTTCCACCTGTAATTCACTTTAATGCAAGGTCAGCCCGAAACTAAAGTAGATGCAAAACTTAATGGCATATGAAGGTGAGGCATACTATAGGCTGCGTAATCTCCGCCCTCTATGTTGTCATTTATGGTGCATGTTGTCATTTATGGTGCATGCTTGTTACTTTAATAATTGAGAGGGCTGCATTTCTGTTTTATGTTTGAGAAAAATATTTCAAATACAAATGCGGAAACATTATAATTAGAAAGGACTTACCATTCGAAACATGTCTGTATGTATCTGTTTATGTTTAGTTAGTGAGATCTGCAGTAGGATCGATCTCGGGTTGTAGCGCGATAGAAGAAGAAAGAAAAGTTAGTGGGATATTCGTCGTGAATTTACATTGGGTTCTCGCTACTCAGAAATAAACGAAGCTAATAACTAATCAAAGAGGGTGATGTAAAGTATTATTAAGATCCATATTGTCACGATCTAACTCCTTTGCTCATAAATATTAAGTTTTAACACATCTCGTGCTTTACGATGTTCATCTAAATGAAACCCAACTTGGCTATAAATATGAAACGGAATTTGTTAAATCAAACCTCTTTTTCCGCAGATCACATTATTAGATTTATTACTTTCTTCCAGGTTATCAAGAGTGAGTGTTAACAATTTATACATACCTGATTTTACAATATTGACTTCAGTTGGACATATTTCTGTGCTGAGGAAAAGTGTGACACACAATAGGTGCTGCCTGTTTGATGGACTATGCAAGCGTCCCCATGATTTGCTTCATAAGTCGGGGGAACTCCCAACCCCAGTCAGGTTAAAGCACAAGACCGCTTCTGGAAATTTCTGACAACCAATCGCCACCTAAAGACACTCTCCTTAACAGACTTTCTCTCAAAATATACAACATTCTAAATAATGCGTATGCTGCAACATGTAAAGAGAACAGTCCTGCATTACTGTAGAAATGTAGATAAACAATGTGTTAGTGAATTCGCTTGTGCTTAAACGTCACAAGAAGCTAGTACATATGCTTTCTCTATTGACTTTGATTGTATTGTTAGGATAGGAGGAGGATATTTGGGTACTTTAACCTTGCTCAATGGCTGGCAGTGTGTGCCTACGCCTCCTGTACGCCACCTCAGGAAGGAAAGGAGTTACAGAGTGGCCAAAGTCCATGGGCGGTGAGATACAAACGCAGACGAGTCCCTAATAATATTTCCATTCAGAACAACCCAACGCCGCCGGAGATCCCTCAATAAGAACTATAAGAAGTTCGAGCCCTTCGAATGGGTCGCTTCCATATCTGACGTCAGGGCAGATACTTTTCCAAAGCGCAAGCACCAGCACACCTTGCATTTTTCACCCTGTTGCAGAGCTAACACAAATAATATGGAATAGGAGAGCGGAAAATTCGTGGAAAGGAAACATCCACCCCAGCATTCGCCTGAGCAACCAGGAAAAACCGCCGGTTTCAATAAAATAAAACCCGGGATTTTCGAATGCGAACCTCAAACGCTATCACGTGAGACACATAAATCTAAGTTTTAGTTTTACACAGCCAGAGTAGGAAAATGAGTATAATTAGTATAAATTAAATCTAATATGGAATAATATTATCCTGAGTATAGAGTAACTGCTGTATCTTTTTCTCTGTATTCAAGAATTGGTCAATGAGATTTGCTCTGAAGTGTAGAGTTCCTGTCCGCACACACCCACTTGGTTTGGTAACGCCACTAAGTGAAAGTAATGGCTAATCTTCATATACCATTAACTTTTGTGTCCAGTAATGCTGCAAATAGCAACAGCAGCAGGCCTTGCGTCGTACTTCAGTATAATATCACAGATCCAAGCAAGTCACGAGACAAAAGGAAGCAATGCAAAGCAAGAAGGTATTCATTTACACAATCACAAACAATTCATGAATATATGCCATTTTCATTTGCAGAAATTAATTCTTATTATTTTGTATTATTTTAAATTCTAGATACGCTAAGAATCTTTGCCTTTACTTTTGTTTGCTTCTTGAAATTTCTCTTTTTATTATCCCTTTCTCTTTCAATGAACTTCAGCTCGTTACCTATTATTGTAACAAGTGTCTTTAACTCGGAGACTTAATTAGTTTAATAATCCTACTTGCAGCATTTGCTCCTTTCACTTGAGCTTCTGAATTTCTTCTTCTTCTTCAATCTCTATTAAATACGTTCATTTCTCTTGAAGTAATGCCTGTATATGAATCTGTGTTAATAAATTTGACACAGATTTACTAAAAGCAGCTGAGAATGTTCAGGTCCTTCACTTATTAATGTTGGATCTGTAACTACTTACTTGCTAGAGAGTATAACTGACATCGCATGTGAAAAAATACATCCGGAGGATATTTGAAGGCATTCAAGTAGACGTAAATATGTGGTTTGGAAAAATCAAGAAAGATAACTTTCATGTGTACATTTTATATCTTCTGAGGATCTTGTAAAATACAATACTGAACATAATTCGGGAAATGACTTCATAGAAAAGGGTAAGCCTTATCCTAATGTAAGCCTTTTTAACAAAAATTGTAAAGAAAAGTATGGGTAAAGTATGGTTACATGAATACCATGAGAAAACTCGGTAATTGTCAATATAGAGAAGATGACCTTTATAGAAACATAGGGGTATGTACCACCAAACACTCCAACAAAGGAAGTAGCTGAAAGGAATGAGTGTCAAAAGTCAGACCAACCCAATGGAGATATCCCTCGCAAGTGACTTTGATTGATTGATACGCCAAACAAGAGAAAATGTATTAGGTCATGCACAAGTTCATAGCGTTTTGTTTATTCGTCACATCATTGCTTTGCTAAGACATTGTTATTTGGGTATTGTGCTTGTGCCTTGAAATAAGTTTGCGCTATTTGTGAGCTAAAGAAGATGGGGTGTCAACTAGAAAGATACGAACACTTCCGACATATAATTTTTTATTTTAATAGAGGAATAAAGATAGTGTAGGCTTCTCGAAGCATTTTCGCATTTATGGGAGAATGGCATTAGGAGAAAGCACAGCGAAAAAATAATTCTTCACAGAAAGACACTTTGACGTAAGCGATTCTCCTCATTCAGAAGGTCATTGGACTTTCTGAACCCTTTATTCCATGATTATCACTGCAGTTAACCGGAGAATTATCAAGTGTGATTGTGATCAATCATTTTGCGACATTTTCATTTTATGAGCTAAGTTAAACAATTCGGTGTACCGCACGCTTTAAGTGAAAACAGCAAAAAGTCCGTCACACAGGAGCTGCGTAAACTAAGCGAACGGCTCACCCAGTAGAATAATTTTAAAAAAGAAAATAAAATGCAAATCATGGCCTTATTTAATTATAATTCTTGTAATCGGTATCACAAAAGAGAAACTACATTTTAGAATAATAATAATAATAATAATAATAATTATTATTATTATTATTATTATTATTATTATTATTGAGAATAAACCAAAAAATTAATGGTATACTATTAATTAAAAGAAATAGATTATCACTGATAGACAAAACTATATATTTTGTTGGTATTTGAAACATTTTTAAATGTAACCATGTTTATGAACTAAGCCCTTGATATCATTTTCACATAGAGAAAAATAACAGAAAGTTTCAAGTTACATTCTGTATTTAAGATGATGTTCGTATGTTTCAATAAAACAGAAACATAATATTGTTTATTTAGCTTGAAACTATGAAGTTTCACCGATTTTCATTGGCTTTGAAATTTAATTTAAATGTTATTGTAGTAAAAACATGTAACACAAAAATGTTCTGACGGTTAATACAGAGTGCGCTTATAAGCAAATAAAATTCTCAAACACATATTAGATTAATATTTCATATATACTATCTTCACGACGATGCTTTAAATATAAAACACATACATTCCTATAAATGCAGTTTATGTAATGAAATAATTATTTTTTTTATTTTAAAACTAGAGAGAAAATTAAACGTAATAGCCCGTTTTAAATGTCAGTTTTTCAAGTATACCTAATTGTACAATTTTTCTAAATTTCAGAAACAATTTTTCTCATTTATTTAAATGGTATATACCGAATTTTGTTGTAAAGAAACAAATATTGGTGCCGCTAGAGCCATTTTTATTTGCTGGGTTTCAGATAACCCCCCACTCCTAATGATCCGAATACCATGATTATCAGGAACTGTATTTTTTATTTGATTTAAATGGTTTATGCCGAGTTTATTATGAAAAACCAATTATTAGTGCTGCTAGAGCAATTTTTAATTTTGAGTTTCAGGTAAACCCCTCCCTGCTCTCTAATAGTACGATTTCACCAATTTTCAGAAACAGTTTTTTTTTTTTTTTTTTTTTTTTTTTTAAATTTTATTTCAATGACCTATACCGATTACCTTTAAAAAATTTAAATTGTGGCCGCTAAAACGATTTTTACAACATTTGTAAAAGTTTCGCTTTAGGTTAACCCCGACCCCCAATGATCCAATTTTACTACTTAATGTACTCTATGAAACGTTTTTAATTGATGGTCATGTACCAAGTTTCGTTGAGATAAAACAAAAAATTTCGTTAATGGTATATTTCCATCGTCATTGTCCATTGTCTTTTTCAGTGTGAATAGTGTTTAAGACCAGTTTTTACCATTAAAGCACCACAGGCGGTGGACACTGATGATACATGAGATGAAATCATATATTGGGAAAGGATTTTTTAAAGAAGGGAACGTTTCAAGCCTAAGTTTAGGATACCCCCCGGCATTTGCCATTTATGAGGACAGAAAAACTTGGAAAAAACCTCAAGTCAGGAAGGACAGTCTTGGCCGGATTCGAACCCCAGACCTCCCGCTCACAAGTCCGCGCCTTAACGACCTCGACCACCCGTGACTGTTCAGTGCCTGGTAGGTAGAGTCGATGGAGATTTGAAGAACATTTTCAAAAACAATTTGTGGGCATAATCGCAATTCCTTTGGAATTCGCTAAAATCGCCTGGTGGCCATTTGTGCACCACTTGCTTGCTCATCATTGGTTAGCTTGTGAACAACATTGACCATTTCTATCCAAGATTACCTTTGGGAGAGAGTCATAGACAATAGAGCGGAATATATTGCCTACGGAGTAATTTCTGCATGCTATTCATCTCAAATATCATAAAACGCTATGAACTTATGCATCAACCTGACGTGCTCATCTATAAAATGGAAGACAATTTCAAACTGACGAGTAAAAAATGAAGACAATAATTTGAACAATAATTGCGAAGGATTCGAACTCGTGACTATGTAATTCCTTGCACGCTATGGTACCTTATTATTTTAGGAACATTATTTACGTCTCGGTCGGTGGCAGCTGGAGGAATTCTGTTGCAGCTGTACATACCGTGTTGTTGCTTTCAGAGTCGCGTGCGTGAAATTGGTGAAGGGAATAAAACCAAGCAAAACAAGAGGCAGTTCAACGGCATCTTCTCACATGGGATTCAGAAAGACTGCCTTCTTGCAGTTATAGTTGGTTGGTATTATGAGTACATATGCTTAGAATCGTTCCTGAATTTAGATTTTCATATAGTCTTCCAGAAGTTTGGACCTACTATTCCGAATGGATAAATTAAGATTTTGGAATATAAAATTGATAAATATCGACTAAGAATAAGCAAATCTGTATTGTGTATCAGGGTATCTATCAAGGAGTAGGAAAAAAGTTAATGTGAAAAAATTGCAAATTTTAACAGAGGGACATAATTTACATCTATGGTTCCAAACTTTTTCGACTCATGAAGCCCTTTCATAAAGTTCTAAGCAGAACGAAACCCTGTAATTTCATGGTGAACAACCTTAAATTAACTTAAGTTCCTGCAGTTACGGTAAATAGGCCTGTCTTAGGGCTTTCCTTGAGCAATGTTTGAAATATTGAAACTACTTAAGTTTAAATAATTATACATTTATTTTACATTTAAAACGTTAAACCTGAAATTAAATAGGCAAATTAATAATGCAATAGCACATTTACCTGTCTTTAAAATCACATACACATATTTCACAAATTTCATCTAAACGAAACAGTGAGAGCTATTTTTTAATCTTATTGAAATATTAATATTAAGTTACACAGTTACGGATATTTTCATTATTTTAAATTTCTCCCCTAACCTACAAGTCTTCGTTCTTAAAATTAAAAGAAGTGTGTGTTTCTTTTACGTACTTTCATTAAACGTTAAAACTTTCGCTGCAAATACACGAATAAACAATTTTAGAAAGTAATAACGGTAATAAATATTAATACCATTTATGTAATGCAACTGGTGCAAACCGCCGCAATCTGACATTCATCGCGCAACAAAACGGTACTCTGTGGCAGCGGTCACATTTCCCATCCCCCGCGAACCTCCCATCCTAAACACTCCCTGTTAGTGTGAGTCCAGTAGCTACAAGAGGAAGGCACGGTTGCCGAACGTCTCTTTTTTCCAAATCATTTTTCTACAAATCCATTAAAAAACGAAGAAAAATGTTCAGAGCCCTTTCCAGCCGGTATAGACTAGGATATTTTTATGTTTTCAAAAAAATATAGTTCGAAAGTTTCATCAGTACCGCTAAGATTTAATTCTCATAAAATAGGATGATTTGCGTTGCTATCAAATCAGTGATTTAAGAATGAGGGAAATACTACTTCTTCCTCTGCGTGACTGTACCTGTGCTTCATGAAGGATACGGAAGATTCAAGGATTCTCTCTCCTTACTGTTATTCTGATCTATCGATGGGATAATCGAATTGAAAATTTCAGATTATTCAATTATTTTGTGTCATTCTATTCGTTTGTTTGAAAAACAATTCGGTTATATAATAAACCGTTTTTTGCAATATGAAGGCAAACGAACTGGATGAAAGTAACGATTATTCTTTAAAATAAAAATGTGTATTGTAATAACGTACACACGATATGTAAGTATTTTAGCTTTTTCACTTATTTCATAATTTGAAAATCAACAATATAATGTGCCCGATAGAATAAGAAATGTGAAAATCATATTTCTAGCTTAACTGATTGAGGAGATATTAACATTTCTTAATGGTAGCGATTCTACCTGACACACACTGTACGAACGTTTATTCCGTATTAGTTATGTGCGTATTATGATACAAATATTTATTAAACAGATATATATATATATATATATATATATATATATATATATATATCGTAGCAAAAAAAACTCCCATATTTGGGGTGATTAAAAATTTAAAAATCTAATATTTTTTTCTACATATTGCGTGCATTAAGTTCAAGGCTATGATTTATATCTATCACAAACATAGTAATATTTTACTTATCTTTATCAAATACATTGTAATAATTATACAATTTTGTTTTACATATTTTTCCACATTTTTTGGGGTTTATGGAAATTTATTATTCCACGTTTAATAATTTTAATGCAATGTTTATACATAATGTTTATTATCAGTAGCTGTTTATTTGTTTGTTTTTTACATTTAGTCGTACTCCACGCCTCGCGTTGTCCTGCTTTTCGTAATTTATCGAGGCTTAAACTCAAGACAGCAAACTTCCGCGTGCCATTTCCAAAAAGTTCTATTGCACCTTTTGTTGCTACTTCCGATTTTGTGAACTTCTCGAAGTCTCTTTTCCCGCACGTTGCTGTTCGCTTTTGGCGGCCGCGACAATGGATCCGACAATGCGATCACCCTTTGTTATATTATTTTTCTTTTTCATTGACATGTATTTCCTCACCAAAGCAATACTGCTTCCAGTCGGCGACTTCTTTTTAAAATATGTTCTTAATAAATGGGAGTTAAAAGTTAAAACAAAAAATTGAATGGTCGAATTGTTCAAATAATTTATTTTATATTAATAAGAGTTTCATTGTTGTCTCTGAACACACTGCTATTTTACTCGATTGCATATTCTCATACGTAAGGCCACGATAATTTTATTCGATTATACAAATAATCAAAGGATTATCATTCCATAAAAAAATCAATGGATTACCCCATAGCTATTCTAACCATGTGGCCTAAGTCCCAAGTTCAGATAGCTTTATGTCAGTCGACAAATCCATAGTCCATTAGCGACGCAGCACTGATAAGCACTTGCAAGCAATGCATATGTTTAAATGTAATATATCTTCAAATAAGAAAAAACTAATCATTAAAACTATATTTTCCGCCTGCATACATCCAGGAGAGTGTAAAGAATGTGCGATAACAAATAAGCAACATCCCTTATACTCCGTTTGTTCTCCGTCACTTCTTATTTTGACTTCCTGACCTCTTTGCGCAGGATTCCCAATTAGTAAGAAATTGCATGTCCGCTTTTGGAATCAAACCCGTAACTTAAGAACTGCCAGTGCAGAACATCTACTGCTTCCGCAGAAGTCTCGTGGTCAGTGATCTGTAATACAGCACTGAAAGATGAAACAGAACTCGTGTTATAACTCTGATAGATAGCTTTCAGGAAAAAATATGTGTCTGTAATACAGCACTGAAAGATTAAACAGAACTCGTGTTATAACTCTGTTAGATAGCTTTCAGGAAAGTATGTGTTTTGGGAAACAAGCAAATTACTTGGAGCCGTATCAAAGCTGTGACATCAGGATAGTGTTACAGTCTTGTTTGATTTCCATAAAATGAAACATGCAATTACATAGGTTCAAGTTTGGTTTATCGCCACAGCTGGCAACGTAGAGGACTGTATGGAAATATCTATTGAGATCTATCAATCTTGACAACTACTGCTCCAGCCACAAGATAAGAAGTTAAGCATTCTTCTGACCAATAGGCAGTGTCCTCTAGGACAACGATATGGGCTATAAAAAGAAAGACGTGAGGCATAAAGTGTCCGAGAAATGAAATTTCTAGCTTTAGTAGGGGGGCATAAAGGAAGCGCGGAAGTAACAAAATCAAGAATTTAGATGGAGTCAATAAAAATAAAATAAAAGAGCTATTCATAATCCATTATACTATATTCGCTTTATTGAACTTCCATTTACACTCACACTAAGGTAAATACAAAGAACGAACTGTCTGCACTAACCCACAAGCAAGTATGTTTTAACAATTTCACAGGGGTCAAACCCATCCCACCGAGGTGCGAGTATATGTAATTATCGCTTGTGTCCAAGAGATACCTGGTAACTTTCCATCGTTGCTCTGTTACTTTAGTGCATCAGCGATTGAGCAGAAATTTCTCATATTATTAAGAATATTGGAAGGTGTCTTAGTTAATAAATAAAAAATAACAACGAATAGTTATTCTCACATCTCTTTCTCTGTTAGCAGTAAACATGCCCTGAAAGAAACTGCAGAGACGTTACATCGCTGTTTTCGTGCTCGAACTTTATACGCCTTTCCAATGTAATTTAAATAAGCAGCGGATAATTATAAACTCAGTTCCAAGGAAAAAGGCAACTAAGGATTGTCCTTACTATATAACTGCAGCAGAATGAATTGCAAGGGAAGAGACAACAGCCAGAGTCAGCGAGAAGAGACCCTCGCAGACTACGCACTGGATGTCACCTCCAGCATCTCACTCATTCCTGGCAGAAGGACCTCCATATGTCTCTTTTGAAGGTGGAAGAATTCCTCACCACAAACTCAGATCGGATCCAAAGCGACATCAACCAGCTCCAAGCACTCATCTCCTCCACCACAATCCCTAGCCCTAAACCTAGGAAATCTAAATAAAATCTGGAGATTAATCCCCCATCCCGAAAACGGCCATTTTCTCCTCGAGCCAGCGGAAGACCACCGGAGCATGATCTGAGGCTCAGACCCAGGTTAGGCAGCTCTGAGACCGAACGGAAGCTGGATGGGTGACAAGTCCACCGAAGAAATCTACAACATCCTGAGAACATGAACATATCCTGGCAAGCAAAGCGGAGTTATGGCGTGGAGTTAACCCATACTGTTTCTGGCTTCTTCTAGCAAGGGAGGAAGGGAAACAAGAACGTGAGCTTCCGATTGTAGATTTGCTGTGCCCCAATATCAACAGGCTCAAAACCTCACTTTGTCACTCATACATATCAGGTTTTTTCATCCCTTAATGTTTAAGCATTTTTGCTGCATATTTCATACTTGCACATTAGCTGAGATATTTGTGCTGGAACCTTATCAGCCTGTAAATTACCTACAGTTCAGTATATTTTCTTTTTAATTTAAATAACATTTGAAATGTACGAAATTTTAATTAAAATTTTTCAAAAAATTCCTTTCGTTTATCCCAGATAGTTGAATTATGCTACTCTGTATAAAACAAAACTGAATCACACGAACATAGGACTTTTACAAACTTTGTTTTCTTTTAATGCGTTGATTTTTTGTCATTCTCTCCTTATAGTTTTAAGTATAAGAAAATGGTCATGTAAGAACATACTTTATTCGTAGCTGTAGTGTTTGTAGAAGAAATTCAGGCAGTTTACATAACATCTTGGGATTAATTGAATATAAATCGTTTCTTGGCTGATTTAATACGAGCATTAATCAAATATAACATATTTTATAATTTATTGCAACCAAAATAAATATAAATGGAATACATCTAATTTTTTTCCATTTACAAATACATTTTTCTAGGATGTATGAAAATTCTTAATATCAGTATCGAAGAAAGAGTATGGTTTCACACCTTTGTTCCTCTCAAATTGCCTATTCTAATAATTCTTTTAACAAGGCAAACTTGTAATCGCAAGCCGAAGTTGCGGAATAGCATTTCAATGTGGATTGAAATGGATTTCCTGAAGTTTTCCCTTGTCTAAGCAGCTTTATGGGGATGGGCATTGTCTTGGAGGAGAAGAACTTCTCGAATTGGTTGTTGACGTCTTTTTGCTTCAACCAGAAGCTGGCGGTAATAAGCTGCATCGATTGTTAAACGCTCATGAAGAAACTCGATAAACAAAATGCCTTGGGAGTAACAGAAAATCATCAAGAAAATCTTTGCAGCCGACAGACAGGGCAGAATCCCCACATTTCCTACACTCCATGCACGCTTGCTTCGACTGAAGGGTTATAGCATTCGATGCAGAAACATTTTTATTTGGTCTTTTGACACATTCCCACACAGGCAGCCTTTTAATCCTCGGTGAGAATTCGAGGAACCCACTTTGCCGATACTTTCTCGCAATCCAAGTTATCTGAAATGTACATTGAACACTTCTGTGATTTATCCCCTCTTCAGAAACGAATTCAGTAATCGTCAAACGTCGGTCATACTCAAAAATATCGCGGAAAGTCAAAATATTTGTTTTCGTCATGCTCGTCAGATGTCGACGTTGGTGATTTTAAAATTATTTTGTCAACAATACGCTTGTGTCTTAGACAGTGTCTCATCTCCAAATTGTGCCGTTAATCTTTGTAAAATTTTGGCAGGTTTTATGCCGTTCCGTACCAAAAGCTTAAAAATCCGACGAGTGCACCTCATGCTCGAACAGGATGCTACTGACACTCGAAACAGTTTGCCTGATGAACCAGTTTCTCCCCACTCCTGAAACTCTTAATCATGACGCTTCAAAGGTGTGTCCCGCTACATACTACACACCAATTGAAAAAAGAAATCGTTTTATATTTGATTAACTTGTATTAGACATGCTAATAAAGATATGCCTTGTATGTACAGTAAACTTTTAAGGTATTTTCAACCTTTTCGTTTCAAATTTCATCGCTACTTCTTTTATTTGGAGTTGAATGTACATAATATTAACTGAAAGCCTATAAGCATTCAGAGAAGCGGCAAATATTGAAGGAAGCTGGTTCAAATGAAGATCCTGAACTGTTTGGCATTATGGAAGTAAGTTGACAAGTGCACAAAAGACTTAAGTTAATAAAAAGTAAATGACTAAGGTTTTCATTGTCAACAGTAGCTGTTGTTGTATATAACGCTTTCTGAAGTAAAACGCAAGTTCCACCCATAACTAAAAGAAAAAGTCTTATATATCCCTTTTTTACAGACTATGGATTTTATGAATAGGCGTCACCTGACGGTTCTCAGCTTTTGATCCTGTGTCGACAGCCAGATTCATCTTCTACCAACGTGATGGCTGGCCTTCCTCAATTCTAACATAAACGCACATACCCTCTCTCTCTGCAGACAGCTCGGTTCCCACAGCTGTTGGGTTGGCTGTCGTTCAACAATTTTCGGAAACTATTTCGTGTAAACTCTATAGAGGTTTACCAGTTGTGTACGCACTTCTCTTGGACTTCACGTGTGTGAATTTTTTTAGTGACTCCAGAGTTTCTTCACGTGTTGAGGAATTAGTGAAACAAAGCCATCTGTGAAGAATGGCCTGCCTTGGGCTCAGAATTTGCTGGGTATGTGTAACACATCGACTGACTTTGCTGTTTGACAGCTTTGTTTTAGTTGAAGGCGTAAAGTAAACAAAAAGAGCTCGATTTTAAAAATGGATTTCTGACAACTTGCAATAGCTTCAAAGAAACCTAAGAGCAGGTTTTAAGCATTTCACAGTTAATAAATAACACTTCTAAAGCATAACAAAGCAACAGGAGATCCGTAAATTACTGCTCTGACTAAAAGCTTTGTATTAGAACTATCTCTGGCATATCAACAGAGTTGTAAATCTAGAATTTCCATTAATGATAAGGCATCACAGCAAATGAAAATCGTGGCGCTTTAGTTAACAACATAACTTGTCAATGTTTATAGTATTCGCTTAGCAATTTTTAAGTTTTCCTGCAATTGCTATTTTTGTTTTGCGAGGCTGTGATAGATTTTAACTTTACATTTTTCAAAAAACTATAGCCTCATAATATTGTTGCACATATCACTGCAGTGAAAAAAGTGTTTTTTACTTTTGAGGCTATAGTGTACTCAATTATTATTTAATGGATCTTCAAGGTTACGAAAAATAAATTGAAAATTGTAATAATGTGATAAAAACACAGACATAGAAACACTTTCAATCATTTACTTCACGATAAGTATAGTGAGATTATTTGAGTTTCGGGCCGCCTTAGTATGGCTGCTTACTATGGAGGTGCAACTGCCACAACTGGAAAGAGAGAGAGAGAGAGAGAGAGAGAGAGAGAGAGAGAGAGAGAGGTTAGATAGTCGCCAACCGTAAAGTTAACCTTTTTAATATTTATATTTTTACTGAAAGCATTAAATGATACTGTATTTAAAACATATAACAATAAGCACTAACCTGTGTTATAAGAGATAAGGAATTCCTACATTTTATCCAACTTTTCTTCCGTAAGAAAACGGCGGTTCAGAACACGTTTATTATCATCGAGATGCCCTGAAGTTTCTGTACCTATAACATGATTGCCAGGATATTTTCCTACATATCACCTTACCATTTCTCTGCAAGAATCCGTTTTCACATATGCATCGGACGTAAAAACACGTTCATCAAGACAATATTTATGTAGTGACATAACTAACGAAGAACAATTAGCACACACATTGCACACAATGAAAACACCGAGTAACACACAGCCATGCAACCACTCGCTGATAGATTCGGAACTACAAGCTGCTACCTGCACATACATTATACGACTGGCTTCTCCCAGCATGCATCCGTACTCTGCTGGCCCGTAATTCAAAAATAACCTCACTGTATGTTTCGCAAGAGGCACAAGTTATAAAGAAATGAAAACCTAAGTTTGTTAAAAAAAAAAACATCTAGCGTGTCAGAGAACAAAACATTAAGTAACAATTTCTCCCAATATTTTTTTTTCTCTAAAGTAATGCTGAATGGTATGCATAATTAGTGAATAGAATATTGTAAACAGAACGCAGCAAATTTGAAAACTTATCAAACGTTGCTGTTATAGTCATTTATTAAGAATTACACCAATAACATTTCCGGAACCTTCCAAAAGTTTAATCTTTTCTTTTTGTGATCCTAATTTTTTATTCTAATATTAATCTTCAGTAAAGAAAACTGCCCCAGGCACGGTAGTTCACGACTACACAGACCATTGGCAAAAGTGTTGAAGAACGATGAAGGATCGCAATGCAATTCAGCAAGATATACATCTCTGTTAGGTGTTGGTATGAAAAAATGCCGCATTATAGCCACCATATAAAATATCTAGTATGTAGTGATCATAAATTATTGACTTTTACATTTTAAACATAGCTTTGACAGCTACATATACTGCTGCTCTCTCGGAGTTGTCGTTTGCGAAACAAGCACGAATTAATCTTACCACAATTATGGAATGAAACCTGTGGAAGGAGGTTATGGACGGATAGGCAGCTGTAATGTAGCGTCAAACTCAGATTTCGTGCGGCAAGTTCGCTGGCACAAAACCTTCTCTCTAATTTTAGCTTCTTACGTTTGCATGGATAAAAATCGTATGAGACGCAATGGTATGGGTGTATATTTTGAGTTTGTTATGGGAATTGGTACCGCTTGCAGAAGCATTTATACTATATGCAGTTTCTGGTTGAGAAGGGAGTTTAAAAATAAAAAAAAGAATGTAGAAAGGATGCCAGTCGTTGACATTGTACCTTCAACATAGCGTTCTTGAACATGTTTCAGTAAATTAGAATATTTGTGTACCACAAACCTAGGTAAACTTTCTTTTACATTGACGCAGTTGTAAACATTAGTTATCATAGAATTGTATTTTGTGTAATTACTAAGACCTAATATTTTGATGCAAAGAAAAAACAAATGTTTAAAAAATACACAAATAGGAACGCTTTCCATAAATTTTATTTTACATATTTCACACTGTACTGCTTAATTTCACACATTTTAATTTTATAACATGAATTGTTATTACTTTTTGGCATAATATTACATATTTTTGCTATAGAATTTTCAAATTTTAGCATTATTACGTTACTCCATCGTTATACTCAAAGCGAAATTACAGGAGTTCGTTGTCGCCAACAATAAATAGTTTAAAATATTTTTCTCTCTTTTGTTTTCTAAACACTGCAAAATATGCAAGTCAGCTGTTTACCACTAGTCGAAAATTATTATCCAAGCTGAAAAAATGGGTTTGTATTGACAGTGTTTTGACAACAGATATCGACAATGAAACAAGATTTATACGATATTTAGTGCATTTACTGAATGCAACGGAAGAAATCAGCACGGAAGTAAATAAACTGACTCGACAAAGAAAAATATTATTTGGAAATTTTCTTGTCGTAAACAGCAGATGCTTGTATCTTTGCCTCCAAAGCCGTTGTTTACAAGGAAGGCAACTTCGGTTTAAAGCTGTGGTTTTCTGCAGTGAATAATTCGAAGCTATGAATTCAGATGAAGAACTTTTTTTTTTTTTTTTAATTCTGTACAGTTTGTGAGTAATCCTTGTAGGCACTGAGACCTTCCATAGCGCTTAGTTCATTGTTTTAGTTGGATTTCCAATATTATCAAGAAACTGGAGACTTTACGTATTCATCTTCAAGAAACCATGGAAATAATGAAAGGTGTATTTTAGAAGGTTAATGTTGTACAAGATGGTATAGTTTCTACTAAAATGTAAGCCGTGTTGAAAAAGAATGTTATTTTGTGTAGCGTATTTATAGGTGAAAATATAGAATCCCCTGAGAATATTATTACTAGCACCGTTCCTTTGTATGTATACACACCAGTTACTCTAGCGATATAATGCAATTTTGTATGTGTATAAAATATATATCAGAACATTTAGAAAATTAATTAATATTTATTTGTGTATCCCTTTCCAATGTAAAGGACATGGTCTTTCTGCACTTTTGTATTCACTCCGATAGCAGAAGTAATTAGATGATTACCAAATATTTTAAAATTATGTGTACAATATTTTCACTTGAAGAAAATTGAAAAAGAAATATCTACTCTAGTGTATATAAATCTTTAGATAATAAAGAAACTAAGTATTACATTAGTTGGAGATACAACCGAGCACACAACAAGAGCAACCCACATTGTACTAAACACTTTCTATTACACGAGTTCCTGCTGTAATTTTACTAAATCAATATTAATTTTAAAAAATAAAGGACATGCTTCTATTGATTTACTTCCAACAATAAACCACGTAACTGTAATGAATTAAATAAACAAAGTCTTGTACTTAATAGCAAGAACATGTCTGAATCTCGATCGCCGCCATTTTCTATACTTTCGATACTATAGTCTGGAGAATGGAAACGCTCTTGACGAGTCAAGTCAATTACTGAATTTTAAAAATAAGCACAAATAAACTAAAATATATTGCATTGAACTTAAATTCTATATAGACTTCAAACTGTGTTATTGATAACGAAGGAATATAAGGAATGAATTCTTAGTAATGAAAGCATGAAATAACATAATTGATTTCTAAAACAATACGGTCGTGAAAATGGTTAAAAGCGAATGAAGTGCTTTTCTCAGACATCTAAGAAATAAAAACTTATTCTATCGGTTAAAAATTAAAAAAATCAGTAGACAGCAAAACTAAATTAAATGAACAATGATTGTAGACCAGCTCATATTATGAATATGCCAAATGACAAAATGTCTAAGAAAAAGCTCAGCGTAATCATTGCAGAGACCATGAAATGGGTAGACCAATTTTAAAGAAAATTCCAAGGTGAAACGGTAAATGATATCCTTAAGCATTTCTTGAAAGTGTTATGCAGATGATAATATCTGGACTAGGTCTAGAAACTGCAGTATGCTTTGCTGTAGTGGAAAGTGCTTGAGCACATGATTGTTACTATCTTTTGCAGTGAAATGTTTCCCGTTGCCAGGATTCGAAGCAAAGATGAATTACGTAACAACTCTTACTCATAGACAAGAGATGGCGCGCTGGTATACTAACGAGCCTCTTTCATTTACCGCTAGGGCGTACAGAGCTCTGCAATATCGACACTTCTTTGAGCAATACTTGCTGTTAGTTAGAAATTAACTGAGCAATATGTAGGTAATTGTGTTCTCTTCTAAAAGTGTTTCTTGCAGCCATTTTCATCGAAATAATTAAACGTGCACTCATTTAACACATTTGTTTCCTTATAAATAAAATTAAAACCAGCAAGAGTCTCTCCATGCTTCAATATGGGCAATACATGACTCAAAAATATATTTGACTATTTTTTCAGGAGGAACAGAAAACATATTACTTCACCAAATGAAGTAATTATTTCTGCGCATTAACTAATATAACTTCTATCTTAAACAATGTCTTTTTATGTCTTGTTTATTTTTAGTTACAAATGTAAATTGTATTAACAAATGTGTTCAGAATGCTTTATGCATTATTTTTTTTAATCTTTAATTAATTTGAACCTACGAGGACTGTTCAACAAAGAATGACCCTAATTTTTTTGACAGCATACCTTTTACTCATCATAATTTTGATGATCCCTCTCAAGTTATCCCCCGTTGAATGTAATGCACCTGTCCCAACTTTTCTGCCAGTCTTCAAAAACATGCTGGATACCATTTTTTGGGCAGATCCTTCAGAATTTCCTTCGTAGTCTTCACCGTTGATTCTGATGATGGAAAATACCTCCCACCCACGAAGATGTTTCTTCAATTTGTGGGTAAGGAAAGTGACACGAGGGGATCAATTTGTAGGATGAAGGACGCACTTTATATTGATTTTTGTGAGATATCCAGCAAAGAAATTTGCGATATGTGGCCATGCATTATCGTGGTGCAGCATTCAACTTGTTGACGAGAAAAGAGAAAAAGTTTTAATGTCCACACACACCCACACACACACACACACACACAGATAGAGGGGGGGAATAAAAAAGAAGGATTTGTAAAGTCTTGTGTTAAATTTTACTTGGAATTTGTGATAAGTTAATTTTTGATTTAAAAATCCCCAATTTTTAGACTATTTTTATGTAATCCTAGTATTAAAACACGCTTTTCTGACGCAATAAATCGTGCACGATTAGCTTCTAATTCTGTCACTGCTTCCAGAAAAGGTTACCTGGCTACAAGTATTCTATGAAGTCGTCACCTCCTGCACAATACTTTCAAACATCTTACCTGTAAGAAAAAGCTAGAATCGTCTCCCTAACAAGCATGCCAACATTCAAACACGAGAATCATTTTTAAACCAGTGTTTTGAAACTACAAAAACAATGTAAGCTATTAATCTTCATAAATCAACTTCCATTATTTTGGAAACATTGAAAATTCAATTAATTAATTAATCACATTACAATTTCTTCAATCCCAAAACGTTAATCTTGAATCATTTGTAATCTATTGTACTAACAGAAAACCTCCTTAACCTTACTACATTAATTTTACTTTCTAATCCGGACACCAGAGCGTCGAAGACGCACAAACGTTCAACTGGGGATAAAAAAAAATAAAACCTAAGAATCCAAATTTTAAATTACTTAGCATATTAATGATCAATTAACGTTATATTATATATTTACCAGCGCTAAAGATATGCCAATAAGATATTGTTGTTAGTTAAACTAATATGTTTTTCTTTTCTCTATGTACAGAACTTATCATATTCCTTTTAGTATATACTTTTTCATGTTTGAGGAATTAACAAATCCTCAGCAACCTCAGCCCCCTTTGTACTGAATGATATCCATGTTTCCAGTATCAAACATTGTGGAATTAGCATCCATTTCCATTTGAATTCCTCATAATAAAAACAAAATAGCATCGCGATAGAAACGTACCAAGAAACTATGCATCGTAACATCACATTTTGCAAATTTTTAATACTTTTTCAAATATTTCAATGCTAAAATGGCACAAAAAGTTGTATGAAACACGGGTATAATGTTCATTCTGAACACTGGTGAAAATTAGCGCGTGAGCGGAAGTGAACTCAGTAAACATTCATCCGGGACACAATTACCATGACTATATATTAGTTACATAAATAAATATTATTACACTTTCTCTAATAATAATTCAACAACGTATGGCGAAAAGTGCAATATCATTGTGGATAAATGGTACGTGATAAAGAAAAAATGAACAAGAATTCAGTGCTCCAAAGTACTATACATTTTCAAAAAGTTTTTATAAACGTAAATTTTGTAGGCCTGTGTAAATCACACTATGATGCGCCTATTCAAGCTTGGGGTTTGCCAAACACATACACAGTGCTATTTGATTGATGGTGATGATGCACCCTTAATCGTTGGTAGCTTATACACCGAAGTATGATATGGTGTTCAGACCTATAGTTAAAGTCTATGGACAGATGAAAGCAGCAGCAGGTTGTTCATAAATGTTGCATGAGCAAGATAATCGACTTGAAAGGATAAACCTCAGAAAATAACGACCTTGTTATTGTAACTTTCGCATTGAAAGCAGGAATCCACAAATCATGTTTAAAAAGAAACTGTAATGAAATAACAAATACGCATTTGAAACCTTACATCCCCAATGAGCTTTCTATTCAGTGAAAAATCAGTCGTTACGTATATTAGATCCATTAGTCTTTTCTTGCCGAAACCCGAATAAAGTAACAAGTCTTTCTAATTACTGGACCTAGGCATTTGTAGAAAACTCAAAATGCGAATTGAAGCAACATTGAATGTGCAAAATATTCTTTACTACGTATGCTTTTATTATTTGCTAATAGTATAGAAATTATTTTAATATCCGGCGTGAGATTATTTACGCAAGATAATTTTGGGTGTAACGAAATAGCTTGTTAGATTTTCATTTAAATTGTTTTCATATTTTAGTGATAAATACGAAAATGATACTTTCCTAAATAACTAAATCTGCTCATTTGCATTTTAGTACCCAAACTCCACATCTAAAGAACAAAAAACGCAGCGAATAAATACCATTTACTATTAAATTTTCGCACACAGTCCTGAATGTTAAACAAAGGTATCAGTAACAATTTTCACGCAAAATAATTAGAATTCAAAATTTCTTCATTTCGTAATTACTACCTCCAAACAGAGTGCACAGCTTTCCGGTAAAGACGAACGTTCCAAAAATGCCTGACAAAGATGACTCGTTGTTGCTTTTGTACTGAGGAAATAAGTCTAGGCACTCATCTTGCACTAACCTTATTCGTGTTTAAATGTTCGAAGGACTCTTGTTTTAGAAATGCCCAACGTTACAGCTATTTCTGTAACTTTGAGCCGCTAGTCTTCCATAATTTCTCCTTCCACAAGAGAGATGTTTTCACTTCTAAGGGCTGACCTACACGCTCTTCGTCTTCAATGCTTTCTCGGCCCATTCGAAATAGTTTGGCCCATTCTTTTACGGCAGAACATGAGGGGGATATTTCCCCATATACACCGTCCAATTGCTGTTTAATTTCATTTGGAGTAAGTCCCTCATTTGTGAAGAACTTATAACAGCTCGAAACTCTATTTTGAACATATCACAATCTTCTACATATAGATTTCTTTATGCAACTGTATCTTAACAACTGAGCAAAGTGGAGTGGAAGTTAAAGCTGCAATTATATACTTAACAGATAAGATATGACTAGATAAGGGTTTTGTGAAAGCGACAATCCTTATCGGCGAGGTGGGGAACTTATGGATATACCCTCTTAGAGGAGACAATAATGATAGATGTATGTTTGCGGGAAAAAGTGTGGGACTATAAATGGGACAATTTTTTAAATGGTGTTTAATGCCCATTTTTACTACTGAGGCACCACAGGCAGTGGACACTGATGATACATGAAATGAAATGATATATTGGAAAAGGATTTTTTTTTAAGGAAGAAACGTTGCAGGCCTAAGTTTAGGGTACCTCCCCGGCATTTGCCAGTTATGAGGACTGAGGAAAACCTGGGAAAAAACCCAGTCAGGAGGACGGTCCTGGTGGGATTCCAATTCCAGACTTCCTGCTCACGAGTTCGCGCCTTAATGACCTCGGCCACCCATGGCAGTGGAAAAATTTACAGAAGTATTTAGTGTTAAATAAAATGTTAAGTAACAAATAGCCCAGAAAATGGAAGAGTTTTAGGTAAAGTTAAGGAGAAGTGGGAATGAAATAGGAAGAAAGTGAAAGGTTTCTTAGAGTCAGACAACCACGTGGTTAACTGATTAATTTATTTATGGACGCTCTTTAACATCTCAGGTCATCAACGTCCCATTCAACTAAAGGCGTGAAACGGCCGACAAATTTTGCTCAGAGGCCTCTCTTTCAGGCTTGAGGTTCTTTTTCGTGCCGTAAATGTACGACACGGGACCCACGGCTTTACTTCCCTTCCGAAGGAAGTCATACTTAGGATTTTTACGCCCGGAAAAATCCATCGATCCTGGCCGGGTTCGAACCCGCGATCTTGGGTATAGGGGGCAAGTATGGTAACCACTACACCACCAGGACCGACACACGTGGTTAACGAGGTAGGAAACTGTATTTTGGAGGATGCTGCTATTATCTAGAGTAAAAAGATAGGTTAATAATGTATGTAAAGATATGGTTGTTATTGTAAATTGAAGATATGTTGTGTAACAAATTGTAAAGTTAATTGTGGAATAAATTCATTCATCTGCATTTTCCCACCCCTTAGCTATTTTGCATATATCTTTTGAAAATTGTACATCTAGTCCCTTGTGATGAGTGCTCTTTATATTTTGGTTAGAATTATTATCTCACTGTCATTATAAGCAAATGAATATAAACCATGCACCTTTGTTTTAAAACTATGGACTATCATAATGAATCATTGGACCTCTCATAGCAAGGATTTTGAATACTAAAAATATTAATAGTTTAAGAGCCGCAACTTAAAATTTATGTGTACAATGCTAATTAACATATTAAAAGCAAAACTAGATGTACTTTGAAGTTACAAAAACAGTTTCAAGTCTGAAAAAATGTTAACCATGGAACAAAAGTACTGTAAGAATGTTTTTGGGATTTTAGCATAGAGAAAGAAAATGAATTGCCAATGTATATAATTTTTATAATATTGTAACACAGAAATAGATTTTCAGCATTTTCATTTTTCTATGATTACAGGGAATCCTGGTGCAAGAAGTGGATGAAGGTCAACCATGCCTTACGTGCCGGGAAAATTGCCCCGGGTTTACGCCTCACATGTGGCGGTAAGTACCTGCACATATTTACATTGACCTAAAAAATCTTATAGCTAGGCTACGACTTAAGATGAAAATAGAATCAAAAAGCAAATGTATATAAATGTCGAAGGGTAGTTCAAACTAAAACATGAACTTTTGTACGTTTTACATTTAG
Organism: Metallyticus violacea; assembly: GCA_030762175.1. NCBI lineage: Eukaryota > Metazoa > Arthropoda > Insecta > Mantodea > Metallyticidae > Metallyticus > Metallyticus violacea. Next base: position 53,101,256 of record CM060840.1, on the reverse strand, counting down.
AGTTTACTGCCTCGAACGAAATTAACTCACTGAGAAAGCACAGCCTTGTGTAACGCTGCATTAAATAATAAACGTGCATTGTATTAGGTAAACTACTGCCATGTATGCATGTTAGTTGTATCATAATCATGTCTTGTTCTTTGTTGAATACTGATTTACGTACATACTCAGGAGCACACATTTGATATTATTACTTTTAAATCCGGATCAGAGTTGGGTCTACTTCTTAACGAATCCATCTGATGTCGCTGTTATCACGGCAGCTAACATATGTTGTGCTTTTCTGTTTTGCTGTTGTGTTTATGGTGGTTTCTGAATGCTGTCAAGCATTTATATGCATCATCATTATTATTATCATCATCATCATCATCATCATCATCATCTAAATCTGTATTCAATGTTTAGTTAAGAAAATTAACGCTTTTTAAGTTTTACCGGGAAATAAAAATAAAGTTAGATTAAGAAGCTGGCAAGCATAGCTTACGATTATTTTATAACTATCAAAGTACCTCCTCTTCCTTCATCTCCCCTTATACTCGAGAAAAATGATTGAAGATCAAGGGAAATTCTGACGCTATATTTATAAACATTCTAGCTATATTAAAATATTGTAATATTTACATACAGCATATATCTTTAATGTGACTTTTTTCTGCATTATACAGCATATATATTGCTCGTACTCTGTATTTTTGGCGTTTTTTCGCCTGGTACAATGGAAGAGAAGTCCCCATGGCCTTAACTATTGCCAGATAAATAAATAAATAAATAAATAAATGACATCTCTGTAAAGGGAATAATGTGTTTTCCGAACTTGAGGTTGATAAAATCCATTGCTCGATAGTTAAGTGGGAAAGGAAAGATGAATATCGTAAACAAATGTAAGTGATGTTCTGCAAAATTACTATATAAAATAAGCAATTATCCAAGAGCAAATTTCATTGCACAAATATCACTTCGATTGTTAATATTCTTTTATATTTTCTATATTTTTATATTTTCTATATTCATTTTCGTGGCAAATGAAGTTTTACCACATAAGTGCAGCCTACATAACCTGAAATAATAATAATAATGAAGAAGGAGTAGGAAGAGGAGGAGGAGGAGGAGGAGGAGGAGAAGAAGAAGAAGAAGAAGAAGAAGAAGAAGAAGAAGAAGAAGAAGAAGAAATTAATATTAAGTAGAACATTCTCAGTGTTTTTAACATTTTCCACTAGTGAAAAATAATGATCTAGAAACTTGTAGAAATATTTAATCAGAACTATTCACAGGAATTGGATTCAGCATCAGATCTTATATTATAGCTGTAGCTTGTGCAACCAGATAATTCATACGAGTGGTTAATGCCAACCGTCACTAACCCATAGCAAATATTTCGGAATGCTTACACAATTTAATAAAAAAGTAGCGATCAATGATTTCGGTTTGCATTCAATTACGCCACCTCTTTATTTATGCAGAGATATCTGAATGAGAATACAGGTAGTAAGCCCAACTTCGTGACGCGCGCACTCAGAATTCGATCCCGCGAAATACCCAGGCTGTTCCTACTACATGTATTGTTACCAGGTCACTCTGAGAAGTTATCGGCCTCGATTACAGATGGTCATGTAATTAGCAAGATACTATTTTTATACGTTAGTAAACCTGTCTTAAGCATTTATTTGAAATGTCAAGCCATAGTTTCAAATATATTATTTATTAAAGATCTCTAAACAAACCTGTTGCGTGTATTCCATAAAATGGATAAAATCGTGCGATGATAAAAGTTCTTATGTCACGTTTTCGTTAAAATTGGTTTGTTATTTCTCAAAATGTTTCGATTTACTGTGTTGGATTTATAGATTTTTAAAATAAAATGCATATATAATAAACTTCTTACTTTATTTAAATTTGTCTGCTTATTAATGCATACCATTAATTGAGATACAACTTCGGGATGAATATTTACACAATTTTTGTTTTCGGTGTTCGACGTATATATTTACGTTCTCACACAGGGAGGTTGCCCCCCCTTTCCCAAAATATATTACCGCTAATGATATTACATTGCAGTTCTTCACTATAATATTGGTTAAGTATCAGTTCGGAATGTGAGGTCAGTTGAATAAAAGACATCTATGGTATTCTATAGTATACGTAGAGGACTTGGGAGCATGATTAGAGGTATGACGAATTCTATTCGGCTCCTGTGTCTTTTGGATCTTCGAAACCGTTGAACTCTCCTAATTGTTGTATCATATTTATTTACTTAATGTACATAGCTATAAATTCATTTAAGATTTATGTACTCGACACATATAGTATTTTTTATTTTTTAGGCACAAAACCAAAGCTGAAGTCGTCATATTTTTACTGTAAACTGTTTAGTACAAATTAACTAAATAAATATTTATAACTGGATAAGGGTTGGATGAAATTTTTATATTTCTACTGGTGACAGTCATGAAAGGAACATTAAAAATAATATTTTTGTTGCAATTTAGAATTTTGTTCATTGGTCGTGCATTCAAGTAACTTTTAATTCAATAACATTTAATTGCTTTGTTAAATAATATATTTTACAGAAAAACATTAATCTGCCTTTCTGAATACATTTATTGTGTTTTTTTATCGTCTGTGCAGCTGTGAAGTGTAAAGTATAAATATTTGATTGTGTGTGAAATAAAGGCAGAAAATATTTTATAGACTATTTAGATCATGAATCAGTGACATGGAAGGCAATTGAAAACGCTTTGACTAGACGTTAGATGCACAAATTTTTAAAAGAAAAGAAAATAATAATAATAATAATAATAATAATAATAATAATAATAATAATAATAATAATGAGCAAAAAATAATATGTGCGACCAGTTTAATAACTGCCATTTGGTTTTCAAAATTTGTGTTTTTAAAACTATTTTATTATTGTTGTATGTTACAATGCTTCAGTTTAATGTTTACCAATGGGTTTACATGAAAAAATAAAACACTCTATCCTCTAAATTGTTTTAATTATGACCTTATTTTATTTTATTTATATATTATTTCATTTTTATTATTTTATTCTGCATATTTTAAAAATAAATAGATCCCAAGCTCTAATTGTCTCAAAATAAATTCTGGGGCTTTCGTTATATTACTACAGATACATTATAGGTCTTAAATGTACATTCCAACATTGCTGATGTTTCCTAGTTTTAATGTTATTTATTAGGAAAATTTAGAATCTAGATACAGAAAATAATGACTATAAAATGTTCTACACCACATGTTTTGAGATATTACAGGGTGTGTACTTAATTGAATTTGATTCTGCAAGTGAGATGGTAGACATGAAATGTGAAGGGTAGGTAGGGATAGCTGTCTTTCATTTTTCTTATGATAGATAGTCTCTTTTTGTGAGAGTAAGTATAGCTTACACGTTGACGGAGTAAAGCATTAGTGACCTATATTTAACAACATAATAGCTTTTAGTTCACCGAGGGGAGGGTGGCATCCAGATGTCGGAAGTACCCTGACGGGCGTCACGGCGACAAACATGTCTTTACCGCATTAGCGCAGCGGCGTGACGGTCCAAGGTAGACAGTGTTAGAACCCATGTTAGTAATTGTGTCAAAAGTGAGGTAGAGATAAAGAGGCAATACAGGCTAAGAACAAGATCAGAGTGGTCATACATACAAAAACACTGAAAGGTGATACTTAATATTGCGGATAACTGTGTTGTGCCTTTACACATGAGTTGAGTAACTTGGAGAAAAACTGAAAACTGACATACAAAACACTTTGAGTAATTCCCTGAGCCCTCGGTGTTTAAGCAGCCTGTTCTTTTGTCAACTCACTGTAAACTTCCGTGCGAGAGTTTTACGTATTGATGCAAACAGATTTTTGTTTGATTTGTACAAGGCTGAATAAGTATATATTTAAAATAAATTTAATTTAAAAAACACATCAATTTGTATATCGAACGGGAAGTTTAAAACCAGATAATTACATTGTACGATTCACCCTCAGCCACCCCATTTAGAAAGTTCTAGCATATTGCAATCAAATTTAAAAGAGGATTCAACTGTTGCCACATTTTGTTCTCTGTCGGTATTATTTTTATTGTTTGATTTGGACAGATTCAAAAGTAAATTAGTTGTAGGATGAAAACACAAATTATTTTGAATACTTTTACTAAATTAAGTGTTCGGAATATGCGCCATTTTTACTGACATAATACAGCATCTTTCAGCTTAAATATGAATTTATTTTTTCTTGTAGAGTATATATACAAGATATATAATATACCATTTGGAAACATTTTTGTTTCCAATTACATTAAATGGTCAATAGATTTTGTATTTTTATTCTGTCCAAATACAACAAAAACAATCTTGGCTGCAAGGCCACGATTGAAAACATCAGATGTGATAACAGATGAGTTCTCTTTAAAATATAAATATTTAAATGTGACTGGGAGTGAGGGAATGAACTGTAAAATGTAATCAACACTTAGTCAACTTTTGCGATATCTAAACTGATCTGCTTTTTTTTTTTTTTTTTTTTTTTTTTTTTTTTTTTTTCCCTCCTTTAAATTAAACGATTTTAAATAGACGGTGGACTTGTGTGCGTGTGTGGGGGGCACTGGAAGCTATGCATAGCCTGAGCAAAGATTCGTTTAAAAACCGTTTCGCTACACAATGAGAAATCTTTTCCTTTACTCCCTATAACTCTGCTGTTCAAATGAAGGAAAGACCACAAAGTTTTTGCAATGTTGCTGGGGCACGCAGTTTGGATACACCAAGTACTGCTGATTTCTGTGCGAGTGGGGCCACATCTGCAAACTCTGCAGCCCGGGGAATACCATAGCCTGTATAGTTCTCTGGTTGGTCAAACCAAAATTCTTCTGCTTCCTTGACAAATCAAACTCGGTCTTATGAAGAACTTTATGAATAAGAATGTAGAGGCCGAGTGAGACTAAAAGTTAAGAAAGAAATCTTCATTGATCCTCAAATTCGTGAACTTCTCCGGATGAAAACTTTGAGCAAATTCTCCAGGACAATGAGTGACAGGCTTGGGAAGCATTTAGAGTGTTGGCATGACTTCAGGGGTTACAAAAGAGCTGGAAACGATGTCGAGCTTGTAAACCATCTTCTAAACTAGTATCATTGCTTAGGCTGTGATATGCCCCTCAAAATGCATGTTCATCATTCGTAACTAGATTTCTCATCAGAGAACTGGTGAGCGATTCAACCAAGACATTTCAACATTTCAGGCTCGGTGTAACAATGTTATGCTTGCATACTATTGTTGGACATTGACAAGAGATGCCGGAACAGTATTATAGATGAAAAACTAATAGAAGGCGCTCTGTTTTGTAGACCGCTATTTCTATATTTCAGGCAATAATTTAAATTCCTGTATGTTTTTATCATTTTACTTATTTTGTATTATTTACGATGATTTGAATGGAAGTATAATGCTGTTGAAATTTTGATTTTTGCTCTAATAAAATCATATAAAGATGAACAATTTGTGTATCTCCAAAACTAGAGCTGGTACAAAAATCTATTATCAAATTCGTTTTTTATTTACCCGAAATTAGTAAAGTTAGCTACTTTTATCAACGAAATGCATAAAATATTGTTTTTGTTGTGTAGATTCATTAGTAATATTACCAATTTTAGCTTAAATTTTATAATGTGGTTAATTCTTGTATATCTTCATTTTTCAGTCGACCTGTTCTCATACACTCTTATTATACTTTTAAAACAAATTATATAACTTTTATTGCACTTTTTATATTTTTTCTTTCTTTAAAAAATTAAATTATTTCCGTTGAAAGCTTCTTGCATAGTTGTAGACTAGTCTTATTATTTTTCACAAATTATTACAAGCACATAGGTATATACAAATATTTTATGTACAATTAAATATTAAAAATCGAAATGGCTCATGCAAATGAAGAATATAGATGCCCCATTTGAGCGAATTGTTCGCAGGAATCACCCATAATTTACGTCTCGGCAAATGTGAGAAATTCTGTAGAATGCTACTTCGATATCGACTGAATTAACAAGAACAAGAAATTCACATTTAAAAAAAATGAAAAATCGTTCTTGAAAAACGTACTTTGGAACTTAAGTATTTTCTGCATGACTGTCGATGGTTCTATTTCCGGTACTCTCAAGGTTTTACCAAAGGTTTGGGTTTCTCATGCCCTGCCTAATGAGTATCATTGCGCTGACCACTTGAGTCCTCTGTCGTCCTTTTAGGCAACAGCATACTCGGCAGGCCTAGACTCCCAGGATCATATTAAGAATTTAATTTAATAACGCGTCCTCCATCATAGGCTTTATTTGAACTTTAAAGTTACCTCTACATAATGAATCATTTTCACCTCACCTGAAGAGAAAAGTACTTAGTTATCCAAAATATCGCGTTCTCTATTTGTGTTATATTACATTTGAATATTTTGTTTTTTGTTAACTTGTTGATTCCCAATTTTTTCCCGTAAAATTCGTATATTTTAATAAAATAATTTTATGTCCATTTCCTAAAATGAGCATACAATTTTTACTTTATATTGTCACTACCTATCACTGAGCCACTCGCTTATTCCTCATACTTCACCACCGCGACTCCCAGACACGGGGGCTCACTTAGCTTCTTGTATCAAAATATATCTTCAACATCCTTAATTAAAATCAAAGGAAAATATAGATGGACCGCGGTAATATCCAGCTACAGAACACGCTTAAATTAAGCTATAGCATTTTAATGACATGTTACACCATTACCTTTACTCTTTTGGCCGTCGCCAAGATGGCCCATTCCGGACCTGGTGGCGTAGTTTCCTATTCCTTCGACTTCCCAAGCAAAACTCTTCGATACACAAGCTGCAATTCACGGTATTTATCTTATGCGCATGCACATAGCTAGTTTTCTCCCAAGTTCAAACATGTAACTGTCGCATGCATAGCATATATAGCACTAACCTATCGCCTGGCATACGTTCCCGACAGTATGTAGGCTTACGCTTATCACCAGTATTTTATAATCAATCCCCTCCCACATACCGCCATATAAGATAGGCGTTGTATCGGAAAAATACATTCTTATTATCGCAAACGCTGAAAATTTGCATCATTTTCATCTAGTTTTTCTATTTTTAACACTGTAACTTTTTCTAGTACACTGTACGTTCGCCCCTCCCCCCTCCCTTTGCAAGTAGATTTAAATTTGTGCACAACATCGTTAAGCAAGTCAAATCTGATGGAAGACAATCGTCGGAAATGTTATGTATAAATTCTGTCGCACACACGAGCCGATTCATATTTAAATTAGCGTTTACATACAAAAATATTTATAGGAACAGGGGTCAGAAAGCGACATTGAAGGACATGATAAAGGGGAAAAGGATTATGTGGAGTTGAAGTACTGGTGCCATCTGCTGTGATATGCCTAGTAGCGAGACGTAAGGGTCTTAAAAGTTCTGTAACAGATTGTGTCTGCAGTATTTCTTTTTCTCACGAAAGAGGAAAAATTGGAATTATTTAAGTTGAAAAAAAAACCAGTTTTTTTTTAAATAAAGTAATCGTGTTATATCATCTTTGTAATAGCATGCGAATAAGCATAGCTCTGTCCTATTGTGTCTTGCGAGCGTACCTATCCATCTGGATTTAACCGTTGCATGGGAGGAAGGAAACAGGATTCTTGTGACGTGGTTGATGGGAGGTAAGGAAGTTTAGCTATCTCTTTCATACGTTTCTGGAAGCTGAGCTCATTGTCTTGAGTTCAGACGGTCGTTTTGAAAAATGTAAACAAATCTATTAGAAACCACTTTGAAAACAAAGTATTTTCTGCTAGAACACTTGCATTATTAAAGGTTTATTTGCAGCCTTTCATGAAACTTTACTCTGCAATGTTGGCAGCATCTGGTAGAACTTTTTGACTCTCGGATTGGTATTCATTTCTAATTCTGTTCTTTTCGGTTGGTTTGCACTGCAATAGTTGTGTAAAAATTCTTAGAAATTCAATTCTTTTAATTTTACATTCGTTTTTTTTTTATTCTGTGTTTAATTTTACTCACGGAGCATTTTGTTTTAAGGAAGCTGCAATACAATACTGTGAAAACTGGCGTAAACACAGTTCCATCCGTTGTCTTTCAGATAGTATTTTGTGAAAATTGTTGCAGCAACAGCAGAGAAGACATTTTATGTGCTGGATTCCATGCAGCGATTATCCACAATCACAGATCAACAGAATATGGAGGTACAAGGTTCTGATATTTGCGAATTTTAAAGGTTCTTGTATGTGCAAGAGTAAATCAATCCTACGCCCGTATACATCAGCAGTTGACGTGGAGCATGCGAAACAACACCACCATCATAACCCTAAAACATCCGAAGTGAATATCTTTGAAGTAAATAAAAACTGCCACGGATTCTGTCTGTTGAAGCTTTGTCACAATAGCTTTAGCTTCATTAACAGAGCCCGGAAGTTCGGGCATTAATTTTGGTTAAAATAGGCAGGCATAAAGGCACGTTAATACTGAAAATAGGCAGTCATATAATTAAAATATAGATTTATTAAAAGAGAAAACAGAAAGAAATATCACTCACTATTAATGAAAACATTTAAGTTACTCAATACTTTCTTTATCACACAATTAAAGTTCTTAAGCTTACTTTTTTTGGTTACAAGCAACAATAAAATGTTCTTTCAAGGTATCAGCTGTCATAGTCCGCAGCTTGTCAGAGAGAACATTTTTCATTATGGAAAAAGAACGTTCTACTTCCACTGAAGTGATTGGAGTATATTTAAAACAAGTTATTTCGGAAGGACTCATACGGGTTACAACAGAACATTCACCTTTCAGGATATCATGGAAATGTTGATCAAGACAAAGTATAGTAGTTTTGTATAGTCATGGCGAATGAGCAAAAGATGCGCAGTGATTTCTGGTCGAGTTCATTTTTTTATTTATGTGTTTATAGGGGAATCAGGTTAGTATCTCTCTTGCTTTCGTACTAATCATATTGTAAGGACGGTTTATTGCACAGCTGTATGGCTCTCATCTTTCTCGCTTGCAATTGTTTGTTACATTTATGAAACTGAGAAGTTACCACAATACAGATTTTCTAGAATTGTCTCGCGCAGATCGATACAAGGTCATTCGCCAGGACTATTCAAAACTCATTCGAATTCCCTCATTCTCTCTATTTCCTGGCGCCGAATGTCTATGTAGCCGTGCGTTCCTTTCACTAATGAAGGTTCTGCGATTTAAAGAGCTTAAGCGAATAAGTTGAGAAAGCTTTTGATTGCTTGTGAAAATAAATAAATGTATAACAAGATTCTGAATAGATATTTTTGTGAGGTGAGCATATAATTTAATTTTCGTAACCTTTCTCACTTAAATAAATTTAAATTCTTTATGTGCTTTTTTAAATTCGTAAATAATCGCAGGGAAAAATTCCTAACATTTTCAAACGGGCAAAAAAAAAGTTTTAAATGCTAAAATAACCAACAAAAACTAAACTAAGAAATAATAATAATAATTAATAAAAACTGGCCCCTTCTAACCCTAAACATACTGAAATTTGTTCATTTCTATCTAACTCTTAAATATATCTACTCAAATAGAAAAGGCATTTGCCTAATTTCCAGGCTCTGTTTACTGTGTGTATGTTTATTTGTAAAACGCCGGAGATATTTTGATTAATGCTGTGCTTTATTATTATTATTATTATTATTATTATTATTATTATTATTATTATTATTATTATTATTTGGTTAATTTAAGGACACTAACATTTTTGGTATTATGGTCCCATTCAATTCAGGGAGTGTAACAATCGATAAATTTAGCTAAAAGGCCTCTTCTTTAAGGCCTGAGGTTAATTTACGTGCCGTAAATCTAAGACACGGAACCAACGACTTTACTTTCCTGTCGAAGGAGGCCATACTTAGGAATTTTACGTCATAAAACTCAATTGACTCTGGCCGGGTCTGAACGCGCGATCTTGCGTCTGCGAGGCAAGTGGTTACAAGACCACAAGGGCCGACACTATTACGAGTTATCCTGTGCTTGGACGTTATTGACTCATAGTTTATTCACCCTGGATATGGTTTACTGGTATTACTTGTTCCTGATGCTCTGTGTAATTCTTGTGCTGCTTGTACTCTTCAAAGTAAGTGACAGAGCAATTAGTTGACACCCCGCTGAGGCCTTAGATAAAGAGAAAGTGACGCCATCTTTTTCTACTAAGAAGCTAATGGTCCCAGTTTCCCCTCGTCCATCAATCAAATTTTACCTTCTTAAACAGGTCCTGTTGTGTGCATCTATGCATGACTACCAGCTTGTTTACTTATTACAAAATAATACTGGGTTAACAAGTACAAAAATAGCTGTAACCTCAAATGACTGTTTATGAAAGTGCAAAAATAGAGTTTTGTTCTTCTGGTAATTCTAAAAATAACAAAAAAAAAAAAAAAAAGATATAGATACATTTAATTTCTTAACATCCGCTAAATTTGTTCCTTAATGGAAGAACTGCGACAAAAACATGTTATTTGAACTTTTGTTTCCTTCTGTTTTGTTATAGATAAGCTAACGCTAAATAGCTAACAATGATTTTAGCTTTTAATTGTACAGTGTAAGTCTGTTCTATTTCCTGTTAACTGTGAACAGTTTTTATTGGAATAGCATTTCTTAAATTAAAGACAATTTTTCATATTCGACATTATTTCACATTCACAGATGAGAATCACACAAAGAATTAACGGCAGAAATTATAAATACAACCAAAATGTGAAAAATTACTCATATTTATATGGTTTTTATTTTTTCTTACTACTAGCATTTTGAATTTTGGTAATATTAAATATTTTACCATAAGTATTCTCATAATAATAATAATAATAATAATAATAATAGTAATAATAATAATAACAATAATAAATAATCCCATTATAATAATAAATATGAGTAACATTTTTTTTTTTTTTTTTACTTAAGTTTATAATTTCTGCCGTTAATTCCATGTGCGATTCTGATCTGTGAATGTGAAATTACACTTGAAACTCAATCTCTCATTTACAATTAATTGACTTTATCAAAAATATAAATCATATAAATATGAATATATTTTACTCTTTGCTTATGTTTATAATTATCAAAATCTTTCACATTCTCAATATTTGTAATAAATTTATAACATCAAATTAATATTTTCAGATTCAATGCAATAATGTGTAGCCTTTAACATGCAAGCAGAGTTTCAGGATGTTGCACAAAATTGAAATATTTCGAAATTGGAGTATAGCTTTAGTTATCCACATGGCAGTTTGAGTAAGCTGTCTGTTCTGATTTTTAGTACTGATCACGTTTATCTTTTTTCTTTATGGGACACGTCCTTAAATATTATGCATACTTATTAGACGGGCTATACTAAAACAATTTCTTTTTAAACACAAGACATTCAAACTAGAAACTACATTTTGTAACACTAAATCTAGATTTTTTTTACAAACTTCCGTATTACCAACTTTCAAACTAGAAACTACTTTTTGTAACAATAAATCTAATTTTTTTTACAAACTGCAGTATTACCAACTTTGATTTAGTTCTGAGTATGATAATTATTAATTTATATGTATAGACTGGTACAAATTTCTTGTTTTATAATTTTTTTTCATTGCTCACGGCAGTTTCGAAACTAGACCGTATTGTAATTAGTGATATTTCACATCTATTAAAATGATTTGTAAGATTTGTTTGCATAAGTAATATGCATGTCAAGCTGGAAGCAAATCAATAACAGCTGATTCCATTTCACATGTGTAAGTGCATACCTAATATACTAATTTAATTTTAAAACAACAATTTGGTACAATATGTAACAATAAAAAATTAATTTAATTTGTCATTTTGCTGCGCCTAAAAGGTAACATTACTCACATGCTTCCCCTAGAGAAAAATGAGTTATTATTTCTCTGAATAAATATTTTTTTTTGTAAATATTAAGGACTGTTTAAGAATAATGTAGCAAACTATTTGCTTTTTTGCAAAAACCCTACTCACAAAATAATTCACTTTTAACACTGCATCTCTTTAGTTTACAAGGTTTTCTTCAGTCTTCATAACTAGCAAATGTCGGGGAGGTACCCTAAACTTAGGCCTGGGACGTTTCCTTCCTAAAAAAAAAATCCTTTCCCAATATATCATTTCATTTCATTTCATGTATCACCAGTGTTCACCGCCTGTGGTGCCTCAATAGTAAAAACAGATGTTAAACACCATAAAAAAAGAAGAAAAAGAAAAAAGAAACATTCTTTAGTTTACTAAGTTTCATTTGCACTTTATTGAGCTTTTAAAAATTGATTCCTTTAGATGTTGATTCATATTTCCGTATACATTTTCCTCGCTTTTATAGCATTTTTCTATGTTCTTTTTCACCACTTATTAAAGCGCTTTATTATTTTTTATACGTCTATATTGTAAATCTAACGATAGAAATTGTATTGTGGTGCTAGTTAATTATTACTACTCAATACAAAGCTACCTACCTTAATTTGTTTCTCAAAAATACCTCAATATTTCTGTAGGGGCATGAAACTGGACTCTTAGACTGGTCGTAGTACAGACATAAGCTGTTCACCCCAGGAAGAAACCAATTGACACAGTCAGCCCAGTTAATATGGTGCCTGTGGCAGAGTGAAATGACAGGAAAGTAAGCTTCAATTTGACTCATTTGCCACTTGAAAAAGATTTGCTTCAGCATAACGCGACGCAGCAAGACATCCAGCAATAATTGGTTAGTCCACTGGAGGTTATATTCATCCACCAAGCGTGTGAGAATGCGCAAAAAAGAAAAGAAAACCGAGCCATTCGTTTTGTTATAACATATGACTTAATTTTGAACTTCTGCTGTTTCTAACTCTACTTCATTAAAATCTATCCTTTCCCCATTGCCAGCATGATTTACGGTATCATTTGCACGCGTGTAATGAACCTTGTCTAGGATTGAAGATAAAAATAGGTAGTTGGGCGCTAAAGTTACAATTTAACACCAGGTCTAGTTATACAGTTCGCTTGCGTGCTCATGCGGGAAATTTCTTTCTGCTAGAGTGATAACAGTGATACCTGCTGCTCTTCCTTTATTTTTTAAATAAGTTCATTTCTAACGTAGAATATGTCAGGGGTAGCTCCTCTAGAAGATTGATATATCTCCAAACATTTCAATGTTTCATTTCCTGTAGTATTGCTTGATGCGTTTTTACACGTTAAACAAAAAACAAACAAACAAACCACACACACCATCTGTAAGGTACTTGTTACGTGATGTGTGTATTTGCAGAGAGGCTGCAAACCAATGTCTCGGTAAGTTTGTGGAGTATTTTGAACGAGATAGGTAAGAGAAAGCGGTAGGTAGAGCTCTTTCCCATAAGCGCCATTGTGCGCATATCATTTTCCTCACGTGCGTTCTGCCAATTTTCATACAGACCGATTGTTCTTACAAAGTAGAATAAAAATGTTAACTAATATTACATAATTATAGTGAATCAATATATTAATGGCAAAATATGCGCAAAACTTGCAGTTATTTCACATCAAACAATTACATTTAAGTAACAATACCCTCGTGCATTCTCCTGCAGAGATAAGTCGTTACCTTAGCAGTAATTTATTGTTAAATGGCAGGCTTGTGGTGTTCCTTGTGAATTCGTGAAGTACGTGCTGTATTTTGTTCTTATATTCTAAGATTTTTTCTTTGCTAACGTTGGAAGAGAAAATTGAAATTGAAAAACTGTATTAATTGTGTTAATTTGCGTCAAACTTTGATTTCAAAACATGGAAGTATATCGTATTTTCTGTAGAAACAGACTTCATCCTACAGATTCCAGATTTTAATCAAAATCAAATGTTGATAAATTTACTTCCATGATAACTAAAAGAATATATTTTTGTTTAAAAAGACGATATTTATATTCAATTTTTTTCTCTCTCTCCTATATGTTCAGCCTCGCATATGTGTGTTTTAATTATTCTATTTATTAAGATCTTGCGATCTACATCTAGCAATAATGAAGTTGTGCATTCCGGCTTTTCGCTGCCATGACCCGTCACTGGAATATATTAAATTGTTTTTATTCATTTTTCAGCGGTTTACGAATCCTGAAAAATTAATTTCCTTTATAAGTGCTTTAATTTTCTCATTTTGTTCCCTCATTTTACTATCAGTTCGCAAAAATTATGGAAACCATTGTTTTTTTTTTTTTTTAAATGTTAATTGTATCTTTAGTTTTACTTTGACATTTTATAAACTTTAATTTTTTTTTTTTTTTTTTTGCTTTATCGTTATGTTAAAGTTACGTAAAGCATGTACCTAAAATTGGAAACTTGTTAGCATAGTCGATTCTTGAAAAATACGCGTCTTTTATTTGGTCATTTCGCGCTATAGGTAGATATTCTGGAGACAATATTTTTAAAATGATTTACATAGAATGGTGAACCACCTTCAAGAGCTCGGGTTATCCACCTGCACAGATATGCTGGCTGATGCTAGATTAGGCTGCCTTACTAGTGGTTCTGGTATTCTAGCCGCAGGGGACGGGGCGGGTAACTGTCGCATTTTTTCCTACTCTAAATGGGAGGGGGGTTCGTTTTGGAAACTAAATACAGATGAGGGAGTGCCTCTGGCGAATATCAGACTGAGAACGGGAGAGACCCCAGTGACCAACAATGAGCTAAATAAACATAATGTAAGATGCGTATGCATTTATTTATGCACATAAAGAAAGAGAGAGCTAAACGAAATATTTATACACCTGTTCTTTAGAAACAGATAAAAAACATTTTAAACATACCATTTCCTCCTCCCTAATTTCACATGTACGAGGTATGACATGTTATACATGGCTCGTATCACTTCCCGCAATCAGTCAACAACTATACTAGCGGTACCACGCACAGCGGCAAAGTTAGCTGAAACGGATGTTTGTAAGATGGCATAGTTTAGCAATGCAGAACATCTTCAAATATTACTAATTTATGGTGAAACGCATCGTAACGGGCGACAGCGGCAAGAATCTATCGAGAAAGGTTCCCAAATAGAAAGTCGCCATTCTCTAGGATGTTTATTACATTTTGCTAGCTGTCTATTCGAAGTAATTGTGAATTACTCCATTAAATAATATGATTTCAAGCTTTTATGTTTACATTTTGTCATGTCTAATTTTCATTGTGAATAATCCCTTAATGTTTATAGCACTCCGGGATAACCTGTTAACGATCTTTCTTTCTTTTTCTTTTCGTTTTCGTTTTTTTTTTTTTTTTTTTTTTTTTTTTTTTTTTTTTGGCACCTGCAGAAGGTAAGGAATTAACAGCAAATGGATGAATTCTTGTGTTACAAGTTTTCGTGAAAAATAAAACTGATTGGAATTTTGAAAGTTATTTAAACACGTGTCCTTAAAATTACGCGATCTTTCTCAGGTTGAGGAAAGTTATAGTTCCCCTTCCATCAGCAAAATAAAGACTTACAATACTCAATGGTCTCAATGGTCCAGTTGTAACGTTTGCAACCACTAATCCGGAGGTGCTGCGTTTGAATCCCGGTCAGGTTACCCTGAAAAAGTAAATGCTTAATAGTTTCACGGCGCCAAGGACTCCGAGCTCATTTGCGCCATCATTAATTAATTTCATTTCATTCATTCCTACAGACCTACACCTATAGTGTTCAGTCCAGAACCTACAGACTCGCGAGACGAAGAATACAGTAAAAGCGACAAAAAAAAAAAATGTTACTATGGGGTCAAAATTAATCAGAATGCCCGATGTTTGGGAAGAGCAAAAGAAACGGGAGAAGTAAAATGAAAAGAAAAAAACATCCTGAGGGACACTCAGAGTTTTCCAAGAGTATTATAAGGCGTTTTGTAGCCTTCGGGCATTACAAACTGTTTCATAACAAAATTAGTTCAAAAGGTCAGGATAAATTCCTGATATGATGCTATTCTGAAGAAGTCTTCTATCTGCGAAAGCAATAGGCTGTAAATGTCAAGAGCAGACCGGCAATAAAAAGCTGAATAGAAAAGCTACCAATAAAATAAAACGCCAGGAGGATCCTAGCAAATATCGAGTGCTGAAAGCAACTAATGCATCCGACGCCAGATGTTCCAAATGGCGAAATGATCCTCATCATGCGGATTTATAAACAAATACCGTATACTAATCGCTTTTGACTGCGATCAAAGATTGCGCTAAATGTTTACAGCGGTCGCACTTTTTGATGTGTAGTGGACCTAATTTCGTATGACTGGGCTGTTTACATCGATCTAATTTTACTACTAGTCTCGAAACTATACAGTTTAAATATGCATGTGCTCTAAATGAAAACTTAATTGAGATCCCATATTTTAAGCAAATACTTTTTGAGTATTATCGAAAGTGATAGATGATAAATGTTTGTACATTGAGATCAGAATAGAAAAAGCCAATAGTAAGAGAACAAATATATGCGTTTCTTTATATTATATGCCCTTATTATTGGTATTTAAAGACCAAAAGGCAGGATTTGATACTATTCCTAAGGTACAATTAATATGGAAAGTATTGAATAACCTAGATCTTAATATTAAATTAATTAATATTATCGAAAGCTTGTTTAAGAATATACCGAGGGTGCCAAAATTGTATACACACTTTCATAGTGATATCTATTTAATATATTTCAAAGTTGAACCGAAAAACAACAGTAATGTGTAGTATGATGTTCTGTAAACAGATATGACTCGCATACTTTATGATAGCGTTGCTACGTGAAAGGTAAATAAAAAATGAGCAAATGAAGCCAAGATTATCGTTATGATGTTCTGTAAACACATGTGACGCATATTACGTTATGCTAGCGTTGCTACAACAAATGGAGCCAAGATTATCGTTTGAACAACGGAAAGTAATTTTGAAGTGGTAATGGAAAACCGAGAATGTTGTTGAAGTTCAAAAGCAATGGAGACCTGTGTACAGAACAGATTCTCCGGACCTAACTCCGTTGGACTTCTGCCTATGGGGAACTCTTAAGGATGTTGTATACCGTAGAAAACCAGTTACACTGCAGCATTTCGGGAAGAAATTGAAACGGCATGTGCTGCAGTCGCTGAGGACACTTTCGAAAACGTTGTTGAATCAGTAGTTCAACGTACTCAGAAGTGTATCGACGCCGATAGTGGGCATTTTGAGCAACTGTTGTAAGTGTAAAAGTCTAAGATGATTAGTGCTCATCATTTTCTGTTTGTGTGAATTCAGTTTTGTTATGTTACCATAGTTTTTCCTTTTCTTGAAGTGTGCATACATTTTTTGGGAACCTCTGTATATGGAACAGTCGGAATAAATTATCAGACGACGAGTGGAAGATTTAAGATGTAGAAAGGAGTGAACAAAGATGATAGTAGAAGTCTCTTATTATTTGTTGTTTGTTGATCAAATACTTGAACATTGATACGAAAGGAAATGCAAAGTAGACGTTGGAATATGAGATCAATATATGTTCAGTCATTGATGTATGCTGACGATATCATATTATGTAACAGAATAGTTGAAGATCTAAAAAATATCATCATTAAGTACACAAAAGCCTTAGAAGAATGAGGAATGATTGTAGATAAAAGAAAAATTATGAGAATGGAAGGAACGAAGGGAACTTAATATTAGTGGTATGATCGAATATTAGGCCGAATGGGAAGATGTGAATACCTGGGTACAGAAATAATAAGAATGAAATATAATCGAATTAGAAAAGCAAATCATATATGCCATCAATTGAATAATACAGTTTATAGGAAAGAAAACATAAGTAGAGTTAAAATACAATTTATTTACCTGTATTAAATATGAAGCGGAATCATAAATACTGCTGGATAAAAAACGAAATCATCCAGTAAGGATTTTAGATAAAATCATAAACAAGGCAATCAGAGAAGAATTTAGAATTAAGAATTAAGATCAAACGTGGATCGGATGGAAAGAAAACAACTAAACACGTTTGGAATCGGAAGAACGAAAAGAAGAAGAAGAAGAAGAAGAAGAAGAAGAAGAAGAAAAACGTGGATCGGATGGAAAGAAAACAACTAAACACGTTTGGAATCGGAAGAACGAAAAGAAGAAGAAGAAGAAGAAGAAGAAGAGGAAGAGGAAGAGGAAGAGGAAGAAGAAGAAGAAGGTTTTACAGGTATTGGAAGCAAAGCCAGAACGTAGCAAATGAAAAAGAACAGTATATAACTCGTGTGGTAAAGGAAAGGATGAGGGAAATGAAATGATTTTCCATTGGATCGTGGCAGTTATAGAAAACGGATTGAGGAACCGATAAGACAAAAGTAATAAATAAAGAAAGAATTGGAAAAGACACGTGGTAAATTTTGTTCCTTAAGTACTCTCTCGCTTTTTAATTTTCGATACAAAACTAAAAATATCTTCCGGCATGGCAGACTAATATTATGTTTTAATAATTATAATATTAAGCTATTAATTTAATTGCATTTTAGATGTCAAGTTTCAAAAATAGCTAAATGCTCTCAAATAATTTAACTAAAGTTTCGAGCGTTATTTACTGTAATTTCAAGTTACTGGTAGGAAATATTACACTGCTAAATTATTTTGGTGAAAAGTGCACAAAAAGTATCTGTTATTTGTTAAAATATGTATTATTAGTATACGAATTATTATGAAAAGTTTTAGGGGTGACCTATAGATAATAGTGGTAGTTGCAAGTGGTTCGAACACTGCCAGTTTTTACTGGGAACACCTATGCATGTAGAGCTGTAGTAAATATAACTAATTGTTGCAGCGTTGAAGTGTGTGTTGGAAAATGGAAAATCATGACTGTCGTGCAGATTAAGTGCCTAATAACAGCAACAGAAATGTATGGTAAAAAAAAAAAAAAAAAAAAAAAAAAAAAAAAAAAAGTTCCGACGCCACAGCAAGATTTATGCATGAAGACGTCTCTTGTAATGTGACTTTATAAATAAGATATAAGAATGAAGAAACGTCAGTTTCAATTTTATTTTTAGTAGTAATGGACGTTTTATTGTACGATTTTAGGATACACTGAAATAAATACATCTGTCGCATGGGCCTTACGGCCATACATGCTAATGTCGTCCTTATAGCCATAAAAAAGTCATATACATACATATATAAACATACATCCATACATATACATATATACATACACACATACCTACATACACACAAATTTACATGCATACATACAAATACTTCAATACATTTAAGTTTTCTATTAATAATTTAAATACAAATACATAGATATGAATGAAATCCTTACTCTTGAGTCCCCTTCCCTTTATTCACACTCCCTCTCCATCCCCCCTCTTCATTATGGTCATTAACCTCCGTTTTGGGGTCTTCTCTAGAAATATTCCCAAATTGTGTGAGTATTTCGCATGCACCAACACTTCCCGGCATATGTTCTAATTTCTATTGGAATTCAGAAATTGCGGTGATAAATGCTTATTTCTTGAAATCTCCGTTTCCCTGCATTCTGCCAAAATATGCCTCCAGGTTACGATATCTGCGCACAATGGGCAAATTATTTCTCCGAAAGCATTAACTGTTTTGCTTCCTTTCCAGGCCCCTAATCTGAACCATGCGAGACCACTTCTTTCTTCCCTGCCACAGATATCTAGACAATCCCCCCTCCTCCACACCGGATGTATTTGAGCCTGCAGGTTCAGCGATACTTTTTCTACTAATTTTATTTATAACAAGTGGATTACATGAGATTGACATGCAATAGATATGGGTGTTGAAACAGATGTTGTGTATGATGTCAATGTTGATCCCTAGCGAGAATGATGGGTATGCTCGTGTCCGGCTGCACAATCCTCTTAGCACTCTCGGAGCGTGTCTGTCATTTGCCGTTTATTTATATTTGCTGTGCTAGGACTATTGGGAGTAGCCATCTCGCATGCATTCAGAGTAAACTTGTCCGTTCTATAGTAACCATCGTGCTTTCCGTCATTTGTACCCCGCTTCCCATTTCGTAGCGTATACCTTGGAATTGTGAATTTTCTCTCTTCTCTCTTCGTGAATTTTATCAGTTTATATTGTGGACTGGTGATTGTTGCTTAATTGAGTTCGATATAAATCGTTTGGTACACTGCGAACGTTCTATCACTTTGCATTATAGTGCCTCGGCTGCCGCGCTACCAGCCAATTTCCCCTCAGTTTTTCCTCTCCTGTGTATCGTTAGATAACATCATCTACAGCTCAAGATCAAACTGAATATATTTTGATCCTTCGTTTGTCGATCGCCGTTTACTCATTGCAAAATGTTGTATAGTTTAGAAATAATAGACTCAACAAAACTAGCCTGAAACTGTGTCGGTCGATTGATTTATTTATGGACGCTCTTTAACAGCTCAGGTCAACAGCGTCCCATTCAACTCAGGGCGTGAAAAGGCCAACAAATTTTGCTCAGAGGCTCTCTTTCAGGCTTAAGGTTGTTTTTCGTGCCGTAAATGTACAACACGGGGTCCACGGCTTTACTTCCCTTCCGAAGGAAGCCATACTTAGGATTTACGCCCGAAAAAATCCATCGGTCCTGGCCGGGTTCGAACCCGCGTCTTGGGTGTAGGAGGCAAGTATGGTAACCACTACACCACCAGGACCGACATCTGTCGTCGACTTTCTGAAACGGAATTCTAATATTCGACTTAAGGAATACATTGATATAGGAACTAAACATAAACACCAGTTAAAGAAAAAGGTGTTATTTTTCTGTTTCTAATTTTTATATAATTAGTATTTTATCCCTTCCTTTCTAACAATAAATTAGAAGTATTTATAAATTATATTATTGCCACTTATAACGAAATGTAAAACTACATATTATTACACATTTCGCTTGATATTACCTAAAATTCACATTAGGGATTAATTGTCAATGAAATTATGCAAAAACAAGCTTACAACAAATTTAAGAATTTCTTGGAAAACCAAGAAGACTGTAACGAGAGTATTTTGAAACTTTATACCACTTTACTGTATCCACTTCTAAAAACGGTGTAGGGTAGTGCAAGGAATAAACGTGGCCAAACAAAAATGTATGACAGCTGACACTAATGCTAAAGGGATTTCCTCTCAAGAATATGAAGCAAGGGATGTCATACTTACAAGGTTCATCCTTTATTTCCCCCCTGTTAACTAGTTTGGCTTACTATATCAGTCTTTTCTCCAGCTTCAGTAGATTTTAAGTTCATTTTGTTTCAGTTACGAAGAATCATCTGCAAACCTACTATTCTGGGTGTTGACGAACAATGTTTTTACTACGGATGATGTACAGTTTCTGTTCGAAAACTTGAATGTACGCTGAACTTGCAGCTAGATCACTATACTTGGTGCTTTGTGCATTAAAGGCAAGAAACTACATACGCGACAAAGCAGAAACTGCTTAACTAAATGACAACGGGACATTCTTCAAAGACATGTCATATTCCTGGAACAAGCTCCCCAATTCCGCTCATTTCTTGATGTATTGCGGTCAACAATTAGAAAAAATGATTTGGACATATGTTACCATGAGAAACTACAAGAGATGTGCCTACATTGGCACATTTCTACATTTCTCATATTTGGATGTTCGTGGATGTGATTGGAAGCTACATTTGTTCTCATCATTGAAAGCTGAGTCCAGAAAAACCCTGCAAACCCTTTCTGGTCTTTTTTAAAATACTCAAACATGTGACCGATCAGTTTGTAAATGCTGGTCTTAAAGTTCTATACCCTGAGGGTGTATCCAGCAACATCCTGCAACAACATGAATAGGTCATTTTCAGCACTCAAACGAGTATTAGCATACCAGTAATAAACAGTGACCCCTAAAATCTAGATACTTCACTGCACATTAAACTTGTGCAGCTTTGACTTTACACAATGTAGGCATGCTCTTATTGTATACTTTCAATGCTTCAGTGCTAACCTAACATAAATTTCTGTTTTCTATCAATACACATTCTTCTGATATGACATATGATTTTATTACGTAAATATGTACGTAATTCATGCATATAAATTCGGACCCTACTAATGACTCTAATAGGTTGTAATGTTTACAAGATGTTACATATATACCGTGGCATATGGGGGGTGGGATTGGGGAAATGCATTGTAGTATTAAGTTTCTTAAGAAGTAGAAATGACAGTTTGAAAGATTATATAAAGAAAATTAGGGTCTGCGTAAGCGGAACATAGGTATTATATAGCATTCTTTAACAGATTTCGAAAAACCAGTGTGAGAGCTGTAGGAGAGTGGACATGCCGCTGACTGCTCCGGGGTGGCCATCTGGTTGGCGTCCATAATGAATGTAATAGTTATTGTTTATAAATATAGTTTGCATATTGTTTAAATGCTGTTTGTGTGTTCAAGGCTTATCTAGTTCCAATATTTTCCTAATGTGATCCCGTTTAGTAATGATGGTTATGGTTTCTTTAGATTAGTGTTATAGCCACGTTCCTAGTTCGAGCCCAGTTCATTATTAAGTTACAGAATGCTCTTTAGGCGAGGATTAGCAATATGAAAGAAATATTGATCACCATAAATATTTTTTTTAAAAAAATGTTCGTTTCAGGTTTAAACCATTAAGTAATATTTGGAATAGGTAAAATTACAAATACATACATGTTCATTATTTTAAATTGACGTTGGTTTAAGACAATAATTAAATAATGTTTTCTGGTCTTCCATAAATGAATAAATGTTCACATTAAGAAGCAATTGGGTTTTTATGGTTTAACATGAAACGGTTAATTCTGTCTCCACACATTACGTTCACTCACGTAAAGTACTTATTTAGTTTTGGTAATTAGTATTAATTTTCCTTCGCGCATAGCACGCAGGTTATATTTATTTGTATGGAGTTCCTTAATATAGGAAACAGTTATTCTCGTTTTGTATTTTAAGCCTAACCGTTTCAGCTTTAATTGAAATACATGACTGTAAGATTAAACGGCGTTTGTAACCAGGGATCTTTAGAAGTCAACAAGTAATTATGCCTTGTTTACTAATGCATACTAATTAAACGGAAGTTTTCTGACGGAGGGCATTCAATTAGCAGAGTAAACTTGGGGATAGGAACGTCACGTGAAGTCTTTTGTAGTGCTGAGTGAAAGATGGTGTAGGTGGTGGCGAAAAAATGCACGTAACTGTTTCATCGCGATAAGCCATGTCATTCATTTTATTAATTGGCACGGTAATATAATTATTTTGACGTCGATTACAGCTGAAAATGGTGTCCCGGTAGGAGAGCTGGCGCAGGGCTTTTACAATGAACATCACTTCACTGCTACAGTTTAACTACCATCTGCAATAACAATTAAGTTCAACAAAGATGGTTAACGCTCAAGTCTTGGTTACTCGAACTAGTTACAAACTATGGAAGTCTGAACTGCAAGTTTCCACTTTTCAATTAAAACTGGTGCGACGTAATCCCCATATATACTGTCATACTGTCAAAAAATTATCACTGTCAGACTCATAATTTGCATTGCAAAATTAAATTAATTTTACCTTTGATTAGTAAACATTTTGTGCGAATTAATGTGAACAACCACGTAAATTTCATTTTATAATTATTCAGTGCTAATAACTGTTTCCTTTCAATTCTACACTGCATTATTGATGTCCCTTTTTGAGATAGTTAATTGCAGTTACTAATTTTATTGGTTTTACTAGAAATTAAGCAATTTGCTTGTATTTATAGCTGTTTCAGCATTTTATTTAGCAACATATTTTTATTTATAATGGATATCACACTTAAGAAGAAATGTAAGGTCATAACCCTCCATGAATTTAATAATAAGACTCAAAAATGTTAGCAGCTGATTGCAATGTAAGTTGGATGCTTTTAATAATGAAAAAATGAGATGTACCCGAAAATGGAAAACGATTATCTTTATCTATTCAGAAGGAGAAAACGTAATCTTGAAATGAACTGTTTTGATCTACAAAAAAATTGGGGACTGCAGGAGTCAAAATAGATGCTTCAACATTTCTAGAAATTGAAGGAAACTAAGACCAGTCATAAAAGAGCTTAACGTGACATATTAAGAAAAGAAGATTGGCATGAGCTAGAAAATATCAGAACTGGAAGGAAAAAGAAGGTGCAAGTCATTTTGATGTGCAAAGCACATCAAACAGACTGTAAAGTTTCCACAAAAGATGATGATTTGACACTGTTTTGCATTCACAGGCACTCATGTTTGATTCCTATTGACGGAATGATAAACAAGTCCATCCCAATGTTAGAGAAAAGAGCCATCTCAGAACTGAAAAGATTAGCAGAGGAACTGAACATTGAAAAGGCAATTTTCCAGCAAGACGTTGCCCCATATGCATCGAAGAATGTTAAAGACTTCATGGCGAATAATAGTTTTCAGGTTTGGACTGCCTGGAAAGTCATCGGATCTCAATCCTATTGAGAATTTTTGGGCAATTGTCAAGAGACGAATGAGAGATTTGAATCGCACCATCAAATTTGTGCTGTGGTAAAAGTATGGTTTCATGACCCAGAAGTAAGTGAACTATGTAAGAAACTCATTTACTGAATGCCCAAACGAGTGAAGTGGTAATTAAGGTCAAGAGTGGACAATTAAATACTAAAAATACTGTTCAGTATAGTGTAATATTGAAATTTTGGGAAATAATAAAAAGTAGAATATCTGTTTTGTTCGCATTGATTTGCACAAGGTGTATGTACGCTGCATTTCAAATAATGAGTCCCGGGGTTTCGATCGATGAACACAAACAGAATGTTCGTATGTATAAAATATTTTGTCTATTCAGCAAATGCCAACATACAGGGCTTTGATTTCAAAATCCTTTAGTTTGAATAACTCTATTTTAGTGCATTTAATTAAAAAAAATGTGTCGATTTAGACTTGAGGGAAGAGTTTAAAACGAATATTGATTACATTAGAGATGTCATCCCCCCACCCTACTTTGAAATTACAAACAACACCCCTATCTTTGATGCCTAAATTTAAAAACGTATTTAATAGTTACCACATTTTTTTTTTAATCGTTGCCTGGCTACTAAGACTGTTTCATTGTTATTTCAATTTTCTACTTAGTAATACTATATCTACTGAGCATTTATTTAATGTGATATTTATGCTTCGGTAATAAATTGTTTCAAAATGGTGTATGTGCTACAAGAAAGGACAGAATGTAAGCATATATTAGTAGTCCAGAAATAAGATTTGTTACTCTAATATTAATAATTGACATTTTCCCCAAAATAAATTGGGGAGATAACTGGAGAGCCTTTACTCCAAAGCATATGGAGAAAATAGTTCCCAAAGTTATAATAATGATAGATTCGTTTTAAAATTATGTATGCATATTACCTATAATTTCAGATTATTCAGAATATACTTTTAAACTAATTCTTTCCCCAGTTTTAAATGAAGATTAAACATTTTGAACCATGCATTCTTTATCAGAAGGACTTTTTAATACATAAAAATGGTAGACTAATAATAATTAAATCTTAAATGTGAACATTTAGTGTTTTAAACATAATTTTATATGAATATGTTACAAGTGCTTTATTGCAAGAAACATGTATATTTTTTCCGATAATTTTCTTCTAAATATTTTTGATTGCTAAAAAAAAAAAACAAAAAAAAAAAAACAATTTAACTCAAAATATACTTAAATGTATAATTTGTTGAAGGATTTTCTTTATTTTGCCACACTCTTCAATTTTTTTTTTTTTAATTCTCTCCGAACTTTCTTGTTTTAAATACCCAACACTGTTAAGCATCCTTCACTTTGGAACATGACAAAACATCTGGGCGATCAAGACGTTTTGAACGAATATTTTATCAGTAGTGAAATGGTAATAAAGTAGATTTGGATGAATAATAAAATGCCAGATCTCTTGCACAGTTTGTATTTCTGAATTTTGAACACTGTTTTCTGGAGTTTTGAGGAAACTGGTTTTAATACAAATCGCTAGTATTTTATTATAATCCGAAAATGGTTGACGCCAAATATTTGAGAGGTAAATCTTACATATTCTCAAAGATAAACTTCTTAGATGTTCCTGGCTTCATCATGCCGAAATTTCGGTCACTAGTTAATGTATCTTTTATTATATTTAACAGAATAAGCATATTTCATTTATTCTTTGTTGCCCATTGCAGTAATAATGTTTCTTAGGCACTTTCCAGCTGTAACTGTTATCAGCTTTTAGTTGGTTATATTGCCCATGAGCGGGCAGGAACGGGAAAACCCAAATGATACGAGAATATAAGTCAATAAGTTTCCGGCCTAACCATTTTCTAGGTATGATAAAAACAAAAACTATATTTCACTTTTCGATATAGTTACCCTTTATTGCAATACACTTCCCACATCTTTGAGTTAACATTTCAACCCCCCCCCCCAAAACAGTCAAAAGTCTTGTCTAAAAATGCGCATAAAGAGCATCCATCTCTTCTTCGTCGCACTTAAATTTCCTTCCTCGAAAGTCCTTCTTGAGTTTTGAGAAAAGGAAATAGTCTCTGGGAGTTGATCTGGTCTGTAGGGTGGATGGTGGATCTCCCTGAAGCCACATTTCTTCACAGCTTCCTTTGCACCAAGAGCTTCCTGCACTGGCTTGTTGTTCTGAAGAAGGTGTACACCACCACTAAGTTTTGCTGGGTTTTTCTCTTAGATGGAAGCACATAGTCTGTGCACTAGGCCAGCATAGTACACCCCATTTACTGTGATATTCCTCTCCTTTAAGTCGATGAAGAGTATTCCTTCACAGTCCCAAAAGAGTCTGTCATGTTCTTGGTTGACTGAGTGACCTTGGTCTTTAGAGGCGGTGCTTCACCGGGTTCATTGATTCTCTTTTGGATAAGGGAATTTAGTGAAGACAATATTTTTCTCTCCTTTGACATTGGTTTGTAGAACTGCCACGGCAGAGCTCCAAAAATACCTGACAACAGATAACTCTTTGCTGCTTTTGGATTCAGGAAGAAGTCTAGGCACTCATCTTGCACTAACCTTATTCATGTTTAAATGTTTATTAATAATTAAAGGACTGTAATTTTTAGAAAGGCCCAACCTTGCTGCTATTTCTGTAACTTTGAACCTCCGGTCTTGTATAATTTCTCCTTTCACAAGAGCGATGTTTTCAGGAGTGAGCATCTCTAAGGGTCGACCTGCACGCTCTTCGTCTTCAATGCTTTCTCGACCCATTCCAAAAAGCTTGGCGCATTCTTTAACGGTAGAGTATGAGGGAGATGCTTCTCCATATACACTCTCCAATAGTTATTTAATTTCATTTGGAATAAGCCCTTCTTTTGTGAACAACTTGATAACAGTCAATGCTCAATTTTGAACATTGATTCATTTAAATTGCTTATATATTTAAAAAATTATCACTGTTCACTCATCATATGCATTTCAAATATCTTCCTATACACTATTTGAACATGGTTCAAAGCTCCAAATTAAAAAATACCAACCAATTTTCTCAACTCACGAGTAGTATGGGACATTTAGATTTTGCGATATGTTTACGTAATAAAATTTATAAAATAATTTATAGCTCGGACAGTATTTATCCAATTTGAATGAAAATTGGTGTGCATATTAACTTAACAGTAATGCAATCACATTGAAAGTTGTAGAAAAATCCATACAGAAATGTGGTTCTTTGAAAATCCGCTCCCAATATTCCTTAAATTTGTTTTAAAATGTTTATTTTATGTGTATTTTCACATATTTTTCTTGAATGAACGATATATGCTAGTTCTTACTGCGTACATTTCGAAATTCAACACGATTATTTCCTCAACATAAACAGGAATTTAGTTGTCTCACCAGATAGACGGTCAGGAAGTAACAGTCGAAGAACGAGTCATAAATTTACCTACTACTTATCAATAAAGCTATAACCAGCACAAAATAGGTATTTTTTATGAAACACTAAACGTAAAGTTTACTTGCTTGTTTTCTGCCAAGGCAGTTGATGAAAGGGTAAATGTCGTGCCATAAACGGAACCCCCCAGGAAGTAAAGTCCTTTTATCCACTGGGCCTTAAGTGTTGGAAATGAGGTTAATTATTGGAAGGGTGGATTCGGTAATGGATAGTCATTTTACGAGGTTTGCCGAGCCGGCCCCACGGATCGTCACTCAAGTCAGATCGTAAACATGTCGCTGCCCTCGCTTAGACTGCGTCTTTTAATGAAATGCTTTCTGTTGCAGTATTATCTGGGATCTTTTGTTTGGATTTTAGCTTCGTAAAAGTCGGGAAATCTAGAGGCATATCACAATTTTCTGTGCTCAGGAAGCGAAGATTTTTGCAAAGTCTCATGCAGAAGTCCATGATTCGCAAATTTGGCTCTTTGAGGTTCAGACCAGGTTACAAGGAATAGCTAATGTGTTGGTGAAGCCTGCACTGAAATAATTGTTTCACGTATGCAATGATGCTCATATCGAACATTTATACTTCATTTATTAAATGGAGATTTTTTTTCTTAATTAGCATAATACAAAATTAGGGGTTAGGAAAAGTACCATTTTTCTGTCGGTTTTTTCGCGATGTTCAAATTTCAAGGGTTTGCAACAATTAAATGCGCAATTAATGAAGTTAAGACTGGAATGAATTGTTGCAGAAAATTAAGTTGTTAAACTGGTGGGTTAAGTTTTTCCTACTGTTAGCCAGTATTCCGAGAAGCACAACCACCACAAAGATGATAATATGAGTTTGTTTGCTCTATGAATTTGAATTGGGTAACAATGCGACTGCCAGGCCTTCGGTGCTAAATCTGTGAACGAATATGATTCCCGAAGGTATTGAAACCCTTCAGGATGTACCGCTGACATGAAGACCAATAAGAATGAATAATGAGGCTCTATGCGACTATTGACACAGCCAGACTTGTGAGGACGTGATATAGCAGTTCAACGTCATTGCAGAAACCATACGGCTCCATCTCCATCAACCAGGAAAAAGATATAAACTCGGTCCCTGAGTTCAGTGACCCTGATGACACATATTTTGCATTGTTGACACTTTCTTGATAGGCTGCTGACATAGGTTGAGAAAAAGATCCTCTGTAAAACTTCAAGACGCCGTTTTCACCTGTTGACAGTCCACGAAGTTATCCTCAACAACTGAAAGCACTGTTGCACTTAAAGAAGGTTATGCGCTGTGTTTGGTATTGTGCATCATGAACACTGCCAGCCGGCCAAACAATCAGCTCCATTGCGTACTCTTACCACCTGGAATGTGTTCGTGAAAAACTGAAATTGCAACGTATTATTCTTTTGTATGATATTGCAAAATCACATACATCCAAAGTGAAATCATTATCCATTTAGCTGGGAGACTCTGTTGTACCCACCATATTCCGCAGATTTGGGTAATCACCTCAAAGGACATCAGTTTTCGAAATTTTGCCGAACTGGAAACTGGAAGGATGGGCCGCCTAATGGAATTCACAGACTTCAGTCACATTGGCAGAAGGTCCTTGATAGTAAATGAGGACTAAGTTTAATACAAATATATTCTTTTGTTGAACTTACGATGCTTTGAAATGTCCGTTCTGAAAGGGACAGAATGTTTTAAGTGATCTTATGTAATGATTCTAACGATGGGAAAGGTACTACAAAAGTATCTTATCACATAGGACTAAACATGTACTCTTAAGATAAAAGTTTTGTGTACTGATTAAAAACAAGCTATTTCAGCTCTCCAGTTTAATGAATGTGCTATGCAGTTTAGAATAGTACTCAAGAAAAGGAGAATATTGCGCGTCAAGCCTATGCTTTTATTTATTTCATTTTTTTATCGATCCCAATAGTATCGATCGAATAATTTCATCTAATTGAAAGAAAGAAACAAAACACTAAAAGAGACTATGTGAAACTAAAATAATGCAAACTTTTGTGTTTTTTCTCAATGCTCCTCTATTGTCGAATTAACTTCTGAACTTTATTTTATAAAATATGACCTCTCCCTTTACTTGTAAATTGAATTATTTTCCAAATAAGCTGTTTTATGGCAGTTGTTTTACAAACTATAATCCCTTGTATTTTCTCATCAACACCAGGTTTGAGTGTGGCTACGAACATTTGTGACAGTAAGTCTAACCTTTACATTTTCTCAAGACAATGAATTATCGCTCAATCACAAATCGCTGAACAGTTGCAACTCTTGAACATTCCAGTTTCCCCAAATGGCGGAAGAAGAAAATGTAGTAATTCTGCAGGTGATTAAAGTTGAAATGCCAGTACAATGAAAAAATACAATTTTTTATACACTAGGATGATAACAATGACATTTTTGTAATGAAGAACTAATTAACGTTGTAAAACCTATGCTTTTTGAAAACAATGCAAAGTTGCCAAGTACTATTTTAAATATGAACCTCCCTAAAGCGATGTTTCCTAAAATTGAGAGCGTGCATAAATTAAAACTAACGTAGCATGTGGCAGGAACAAAAAGTAATGAGAAGACCATGGCAGTGAAAACTCACCATATCAGACGGTGGCTCTTTGGCTGTCAAACTTTCGACGAGGACATGATAGAGGGGAATGTGCGCCGTATGCTCTGGAATATTTTATAATTATTACTGGCAGTGACTCGGTGATGAACAATAAGGGCACAGTTACACTACAAGCTGCAGTAAGGGGTTCCTTCTCAAACATCAACAAAAACGGCCGACCTACGGGTGTTCAGCGTCCTTCAGAAGTGTGGCAGCGGGTAATAAAAGTGGCAAGCAATTACATTGAAGGTATGTAAAAATTTCCACCTAATTTTCTACTTTGAATATGGAGAATATCTTTGGAGACATTTCATATTTTTCGTTTACATATAGGTGTAATTTTACTTTATCCCTTGATTTATAATGGAAGTATTTCCCACTTTTGTAACAACACACAGAGGTTTCATCTGGATTGTTTTATTCTTGATTATTCTTTCTTGTCACAGTCCAAGTTTCGCAGTCATATAGAATAGCGAGAGGCAACTATTTTTTTTTTCCAATACCGCAGCTACCTCTAATCATCCTACATTCCTTATACTTCAATAGAGGTAATTGATTTCGTTTTTTCTGAATCTGTTCAAAAATCTACATTTTATTTATTTATTAAATTTAATATTTATTACTATTTTATTTCAGTTTTCTTTTTATAAGTTCTGTTTTACTTTAGCGGTTTTCACATTGTATAATTGGTTTACAGTAAGTTAACAGTCAGTGCATCTTAAAGGTATCATTCAGCAAATACAGATAGTACATTATATTCGCGTTAAAGTTAATGCTAATTGTCTTAAAGTTTATTTAACTGATATTGTTAAATACTGTAGGGGCATTTGCTAATTAAAAATACAAGTTAAAATAATATTTAAGTTAAAACTGGAATAATTTCAGTAATGAAATTCTCTAGTTTCAATTATTTTCTGTCATTTTTGAAACAAAAACTAAAGAAAAGCTTCTTTGATACGAAACACGTGCAATGAATGCACATGTACAACGTTTGCTTGGAGGCAGTAAAAGCTGGAACCTGGCAAGCAGCTGTAGTCAGGTCGCCAAAGACAAAGCCCCCGCAAACATTGAAGTACATGTTGACATCATCGGGTGGGTATGGTTCTCCCTCCAAATAGGGCTACACAAGAAAACTCGCCCAACTTAGTCGTGAAACCCCACGAGATTACTTTTCATGCTATAAAGAGTGTTAATATGAAAGTTAAATCTTATGAAAAGTTTTTAATAATTAATTTTCAGTACAGAAGTTAGTCATTTTCAAGTGATCTGGAGTTTTTAAAAACACGTATTTATAATGACATATAAAACTTTTTGTAATTTATTAAGTATGAACACATTTAGAAAGGGGGAAGGTTGTTGATAAATTACTGAAAATGCTGTCAAAGAATTCCTCCAGTTACCTGGCGATATACCAGATCACATACTCTAGAGTAGCCAAAAACATAAAGGTCTTGGTCTCTTCTTTGCCTCTTGGGAAACTTGATTGCACCACATTAACATCTGCCAAGTGCTTGTACGAGAAAACGACCCTTTAATAAAGGCACTACGAACTTAGAAGCAGATATTGTGTTTTGTTTCCTAATTCTTGAAGTTCCATCTAAATACCAATGTCTTGATAGTCGTAAGCATCTACCATAAAGGTCTCAAGAAAATTGATGGAGCTGACTTTCACTAACTGCACAAGGGCAAAGGAGTCATCCTTTGTACAGCATACACTGCAGCCAATAGAAATCATCAGGGCCTATCATATTCTGAATTAAAAGATGTGTTAAAAATGACTACCAACGCAGCAGTTCGGGTAGATCTCAGGGCATTGTAAGTGAGGCTTACAATGAAAGGAATGATCTGGAAAAACGTGTGAAGCAGGCTTTGGAGAGAGATGGACAGTTTTAATGAATGGTGTGAGCAGGATGTTATAGCATGTTTCGATTCCTGTGCAAGTGAGTTAAGAAAAGATAGATACGTAAATTAGTTTATAATTATTTGCATTAAAAAAATATATTGCTATCGCATCTATGTCCATTAAGTTTAAGGTGTTCACTAATTTGGAAGTTAGCGATTTTTTGAAGATTTGTGTTTTCCTGTGGAGAAGTTCAGTTCTATCTTGACGTGCAGTGGAAGTAAAGAATTAAATTTTTGACATATGGACCCAACTGGATAATTGGTAGTTGTCTTGCTAATTATAATAATGATATCTCGCTCTTGATGAGTGACTTCATTAATAAACGTTGTTTAGGAAATATTACCGCTATATTATGATTTGGATATAGAAGAAACTAGTAAAATAAATTTAGCATTAGAATAACTGAAGCTTTCTTGTGTAAACCAAATTACATATACATATTCAGTAGATTTCTTGGTATGGCCTACAACTTTTTCTTATACGCATATAAAATAAATTATATTTTACATGATATTTTCTTTTACTGTAGTATGGTTAAAATTGTTTGTTCCATGATAAAAATCATTGTAATTAGATATAAATGGCTAACCATTTTATATTTGTATGGCTTCGCAAAAGTCAAATCTGTATATAGATGCATGTATATTTAAATCATTCATTAATTTTGCTTTGCGGTGAATTTGTTTTAAATAATTTTATGCATGCTACACTAATTAAAATACTTGATTAAGTATTCTTACTCGTGCACATTGTTGGTGTTTTAGTTATTGTTCTTATTATTTAATTACTTAAGCACTTGAGCAAACGGTATTGGGCAATAGTTGATTAACCATTATAAGATTTTATGTAATCCTAATTCATATTATTTTATGTCTCGTTTACATATGAGAAATGTTGTTTGCAAATAATTTCAGATCCTTAAAAAAACATCGAAATATTTAAATCATAAATAATGTGATTTTGTAAATAAAATGTGGCGTAAAACTTTCGTGTTTGCTATTGACAGTAGTTGAGCAACAACGGTCGTTTTCTTCTTCTTCTTCTTCTTCTTCTTCTTCTTCTTCCTCCTCCTCCTCCTCCTCCTCCTCCAGCATTATTAGGGTTTGGGTAGTGAAGTTATTGGCAAAAAAAAAAAAAAAAAAAAAAAAATTAACAATGCAACTTTTTCGCTTACAATATCAATAAAAACAGAGATATAACAGAAACATCATAGTGTGCAGTTATTGTTAGGCATGTAGATGTTTTAGGGAACATTTAGCAACCATTTCCTGGGATTTTATGACATTCAAGATATTAATGCAGAGAGCTTGCAGAGATAAACTAAGCATGAATTGTTAAAAATAGTGTAATATTGTAGTTTTTATAGTATTAATATTACGCTATTTCTCCTTATTCATGGCCTCCCCACATATGAAACCATGAGCCGCAATTGGAAGATAGGGATGAAATGATGGAGCAATGGCGGAATGGGTGATAGGGAAAGCGGAAGAAAATCTGCTTGGGCCACAAGTTCCACTTACGGTCGCTGAGATCGAACCCTGGCCATCTTGGTGGTAGGCGAGCAGTGTAACTACTCCGCCATGCCTTCCTGAAGCAATGTACACTTTGCTAACTTTTCCTGTTCGTAAGAACAAACTTGGGCATGGAAAAAAATTTTCACATCAATTGAAAGGATAACATTTGTAATCTGATAACACCCTAAGATTAAATTTATGTCGCACCATTATCATATCCCTGAAGCGCTTTGCTAATTTTCCGTAATTTCTTCAGGCCATCATTCTTTGCTAGAACATTCGCCAATTTAAGTTTTTCAACTTCATCTTGCCTACTGCCTGCTTCAATTCACGCATTTAATTTAATTTGCAATTATATAATTTACTCCATGGTATCCCCTGCTGCAATGAAAAATTCACAAAACTCCTGGTAAATGGCCTCTGTTATAAATAGGACTTGGATTCTAAATTGTTGCCGAGCAATGTCTGATTTTATTTCTTGGTCATTTTGTTCATGGTGCTTCTGTACCAATAAGTTTTGCCACTTGAAATGTTAGTGGCATACAACCTAGAGGAATTATCATAAGCAGTGGTTCCTAATTATGGCACAAAGTTATCAAATTATTTTTAAAAACTGAAATTAAAGAAGGAAAATTCACCCAATAAAATGAAATTCATTTTGGTAATAATTAAACAACAAAATGTGTAAAAAAAAAAAAAAAAAAAACATGTATACACTCCTCCTTCCCCTCTCCATAGCGGATAAAATACATTTCCATTTTCTTAAGCATGAGTAATACTTTATCCATTTTCGAACAGAGAAATTTTTTGCTAAATCTTGACATTTCACATATCATGCAACTATCTCCGAACCATTAACACAATGACTACTGAACCTACACTTCCATCTTTTTCCCTTCAATGCACAACTATGTCATTCTTTCCAAAATTGCGCTAGATAGGTAAAAATATCTGTGCAATATGGTGCGTGTTTTACTTAAGTCCGGAAAAATTAAAAAAACATTTTGCAAAAAACAAAATAATTATAAATATGCAGGGAATATGCCCTTAGTGTCAAAATGCATAAAAACCTAGATATGCAAATATATATATATATATATATATATATATAATTTCAATTTTAATTAAATAAGAAAAATGTAATTATTAAGTTCTATTAAGATATTTAGCACCAATACCAATATTCACACAATATATATATATATATAAAACTAATTATATAATATTTATAGCTAAATAACGTAAAGGAAAAAATAGTTAAAACATTTTTTTAAAGTAATGTTATGAAGGAGACAATTTTTATGTTATTTGCAAACAATAAAGACTGAAATTAAAAACTGCAAAATATTCGTGTATTTAAAATACTAAAGTAGCATAAAATATTATCGAAACATTACATTTAAGACATTTAAGGTTTTATTTTACGCTAAACAAACATAATTTAGCTAAAGTGTCGAAGGCCGAAATTGGGAAAAATCTATAAGCAAAAGTGTTTTAGTGCAAGTTCTCGTGGAATAATTGGCTAGCACATTTATAATAAATTCTAGATAAAAAGACAGAAAAACGTATAGCAAGTGTGCCCGTTCTGAAACTATGAGATTCCAATATTTACTGCGGAGGAATTTTTTTTTTGAATGATTTATTTATGGACGCTCTTTAACAGCTCAGGTCATCAGCGTCCCATTCAACTCAGGGCGTGAAACGGCCGACAAATTTTGCTCAGAGGCCTCTCTTTCAGGCTTGAGGTTCTTTATCGTGCCGTAAATGTACGACACGGGACCCACGGCTTTACTTCCTTTCCGAAGGAAGCCATACTTAGGATTTTTACCCCCGAAAAAAATGCATCAGTCCTGGCCGGGTTCGAACCCGCGATCTTGGGTTTAGGAGACAAGTATGGTAGCCACTACTACACCAGGACCGACTCTGCGGAGGAAGAAAAAATAACAAACTTATTATTATTATTATTATTATTATTATTATTCAGAATAAATGTCAGTATCTGGCAAAGAAGAGGTAAAATATGCACATGAAGTGTTTACTGTCGTTATTACTTTATGCCGAAATAAGTGGCATTGGGAAAGAATTAAAAAGTGTAAAGGGAAGAAAAAAAAATTAACTCTACAATTTTCTGAGAGATAACAAAACAAGTCTTTGATACTAGAGGAACAGGTTTCTTTCAGTCTTTCCGTAAATAGCACAGAGATTCCGTAGAGATGCATAAACATTTATCTTGGAACCACATTCATTGGGACATTCACATCTGGGTTTATAAGAGAAGTAAAGCATTTGATCAGCAATGGAGCTTAGAGGGAATTTCTGTTGGCGTTCAGTTATTTATCGTGATCTCGTACGTAGCACAAGAGATAGAAAGTTTTGTGTAGAAAATTTTTTAAAGTTTTATGGTATATATTTAACCTAATTACTTTATTTTATGTATAATATTAAGGATACACATTGCTGAAGGCCTGCCTGGAATTTTTAAAGAGAAAAAAAACCGTTAATAATATTTAATATTGTAGAGAGCGAGATAAAAGCCGCTTTACCCGGATTTCATAAACCGAAATGAAGAGGGAATGTCAAACGTTCTGTGCCTTTTTCTAAATTTACAGTATAAGCACAAAAAACTCCCCATCTCTATTAGCCTTAATTTATAACACCCAAAATAATTATGCAGACTTTTTTTTACTTTAAAATTATTTAACAAATCGGTGCCAAAAATACAAGAAAAGATGAATTATATTAAGAAGGTTCTATGTGCCATATGATGACGGTGTGATTTACAAGTGCAATTCAAACTTTTGTTACACTTTATTTCAGGTTTTAAGAGGGAAATAATTACAAAAATTACAATACAAATTACATTAGCAGGAACATTTAATGTTATTTTCATGTATAAAATTGTGATTACTTTTAATTGTAATTCTTCTCCTGTTGTTTTATTTGAAATTGTCTCTAATTTTTTTAAAAGCATTAATTTCTTAAGCATTTGGGTTTTTTCAGCTCTGTATAAAGGTTTTCAGTTTTTGCATGTATCTAAAACTCATTTTGATCATCGCAAACTGAAATAGATGTTTTTTAAAATAATTTTATTTTAATTATTAATTCCTCCCTCCAAAAAGACATAATTTTCGAGTTGTCTATAAGAATCATAAATATACAGATATGATTTACGCGGGATTCATTTAGTTAACTACTGATCATGAAACTGATACGTGACAGTGAAACTCCCCTCATTGTTTTTCACTGTGGTCTTATTCGACTTTTACATATGCAGTCCACTTCGCGTTCAGTGATTTGTTTTATTCGTAATTCAAGGATATATCTTGGTCCTCCATTACCTCTCCTTCATGACTTCATCGTTGAAACATCTCCGTCCACGAAGGAATTTCTTCAAATGAGAGAAATAATCACTGGGGGTCAGGCCTGGACTATTAGGCTTCAAGTACTCACAATTTTTGATAACAGCTATAGCTGTTTGGCATTTGTGGCAAGAAGCAGCAATACTCCCGTTTCAGTTTTCCACGCTGTTTCTCCTTAATGACCACTTCAGTGTAGAAGAGCAGGATTGTGCAGTGATGGTGAATTTATTTGGCTGACTGAGGCACAAAACACAATTTGGAGTTGGGAAGCCGTTATGCTTTGATTGCACAAATTCTTTTTTTTATTTCGGATCAATGATAAACCCATGTTTCATCTCTACTAACAATCTTCCAGAAAAAAATAATCAGAATATTCTTGGAGAAGGTCCAAAATTCTGGCGATATGTTTTCTACTCTGGTGTCAGGATATCTATCAGGAACTGGACCTTTGAATAATTGTGAAATAGTTCTTGTTGAAAAGTCTACTTCATGGACTATTACGTTACCCTCGACACTGCCATCTTGCTTAAACGAAGCTTCCACATTTTGACACATTTCTTATGAGACTGTTTTCATAGAATGCCTTGTATGGAGGTCATCTTCAATGGAATTCTTTAAATTGCTATGGCAAAAAGTTGAAAGGTGTATCATTAACGTATACTTTCTTTACATTTCTCCCTTTCTTTTGTGAGAAATTTAATAATTGCATGAAATTTTTAGTCACTTACTTTTATTGTGCATTTACCTCAGTTCCAACACTTGCTGTAAACTGATTTGTAACATGTTTCAAGTCATAACAAATCGTAACCTACACGTTCAAGCCTAGCTCTCCAACAATAATATAACTAATGATAGAACCTTTTCTACCATGGATATGGCTTCGCCTTAACGTTGGCCTTACAGTGTAGCTGAACTCTGGACTCTGCCTGTCTTTGTTTAGCAGAAGGTTTCTGCATTGCAGCTACCAACTCTCATCTTCTGATTTCATGTACTCTTAACTTGCGGCTGGTTTACGCTGAGAGCTTGCTAGCGAAGGAATTGTTCCATCTCTAGATGTAACAAACCAGGGTAAATAACTTATTGAATTCCTAGTAAATAATAATAATAAACAAAAACAAATTGCTTCAGCTTCTAGGCTTGCCATTTATTTTCAATTGAGATAGAAAGCCAACTTTAGTGTACTTCAGCAAAAGAATATTTGGGAAATAAATCCATATTTATAAATTGAACAAGAAGGGAATGACAAACAGTACTGAAAGTTATACTCATAACCATTGTTAACACAGTGCTTGCAAAAGTGCAGAACACTGCAGAACTGGATAGCACTGAATGCTTTAAATGCAGTCTTTTCTGAAGACTCGAGTAAAGCTAGGCATTTAATAAAGGCGTTTTATTCATTTACATACTTTATCTTCGCGTACGCTCTCCGATTGGGGTTGAATGCTTTACCTTTAACTGCCTTGACCACAGGAAGTAAAAAAAGTACTGCCAGTCGTTTTCATTGACTTTACGTTCTTCTGCAGACACAGCTTTCAATTGGACCTGAAATAGCATTTGATAAACAAACGGTAATGTGTGTTATTAAATGGCACTGTCAAAGAAAATGATCTGTTGACAATGTTCTTCAATAAATGCTTTTGCTTGTACTTTCAAGTATTTGTTCACTTTAGCATGCCGAGTTTTTTCTGGGTTCGACTCCCTTATTCCTTTTGAAAGCTGAGGTTTTGCTAATATTTTAGGTCATTAGTGGACTGCTTCGGATGTCATCGAAGCATCGAAGCATCGAAACTACTTCTTGGAAAAGAAATGTGTAAGTAAAAACGTTGCAAATGGCAGACTTTTGCATTATTTTTTGCAGAGATTGTCTATCATTTGTGTTGTTAATTTTTGCAGCACTGTACATATAATAAAATATAAGTTTTATTCGTTTTCTACGCTGGAAATCAAGTTGAAAGTTATATATGAACTCGGTATATATAAACTTGGCTTAAAGATACCAAATACCGTGCATAAATAGCAAGTGAACTCCTGAGAAACTATGTCTTCATTTTGTCATTCACGCCATAGGTGCTGAATGCCTTTTCATCATTTAATTCATGGGTACGCTAAATCACCAGATTTTAATGCTAGGCACGCTCTTTATTGCGCGATAAACTTTGATCATGTACCCTCGGTCAGCATGCTCCAGTTTGTAGAACCATTTATGACGTCATGGAGCAAGAACTCGAGAGCATCCACCGTTCTCGGTCTTCTTTGCAGGAAAGTAAGCTTATGAGCATATTATGACTTCTTTAAGTATTCTTTTCTGTAGGTTCTATGGGCAATTCTAAAACGTTTCTCTGTTCATTACTCAGTTTTCTAAAGCGTTTTCTCTTGATCTTGCTCATGGTAAGTTTTGTTGATTGCACTGTTATCTGTAGAAGTTTGTGAGATCGCAAGTTCTTCATTCTTCCTGACGAACAAAGAATGTTTCGTGTTCCCCGCCAACCCGCCAATAGCCGTAGACGATGGTTTTAAAGAGAAGATAAAACACTGCTGGAAATGGATTTAAAAATCAAGAAAGCCATTTCTCAAGCGTGGTGCCAGTTCATAACCTCTTTTCCGTTGAAATATGCCGCATCTCTGAGCACTAGCCTTCAGAGAATTTGCTGGGCAGTTCATTTCCTCGAATCACGCTTTTGGGAACTGTACCGACATCCTTCACAGAGTTATGCGTGTATGCTTTACCGTAAAACTTATTTCATGCTGTTCATTAGCTATAAGAATTAGTAACTTTATTATTTATCGATTTTTACTCGAAAAACCTGAATAAGGGCACTTAATTTTCGTTTTTTTAAAGGTGGGTCCATATCAGGAACTCTTGTATAGAACTATATCATACACATTTGTCCTATACAAAACAAATGAAGATTGTTTATATTTGGAACATTTGTACAGGACATCATTGAAAGTCAGTTTTAACATGAAAGAAACTTTCTTGCTCTGTGCAGCTGCTGTTGCTTGTGCTGTTATTGTGGAAGAAAATGAGAGGGGAAGAGAGAGAGAGAGGGGAGGGAACGTACGTGATAGACAAGACGTTTTTTGTTTAATCATAAAGCATTGACTGATTTATTTTCAATAGTTCCTGATGTACTGGATTTTTTTTTTTTTTTTTTTTTTTCCGGCCACTTCTCCAACCTCAACTTTGAGGACAGAAGCAATTTCACGCAAAGAATCTTTGCATGCGTTCCTATCTCTGAAAATCTTATTTTGAGGATCCCAAATACATTTTCTCACTTCCATTTCTTCTATTAAACGTAATGTTTTTGTGATTGTGACTCCATGCTTGTTGTTTATGGGGGGAAAAATTGCCGTTAATTGAGTCAACATGCGCATATCAGATTACAGAACAAGAATTGGTCTAGCAATAGTACACAGATCGTAGTGCTATACATGTACAGAACTCATTCATTTGTGTGAAACATGAAGGAACTTGTTCCATACGAACCAGAACTCAAGTTATATACAAAAAGTGAAGGTAACCCACCCTAAGAATGCTGTAAACATTATTTATTGTATCAACCTGCATTTCTTAAACTACGCTGTTGCTGAAGGTTTAAAAATAAATTTCATTCTTGCTTAGAAGGGAATATGTAGGTTCTGGTATTCTCACCGACGGATCTAACTAATCTTCTTTCATATCCATAATATTTTATGTGTCACAAAATGAACATAACGTTGACTTATGGTTGGGAGGGTCTGACATGTAAAATACTTATAAATCTTCACCAGCTCTTGCAGCTGATTCAGTGTGTCTATCTTGTGGTGGAGATGATTTCATATATGCTCCTATCTTAAGTTATCCTTTTCGTTTATTTACGAGACCATACGATACCAGCTGATTTCAGTTGTATTTAAGATATTGGTGCAGAAAACAAAAAACGCATTACACCAATATTTAAATAAGAATTAAGAGATATTTAAAAATCCATATTTCTGTATAAAATAAGAAACGTGTATAAGACAGAAATGAAATGAACATATGATATTTACAACAACCTGCAATATTAAAAAGTACAGCTATGTAGTGTAAATCTAGTAAACATAAATAGGGACAATAATGAACAATCTTCCACATACATTGTAATTCTAAGTAGGGAATCAGAAAATTTAAATATTTGTGTTTAATGGTGGTTCACTGCAACCTTCCATTTTAGAAATTCGGAGATATATCATAGGGAAGTGGACCATCATTAAGGTGGTTTCACATCGGGAACTTTTTGTATAGAACTAATGTTACAAACGTGTTCTCGTTGGTATGGAATAAGTTCCTTCATATTCCATACAAATTAGTGAATACTACACAACTATAGCACAACGATCTGTGTGTCGCTAGACGAGCGAAAACAATTCTTGTTCTGCAACCTGATCATACACACATTGGCTAAATAATGACATAGACGTAGTCAAAAAAAATGTTAATAGAAGAAATGGAACTGAGAATGAATTTGGAATCCTCAAAATAAGACTTTCAGAGACAGCTTCCTTGCGTGAAATTGCTTCTGTCCTCAAAAGTTTGGGTTGGAGAAGTGTAAAAAGACACATAACCTAAATCGCAGTACAATACGGAATTGACGAAAATAAGTCAAAAACTTCAGGACCAGGCAGGAGCGATGCATATGAATTCCTTTTCAGCAAAAACCGTTTTGTTCACCACCTGCTTTTATTTTATTTTTGTTTTTTTTTCCTTGTCATTTTGTTCCACAATAACAGCAGAAGTAACAGCTGCTGCACAGAGCAAGAAACTTTCCTCCGTGTTGAAACTGACTTGCAATAATGCCCTGTACAAATGTTCCAAATATAAACACTCTCCATTTCTTTTGTATGGAACAAATGTGTATATTATAGAAAATGTCATATACAGTTCTATACAAAAGTTCCTGATGTAAACCCACCCTTAAATAGTGCTGCAGCGTGTTCGAAAGTTCTATAAAGATTCGGTAGCCTGAGAGCATTTTGAGAGAAAAATGTATTCTTTCTGGCGACATAAGCAAACATAATTGTATCCCAATCTCTTAGCACTCACGGTGTACATAAAGTAACTGAGATAAATACATAATGTTGTTCTGGTGTGATCAGATTTATATCTAATGTTAAAAAAATTTTTTTTAATTCTCAGACGAGGATTTTCAATTTTAAAGAAATAGTATGTGTCATTTCATTGTCACCACAACAAGTACTGATGTGGCAGTGTATTCCTCTATACATTAAATAAAAATTGTTTAAGCAATTAAAGCTTTCGTCAGTGAGGATAGTGCTGCAACTGAGGTTGCAAAATGTCTTACTTCGGAGGAAGTGTATAAAGATTCATCTCTTGAATACAAAATTCTTAAATCCTACTCGAGACAGCGGGAGGTTCACAGGGTAAACAACAAAGGTAGCCACTGCAGCACTTGTGTTTATGACATGTACTAAAGACATGTTCGTTAGCTTTGTTTGAATCGCGCTCTTTTAACATCTCAGGTCATCAGCGTCCCATTAAATTCAGGGCGTGAAACGGCCTACAAATTTTGCTCAGAGGCCTCTCTTTCAGGGTTGAGGTTCTTTATCGTGCCGTAAATGTACGACACAGGACCTACAGATTTACTTCCCTTCCGAAGGAAGCGATACTTAGGATTTTTACGCCCGAAAAAATCTATCGATCCTTACCGGTTTGAACCAGCGACCTTGGGTTTAGAATGAAAGTATGGTTACCACTACACCGCCAGGACCGATCCGTTAGCTTTGTGGCAGACTATTTAGTGATACCGTGGTTAAGAACACAGGTTCGCCTCCCGGTATGAAGCACTTTTTTTTAATAAGCCTTTGTAACATATGACAAATTAGTTTGGTAATATTGTTTTTCCATACACAATAAGCTTTAAGGTTAGGACATATACATTTGAGACAGTATTTATGAGCTGCCATCCTCATATTTAATTAGATTAATTGTAGCAAATAATTTTATGTAACTTCGTTATAACCATGAGTGTAATGTCATTTCCCTGTACAAGTATTCAGTTATTATGTGTAAAATGTTATTTTCTCGCAAGTGTGCACAAAGCTACCCCAGTCTTAAAATCTGACCTGGGAATTTCTGTAGCCTGTTGTAACAATATTTGTAAAGAATGCTTGAGAAAATGTTTATTGGTATTCTGTTAGA
The DNA here is from genome assembly GCA_030762175.1 of Metallyticus violacea. NCBI lineage: Eukaryota > Metazoa > Arthropoda > Insecta > Mantodea > Metallyticidae > Metallyticus > Metallyticus violacea. Next base: position 53,057,773 of record CM060840.1, on the reverse strand, counting down.
ACATTTCTTAAACAGGGTATGCACCATAAAACCTTTGGCGACTGCAGGGATGAAAAGACAGGCCGATAACCTCTTCAAGGGAAGAAGCCAGCCGCTTGATTTGATGTATATGTGTAAAAGCCACGTAGACCATGTTTATTTAGTTTGTAACTTTTCGGCCCGCAATCAATTTTGCAAGAGTATTCAGCGGGGCAATGTCAATGGAAGGGCTTTCTGAGTTCATTTCAGTTAGTGGAAAGCGTAGTTAGTTTTGGGAGAGAATTTAGTGGGCGAGCTTTATTAGTTAAGTGCAATAGTAATGTACAATAGTGTATGAACAATAAATTGTGTTCTATCTTCCATAACGGCATAATATTATTTATCCCCCAAGGCTCCTTTCCCTATGGTCACAGGACCATAAAAATATCCAGCAGCAGAGTCTCAATAGCCGTGGCAAAACTGTTAAGACAGCGGTAACCATCGTCGGAGAGGAAGAAATTATTTACCTCTGAGATTTCATCCAAAACACATGAAATCAAATGTTTCCTTTTTCGAAAAGCTTTCCTTCCAAGCATTCTGGTACATATATTTAATTAAAACGTTGCCATATCGCTGCACATTGCAATGAATATTACAATATTTCCCTTATATGGTCATTCTATCTAAATGCAATATACTACACAGGCGTTCCCTGCACATGCGCGAAGGATAAATGGGCACAAATTCTAGAAGTCTGGGATATTGTAGCCTCTCGTCCACAGTACTGTAGAAATCTGACATCCATGCCCCGAAGATTGAGAGCAGTTATACATGCTGAGGGTTCATACACCCGTTATTAATTTGTGTTTATTTCAATGTGTTTTCACTTTTGAAGGTAAATCTTTCTGTTCGTGTATTTATTTAGTTATTTGTAAAGAATACGTTAGTTTGGTGATTATGTGTATAGGTAATGTCATAAAACTCAAATAATACATTAAAATGCAACATGATATTAAGGCAACGTAATGTTCTACATATACACTTATAAAACCAATACTAGAAAAAATATACGAGATTCGAATCCATAAGAGCAATGCTTCTAAATCGCTCGGCCACCGCTATTCTACCCTAATGTTCTCTTTCCGGGTATTTATGATTGTTACCATTACGTTTACAGGCAAAGCGCCCACTGCAGTGTGCACTCGCTGCATTCACGGGGGTACGCGTTTACGGGCGTCCCCGAAGTTCTGCGATCGACGCAGAATCTGGGGATGACTCTCTTTATGCCATAGGGTTATGTTTTATCTAAAAGTAGATGACATGATAAAAATTGTTATATTATCATCAGGCAAATTCGTTACTAATTTGGAATCTCTGTATTTTTTCTTATCATTCGCAGTGTCATTTTCCTACCAATGTCTTCAATGTCTATAATTACAGCATTATTTCCCTTCTTTATCATATTTTTTTTTTTTTAGGTTAGTCAGTGAGCTTAATGTAATCGTTCTAGCGACCGCAATTTAAAAATATTTTAAAGGAAACTCGGTATATGCCATTCTTTATTCAAATAAAGCAATAATTCAAATATAGTCGTATAGGGATGGAGTTTTTCTTTCCACGAATTTTCCGCTCTATCATTTCATCTCATTTAATCCCGCTGGTTCTGTTACAAGGTCGGAAGTGGCAAGTTATATGGGCTGGTGCTATGTGTGATATGACGGTGGCTTGCGCTTTGGAAAACGTGTTTTTCTGCGTTTCTGAGGGGCTCTTATTCCTTGGAGGTACGTTTTCGCCGGCTCTAGCTGTTCTATCTGAAATCAGTGCTGGGGACTCAATTTACTTCTTTGTCTCTCCATCCTAGGAATCCGGCTGCTCTTCCAGAGATGCCACCCTTGGGGGCTTAGGCATAAACTACTGGCCCTTTAGTAGGACTGAAGTACCTGGAAAGTTCCCCTCTCTACTCTACCAATCCAAATCCAATTTAACACGACTGTTGTGATAGAAGACATGTGGAAACAAATATTATACGTTCGCCTTTTTGGTGCTTACAACTAAAGCCAGGCTCGCTAAGACTAATATAATAATTTATTCGTAAACACAAAAATGTGTGATACTTAAGCGTAATTTACATTTTCAAGCAATTAGATGAAAAGAGCCATGGCGTTCAAAATTACGTGGATGTATAACTGGTAGTGTAACTACAGCAATTTGTATCTAAGTTTAGAACCTTTTTTTTTTTTTTCGTGCCATAGAACAGCTAAATTTATTTTGTCCTATTTTAATTAATAAATTTATATATTTCTTTGCTAGACTTTTGATTTATGGAATTACTTTTCACGTTTTGATTATAAGCAACGTTTTCCCGTCGTAATTTTTGTTTTGGTTCATTTCTTTATTATTTATAGTGATGAGAAGTATATGCATATTAATATTTATGTTGGCGCTGAATATCTTAATAAAACTAAATAATTACATGTTAGATGGTTAATTAAGACAACCGGCGTATATCTTGGAGGTTATAGCATATGTAGACGATAAGGGCATATTTCGTGCATTTATCCCCCCCCCTTTTTTTTGCGTTGCAAACACTAGTCTTAATTTTCTGAACTTAGATAAAACATTCAACATACATCAGAGCCATCTATACTTACATAAAATCACTTTAGTAAGAATGGCAATGCTGTGCATTGGCGGGAAAAAGGCGAAAGTGCATTTCCAGCAGTGTTCCTGTTGTTCATTAGTGGTGCGTTAGATGGAGACACCCCCACAAAAAGTTCGAAATGCCAAATATCCAACAAAAAATTAAATAAATAACATTTGATTCAAGAAAAAGAGGTATGTATATTTTTAATATATTGTAATACTTAATGATAAAATTTGATTTAATTAGATTGGGTTCGTGTTTGTTTTTCCATTTCAATTTTTAAGAATTGTTTCGCACCTCCAATTTTAGTATGACAGCCTCTTAAGAAGCAAGTTTGTAGCATAAATTTCAAATGAAACATATAAGATAAAGAAGCATATATCTCTTGGCAAGTATTTAGAAGCCAAGATAATGTGACTTGTTAATTTTTGCGGTCAGAGTACAGCCTAAAAAACATAAAAGATTTATTGCATAGAAAGTGTTATACCACAATATATGCACTAGGGACACTTTGTTTCGGCATGTAAAATCCGCTCCGAGTAGGGTTGAATTGTATTAATATCGCCGAAGCTAGCGCATGTGTTTAATGAACAGCTGTTAAATTTAGAAATTACAAATTCATTAATTAAAATATAAACTGTAATGAAAATGTACTTTTTTCTTTTTAAAATAGATATGAAATTCCAGCATTTGTCACTGATATAAAAGTAATAATACAGAACATCATATTAAGGTGGACATCTCTCTCTCTCTCTCTTTCTAGTTTTGGTTTTGCTTGCTTATTGCTGGTTCTGAAACGGCGGCAAAAGATTTATACATTATTACTTCACCTGCCCCTAAATTTCTACTTTATATTTAGCTCAGAAAATAAAAAAACGAGTTTTACCAGAATATAAAAAAGATAGGTTAGGGAGCTAGCGAACTAATCAAATAGTATTAAAAAAGTGACTTAGTTTTATAATTACCCCAAAATACTGATATCTGAAAACCGCATATTGTGTATTCCGCGCTTTGCAGCAGTTTTACCATATGACAACTATTGCTCGATAATCGAAGCACTGGTAGGAGAGAAGAACACTATAAATAGGTGTGGGTGGTGTTCTGCAAAATAATTATATAAAATAAGTCATTTCCAAGAGCAGATTTCATTGCACAAATGTCAGCTCCAGTTAATTTTTCCATATTCATTTCATTTCTTGGTAGTATTTTAGCACTTAACTGCAGCCTAATACAACGTTTTTTTTTTTTGATTGATTTATTTATGGACGCTTTTTAACATCTCAGGTAATCAACGTCCCATTCAACTCAGGGCGTGAAACGGCCGACAAATTTTGCTCAGAGGCCTCTCTTTCAGGCTTGAGGTTCTTTTTTGTGCCGTAAATGTACCACACGGGACCCACGGCTTTACTTCCCTTCCGAAGGAAGCCATACTGAGGATTTTTACGCCGAAAAAAATCTGTCAGTCCTGGGGCCGGGTTCGATCCCGCGATCTTGGGTGTAGGAGGCAAGTGTGGTAACCACTACACCACCACTACCGTTTTATTGTTCGATGGAACAATTTTCAGTGTTTTTTAAGATTTTTCAGTATTAAAAAAAAAAAAAAAAAAAATGAGCGTGGAATTTCTATAGTAATTTGATCGAAGGAATTCGATTCTGTATTAAATTTTACATTTTGTACAACCACAACCTTTTCAACCTGAAAAGTATGCGCTGACTTTAATTCACAGAAGCGATAGTGCCAATATAATCGCCATACACCTGGAGCCCGCTGGCTTAAACTTAGTGTCAATTGTAAATATTTTGGAATTCTTATATCGGCAATAATTATTATTAGTGTTTCGATGGCATACCCATTCCTAATATATGTTTAATTTTTTAAAAAAGTAGTAATTAATTTTCTCGGTCTGTATTCAATAATGGTCTTCCTTTATTTACACAGTGCTAAAGGAGAATGTAGCCAGTACAGCCAATTTCGTGACGTACGCACTTAGAATTCGATCCCGCGAAATACCCAAACTGTCCCTACTGTATGTACTGTGGTTATACACCCAGTTACTGGAAAGTATTAATTTCAGCCTTTGCTGTTAAACCTAATATTTTTAATTTTTCTACTTATAATGCTGGTGTTTTTTTACATTTATTTTCTCGTCAAAACCGAAGCTTTGCATTTGTTTGCAGACTCTACAGCTTTTAGTTACATTTTAAGTGCATTTTGGGGTATTTTAATTCTCATATTTTAGTATTTTAAATGCATATAATTGTCAACACTAATTATTAATAACCCATTATTTCTTCCTTGACTTTTATGAGCTTTTATTCTTCAATCGTATTGCGTGCATTTAAAGCATCTCTTTTCAATGAGGAAGCTTTCCCTTGGAATGATAGATATGAATCCGCAACATGTTCCAGCCCTAATGCATCATTGTAAGGAATTTGGCTAATTGGAAGTAACAGCTGAGCAGCGGAGTGCGTGAGGGACTGCTAAATCTGGCAAAACAGGTGGACCAGGTTGTCAGAGAGCGGAGTGCGTATAGCCGGCTGCTCGAGACGGGACGGTGCGGCGGGGCGACTGGCCGACCGCTCATCACCACTCCACTCCACGCACGTTTAGTTGGTTTGTGGGGTGCATGTGTGTAGTATGTGGTTCTGCCAGGAGGAAAGTGTTTAGTGTAGTGCTGCAAGCGAGCGAGCGAACGAACGTGAGTCATTTAGTGATGGTGGTGTTTCTCCTTCCACACCTTTGCGAATTACCTTTTATTCTTATTCTTAGTAAAAGTAACTACATGTTTACATTTTATCCTTAGAGAAGTAGCTTATATTTATCTTTAGAGAGAGAAAAAAAAACACTGTTTAGGTTATATTTTGTCAAAAATTTGAAAAAATCCACAAAACTTACGTTTTACCCGACGTGAAATCAACACATTTTATTATTAGTAATAAAATGCATGTTAGGAAATTTTATACACAGCAGACAAAAACTATTTCTTGCAATAAAATTGCGTAATAGTAATGTGTTAAGTTTTTTAACATTTGAATGGTATAGGTTATGTTTGTATTGTTGCTAAGACATTTATTACTCGGGTCATTAAACGAAGCAACAGGGAACTGGATATTATTCACGGATTATTCTGTGACTACCGCGTAAATAGTTCAAACAGTATCTTTTCTTTATTTCTAAAATACTTTTCCCCCCTTCTTGTTCTTCAGTAACATTCTGTTGACGCCTTATTTCAAATTCTTTAAATAATAATTCTTAACTTCGTAAGTATGAATTCGAATCGTGTCTAAATTTATTTAAGCATAATAATAATAATAATAATAATAATAATAATAATAATAATAATAATAATAATAATAATAATCACAAATCAGGTACTAGTTATCCACAATTAACAGCTATATGCCATATTTTTAGAAATTCACGTAGCTTTATTAAGAAAAGAACAGTGTTAAGTGCGCATCTCTGTTTTGTCATACAAATTGCGCGGTTAAAGGCAATAACCACGCCATCTCCTTCTTTCAACTTATCACATACGTTCTTGAAAGTATGTTTTGTTTATACATTCCAAACCTCTCTTGGAGGCCATTCATTCATTTTCATCTTCCTTCATGTCGTCACCACTTGCAAAACCAGTTTCTTATATATAATTCTTAAAATGAAAATATTTACAAGACCCGGAAAATTTCGATTAATTCATTTGCTTCAATCATCATTTGTAGTATCAGGCATTTTAAGACAAACTCCCTCGTTAGGTTAGGTTTAAGATTATATAGTTGATGCTATTTGATGGGCAAGCAAATGCGCGTTGCAGAAGCGGTTGTTGGGATCTAAGCAATAATCCAACTTTTGCATGATATGACGACGCTTATCATTCTGGTAGCCACGTTAAATTGCCTTACATCAGTGTTTTATCCCTTTTGTAACCCAATATCGCTTCTTAAGTTATACCTGTTATAAGTTATTAGTACGAGGTAAATATTTATTATTTGAAATAAATCATTATCGTCAACGTGTTGTTAATTGCTATTCATGTGTGGATTACAGGATATAAAATGAGTTACGTATGCCTTCTTTATTTTACTTGCAAGCATTATACCTACATATTCATAAGCTCGTTGCGGAATTGTTGAGCGCACCACATGAATCAGTAAGTTTGTGGCTTCGAGTCGAGGTATTAAAGTGTATTCATAATTGCTTGTACATAATTACAGAAACATATATGCTTCTTGCAAATTCCATTAAGCTTTGTAGAATATTGAGCTCTCTTTGTCTGGTATGAATCTTATTGGCTGCTCGCGGCAGCATAAATCCTGGTGTTCACAGCCTTACTATTACGGAATATACTTGTAGATCGCGAGCTTTTAGAGTCTTAATACGAAAATAAATCACTCATACAAGTTTCTGAGCGTGCATAACAGAGAGAGGAACAAAGAGAGAAAGAATTTAATAAATATGTCGCAGTAACGCACGTATTTAAACAAAAGAAATAAGAATAAGTCTCCTGGTTTTCATGACAACAAACTTCCGATGCTTCTTTAATAAAATCTGCAATCTGCACGATGAGATATGTTCTAATGAGTGTCTGTATGGGAGCACTGTTGCATTGAATGTAATATAGTTTGACATTGAAATAACTAGTTTTCTCTTTTATTTAATGTACTATGATTGTGTTGCCATTGATATACTGTTTCACTGTAACTAGCTAATCATTTTTAAAGTATTTAAATCAGCTTTGTAAAGCAACAAGTCTGTATGAAACCCAAGTGTACCGAGACATCGTTTTGCATCGCAAGTCCAAACCAAGTCCCCGGCAAATAATAACAGCAGACACAAACATCAGGCTCAAAATAGAAGACATTTGATTACGATCAAGCGATAGTAATAGAAAATAAAACATTTTTGGGTGTAGCACAACCAACAATCTCCTAGAGGAGTCGCCCAAGTTTGGATCAAATTCAACACTCGAGTTAGAGCTTACGGCTTAAACAGTAAGGGTGGGTAATATCAAAATGGAACATGAGTGACCAATCTTGTAAAATGGTCGCTGTATAAATCATTGCAGTTTTTATTTATTTTTAATAGTGCTTAACGCCCGTTTTTACTACACAGGTGATACATGACATAAAATGATATATTGGGAAAGGCTTTTTAAGGAAGGAAACGTTACAGGCCTAAGTTTAGGATACCTCCCCGGCAGTTGACATTTATGAGGACTAAGGAAAACCTTGAAAACAACCTCAGTCTGGGAGGACGGTCCTGGCCGGATTTGAACCCCAGATCTCCCGCTCACAAATCCGCGCCTTAACGACCTCGGCCACCCCTGGCGGTATTCCAGTTTTTCTCCAAAGGGCATGATAATATTAAGCTGCAATCTCATGTAGAGAAACGTTAATTAGTAGTGTTTTTCATAGAGAACTGATTGACCAGCATAGTTGAACAAATATATGCATCTTAAGATAGGACCCGAATCTATTACTCTTGAACTCTCTCCTAGCGGAGTTGGCTAGTCACGTAATTTATTGCGGCATTTATTTTACACATCGAGAGTGACATGCATGAAGCTGTTCTACATCAGTAAACCGCCTCCAAGTTGTTAGTAGGAAGTCGCGAATTGCCCCAGTTACTTGATAATTTCATACACACGGAATACAGACATGAAGTGAAAATTATGCAATAAAGGCCGAGGAAAAAGCAATAAGATAGGAACACGACATACAAGAGAGATAAAAAAACATAGTAAAGGATAACTGGAAAAAGAAACAGATGGAGGTGACAAAGAAACTTAACAGCGTAAAAGAAGGAATAAGTAAGGTACATGATAGAGAATGAAAGGAAGAACTCGTGAAGGAAAAAGGAAGCGTACTGGGAAAAAAAAAAAAAAAAAAAAAAGTAACACATAAAGGAATTAAAAAAGTAGCAAAATAAAAGACAAAAAGACGGAGAAGTAAAAACAGCAACCTCTTACCATTTCAAAAATCGTCAATTCAGCCTCAACTTTAGAGAGTAGACACATATTTCATATCTGCAGCATAAATCTTGCTACAGATCTTGAGTATTTCTGCTTTGCAAATACATAATATTTTGCAGTCAAATACCTCCACTGATTTACCCAATGTATGGTCTCCGGTTGGAAAGAATTAACTTGCTGTAGCATGGGGCAGTCTCTTATCAAGGCTTTTGCTTGCACGGATAAGGGCGGCGTGATACTGCAAAGCAAATTGTTTAAAGTCTGTGTGGGCAGCTAACGACACTACAAACAAGGGAGCATAGTTTGAAGGCTCTTTATTATGAAGGTTTTCTTGTGGGAGCGGCCATCATGGCTAAAATTTCCAACGCGATCATATCATTATTAGATGAAAATCATCTCCATGACAGGGATAGTCAACCTTGGGGCCTTTTCGCGCCTGCTGTAGAGTATTGAAATGATTCGGAATTTACTCTGCTATCCGTCTTTTATCTCCTGAGGCATGCACTGAAAATTGTGTACGTAATTAAGCAGGTGCCTGTGTTTTTGTGGCTGTATAACCTCCTTTCTATACCCACAGTGAACAGTAGTACAGCCAATTTCGGTCCCGAGTTTCTGATCAAGATCGGCACAAAGAAAGCATCACCGTGGGTAGCCGAGATCATGAGCAGACTTAGGGTTCGATTCCAGCCAGAATCGTCCTCCCTGACTGAGAGATTTTCCAGGTTTTCTTCAGTCTTCATAAATGGCAAATGCCAGGGAGTTACCTTAAATTTAGATTTGAAACGTAAAAAAGTAGCAAAATAAAAGACTTCCTTCCTTTAAAAAATATTATTTCATCTCATTTATCGTCATTGTCTATCGCCTCAGCAGAAAAAATATTCAGAAAAATAGAGTTGTTGCCATAAATAGCTAATGTGAGATGTGGTATAAGAATTAAATAGGTGTATTGTTAATGGTTCTAAAGTAAATTACCTTATATGTGACAAATAAAACATCTGCATGCAAATGAATTTATAGCAATAAATATAACATGCTAATAATACTAACAGGTGGTTGAGTGTGTTGTATAATTTACATGTGAAGTTAATTATAAAATATTTATTGATATAAAAATGAATAAAGTTAATCGGATAAGGAACCTAGGAGCACTCTTGACAAAGACATTAAGGAAACGATAATAAAATTAAAAGATTTGAGTAATTTTATGGAAAAAATTTTGTACTTTTTATTTTATTACATTTTAGAGCTCGGACACCATAGCTGAATCTTCGGAGGGTTAGTACACTCTAAAGGGGAGACAGGGGAAGTATTACGGGTTGGCGCGAAGAACAAGAAAGCATCTTATTTTATTTACAATTGACTCAAACGATTTTTTTTTTTTTTTTTTTTTTTTTTTTTAAACCCAGTTGGTCCCTATCAGGCCGATTTTCTGTTCAAAATATTTCCAGTGTGGCATTTTAGAAGAAAGAACTTTAATAATGAAATAAAATAAAGGTAACTTTATTCATGTATTTTACTGGTATTTCCGTACTTCTATTATATAAACAATATATTTTTTAAAGTGTCAAAAGAACATTTTTTTTGTTTGTGCAATTTTAGACTCGCAGGGAACGTTCTTCTTCTATATTTGAATTTTATAGCTTCTGAAAACGAATATTGCAGCATACCAACATTTCACCTCGTATATCTTTAAAATACTCTGACTGTGTACAGGGACTTTGAATATTTGGATATAAATACTGTGTCGTCGTCTTTCTACCAATAATATAAGGTTTTTCAATATATTGCGTATAATTGCAACGAGTGTTAATGAGAATTGCTCTACGTGGCATGTTAGCTTCATTTTCACGCCTATATTCTTCAACAAGTACAAGCAACTTACGTGTGTTTATTTTTGCTTATACTTGTGCACTACTCACAGGGCGCTGAATGACACCATTAGGCAATTGCAGTGTATTCAATATTTTTTTCTAGAAACACCTTTCCTTTTAAGTTTGAACCCCCAGAATTATGCTTAAAACATTTATACATAGCTGTTTAGATCTAAAATAAAAATAATTTATCATTTATTACATTTTAAAGTATCTCCTAACATTAACCAAACTTATATGCTAATTTTAAATTTTAAATACCCCTAAGAAGTCTTCGCGTACTCCAGGTGTTCAATTGTACAGACGAGGTGTAACGTGTGCAGTCTGACATCAATCAGTCGGTCCTGGTGTTGGTAGTGGTAACCATACTTGCCTTCTACACCCAAGATCGCGGGTTCGAATCCGGCCAGAATCGATGGATTTTTTTCGGGCGTAAAAAGCCTAAGTATGGCTTCCTTCGGAAGGGAAGTAAAGTTGTGGATCCCATGTCGTAGATATACAGCATGTAAAAGAACCTCAAGCCTGAAAAAAGAGACCTCTGAGCAAAATTTGTCGGCCGCTTCACGCCCTGAATTAAATAGGATGCTGATGACCTGAGATGTTAAAGAGCGTACATAATTAAATGAAATCATTAACACATAATGACAATCCCAAGGCTGTGTCAGCATTATGCATGGACACAGCCTACTGGATAATACAGACAATGAACAAACCATTAAAATTCATCCAGGTCCCTTAAGTAATTTGGACCCGCAGTCCTTAGGTTTGGATTGATTGCTAAGGACGGAGGAGTGTATTTTGGTATTTCTGCCTAGTTCAAGGGCTGGTCGCTTGAACCAGTGTGGTTATCATCGGGAAGAAATGATGAGGTGTGGGAGATACTGGAAGGTGAGGGAATTCCTAACAACGTTTCCAGATTGAACACTTCGACGCCGGTGGAGGCCCTCTTCCATACTAGTCGCTGCGACAGAAACCTTTCCAGAGCGCAAGCCACCGTCACGCCATATCAACACACATCGTCCTGGCACTTAGTCTCAAGATTAGACTTTCGGTGAGCGTGGCAACCATGAACGGCGATAACGTTTAAAGCAATAGCAATATTACAGTATGTGAATGCTATATGCCTCGAATTTCAAAAAGTAATTACAAACTATAAAAACAGCCGAAAGGGTGGAGGGGCGGGAAGACCGAAATGAAAGAATTAAGACATGGTAAAGTATAGCACCATAAGACTGAAAGAGCGACTTGATTTTCGGTTTCATGGCGAATATTTTTTTCATCCTCATGTGGAAACGCATGTAGCTTCCGGATTTATTAGGGGAAATTTGCAGATTTATTAACATTTAATACGTTACACAAGTTTTACTACGATAATAAGGAAAACAAGCAGAGGATATGAAACATTTTCAGCGCTCCAGCTAGAGAAACAGGTCCTATTTGCTCTCGAAACACACTTCACCCATTACATCAACGCACTGTACATATATAGAAACCTATATCATTGTGTATAGCAGAAAAAGGCGACAGGAAAACCTTAATTTCTTCGTTTTTCAGTGACAAGAAATAAAAGATCCCAGTCCATTTAGTAACCGTATTAGAAATGTGCATGAATACGCCTCCCCTCTCCTCTGATCCTAAAAGGAAACCCGTTCCTTGACAATGGACCGCAACCAGTTTAGATGAAAGTCGTAAGTTTTATCAGAGCATTCATTTTACACACGTCTTTGTTTCCTGAAGCAACATTCTTGCATACATTTGTTTTTTTTTTTTTCTATTGTCATTCTATTATTCCCGTTAATCCAGCTATAAATTCCTGACTGTGCGGCACTTTTAAAAGGCTTCTGTAATAGTTGTAGAGTTGTTGTGCACATAGTATCCATTATAGCTGTTAGTAGTGGGGCTGTCAACATACCTGACCTTAAAGCCTTTTAACTTCTGTCTTTAAAAACATTAGCGTGTAGATGCATTCTTAAACAGCCCCATAGTAAAGCACATTTGCTTTAGTTTCTGAATTATGAGAACGTTTAGGATGTAAACAGAAAATTATTACGTCTTACATTTTTTTAAAGTGCTTATTCATTGTCGCTTTGATTGTGACGGTGTTATCGCTACATATATAGATTGTGAACGTGAATATTGTATGTCTGTACTTTGTAGAGAGGAATGGAATGAATAAAAATAACAATGACTCACATAAGCTAGGAATCCTTGGCGACTTAAATTCAATTCCTCCTCGGGGTACTGAAAAACTCCGAAAGAATACTTAACCACACAGCTTGATCTAAACTGGTAATCTACTAGTAACCATGCTTGCCTTTTAAACCCAAGATCGCGGTTTCAATCCGGCCAGGGTCGATACTATTTTCAAGCGTAAAAATCGTAAGTATGGCTTCCTTCGGAAGGGAAGTAAAGCCGTGGATTCCGTGTCGTACATTTAACCTCAAGTGTGAAAGAAGAGGCCTCTGAGCAAAATGGATCGGCCGTTTCACGTCCTGAATTGAATGGGACGCTGATGACCTGAGATGTTAAAGAGCTTCCTAAATAAATCAAATCAACAATTGAATCGAACTCAGGACCTCCTGGTAGTCACAAACGCCACCATTGAGGCGGTTGATTCTTACATAGCAGACTATAAGTCCCAATTATTTATCAACACAAGTGAAAGTTGGAACTACCTCTGTCCCAAAACAATAGTTGACTTTCTTTAGAGAGATATTTGTTGACAATGAATGATTACAAATATTCTTTTACAGAATAATAACCAAAATAATGAGTAGATGGTATTAGCAGCATGCTCAAATGACTAATCACTCAACATGGCGTACACCAGCATGGGCGGAGATAATGTCGGGGTTGCAATGGAGTTCAGGCAAACACCTCTGTCGTTATAAAATCTGCTTCTCCATATGAGGTAGTTTGTAGCAGCTCTTCCTATTAACCTTCACATATTCAATCATGACGTGTTGCAAGGCAGGAAGACATTATTCAATGTCTCCGCAGGAAGATCTTCGAAGGCCTTCACAACGATGCTAACAAGTTCATATACTATGGACGTGACTTGAAAGACGGTATGGTAAATGTCTCAGCACTTTCCTTATCAGACCTCTCTGATTATCAGACAATTTTTACTGTCACGAAGCAGGTAACCAGAAATGACTCGCAGCTGATCATGTACAATATTCTTTATGTCAACAAACCTTCAGATTCACAAAAGAGCCATTGTATTTGCCTGATGTGTGTTGAACTGAATATTCAAATACCTAAGAACCCTTAATACTTTATGTTCCAAGCTTTTTTCATATGCTCTGTGGCCGTCTCTAGTTCAATGTTCCCTTACTAGAGCGAACAAGACCGTTAAGGAAATTTGACAATGTTTTGAAGCAGTGTGTAGAATATAAAATTAAAATGTAAACAGATGAAAATGAATGCAAAAAGTAGGGATGAGGCATATGAATTCTCAAACCTTCAAATGTGCAAAATTTGAAAAATGATCCTGGATTTAAAAACTCTAATTCTTGGCACATTTTTCGTCATTCGAATTCGAAAGTAACTCTCGATAGTCCTGGAAGTTTCTAATAACTCATACAGAGGCTTATAAACGCTGTGTCGCGCAAGTAGCTTATATTGTCTACCAGTTGAACTACTCAGCGCTACTCTGTGTACCTCGTTCTACTTGCTTCTCAAATGTTCTATGAGCAATATTCCTATTCCATCATTTTTAATAAATAGACAAGTTAAATTTAATTTAATTAAAAGAATCTAGTCTTAAACAATTCACATCGATGGAATAGCCTTGTTTCACGTCAATACAACGCCACAGATGGCCGAGGTTGTTAAGGGGCGAATTCATGAACGGAGGCCTGGGGTTCGATTCCCACCAGAACCGTCCTCCCTGACTAAGGTGCTTTCCTTAGTCCTCATATTTGACAAATGCAGGTGAGGTACCCTAAATCTGGGCCTAGAACGTTTCCTCCCTTAAAAAAAAAGCCTTTCCCACTTTTTTATTTCATCTCACATATTACCAATCCACTGCCTGTGATGCCTCAGCAGTAAAAAACGGGCGTAAAACACTTTTAAAAAACGCAAATATACTCTTGATATTTTCGAAAACACCTAATCATTAGAAATGAAATGTAAATATTTTTAAGAACAAATATACACTGTTGGCCACTAAAATTGGCATTTTCTCAGAAAGAGCGAGTACGACTGATCGAAAATATGACAGCAATACTAGCAAATGCCTAAATTTGATCGTGGGAGATTTTGTGGCATACCGAGAGTGCCAGAAACTTCTTCTCGTGTTAGACGAAATGTGTTTACAGCGAAACGAATGAGATCAGTGGATTAAGGTAGGACGAACGCACAGACGTGAAAGATCCCAATGACCCCGTCAAACAACCGAACGACAGCTATAATTTCCGCATGACTATTATGAACACGCATAATGTGTTGCAGTTTTATCGTCATCGTTTTATGAATTCAAGCCTCGCACAACGAGTTAGAAAGTTTTAGAAAACAAATGCCCGCGTAAGGATAAGAATACACTTAATTTCTATTTTAGAGCATAAAAAAAACATTTGAACAAACTGAACAGCAATATTACAAATGAGCTTCTTGAAAAGAGTGGCTGAGTATTTATGGAATGGAAACCCAGGAGACCAACTGGAAAGTCTAGACATTTAAAAATTAATTAATCTTCATATGTTTTAACGGAAATGAACAAGATATTTCGAACAACTTAAATGTCACAAACAAGGAAAGCTACCTTATTTGTAACATTTAAGCTAAACAAATTAGTTGATATAATGCCTAAGGCATTTATGGTCAGAGTCTAGTAGATAAAAGAGATTTATTCCTGGCATTTAGCTCAGCATCTTCAGAGGTTCGTTCCTACTGCGAGCTATCACCTCTTAGGATGGAAGCTGTGAAGAATCGAGCAGTTCTTAGCGAAACGTCAGAGTAAATACGATATCTCCTTTAGGCCATAGCCCACAAGCCCAGACAAAGTAACAACTGACAGGAAATTTAATGTAAACTATTTTTGTTAGCTTCAAAGATGTTCGGTTAATGAAATAATTCATATTTTCCATTAAAATACGATTGTAACTTTGCTCTTATAATATCTGAAAGCAGTCCCTTTTAGATCCCGGCTGTAGAAATGTAAATTTAAATTATTTGGACAAACCAAAAGCAAAACTATGTCAAAATTAGCAGCATAAACTATTGGGTTGTTTTGGTGCAGTGTTTTCGTGTGTAACATTTTATAATATATTTTGGAAGATGAGCTGCAATTTTGTTTTTGAACAAAGAATAAAGGGTATGAAGGAATAACGATGAGGAGAGGAGGATTAGAGAGGGAGAAAGAGAGAGAGGATAGAAAGGCTGATTAAAGGACGAGATAGCAGGAAGCAGGGTGTGGAGTACCGCTATTGCATCCCCCAATCCAAGGTGAAGGATGAGTGGTATGCATAAACCGTGGGAGTGTAAGCATGACCCAGAGATTGCGAGTTTGGGGAGTGGTCCAAAGATGTACTTTTGTTGGAATTACGAAAATATCATTCTGTGCATTGATGTGTGTAGTTAAGCTTTCTGAAGATCTCATTGGAACTCTGGATTCTTGAACTTGATGCTATTGCTGTTGTTTGCAGCTGTGCCTGTGTTTGCTATAATTTCTGTGAAGTTTTCTTCCAGGAGGTCTAGGTGAGTTGTTGTGTGGTTATGCTCCTCAATGGTGTACTTCTGCAAAGATGTGATGAGGTCCCGGACTTTGATAATTTCATTATGGATGGATTTCAGGTATTGCAGCTGCGTGTGCTTGCGGGTTATGACGAGTTGCGTTGGGATGTTCGGGCGGAGATGGCTGGAAGCGATTCCTCGGAGCCAGAGGACAAGTGATCTGCCCGGTATAGTGATCTGTGTTGTTATACAGTGGAATATTGGCGGAGAGGCGTGAGATGTTGCCACCGAACCACACTAGTGCTCTCAGCTGCTTCTACTTATGGTGATTTCCCGTAGTAGAGCATTGCGATAGTCTTTTTTTCGGCGAAGACAAACTGAACAGTAATATGAGTCCTTGGGGTGACTCCATTATTGAAGGCCAAAGGCGCAGGGCCACTCCCAGTACTTGCAGGTCAACAATGTGTCGTGGTACCCGGCATATTACTGCGCTGAAAGAGAAGTGAATGTGCTATGAGGCAATTGTGCAGCGAAGGACGTGTAATAGATGAGCTATGACTACTGTATCGGTCAGGTGAATGATCCAGAGTGGCCACTCATTGGACTGCTGCGGTGATGGATGCTCAGTTGCGGCGGGGACTTGTTGAGAATACTGGCGCTTGATGAGTTGGTTGACGATTGTTGTTGTTTCATCTTTCTTCCCTTGGAAGATGTGTTGTCGAGGCAGGCGGCTTGCTTCCTCCGGGTTGTCGCTAAGATAGGCGCTTATTTTCCCTGGTTCTGTTCTGAGAAGGACAAAAAACAAGTAGACGTGCAACGTGTGAATAAAATGTTCACCATAATCTCTTCATGTGTCAGAAGATTTTCCCTGTTCTGGTCTTACCTCTCTTTTCATCTTTGCCAACATCTCTTTTCCCATATGGTTGATAATCATGTCATTTTAGGGTAGCGGGTTTTATCCATCCTCTGCAAATGATTTCTATATCATTATCTATAGTGGTTTATTTTGTCCATAATTGGAAAAATGCCGAATCTCTCTCTCTCTCTCTCTCTCTCTCTCTCTCTCTCTCTCTCTCTCCTTTTTTTTTTCATTTTTTAATTTTGTCCATTATTGCAGATCCTTAAATTGCTCTAAAGTGTCTCATTTCTGTCGCATTTATTTCATTCCATTCATTTTTCTTTATCGTCCATGTCTCCCAACATTGGAATCGTCACTGTTTTTTATAATTTTAAGCTTGTTTCTTTTCTAATTTTTCTAGTTCATGTTCTTACTAGTATTTCACAATTGTTCTGGAAGTTACTTTGTTATTTACATCTTGGTTATACGAATAAAATGTTCACCACAATCTTTGAAGAAGGCACGCACGTTTTTTTGTACTTTGTGCGGTCGCGCCGCGAAACAGAAGTGCTGTGCTGTGCACTGTTGCTTCTGCTCTACCGCGAGCGAGGAAAGATAAAATGTATGCACTATATTTATCGAAAACATTTAATATTTTACTGAAGAAATAGTATAGACTTTTAACAAAAACATATAATAAAATGGAACGACATACTTCAGTGATTTTTGTTTATAAAATACTCATAAATAGGTTTCTGAACTGTACACATACACATTTAATTAGTTTCATTACCAATTATTTTAGAAAACAAACTTAGAAAGATGAGACTGAACTCATAATCTAGACTAACAATGATATCTGAAATACATTGAATCACGTGCATTACAATCTAAGTGAACAATTATGCTGTTATTTCGAAATGAGCGATCGTTGTCATTAATAAAAAATATTGTTCACAAAGCACGCTCGAGCACGACAATCATTTCCCACTAGATGTGCAAATAAATATTTTATCTTGGAGCACAAATATAAAAACATATTTATTTTTTTTATAAATTTGTAATGTAGCCATTTTTTTATTTTTAATTTCTTTTATAAGAAAATTGTTTATATAGGAATAAAACATATTTTATTTTTCTGATCTTATAAAATAATTATGTTCATCAAGGTATGAGCTTAAAATGAGCTATTATTCAGATTTCTACTTTAAAAAGTTCAAGAGCTATGTCTATAAAGAAAATGCTTATAAAATATCGTAACCTTGGAAAAATTTTGCATGAAAACTATTAGAACTATTTTCGTTTCTTGAAAAAGGTAACGTGTAAAATGCATTAACATTTAAAAAAGGAGATAAACATTTTATGTAGTTTTCCGTTTGATTTCTATAATTCCTCGACAGTTTGTCAGATAACCAAGAAACGCTTTGATTATTGGACAGATTTAAAAAGGAACTTTATGAAAGTCATAATTGTAGAATTGCTTGTTGGGCAATTGAGCAGATGTTAGACGGAGCACTGCTGGCAAAGCTGTCGAGAAGAGTTAACAACTCATCGGACAGCTCTGTTTGAAACAAATTGGCGTGAAGTAAATGGATCATGCGCCCACGTGCCTTCCATCTGAAAGATTTGTTTTCCTTTCATAAGTTCGTGCTCAGAAGTTGAACTAGCTGTTTATTATTGGCTAAATCGAAAATATGGTTTCAGAATTTCCTTTACCGCGAACTTTGTTTTGTGGTATTATTGAAGTAACGTTCTTGCAAAGGTAATTCAGAATATGTTTCGTCACTTATGTCTACAGTTACAATGAGGCACTTTTAAATGATGGAAATACTTCTAATAAGACCAAACTTATAGGCGGAGGGATGAATAAAGGAATGCTTTTTCGATTTTATTTAATTTATTTATGTTACGCTGGCAAGAGTTAAGGTCACGTAGCCCTGCTCTTCCACTGTAGAAGCGAAAAAGCAGTAAAAATACAAGTACAATATACATAATTATATAAAATTCATAAAAAAACCAAAATAGAAATGTATAATATTACATATTACATATTTTTAGTAGAGGAATAGAACAAGAAGAAAAAGAAGAAACTAGATACTAACTGCTGTGATTCCTAGAGTTGAGATGACAATTTAATTTAGGTTTAAATTGCTTTATTGTCCGACAATCTCTGACTTTAGGAGGAAGGGAGTTTCCAGATTCTAAACTGAACTGGGAACTGACACGCTGAATGAGGTTGACGAGAGATAAACAGTAAAGGCATATTCTGGATTCGAGTTAGGGAGAGATACTACGATGCAAAAGCCGATATATTGAGGGATGAAGGTAGGAGTATTTTGAACCGGGGAATATGGGATTGGAGGGTTCTACGTTCTTTTAGAGGTAGCCATGACGGTTGATGGTGTAGGGGTGTCGCATGATCAAATTTACCAGCGTTGAAGACGAAATGAACACAGGCATTATGGACGCGCTGTAATCTTTCGATCTGCCCAGTATTGGGGTTTTCTATAAACATGCTCCACTTTCTCCTCCCCTTTTGCCTCTTCTTTATGCCCATTTCGACCTATTTTATCTTAACTGTGAATTCTGTTCTTACTTCCCCCATACAGCCTTGGGGACACAGATGCTCTAAACTAGAGTTGTGCAAGGACCGAGTGTGAATGGCTTAAGCATAAGGAAAGCGCACCACGGCTCACGCCTGCATGATACTCAAATTAACAAACGAACATCGGACTCCAAGCCCGGACATGAAATGCAATATTGTGCTGTCTTTCCTAGACACATCAGATTAACAAGGTAGTTTAAGTCCTAATGATTTCGTTTTCATCCATAGCAATTACAAATCAGCGTAAACTGTTAATTTAGAAAGTAAATACTGCTAGAAGTTAGAAATAAGTTGAATGTGGCGTTTTATGTTTATATAACAAATTATGTTTATTGTTTTACGTTAATATTACATAACATAAAGGTTATTTTGCATTATTAATGCTGAATTTGTACCTTTCATAATATTACAACAAATTTCACCATAATATACTATAAAATGATTTGTACATCCCCATATTTTGCAGATTATGTTTGCTCATTCGAGGTCACGGGTGCCGGGACATTGAAAACCCTATTCTAAATCTTGTTTTCTTTTTGAGTCTTGAGATTTGAAACCAGTTATAATATTGTTGGCTGCGATCGAGTCTTAAGATCCGTTAGACACAGTGCGTAGGTTGAAAAGAAGGCAGAGTAGATTTTATGCACGACTAAACTAGGGACGGTATATGACACGCTTTTACACACAATGGTCAAGAGGCAGTTTTCCTACCCGGTTGACCAACCTGTGCGCTACAAGTCTGGTAGTGCGGACGGTGACAGATGGGATATGTGGTTCCGTAGGGTTTATTTATCCACACATATAAGGCACAATAAGCCTCCACATAAAATAAGGCAGAGAACTGATGTTTAAATATATTCCTGTCCTTGTGAAAAGTTACTGAATTTCTTCCACGCTGATTACATAGAACACTTGGCAAGCACGCCGTTTACTCTTTCACAGTTAATTGAATTATGGTGCGTGCGTAAGCTCTGTGCTGATTTTTATGTTTGTTTTCACGTTTGCATTTTTAAAAATAATATCCTCTTTTCAAGCCAACTTTTGGACGTTTGTATTGTACAACTTAATGTTTTGTTTTTTGTTATTTACTCCTCATGCCACTAATTGCAAGTCATAGTAACAGCAAACCAATTCATATACGAGTGTCATTAATCCTGAAATAGGTGCTTACTGAAATTTCCAACATTTAATACCCGAAGCAAGTATGGCTTTCTTCAAGGGAAGTAAAGTTGTGGGTCCCGTGTTGTAGTTTTACGGAATGTTACACAACATTAAGTGTGAAATAAGAGACTTCTGAGCAAAAATTTTCGGTTATTTCACACACTGAATTAAATGGGACGCTGAGCGTCCATAAATACACCAAATAAATAAATAAAAAAAAAACACTTTTTCTTATCCGTAGAAAAATTCTCGGAGGGACTAGGAGCTAATAGAGCTCCACAGTCCCGGGTGACTCCCGAGCGATAGTCGAAGGTAGTGAACTTTCAGAGATATAGCTACATAACAAGGTTCTCAAGTACTATGGAAGGATAGCTCAGGCGGTTAGAGTGTCATGCTATAGTTGTAAAGGCAGAGGTTGGGAACATGATGATTTTTGTTTTCTGCCCGAGTTAAAGGAGGTTTGCCAGCATTATAATTATTTACTCTGTAACATAGTATCAGGCACACACTGCGCTATAAATTGATAATTACGACTTTTTTTGCTGGAATCAAAGGAGATTACTACCATCATAATGATTTACCCGCTCCTATCAATTTATATTTAGGAAAAGGTGGCGAACGTAGGCCGTTAGGCCGTAGCGAGCCGCAGCAAACCACTGGTTCAACCGGTTTCTAGGTTAGTGTGTGTATATATGAATTAATTGCGAACTCCAATAAGACAACGCGTGGTAAAAAATGAAAAACTCAGTTTTTTAATAAGGAACAACACATTGCATCCAGAAAGTTACGGAGGACAACGCATAGCTTACAGTACCTTTAACAAAAATATGAATACATGCAATTATTATACGTTCACAAACGGCCAAGCAAACAGAAAAATATCTATTCCGTTATCTCCCTTTCGGGACTGAGGCCTCTCTCCGTTGTCGCTCGGGACTGGAGCTCTTAGCAGCTCTATTGTACTCGTATCCCCGAGAATTTTTCTCAGGGTATGGGTAAGTGAAAAATCCCCAAGATTGAAGATTGTCTCATAACTGAACTGAATGTGTAACCAAGAAATGCCACTGTAAGTTGAACTCTTGAAGGCAATTGGTTTCGAAGATGCAGCGTTTAAAAACGTGCACTTTGCCGCGTTCTAGTATATTCGATTTTAGCACCACAGTAGCGCAAATACCTGGTCGAATTAATTCGATCTTAGCAGTAAAAGTGTTAATATACATAAACTACAATCGTGAACCCTCTAATTGCAAATTTGCCAGTCATTATCTTGACCTATATATTTAGTGGGCATAGGCTATTCTCAAACGCTTTGGTCGTTAAGCTTTTGTGGATTTTTTCATATTCACATTAATGTTTTTAAACAATGATATCAAGGGCATTTATAAGGCTGTATTATTTTGTGCAGATAACATTCAGCGGTAAAGTTAAGAAATTGCAGTGCAGTCGTTGAAACTTATAGTGTGTTAGAAGTTCATAGAATATTTCCCAGTTAAAGTTCCGGAAGGAAGAGATTAGTGATTTTGGTGCTAAGGAAATCTCGAGGAAGCTTCCTTCCTTCAGGAACTTTAAGGATTGCAGACAAGTGAGCCGTGTGTGAAACTTTAGACGGTAAGAAATTACATAAAGATTTTCATCATCTAGATATGATGCAGTGCTGGATAATAACTTTGTAATCTTTCAACTAACCCTATTTATAAGCTATGCTCTCTGTTTGTGTTTAGATATATAATGATTTATTTAATACATTAATAAATTTATGATTGATATTCTAAGTTTTCGGTTGACATCTATATTATTAATTTATTAGTATTGTATTTCTTTATTTCTGGGCACTAACATTCTAAACATTTAGATTTAATTCGAAAGTGTAGATTATTTTTTTAAATAATAAAATGTTTTAGTACGGTTTACCTAGCAGAAGAATAATGTGATGTAAACATTAAACACTAATTGTATCATTGCGCCAAAGCACTGGTGAAAATGCATACAAAATTTCCGATCCTATTGTATTGGGTTGAACTGGTATGGGCTAAGGAGGACATTTCATTTCTTCAGCCTTGCTCAAGGGCTGATAATTTCTGTGTAGTGTGTGTACCTCCGGGAGAAAAAGTTGAGATGAGAGAGATACCTTGGTGAGACGGTGACATAAACGAGATCTCTTAACAATATTTCCAGTTATAACACCTCCGACGCCAGTAGGCAACACCACCCCCCTTTCCAAAGGGGTTCAAGCCTTTCTGAAGGGCCGCTTCCAACCAGACGCCGAGACAGAACCCTTTACACCGTCACACAGTACCAGCCCACTGCGCTTGGCACCTTCGACTCTATAACAGAACCAACGGAAAGAAATGGAAGTAAAGATCCAGACGCCCCGAATCTATTTTATCCCCCTCACTTCTCGCATAGAACCCTAAGGCAACTTTAACTAAGCATTAAAAAGGCTAGACCACGGATTATGTCAATGTAATGCTATAGCTGATATTAATCACAACTTAATATAGGCTCCACTTCTTCCATATCTATAGTGTCGCTTGTTTCGGCATCATCATCAAAAGTTTATTTAAAGCATTCAATGTGCGTCAGGCTTAGCGTCTTTCTGTGTTTGTATTTTGTAACTCACGAAAGGTGTGACAAAAAATAATGAAAATACTGTAAAATAAAGTATTATCCAGCGAGTGGGCTCGTCCCATTTTCACATCCTGCAACCTGACTGAAATTTTCCGTGGTTTTCTGAGTCAGTTTTCAGAACAGGAAATGTGTAATGTGTCTTTCTGTGTTTGTGATTGTCTTAGAGTCGGCCCTCCGCTAAATTGACCGTCATTCAGAGAGCCTCTCTGTACTCTGTGTCCAGAGGTAAATGACTGACCTGGGCAGCCCTCACACTGGACTGACCGTCATCCAGAGTCTCTCTCTGTGTTAATGTTATCTGTGTCCAAAGGTAAATTACTGACTTGTCGCTTTCCAGGGGTTGTAAACTACCGCAGTAGTTTAAATGTTAAAATATATATAGTGTTCCATGTTACTGTTTCATACTTTGTATATGTTTTTAAAGCCATCTTTAACAAGACAATAAAAATAAAATAGAATAAATTTGATAAGATGGGAATCTGAAGAAAACAGGAATCACATTATTCTTTCGCTGAAAAGATATACTAGTGTGCCGAGTCGTTACATTTGTCTTTGCTAAAATAAAAAGCTTTAAATAGTTGTACATTTATGATAAATGGCCTGCTTTTTACTTGTTTAATTCCATTTCAAATGCACGCTGTTCACTGGGAGAACATTTGTTAATTTACGAGATTTGTTCAAAAATATCCGGACTTTCAAAATTCTGCACTAAAAGTTCGTAGGCAAAATACGGTTGATAGTAATAATACCCGTTTGGCGCGCACTGTTTTCTTATTCAATCGAGTTCTACGCCTTTGTAACAGTGTTGTGTACCGCAACTATTGAGATAGTCGGCTATCGTGAGCATTGCATTAACATTAATATTTGCATGAAACTTCGTAAATCCTTCACCGAGACTCATAATATGATGAAAGAAGTTTATAAAAAGAATTGTTTAACTCGTGCTATGAGTGGTGTATGATGTCCAAAAGTGGTCAGGAGTACATAGTTGAAGATCAGCGTTCCGGAAGGCCATCGACGTCAACTGACAACTCTCATGCGACCACAATTAATTAGAAATTCGATGCCTGACTGTTGGAGAAATTGACGAAGAGTGTAACGTTTCTGTGGGGTCGTGTCATGAAGTCTACTGAAGCTTGTATATCGTGTCAGCAAAGTTTGCCCCTCGGCTGTGAACAGAAAGACAATCGTGTCGCCAACAGTCAGGAGCTCTTGGATCACATAATGATGCAACTTGTGATGAAAATGGGTCTATGGTTACAATGTTGAGATGTAGTAGTAGTAATAAAAGAGTTTGTAGAGAGGTTATGGCCTTCCCCACTTCTGCCATAGGCTTTTTGTGCAACCCTAAACCACTCATAGCAGCTCGAACTCTGTGTCCTTAATAAGGTCAAGATCCCTTGCTCCCATGAGGGGATCATCCATATTGTTGCGAACGGAAGTGCGGAAATGGCCTCATCTTCAGGACCTCACATATAAGAGCATGTGCTTCGCAGTTTCGTAATGTTGTTTACAAAGTCTGGAAATGGATTCTCCCTGAAAGAGCCATATTTTCTGAAGATGTTTCCTGAAATGTCCATGTCCAGTACTTAATCCCACCAATTGTCTTAAATTCCTTCTGCCAAACTTCAGATGTTGAGATGTAAGGCCAGGCATCACAATGGTTGGGAAATATTCACCAAGACCCAAAAAATCTCGTCAGGCCAGGTCAAAGGTCAAAATGTTTTTGACGATTTTCTTCGATATTCAGGGCACTATTCATCACGAATTTCTGCCGGAGGGTTAAACTGGAATTGCTGGCATTACCAACATATTCCCAGGTATATCGGAGAAAACGTGAAAAGAAAGAGACCCGGAATGTGGAGAGACAATTAATGGATCCTGCGACACGATAACGCACCAGTCTGTTCGCGACTTTGCACGACAAACAAGATGCCTGTTCTTCTCCACACTTCACACTCTCCTGACATAACACCTGCCGCTTTTTAATTTCCAAGGCTGAAATTCACGATCGATGAAAGAACCACGATTCCACTCAATTGAGGAGATAAAACAAAATTCGTGCAATGATGAACTGCTTTCAGAAGTTAACATACCTTTGGGAGAGGTGTATCATAGAAGGGAGATACCTTCTTTAAGAGAATCAAAGCTCAATAAGATGCACGTAAGCCCAAACTTTAACCAAATAATACTTATGGCTATTTTTTGAACAAACCTCGTAATTTGTTGAAAATACACAAATAGGGATGCATGATGAACGAGATAGAGATGAATATGTGGTACTTCCATTATTCCATTTTTAATATTGCTTTGCTTAAGAATATTGTTCTGTTTACTAGCTGTCAGAGTTTTTTTTTTTAAAGATAAGGCCAATGCACTTTCATGCCATGTTTTTTTTTTCTTCATATTTTTAAAATGCTTTTAATTTTGAAGATAATAGTAATGTAATCTACCTTTACGTAAATATTACTTTCCTGAATAATTTCGAAAAATAGATGTTTCAATGAAACAAAGAGCAAACAAAATGGCTGTAAAAACTGCTCTACAATATAGAACTTTCCTGATAAGGAATCCATAGAAATTCTGTAAATTTCCACGTGTTATAACTTTAATGTGGTCCAAACAAAATTTGAGTTTGCGCTCTCCGCATGCGTACTTTGTTAACACTTAACATTAAGTGAATATATTATCCATCAGGTTTAATAAAAAAAATACAGAAAATTATAAGGGCAATTAATTTTCAGTTGAACGTTGTAAAACATACTAATCGTCCCATGGATATGTTTACTAATGGAGGAACATTTACGCGTGTAGCTGTCGAGGTTTAATACAGTGGATATGGCTGTGACGTTTGTGTGAGCGGGTCACGGCTGGGGAGATTCAGGTAGTGTCTGTCTACTTGCTATTTATAAAGACTTCTTGGCTTTACCCTGCACTGTTCCAATTCACGGATAAAGGTCGTCTACTGTTCTATGTAAACACATCACTAGAGTAAATCACAATTTGTTTCACTTGCGAGAACTCTGGGGCCAGATAACAGACGTGGTAGGAGAAGGGAGAGAAAAGAGAATCGACAGGGCAAGAAGACAAACCCTTGAAAGTAAATTTACCAGAATAATGGCAGGTAGTAAAACGTATAATTCTGTTTTAATGACACTAAGTTTAAAATTAAGGACTCTACTAGCCAAATATTTAACATTACAAAGTTCAATTACTCTGGTAAACATGGAAATAATGATCTCATTAAGACAAGAACCTGTCTAAAAGTCGTGAGTTGTCATCACTGCTCGCGTAGCATGAGTTTTAACACCTTTGTTCACCTGCACTAATTGACTTATTTTTGCACAATGGCTCTACCTAAGTGGATGATAACCGAAAATCGCGTATAAATGTGGCGAAATCAAATGAAATGTATAATAATATATGGAGTAATCCAGTTATCCACTGACCGACGAGACGGCGGGAGAAACCATCCGCAGATAAGGCAACGCACTCAAGGTCAGCCGGACAACACGAGTCGCGGTGGGTAGAGTTTACCGAACTACTATGTTGGTCTTAAGTATTGCTTCACTCAATCAATGTAATTTTTATAGTTCAAGAAATAACACCGTGTACTTTAGAGTAAAGTCTGTAAGAATACTATATGACAAATGCTATACGTAATAATTAATCTATTCTATAAGTGATTATGATTTGTATGTCCATACCAATTCCGCACGTGCTGTCAGAAGATTACATGAAAAAAAATTTCCCTATGATCGAACTCCAACTCGTAATGCGATTCACAAAAGCATTATCCACACACTTAAGATGAGCTCTCCGTCCAAAGAGAGAGAATTAAGAATGGTAATGGGTAACTTCATAAACAAATGTCAAAAAAGTGTGGGAAATGAAGGCGGGCTATACCAGCAGCTCCTTGCGTGACTTGGACGAGTATGTACTTTTTTCAAACCCATTAGATTGATCAGACTATTACTTAGTGTTTCTATTATCGACCCTTGAATTGCTTCTCCCTCCCGCTCCAATCTGACTGGCCGTGAGCGATGGTTTATCAGCCGATACAATCACGGCCGCCACTCGGTCATCAAATAATTGGATGACAAATGCTATGAACACGTGGGAACATTTATAAATCAAAACTTGATTTAATTTTTACTAAGCAAGTTAAACGGCGTGTCTCAATATTTATTAATCCAGAATCAAACTAATAAAATATGAATCAATAAATAAGAATGAAATAAGATTTAATGAGAAGACAATCTAGTGAAACCTGGGAACTAAATCGGGGGCATAGTAATGCAATTTAAGAGTTACATTAAACTAAAACGTATATTTTCTCAACAACAATTCAAATTTTTCTGATATACGGGAGAAATAATTGATTAAGCTCCAAACAAAACATTAAAGATCGTCTCCGTGTTCTAGTGTTAGCTTTTGCGATTATAAATTCGGAGGATTTGAATTCGATCCCCGGCCAGGAAAGTTCTGGGCAATATTTTTTCCCCCGGAGTTTTTCCTGAGGAAATAAAAGTCAGATAATTTTAAGGCGCCAAGGAGTTCGAGCTCATCTGCGCCATCATTAATTTATTTCATTTATTTCTACAGACGACACCTATAGTGTTCAAGTTCATAATTTACACATGTCGCGATAAGAGCATTACAGTCAAAGCGGCAATAAATAAAGAGAAAAAAAAGTTATGGTAAAGTTAGTTATTTGTCTTTGCAACGCATTGCAAATATCCAGTATGTTTTACTCGTATGTGGGTTACATTGCTGAAAAATAAAACTCCCAAAATGCTCGGTTTTAATACCATATCTCCAAAAATATATTTAAAGTATTTAAAAAATCTTATTAACTGTGTAGATGTTGATATGGTTGATATTGTTTCACAAGATTATATATTTCTTGGATATAATGCTGATGAATAAAATATCGTCATTTAATTAGCAAACCCGCTATCTTTAAAACATTTAATTTTAAAGATGAAGTACAGGTATTTTATTTAAAAATTAAGCCATTATCAAATTGTGTTTAAAACCCTATGTATTAATTTTTAAACACGTACGTAATCTTAATTTCAGATTATTTGTAACTTTTCCATTTTAATAGAGTTACAAGATCTAGCACGTAAAACTTTCATTAATAGAAATAAAGGAATTGTGGATGGATATTTCACATAACACAGAGGCTCTTTATAGTGTTTGCTAATATCAACGTAAACGAAAGAAATTATGAGTTTTGAATTAACCTATTTTTAATGTTTTGTTTAATATTTGTTAAAATTAAATGTACAACAGAGATTCGTTAGATAACTAATAAAATGTTTTACATACAAATCTGGAGGGGAATAACGACACTTTTCTCTGCAGTCAAATTGCTCTATGATTGTTGTTAAATGTTCGGCAAATGATGATCTGGCTTTTCAAGCAAAGTACGTACTAATGCATGGCGAGGAAGTGCGAAGTTTATGTTCTAAGGACAGCTGTTTGTAACAGTTTAAGCTGCACTTGCCAAGTGAATCACATTATTTTGCATGCCTGTGCTGTTCTTTACATAAGTGAGGAAATTTACAACGTCAGTATATGAATAAGGGACGGAAGAACATGACGAAAATGATGCTGTGCTAAATGATATTATTGTATTTCAGTTATCTAGGGAATAAAATTCCAGATCAGAAAGTTCTGTATACTTGGATATATTTCTATTACTTTTTCCGCCATTTTTATACAAATAAGAAGCTACCAGTCTACATTCACGCTTATCTTAGTAGTAATAGATATGGTTGAATTTTCTCGCTTTTGTTTAGCGTAAAGAATAGGGCGAATAAATCTTCTGCATACCAGGTGTTATACTGTGTGTGTGTGTGTGTGTGGTATATATATATATATATATTATTTTTCACCAGTTACCTTATAAATCAATACATTTTGTCCAAGGACTTTGAACTTTTTGAATCCTTCAGTAAAATGAATGAATAGTGTTTAACATCCGTTTTTGGTACAGAGGCACCACAGGCGATGGACACTGATGATACATGAAATGATACATTGGGAAAGGATTTATTTGTTTAGGATACCTCCCGGCATTTGCCATTTATGAGGACCGAGGAAAATCTGGAAAAAACCTCAGTCTGGGAGGACGGTCCTGGCGGGATTTGAATCCCAGACCTCCCGCTCAAGAGTCCGTGCTTAACGACCTCGACCACCCGTGGCGGTCGAAAATCTCCTTCAGTAAAATAAGATTTGTACAACAGAGAGAGAGAGAGAGAGAGAGAGAGAGAGAGAGAAACATGCGCCTGCCTCATTACTTGATGTGAATCTTCGTCCAACCAGCCATTTCTTCAGTTTTAGGAGCAAAATTAATGGCGAATATGGCAGATGTGGAAGCACTTGGAAGCGAATGTTTTGCAGTTTTGCAGCAACAGTCTCAGACGTGTGTGTAGGCGATTATCGTGATGAAAGAGAACTTTCTTTTTCGCTGACGTTTAACCCGAATAGCATCCTTCAGTTGGTGCAGTAGTGAAGCGTAATACTCTTCGGTGATTGGTCTCCCCTTCTGTAGGCAGTCTATGAGCACCACACCATGAGAATCCCAGAAAACCGTAGCCGTGACTTTTCCTGCAAATGGAACTGTTTTTGCTTTCTTTGGTGCAGTTTCACCTGTTGCCACCCACTGTTTACATTGCTCCGTCTCTGGCCTGTGGTTCTACTGTAATGAAACTCACTGGAATTGCATTTTAACAAGTCTAAACACTTGCGAAATATCATTCGAATGCGTTTTTAAATCATTGTTAACAAACGTGGCATTCGTAGAGCGAAAAGCTTTCTCATACTCAAAACTTCGTGTAAAATATTGGAAATGTCAGCCAGTTCGCGTACCTTCAATCGGCGATCATTGAGTACGGGATTGTGAATTTTTGTTACAATCTCATCGGTCGTAGCAGTTTTGGGACGGCCTGAACGTTCATCAACTTAAATAGATGTACGACCACGCTTATGTTCAGCAGCCCACTTTTTAACCATCGAAAACGAAGGGGAAGAATCCTTTAATGTGGAATCTAACTTCTTTTGTATTTCTGTTGGGGTAAGCCCTTCAATAAGCGATACTTTATCACAGCTCACATTTCAGATGTATCCATTTTGTATAAAATGTTAACTCAAGTTTGTTTACACGATCTTTACAGACTACACTTACGTGCCTGAAACTTTACAGCTAGGTATCTAAAGAGTGATACTATCACAAGGTGAAAGTTCCATTGTAGAGTTGCAGCCATTTTGGAAACATTTCTGGTAAACAGAAATCTTAAAAGAGAGTCACTTTTCTGTAAAAAACGAGAACTTTATGGCACTTCAGTCATACTCAAGGGCTGGCAGTTTGTGTCTACATCCCCAATGGGGGAGTACCTACGGGAAGAGAGATAGGTGAGATACAAATCGATCCACATCCACGAGCACGGAAGTAAATGGAATCCTTTATATATATTTTCTAGATAGAGTACCCCTAGCCCGGCATAGCCTTTCTCCAAGGAATTCGAGCCATTCATAAGGGCCTTTTTCAAATTAGACCCCGCATCAAAATCCTTTCCAAAGCGCATGTCACTGGCAAACCGCACATAGCACAAGCCCACCTCGTCTAGTACTTTCGAGCCTGCAACAGAAACAGCGGAAATTTCGTATAAAAGGAAAGATCTATTCCAGCATTCGCCTAAAGGACTTGAAGAAAACACGGCCTGCCGGGAACTCCTCTTTGGATGCAATGTTACTGTTCCAGCGTTACTGCCGGTCTTCAAAGACATGCTGAAAAGCCTTTTTTCTTCTCTCTCTCTCTCTCTCTCTCTCTCTCTCTCTCCCTCTGTTCTTTAGAATCGCCTCCCCAGTCATCACTATTGCTTCTGATGAAGGGAAGTAACTCCCACGAAGGCGTTGCTTCAATTTGGGGCAAGGAAAAAACTTGCATGGGGCTAAATCTAGTGTATATGGAGGATGAGGGATATACTTCACATTGCTTTTTGCATTTCCATGGCGCAGCATCAAATTCCCTGCACGGAAATGTGGCCTTGCAAAGTTTTCAGGACATCTCTGTATATTGAGCAGATACAGTTACGAAATGCTGGTAAACCATTCCTTGAATATTGAAAAATGAGATGATTATAACTTTCCTAGCCAAATCAACCATTTACCCCCCCCCCCTCAAATTGGTCATGATGGACCTTTCCATTCAGAGCTTTGCTCTTTGCTCTCAGGGTAGAAATAATATAGTCAAGTTTCTTTCTTCTTCCTGTATCATCTTCGACGCCCTTATGTTCGAGAATCACCAGTTTTGAAACCTACCGTGCAAAACATGTCTCTTGTGTAACTTTTAGGTTACCAACGTGTGGGTGGTACCAAGTGAATCCTTCAGAATATCTGAAAAAAGTGTGTTATTCGACGATTCTCTCTCTCAATGTGTTAATATTTTCTCTCGTTAGAGCATAAACTAGAGCGCAGCGTTTGAAATTGATTGTCTCCTTTAAAAAAGTTTAAATCACCTTCGAGCTGTGCTATAGGTCTCCTTTAACATTCCACAGGTCCTATCTAAATACTTATTAAGACGAAAGCAGAATATTTTTGTTGTGTGTCACTTCTATGTATCAACTTGTACAGCTCTCACAGGCTAGAACCGGAAATGAAAACAATGTAACTAATAGCACGTGTACATTGCCCATTAAACTTACAAATATTATTAAGTTACATTTTAGCGCTAGAAATTTTGGTTGTAAAAACTATGATCATTCTTTATTGAACAAAACTCAAATTGTACGTTTCAGCACCATAGTTCTGTAAGATGTCCAATCTTCTAGATGGTTTCTGTGCGGACTAACTACCGAAACTACCATCTGGGCAGTAAATTTCTATAATCTTTACTTTCAGCTACATTCTATAATTTAACTGTATATAAACCTTCACTTAGGGAAAGCAAAGTTATAGTAGTAAGTTTAATTAAACAACTCATAAACAGAACATGTCAATATAACAATCACAAGCGTAAAATAAATAATAAATCTACATTAAGGTATCAAGAAGAAATAGGAAACAAATTAATGTGGCAAAATTTCATCAAATATTAATGAAAATGTAAATAAAAATCGCCTTATTAAGAAGAGTTGTTGGTTTGGTTTTAACAAAATTTCTAATATCCGCTAACTATGGCTCATCAACACCTATTCTCAAAATTAAGTCCAATTCTAGTCTAAATATATTTAAAACATTAATGGTTTTCATCATGTTTTTCTAAATGACATTATATTAGTTACACGACATTCAGCTGTCGTACCGCTCCAAGCCGTTTCCTTATATTTTAATAATTATTTATAAAGTCATACGGCATCATCTACAAAGTGTCATTGAAATCGCCCAGGTGCAACCAAAACAGTTCCACCTCATTTAACAACATTTTGCAGTTTAAGGATTATACCATGCGTTCCATTTATAGCCGGGCCATTAATCGCGTATATGCGTAGTTCGCTTGCACTGCAGTGACCTCGTATTATTCCAGAAAGTTTATTCAAGACATCTGTGTATTGTGTGAATTACATTAGATTATTCTTATTAGTCCACTGAAATGCCTGCCAACTAATTCACGCTTTTACAAAGAATTTTTATGTACGATACATACGTAAAAACCGAATCACGTAGACAGGTTTGTATACAACTTCAGAAGAAATTTCCTGGTATTCCAGTGCTAGGTAGATAAACTGTTAGATGGCTGGTTAATAAATTTAGAACAACGGGATCACTAAACTAAACCTAAGAAGCACGTATACGCGCAATTGGCGGCCCGGCAACACAATGAATTGCAGTTCTGTACCTGAATGTTTGTATTTGTGGGATTTTTTGGACAGAATGGAGAACATTTGAGTTATTAGTAAAGTTTACATAGCAATACATAAGTGTGCAATATGATCACCGCATGAAAAAAAAATGTTATTCCGGTTAAGCTGTACTGAGATGCAGTAACTCCAACTTAGGTTATGAGAGGATTGCATTTCACTAATATTCAGAATAGTAAACAAGAACAATTACTGATGTGATAACACGTTTTGATAATAGTGCAACAATAATAACTTTTTGGATTACGTATAATTATTTAAAATTAAAGGAATGCAAGCTCCTGTAAATGTTTTAATTTTATTACTTTTCTAAAGTAGACTCCTGCCATAAAAACGCTTTTCTTGCTTTATATTTGCAGAGATCGACATGATCGAAAGAGCGTTTATCGTTTGGTAACCCCTGACTTTGGACTTAACCTAGTACTCCACAGCTTTATCATTAAGGCGAGCAAGTGCTGAATTTGGCAAGCCTCACGATGCCGAGATGATGGACACCTCTTCCCTCTCTCTCGTGTTTTGTCAAGGCTACATGTCGCTGTCATTCTTGTCTTCACGCAAATTCCATTAATAAAGTACGGCATATGATTTATCGTTTAGTGCATGGGCTGTTCATGGACATTTGATACCTCCTATTAATATCAAGGGTACGCTGTTTTCTATGACGAAAGTGTACATGAAAAGTTTAATGAAGCTCACGGAGATGGTAAAAGTAAAAAGAATATTAGAGATTAGCAAATGTTCAGTGTAAGGTATAAAAATTTGCTAAATTTGGAAATATTTGATAACGCTTTTCTCCTTACAGTCTTTGTGGATTATTGATGAGGGTCTTGAGGTAGTGGTACTTGTAGAGATTAAACTGCTATACGTTGTTAGCATATGTATTTCGATTTTGATTACTTTATTTCTGACAACCGTAAATAATGATTTATATGTATTTTATATGTACCAGAAATAGGAGACAAATGGGATTTCCTTGTCATTTGTTAGTGTTTCTTTAAAGCAAGCTAGAGAAAGGTTGATGAACAGGGAACATCTGTAAGCAACGCTGGTATCACAGGTATTGGATTGATGAAAATGCTTCTGCAGGGGCAACGAAACGCATCAGTTATTCTTCTGGATGACACTGCATTTAAAGACTCGCCTAACATATAAATGAAAGAAAAACTGTCAATTAGGTTATTCCTTTGTATTTCCTCTTGAAGAAGTTCGAAAAATCATACACCAAAAAAAAAAAAGGATTGTCGTTCAATGATATCTCCTTCTCCAAGATAATGCAAGGCCACATGGCTAACTGAACCAAGGATATGTACTGACAAGTGTTGTCCTATTATCATTAGTCTTAAAAGTTGTCCTATAACATTTTATGGCGTACAAATGTATTTGTTAATTGTATTCCTTTGGTGTAACATGTGATTTTAATGTAATGCAGGCGATGTATGGTAGGTTTCTCCTTGAAATATCACGTTTCACAGAAATTTAAGTTCCATCTTCTCAGATTTTCCTTTATTTTAGAGACAATATCCTAAGTTTTCCATGTCTTTTATATCAACTGTATGCCAACATTGTGATCTTATATATGCTTTTAATGCTGTAGTTTTTTTCGCCTAAAACACTTTTTTTGGCTTTACTATTTTCTAAAATAAATGAGTATCAATCATTAAATGAAATAAAAAATAAATAACAGCATGTATGTATTTATTTAATCTGCAGTTGCGCTTCGCCCGGCGGCAGTAGAGAAACAACAATATTTACAGCTCATACTTACAATTACACATGTTAACATAATTAAATATATTCAACCTAATTATGTTCACTTTTACGCAATTAAAAAGGTTCGATTTAAATAATGCATGCCAACCTAATTAAATAACTATGAACCTTATTACAATCATATCAATCTACGATCATGAAAAACACGTTAATGTAAATAAATGTATGACAGCGTAATTAAATACATGTCAACCTAATTAACTCAGGGTAATATAATTTAATGAATTTCAGTCTAAATAAATACATGCCAATATCATTTATTTCATGTCTATCTAATTAAATACATGTCAACCTATTTAAATACATGTCGGCCTAATTAACTTCAGGCTAACGTAATTTAATGCATTTCAGTCAAATTAATACTTGTCTAATTAAATATATATCAACCTTATTATATACATGTCACCTAATTGAATACGTATCAACCTAATTAAATATATGCCAAACTATTTACACACATTTCAATGTTTTAATCTAATTATATACATGTAAACTAAATATTCTTGTCCAGTAAAGTATATAGGTACATGTCAACCTAATTAAATGCATGTCTATTTAATTAAATACTTATGAACCCAATAAATTGTATATTAACCTATTTAAACACATTTTAATCTAATTGGACCTTTTTCAACCTAATGAAATACATTGTAAACGACATAAGGTATCAGTTTCTCTTAAAAGTTTTAACTGTTAAGAGAGCAGCCCTCAAAGACTGTTGCAGGTAAATTATTCCAATCATCGATGACTCTGTTTAAGAACGTAAATTGTCTTCTGTTGCCTTCTTTGAATTTCAAATGTGTGATCTCCCCTTAAGTAGTTAATAAGATGGTAAATTCCAAGATCCTGCCATGTCCTTTGACCGTTATATGCCTTATAGAGTGCACTATACAATGTCTGGCTTTTTGCATCTAGCTGCAAAGGATTCCCGTCCCAGATCCTGAAACATTTTGAACCCATGTCCTCTGCTTCCCTTAAGGAATTTGACTGTCGTTCTCTGTTCCCTCTCGATTGAGTATTTCGTTTTTCCTGTAGGGATTCCATATGATGCTCCATGTTCCATTGTTGGACGAACAAGGAACCTGCACACTCTTTGGATATTCTCTACCCTTTGAAAAGCACTCTCTTTTAACGAGATACAAAACCTTGGTGTTCCCAACTTAACCCAGTTTCTCAAAGTATTTGCAGGGTTTTTCTTGAGTGACGATTTCCTCATTACTACGATGGCGAAGAAAATTATCT
Organism: Metallyticus violacea; assembly: GCA_030762175.1. Taxonomy (NCBI): domain Eukaryota; kingdom Metazoa; phylum Arthropoda; class Insecta; order Mantodea; family Metallyticidae; genus Metallyticus; species Metallyticus violacea. The sequence goes on along the minus strand of CM060840.1, from coordinate 53,021,542 downwards.
CCCTCTGTTAAATTTCACAGATATAATTGATTGTTATCATAAGACGCTATTAACAATTTCTGCCGTAACCACCTTGTATAAACCTGATGAAATAAAAATTGTGACACTTATTCAGCTTCCCCTGAACTAGTAAACAAATTTAGTTTATTATCATTGTCAAGAAAAGACATTGAAATGGCTCAGAAGGCATTGTGTGTTTCTCTTTCGCTTTGCTTTTGGTCCAAAGAATGTTTAACACAGGAAACTCCAAACAATTTCTGCAGTGCAATTCAAATAAAAATTAATATTATTTTATATAAGTTTTTTTCTTGATATAATTTATTTTAGATTATTCCCTCTTCCGTACATTAGCAAAAAAAAAAAAAAAAAAATAATAATAATAATAATAATAATAATAATAATAAATAACACGACTGCTAGCAAACAACAGTCCGTTATGGCACGTTTTACAAAACTGTATAGTTTATAATTTAAAACGAACTTCGTTCTTTCTATTCGTCTAAGAATATTATTCAATCAAGTTCTGATAAATTTCTGCTTATAAGTTTTAGTCCGAATGTTTGAGTCAAAGAATGAGAACTATAAATAAAGGACAGTTTTTTCCCTATACAAAGATAGAGTCATCCGAAGACTAGATGGAGGTGAAACTATAAAAAGATTGCTGAGGGTGAAGTGATCATAGAAGATTGGCGTCGAAATGGGGACAAAATAGAACAGTTCTGATTTCAGCAATGCTCCGATGAGTAACAGTGTATGAAAACCCATGACGAAAGCAGAGCACAAAAAATCATATCTTTGGTTTTGTCAGCAAAGACAGAAAGATAATTTTGATTACAGGATCAATTCGTCAGAAAAGACCATGACCATGGTCCAGTGGTAGAATTCGTGTTAGTTGGGTTAATCGATGGAAGAAATATGGAGTACGTCAAATGACCGTTGTGTATTCTGTGTACTTGCTTTATACTACATTGAGTTGAAGAAAGCTGTGAAATTTAAATGTTTATTCCGAGTTTCGATAATCCAACTCAAATTATCGAAACTCTATTGTAATTACAAAGTTCCATTATTAAATGAGAATTGTTGAAAATTTTAGGTTACTCTTAATCGGAGTTTGTCATGAGCAGAGCCCTAAACTGAAGCAAAATGCCTTTTCTATCTGGATGCATATATTTAACAGTCAAATAGAAATGAACATGTTTCCGCACATTTCGGGTCAGTAGACCAGGTTTTATTTTGTCTGCACCCCATTTTGACTTCTGTTGCCTGTTTTAAGGTTTAAACCCTATTTTGACTGTTTTGGATCACTATGGATTTTTTCTGTGATTATTTATGCATTTTAAAAAAGCACATAAACAATTTCAATATATCTAAGTGAAAAAAAAACTTATAAAATTAAATGGCATGTTCACCTCACAAAGTATCTATTGAGAATCTTGTTGTATATTTATTTCTTTTCAACCAATCAAAAACTTTCTCATCAATTCATTCATTAAAGCTCTTTAAATAGAGAACTTTCATTAGTGAAAGGAGCGCACGGTTACCTCGAGCATACGAATACCAGGAAATGGAGATGAGGGAAGTACTGTAGTTTTGAATAATCCTGGCAAATGACCTTGTATCGATCTGCGCGAGATAATTCTGGGAAATGTGTAGTGGGGGCAACTTCTCAGCTGCATAAATGTAACAAATAATTGCAAGCGAGAAAGATCAGAGCGGTACAACTGTGTAATAAATTGTCTCAACAATGTATTCAGTACGGAAGTGAGAGAGATACTGATTGTTCTATAAACTATAAACAGAAAATGACTACATTTTTTCTCATTCACCAGGATTATTCAAAACTAATTTACTTTTTCTTGATAAACATTTGCTGATGTCCTGAAAAGTGAATGTTCTGTTGTAACTGGTATGAGTCCTTCAGAAATATATTGTTTTAAATACGCTCCACTCACTTCACTGGAAATAGAACGTTCTTTTTCAATGATGAAAAATGTTCTCTCGACCAAGTGACCGACTATGACAGTTGGCATCTTGAAAAAAAACATCTTTTTGTTGCTTGTAACCAAGAAAAATAGGCTTAAGTACTTTAATAATGTGATATAGAAATTATTAACTATCGTAAACACCTATTTTAATTATATTACTGCCCATTTTCAATATTTTAAGTGCCTTTTTGCCTGTCTATTTTAACCAAAATAAATGCCTGAATTTCCGAGCTCTGGTTATGAGCAACGACTGCTGAATATCTGGGTTACTGAACGCTCCATCGACTTTGGTATACGTCCCAGAGGAAGTAAGAACGCCTTGTTGTACTGTTTTACATGTAAACATGGGTTTGTAGTTCCACAGCTGTGACACAGCTTAAAGATCTTTGTGAAACTTCTGAGCAAATAATTACGACTTAAAGCAAAAAGGCCCTCGGCAGAGTTCCCGTTTGTTTACAACTCCAGCGAAAGAAACACGCCACGTATCCGATTCATGTGCCACGTCCCTCCCTTACAAATATTTTCTTTCGCGGAAATCTTTTTTGAATGCCTTAAAAATGCCCAGAATAAATCTGAAACACAAAACTTGATCTTTCGTAATCAAATGGAAGTTGTCGTTTATATTTTTAAAGAGAATTATCTCTCTTTGGGAGGTTGCCACGAGGGGCGTATTTTTAGTGTGTGGGTTTCCAACATCCTTGAAAAGTTAGAGAGCTGTAAAAAGAAGCGAATCGTCAACTTTGTGCCCCCTGGCTTTATGCAACCTCGTCTTCAAAGTTATTTGTATCTGTTACAAATTGTTGTAAGGCAAGAGGCCAGCGCTTACATTTATCTACCTGTCTACAGTTTTCTGGTTAAAGAACACGAATGTGGGTTTTATAGCGCGTGACATTTTTTTATTCTGCATTAAATAGTCTGAGAAGGTTAGACATTATTTTAACCTAATGGTTTCCATTATCATCGATTAAACATCTTGGCAGTTCTGTCTGCTCCAGTAACTTTTTGAGAAGTATGCTAGTTCCTGTTCACTGCAGATTTACAATGTAGGATAGGGTGGGACTATTTGAACCATTTCTGCTTAACGACTTTATAAAGGTAGAAACCTATGTTCAATAGCTTATAAAAATAGATATTAAATTATGAATGTATATTTTCATGAAACTTGTACTTATTCATTTAAAAAAGTAACATTTAAAGTGGTGTAGAAATTAAGAACTGCAAAAATTGCAGGGCTATTTGAATAATAAATAGATCTATCAGGATCACATAAGATTTTCATCACCAATCATAAATGAAATGCACAAAATAATCTCTAGCATGTTACATTAGGCCTCAGAACATTTAAAACACTGAAATTGTTTATGAAACCCGCCAAGGGTGGCCGAGGTCGTTAAGGCGCGAACTCGTGAGCGGAAGGTTTTGGGTTCAATTCCCATCAGGACCGTACTCCATCACTGAGGCTTTTTTTTTTTTTTTTTTTTTTTTTTACAGGTTTTCCTCAGTCCTCATAAATGTCAAATGCCGGGGAAGTACCCTAAACTTATTCCTTCCTTTAAAAAAATCCTTTCTAATTTACCATTTCATCTAATGTATCACCAGTGTCTTGTTTCTTGTTGTTGGTATTGTGGGTTCGTAGATTTGGTTTATTTAAGGACGCTCTTTAACATTTCAGGACATCAGCGTCCTATTCAATTCAGAGCGTGAAAATGCCGATAAATTTTCCTCAGAGGCTCTTCTTTCAGGCTTGAGGTTCTTTTACATGCCGGTAAATCTACGACATAGGACCCACGGCTTTACTTTTCTTCTGAAGAAAGCCATACTTAGCATTTTTACGCCCGAAAAAAATCCACCGACTCTGGCCGGGATCTAACCCGCGACCGTGAGTCTACGAGGCAAGTATGGTTACTACTAGACCACCAGGACCGACTGTTGTAAAACACCTTAACTTTTGGGGCATTATCAAAATTTAATTTTTTTCCTTCTTCATATGAGAAGTAGATTTTTTGGTGAAGTTTATTTTTTTAGGTGCTTGCAGAACAGATGAAAAGGATGGGGATGGTGTGTTTGAGTTTTGTATCTCAGTACAATAGATGGGGTTGAAGGGTCTGAGTTCAAATAAGGAAGCTTTACTAAAAAAACATGCCCCCCCCCGCAAACATTTTTTTTCTGGGCCCTCTTCTCCATATCTGCTCATGCCAAAACACGTTGTATTGCTGTTTTAACGTATCTTTCTTAGCTACGCATGCCAAGTGCAATAATAATAATAATAATAATAATAATAATAATAATAACGGATTTTTCAAAGCTCCATTGCTGTAGTGACAGGTAAAGTGAGGAAAAATTGTAGGACAGTTCAGGAACACTGCTGGCAATAGCAGGATTTTCAGCAATTAATAATTCAACCAGTTGCTTTATTGACGAAAACTCACGAATCTCTTTCATCTAATGGATCAAAAACTAATCAATTGCTGAGGAAAAGTAAATCTGTAGCATAATATTCGCAGTGTGCTGGCTTTTTCGTCATTTCCTTTTCAGTTAATGTGCTGAGTTTTGATGGCTGGAGCAGCGAGAATCTAGCTGAGATGCGTTTATGTTTTCAAAATGTACTTTAAGCTGCTGATTTATGATGTCCAGGCAACCGTTAAAAACAAATACTCGGAACCTTTCTTCTTCATTCTGTATTTGTTCGTCAACTGCCAATTCATCAAAGAACCTTTTAACTTGGCGATGCCATGTTGTTTTGAAAACAGGGTTTATTATTTTCCAGTATTTCCTTTGCTTCCTTTCAAACAGTACTCAAAAATAGTTGCCTCAACTGCATCGTATAATTTCGGGCTTGTTTCAACAGTGATGTGGCCGTCAATAAATATATTAACTTTTCTGCTAAACATTTTGAGCAATATTGTTATATTGTAATATTTTACACTAGACAACAAGCATAACTATATTGAGATCCTTTTCAATGCAAGGAGCTGCAATTTTTTCAAAAGATTGGTTTGAGATTAGAATACATTCTCAAGGCATATCATTACCTACAAAACCCTCTTTTCAACGCAAAATAACTGTCAAATTTATAGAACAGAGTTTTTTCAATGTGCTTTTGATTGTCCTATTATCCAAAGCGCTATTTAATTTCTGCCATCGTGGTAAAACTTAACTAAAACAGGCAGTACACATAATCAGCTGTTGACACTGCCTTTACTGCTTGCAGACCATGGTATTTGCTACCCTGGCCGCGACACTTGTTACGTTACAATTCGTCGTATTTTCAATATCTAATTGATTTTCTTTTGGGAAGAATTTCCAGTTTGTTCACATATTATATAGAACTCAATGAAAGATTCGCAAATATTTGTTGATTTCCCCGGTTCTGTTGTAACATGTCTAATAATTACACTTAACTGGTCTTTACTACTGTCCTGAGTTATATCTACCAAGATGGAAAAATATGGAGCTTGTTTCGTATTTTTACAATAGATTTTAATAGTGGGTGAAATTAGCTCAATTTATATTTGGGGGTTTAATATATATAATATGACTGTTTCGTCATTAATAATACACTAATCAATCTTTTAAACGCTTTATTCAACTTTGTAATTCAACAGCAATCGGTGTACATAAAACCTGCGTCCCTGAGAACGCACGTATGAGAGACGGCGTTTCATGTGGTGCATGCACACAATGGTATTTATGGCAATGAGGACCCGCTTACCGCTTCCTCTCACTTCGCCTGGTCATATTAATCCATAAGCTTATCGAGACGTTGGTTTGCAGCAAGGCTTCAAAGCTAGTCCCTTATAGATAATAATAACCGCAAATACAGACTTCGGGCACAAGGTTGAAATGTCCCACAGACAGTATGGCCAAGTACACCTTCACTAGTCACCGTATTGTCTCCGCACTGACGACCCACAGTGAACAACCAATGCAAACTGCATTAGTTTACATCGTTTGTTTGCAGAGCAGGTATGGAGGAAAGGATCAATATCCCATTGTCATTGTTAAATTGTGCAAAGCAGTGCCTTTGTGCTTTAAATATTCTGACGCTTACTTTAGAAGTTTCTGGAGATTTTCTTCAGCATTTTAAGCTCTAGATTTTTGCACCCCATTGCCGCAATCATATAGAAATATGTTGCTGTTAACTAAATGGCAAAATGAAAGTGGCTGACGAACAGGTGCTTGTGCTAAGCAAGCAGGCCATGTCGGCATTGGCAAGCAGCCGCCCGCAGTCAGCGAGCTTGATAATAAATATAGCATCACACTAGGGTAACTTCCGGCAAACATTAACCGTTTCTAAGTAAGATATAAAACTTCACCGGAAGCACGTGCGCCGAAAGTCGATATCAACAGCATCATTATGTGCAGTTCAGAAATAAAGAATAACGCTTTCGCTCTAACCAACAGCTTTAGTGGATTCGTTTTCATTTGATTTATAGGATTTAGCATAAACACGCCACTCCTTGAGTCTGAGCGAGTGCCCTCTTTAGTAATAGCCTCGCTGAGATTTCGAAACTAATGCACATACATTCTAAGAACGAAAACTGTTAACTCCAGGCAAAGCGAATATAATATCCGAGCAACTTATTAAAGCTCTCGAAATTACAATTACATTTATAATGAAAAATAAACATTTACCTTACTGCAGAATATGTAGCAAATTTCTCCACACTTCCCCCCCCCCCAGTTCTTTTATTGTGTGAGAATTTCTTTCATACACTTTATTTTTCTATCCCCTGCGGCATGTTTTTTTTATTTTTACCTATAAGCGATCCTCCACTCATTTCTGCCCTTTGGAAGGGGTAGCAAGTGTACTTCCTTACTTGTTGACCTTGATAACTATCGCGATCGGAGCGCAACTGTACCCGGATATGTGTTGTGTTGTTCGTTTCTTAATTTCAGAATATACTTAAAGTGTCTCGTGTGTTTATAACGGCACAAGTGTCTTTATGTACTCAGGGGTGAAAGAATTGTAGGTCTAATTTTTTTAGCATATAGTTAATTATATTACTTGTGTGAATACCGCACTAACCCTTTTATGCAGAAAATTAACCGGCAGGGAGCGTGATAATGTATTTTTTCCTACAGTATTCTGCCACTGCTCACACTGCGAATAATTACATGAGAGCAATTCACAATGTTTTTACATGACAGAGTTAGTTGAGAGAGGTCCCCCGATTTAACAGCCTGCGATTATTATCTCTGGGGTAAATTATAAAATTCCGCGTACAAGACGAATCCGCACACCATGCAAGGATTTAAAGATAATATTCGTCAAGAAATTGTTCAGATTTCTCAAAATGAACTACAGCGAATGATGAATAATTTCCTAAAGAGATACCAAAATTTTATGGAAAAGTAAGGCGGGCAGTTTCAACAACTCAATTGATAATAATTTGGTAAGTAATGGGCCTCTTAAACTGAATTGTGTATGGTAATATGACTGATTTGTTTTATTATTTTATTCTCCTGATACGAGATCCTGTTGGCCGGCTAACCGGCTAACGAGCGATGCGCCCCCCCTCTTTTTTTACAGAAAATTAACCGACAGGGAGCGTGATAATGCATAGGCAAAACACTCCGGGGGAAAACAAATCTCGTTACACGGTACTTCCCTTATAAATAAAATAAAATGTATTATCCGATTTTCTCGTCGCACAAGGGGGTTTCATGTAAATAATCGGATTTGTATGCACTCCAATATCTGTTATTTTGGTCGAAACATGATCACATAAATAAAACCATACTGCATTTGTAAATAACATTGAGCGTGGATCAATTGCTATATCATTAACGATCCGTAACATCCAATTACAGAAATTTAATCCAATATCATAACAGCAATGTCCTGGTAAACCTTCAAGATTAAATTGACTCAATTTCGGAACATGAACTAATGAATTCAAATGAGAGTTTTTTTAAGAAGTTTTAAAAAATGTTTGGTTGCATTAGGACAACATTTCCAGCATCTGTCATAATGTATGGCTTATTTTCATTGTAATTGTAATTAAGGGAACTTTATTCTCCTCGGGAGTTCGGGAAAATGTTATGATTAGTTATTGAACAAGGTCAATTTAGGATACATCTCCAGAAAATGGGACTCTTTCAGGGAGAGCCCATTTGTAGACTTTGCGGCCAATCCCATAAGACTACGAAACACGCACTCCGGGAGTGTGGTGCGGAAGTTCTCCAGAACTCTTTCCATTATATCCTTCAGCACTACTATTACTACGATTCATTAATAGTACAGTTGGATATTATTTGTCCAGAAGATATTACTATACGGCAGGAGCTAGTGGCAGTGAAAATTTTACAGTGATTACTTAATTGAAAAATACGTAAACAATTCAGTCGTGTCGTGCTTCAGATTCTTTGACGTCACCAGGCAGCTTTCGAACTCTTTTTAACAGTCCTCACCCTAACGTTTTTGTATTTTTGAAAGCATAAATTCATGGTATTTAACGCCCGTTTTTACTACTGAGGCACCACAGGCGGTGGACACTGATGATACACGAGGAGAAATTATATATTGGGAAAGGATTTTTTAAGGAAGGAAACGTTCTAGGCCTAAGTTTAGGGTACCTCCCCGGCATTTGCCATTTATGATGACTGAGGAAAACTGGAACCCCAGACCTCCCACTCACGAGTCCGCGCAATTAATGACCTTAGCCACCCGTGGCGGTATTATGGGAAGCAATGAAGCAAATTCAAATAGATGCCAACATTATGATGGGAAATAGCGATGCCCCAGAAACATTTTTCACAGCCGTTGTTATAGCTATACAAAAGTCATTCGAGGAATCTGTGCTAAAATACAAAAATGGTGAAATTAGTCGATTTGACTATATAAGCGAATGTCATATCAGTGGATAAACACGGCCAAACTAAAACAAAAAGACAAAGGTTAAATTTTCCGTCATTGAGTAAAAAAGGAATTAAACTAAAAGGAAAAGAATTTAAAAAATAGTAAATTTAATGCAGCTACAGAAACAGCTACAGAATAACAAAAAAATATTAAACCGCCAACTATCTTTAGTTACAGATCCAAGTCTATATAAAAGTGCGAGGGAAAAGTTGCCAAATATTTAACTTACTTTCATATTCAATAGATAATGCTAAACATTCATTCAAATGGGGTGAATAAAATTCTGTGGAACTTGCGTGATGAGAAGAGACGGGAGGCAGAATTCGGGGGATGGGGTTCTATCTGTGACCGGCGGACAAGGCTCCCTATTTAATATACCCTGTTAATGACAGAGAAGCAATGTCCTCTCTTTGAATCAATTGCATGGATATTTCATCCGCTTCGCCGGGAATTACCGTTCTGTGCCCCACCTCTGACAATGCATTTGTACGATTATAAAGACAACGACGAAAGTGTTACACAGGAAAGAAAAAAAGCTTTACATTGGCTCTGGTGGCCATCCTCATTGCGATGAGTGGTTGGTGACCTGAGGATCGGTTTCGAGTTCTGCCTTATATCTTTGTGAAGTTTAATGTATTTATACGTTGTCTACAGTCGGTGGCATACACAATCCTCACCAAATTGCAAGGAGTTTTATTTTTGCATCCTGCTATCTGATCGTGCCCTAAGCTTTGTTTGCTTTGTCCTTATTGAGTTCTGAAATCGTACGTTTAGTTACTTTATTCAATAACATCGAGTTTTGCTGCTTGACTTCAGCGTTTTTAGAACCGAATCATCGTTCCATAGTTTTGATCTCAGCACACTGTAAAATTATTGAAAAATGTGTTGTGAAACACTTCTATCTTCAAAAACTCTCAATCTGGACTTAAGAAAGAACAGAGTCTGACTGAAAAACAAAATGTTCAAATCTGTTAAACAAGATCCTGGATGTATCACTCAGAAATACATTTTCAAACATAAGAATAAGACATTGATGAACAGGAGATGTGGAACAACGGCTACCAGCCTGAAGTGCAGATGGTTGACACATGTCAAGACTCCAGAGCAGCAGATGGGCGAGAATTTCTACCATATGTGATCCTCATATCGGCAAGAGACACCGAAGCGGACCGTCATCAAGATGGGCAGAGCACATCAGTCTGAAGACAGTCGGAGTGCACTGATCCAGAGCAGGAAGGGACCGAAGAGAATAGAGACGCCTTCATAAACTTCTTCCAGATTAGAACAGTGAAAGCGAAACAGTGTACTGTTTACTGTTACTATCGAGCTAACTCATTTTAGGAGGCCGTACCCCCCTTCACGGGACATAAAATTGACTAATTTATTTATTCATTTATTCACTTGCAGGTAGTAGTAGTGTATTTATTTACAAAACATATTTGTTACAAATTTATCATGCTTTTCCCTCCATATCGCACGGGTCCTGGGACCGCACATGCTTTCCCAATACACCAGGAAATAATGAAATTCCAAAAGGCAATGTTTAACTTTTTAAATGCATAAATAAAATAAATGAAAAGAAAATCAAACCTTACAAAAGTAAATACTTACGCTCCCTTACATATATGTGCAATTAATTCTAAAAATATCGTGACTCATGTTCCCCTATTCCCCTTCCCGGTTGTCTGTCTCTTTGATCTTAGCTGTCTCACTTTGTTTAACAATACACCTACTCCCTCCTCCTCTTCCCATCTGGCAGCAAAGTCCAGCACTACCACTGAAAGTGATATTGCACAGATGTGTGATTACCTAATTGATGTCCGTAGATGAAAGCGGGATTGTGATGGGGTCTATGTAGACTTAACTAAAGCCATTGATTGTATTAACGACGATATTCTAACGAAGAACTTAAGTTATTATGAAAGCCGAGGTTATCATATAGCTAATTCACAGATTGCAATATGTAAAAATTATACATACAAATGAAAATGGGAAAATCCATGTCGTATAAAGAACAAATCAATTATGGATTACTTCAAGGATTAGAACTGGTTCCCTTACTTTTTATTATTTATTTAAACGACATACCAGAGATAAATAATGGTAAACAAATCATGTTTGCCCATGATACCATTATACTAACCAAACGCATTACACTCACAGATCCTGAAGAACACGCAATAACGAATACCAATAAAACATAATATTTTGAACTTTCCAACCTGTACATATAAAGCTAAATAAACCTAACTGTATGATATTTAAAACACGTTAGAATAAAATATACTCAAATTTAAAATTCTCATAAAAACACAGCAGCTGGGAAAAGTCAAGCATACAGATTTCCTTGGCATAATTCTAGGTTGTCGTCAATAGGAAAATCGTACAGAGAGAACTTTATTAAAATATATGCAAGTATTGTTTTTACTTTTTGAAATGTCAAAAGTATTGGGACAGAACACTAAAGGCAATTTCTGTGTTGTTCACCTCCCTACTTATTTTATGGAATAACTGTTGAGGGAGGCTGCAAAAAAAAATACACGTAAAGAAAGTCCTCTTGTACAGAAACGCTCAATAAGAATCAACTGAATCCTTTAAACCAGCTTTCAAATTACTTCATATTCCAACATGTATCCCCTGTACATTATTGAAACGATGTCGCAAATATAACACAAGAATAAATAAAACATATTACATTCCTAACCTTGATCTTGCAATATGCAACTCATAACCTACAATAGCTGGGCAACCATTTTATAATAACCTACCAAAGACTTTAAAAATTGTAATCAAACTAAAAACATTCAAATAGCAAGTAAAAAAAATAACAACATAAATATATTTCTTTAATAGAACAAAGTTTCCCAAACTTGCATGCACGAGGTTGTTGGCGACCCCTCCATTCATTTTGCTGCTTAATAATGATTAGTTTGCAATTCAACAATGTGACATCTATTCAATCACAAAAGCCATTGTTGCACTGCTGTATATCTTGTAAAACATCATAATGCAACGATTAGTTAAAGCATTCTGAATAAGAAGAATAAGACACCATTTTTAAAAAGGATCACCTACGAATTAGATATCATGGTTTATATTTAAATATAGACATGATTATAAATAACGCTATGCTCAAATCAATGCTCCGAAATAAATTGAAATGACAAATTTTTTCGGACAGCTAATTTGATATTAGCGCATTATAGTACTATGGGGTTAATGTATCTCTAAGCCTGAAGTCAGGAGTTTGAACATAGAGTGAAGCAATACAGACGAATTATAGAAAATTGGTAGCTATCTAAATAATGACAAATTACAGCTCTCTTTTGATTGTAGTTAATGCTACATCACCCCAAGCATCCAAAAACGTAAGCCATGATAGTAGTCATAAAGATTAACGACTCAGAAGATAGGAAATTGTCTGCCATTCCGTGAGAAATGGAAGTTATATCGTTAGGAAACTGTATTGGATCTCTGGTTTTGGTTGTATTTTCTTTATCGATGCTGGTGACCACACCTCTTCTCCGATTCGAGATTTACTTGGTGACCTACTTATTCTGGGTGTGGTTTTGTTAGGTCATTAAATTTCCTGCTCGTCTGACAACATTCGGTAATGTGATGAACAATGTACTTCTATATACTGAGAATCCTTTATTCTCTACCGTTTCTCATGCTTTTCCTTTCGTATGTGGATTCATTACAATATAGCAGGATATTGGTCTGATACACAAACCTCGCTGTACGTTCTCCGATATTACTGTAAACATAGGCATTGTTGAAAAACTGTTTCCTACAGTACATGGTCGAGAGGACTGATATACAATAACTTACCATAAACAAATACATACCATAATATTAATTAAATGAATCTTTTTACTCTGAAGTAGGCTCTCAGCTGCTTTCTTATACGATCTATTGTGACTTATGGTTAGATCGACGTCATTTTACTTATGACTGTGCTTCCGCTAAAGTCGTTTGTTTATATTTGACTGCCTTTGAACACACATCACGCTATGACGTTGATCTATTTCGATCCCTGTAATCCCTTATCGAAGCGTGTAAGACTATTCGTTCCTACTCTTAAAATATTTGATTCCAAATAATCTTATTTGTAATTTTCCTTCCAAAACGTTCTGTAGCTACTGTAAATTTTTCGGTAACAGCATGATGCCTGCCTAAACAACTAATTCCGCTTTCTACAGTTAAAAATGCCTACATGCATTTACTTCAGTATCGGACATAAGCAAATAACTACTTTTAAGTATACCTTTTATTGATGTAATTCATCTTGCTAATTGTTTCACGTACTTCGGCGGAGGTATACGTTTCGGTCGCTTGCTCCTCTGCAATTCTTCATTAGAAATGTTAATTTAGAGCTCCCAGTTACACCTTTTTTATTTCATCTTTATTATCGTGTAGCAACGCAAAGAATAACATTTATTTAAGTTAATGCGGTTATTAATAATATTATGGCATCCTTTGGTATCATACTCGGGACATAATGGGCCTTTTCTAGACAATTTTAAATTTAAAATCTATGTTAATATTAGTGCTTATAAACGTGTTTAACTAACTTGTCTGATGTTACAATCTATAACCTGGGGTAGAAAGATTCTAAACATTAAATTTGTTTAACTAACGTGATTTTCTAACTTGTCTGACGTTACAATCTATAACCTAGGGTGGAAAGATCCTAAACGTTAAACGTGTTTAACTAACTTTGTTTTCTATGATGCCTTAAGTTGTTTCAGTCTATAATCCGGGGTGGAAAGATTCTAAACGTTAAATTGTTTAACTAACATGGTTTCCTAAGTTGCCTGATGTTGTTACAATCTATAAACCATGGGTGGAAAGATTCTAAACGATAAACGTGTTCAACTAACTTGGTTTCCTAACTTGTCTGATGTTGTTACAGTCTATAACCTGGGATGGAAAGATTCTAAACATTAAACGTGTTTAACTAACTTGGTTTCCTAAGTTATCTGATATTGTTACAATCTAAAACTCGGGGTGGAAAGATTCTAAACGTTAACGTGTTTAACTATCTTGGTTTCCTATGTTATCTGATACTGTTACAATCTATAAACCGGGGTGGAAAGATTCTAAACGTTAAACGCGTTTAACTATCTTGGTTTCTAAGTTGCCTGATGTTGTTACAGTCTATAACCTGGGTGAAAAGATTCTAAACGTTAAATTTAGTTATTTTTCATTCACAGGTACAACTGTTAAATTCTGGTATATCATATTCTATTTCACATTTGCTTCAAGCATGTTTCACCAATTTTATATGTGATATATAGCTCCCAAGTTTAATACATTTCTGTATTTACACTCAAACGTTATCAATGGCTCATATTATTTACGAGTTGTTTCAAGATAACTGATAATAATAATGAAACAAAGTATGTTTCTTCTGGCATGTTGGTAATAAAAAAGATACACTTATCTGGTTACAAATAAAAAATAAAAATTATTATAACGGATGCAAAAACACTTTGTTCTTCATAAATTAGTTTTTTGTGAGAGTATATATGAAAACTATAGACCTCTTTCTGTGCAGATGGCAACAAAGGATTGGATAGTATGGACATAAGGAGAATATTTTGGTTACACTGATCTATTGTACGTATAGGTGCCTCCAGATGAAAAGAGGACACCGGTTGGCAATAATTCACGGAAGTCACGATAGCCTCAAGGGATTACACGTTACCACCCGAGACACCCCGCTCAGTATTGCAGATGTCTTCAGTGTGGCCATATCAGACGATTTTAGGGCGATCCTAGCATTTTCCATTACCTATAACGGAAAAATAACGTCAGTCACAGCCAAATGTCAGAGGATTTTGAAAATTGTTATTTGAGAAGCTGTAAGGATATCACATTTTTTGCCGTGGATATTCCAGTAGTCATCGTTTCACTTTTCGAATATCAATGGCTAAAAATGAATTTTATAAAATGGGAGAACGTGACGGAGAGAGTACAAATTTGAACTGGTGTAGTCATCTGTGAAGACTGAAGCAAACAAAATCCATTCATTAAATTCTGCAGTTACGCTCAGATGCTTTTAATTCAGCTATGACCAGCTGAGAGATGTTTTAATAAAGTTAACGTCTCAAGCAACGGCTCTCAATGACACAGAATGAGGAATGCCATTCTGAAGATTCCTCCTAGTCTTCCCTTATCAAATCATAGTTGACCTTGAATGTTCAATTTTTATTATTGTGTTTGTAATATAATTTATTTACTTGATTAATAGAGTATGTTGGTAACATTGTTTATCTATTATTGTGGTGGTAGTTGCCCTTAGTAAGTATTTGTTATTTTAGTGCTGTTTATAATGGATGGTTCTGAAATTGAATCTCTAAGAAAGAATAAGAGGAAAGGGGTTCGAAATATTGAGGATTATGCTCGTGAGAAGAGAAACAGATCTCGTTTAGCTGAGACGGAGTATGTCACTGGGAAGGGTAGAGTTATGAACGCCATGAAACCAGGTCCTGGTTGCACAAATAAATTAATGATGTTGATAAAATAGTTATTCTATCACAGAGACATAGGAGATCTATTAAAAATGAGCAAGATGCCTTTAAAATGGGAATAATGGAGAGAACCAGTACAGAGAAGATGGACAAGAAGAGAAGGCGGTGCTCAGACAAGAACATCGTCATCTTTCATGTGCTGTTAGGTTGCAGAAGAGTTCGGTGTTTAAACAAGCATTTCTGAACTGGTATGCTGTCTCCAGGAAATCTGTATATCGCTTAGCATTCTTGCTATTTCTGCTGCTGTTAAGCATGGGAAGCATATTAATCATAGCAATGCAGTCCCTGATACAGCACTTCGTAAAACAGATTAACATATCAAGGCATTTCCTAAACGCCAAACACACATTACTTAAATAAACGTCTCACATACTTAGACACCAGCTTAAAGTTAAAAAGAGTATCAACTCTTCTGTGAAGAATCAGATACTTAGAAATAGTATGAAGTATGAGTACTATATAAAACACTACAATGAAAACTATGGATTTAGATTCGGTCGTCCTCAGACGCATATATGTTGAAAGTGCGAGGATTTGACTGTAAAGATCAAGTCTGCATCACTGAATGAAAATGTTAAAATGGCTCCATTTGAATGGTACATAAAAGAAGAACAATTAAGTAGTAGCCGATGTATTTTAAGAATACATCAGAGCTACTCCCCATCTTGGCAGGCCTCATTATGATCCTGGGCTAACTCTTTCAAAGTATAAGCATCTAACATATGATAAAAAACAATTTGGACTATCCAGCATTATTTCAAATTGGCAAAAGTTAATGCAAATTCTGATCGCCTTCCCGAAAAGGATACAGTGCAGCTGGTGTTGCAATCAATAATGAGAAGACAGTAGTTTGTTGAGAGTATTTTTATAGCGTCTGCATAGCTGAAAATGTTAATCACTTTAAGAGAAATATGTCAGAGCATTATTTTGTTTCATTATAATGAAATTAAAACAACGATAACAAAACCTGTTATCTTCCACAATAAGTCATAGAATTATTTTATAAAAGAAACAAGTTTCTAAGTATAAAAGTATTCTATAAGTCGAACTAATGCAAAATTGAGACCCATGAATAGCTCAAACAATCAACAATGATAAGTTCTACAAGTTTGCTGTGGAACGTAGCTTTCTGTGGAGCAAGCTTTGGAATTAATAAAGTTTTTTTGTGTCAAAACTATAAACCGGCACTTATTTCCAGTTTCAAACCACTGATTCAATTAAGCCCTTTTATATGTTGTAATTTTAGTATTAAATTTAAATGATAAATAGAATTAATTTATTCAGAATGTAATTGTTACGTTGCATATCCAAACAAGAACGAAAACGGTTGACGCAGAGCAAAGTTCTTATTTCATCTAATCCAGGTGGAAAATTTCTCACAATTGTTATCAAATATCTGAATTTCTTTTAGTTTAGAGCGTGGGTTAATTGCAATTTCCAATAGCACCCGAAGACGCATAAGAAAAGGCCCAAGAAACGGAGTGAAAGAAAACATGTCTGGAATGGGCTTTAGGGTTAAATGGTGCGTGTTGAGAATGACGAATTAGATGAGGGAGCTCATTTCTCGTGAAATCAAAGTCATGTTTTCGTATGCCGACTCCGTTAAGACGCCTTTATTTTCATGAAGCGAAGGAGACGGAAAAATTAGTGTGCATGACGGGAAATTCAATGTGGAGTATTTCAAAGGACCCTTCTCAGGTTATTGGTCGTTAGGCTGTTTCCTCTTAGAAACCGGGGCGGCTTCACAGGATTAAGAACAGTAAACTGAATACGTGAACGAGACAGAGAGCATGTTTTCTTGAGAAGGATCGTTGGGCGTCGAAGCAGTCACGCTGCAACCGTGTTTTGCAACCCGCGTCCAGAATGCATGTTGCCAAGAGTTTTATATTGACTTAAACGTATGAAATATTTATTAAATGTTTAAACATTGCCTTTTATTTATCTAAATATATTGTTAGTATCATTTACAGCTTGTATGCTCTTAATGATCTCCTAATACTTATATAATCTTAAGATAGGAATTGCCCCAAGTTCAAGAATTAAGTGTTTTAATGCATTGTTTGCGCTATCATATATTAATAAGAACATATGGTAAACAAAAATAATACAAGGAATCGTCGAATCCCTTTACCGCAGTCGCATCATCTGTGGGATCGATTGATAGCTTGATTGATTGGTTTATTTATGGACGCTGTTTAACATCTCAGGTCATCAGCGTCCCATTGCCGACAAATTTTGCTCAGAGGCCTCTTCTTTCAGGCTTGAGGTTCTTTTTCGTGCCGTAAATGTAGGACACGGGACCCACGGCTTTACTTCCCTTCCGAAGGAAGCCATGCTTAGGATTTTACGCCCAAAAATTCATCGATCCGGGTTTGAACCCGCGATCTTGGGTTCAATTACGTATGCAGTAGCTCCTATCTAACCAAAGTGTTTGTCTTACGAAGGCAAAAGTCACTCTCGTGTCTCTTTCATCTGCTTTTAAGTTTCAAGCAACGGGTTTTTTTTTTTTTTTTTTTTTTTTCGCGCGTTTACTTACTGTAGTAAAAACTCGGATTCCACAAAAGAGGTTCAAAGAAAATAACCTGGGAACGTGGAACAAGTAGGTACAGCTATATTCATAAGCATGCAAACGTACTCTCAAGGTGTGTCAGGAACCAATGCTGACATATGAGATAAAGCACATGGTTGGATAGGCATGCAGGACAAATGTTGGCTCCAGAGCGGCTGAAAATGCCAGTATCACTTATGCAAGTTTACCTAGTATCGCCATAAATGCTTTTGCAAGATTTTAGTAAAGTAACTTAAACATATTGTGACAGTTTTTCATTTGATGCTCTGTCGTTTTCTGATGTATTCCAAACATTCAGTTTTTTTTTCTTCTTCTTCTTCTTCTTCAAACTAAACTGACTACAGTTAGCCTAGTACGTTCGGATCTACATGGCCAATTTTGAACACTTACAAAATCTGGAATACTCCCCTCAAGCTAAATCTGGGTGAACCTTGTCTTGTGGACTGGAGATGAATCTTGCTACAAGCTCTAATGCCTGTTTTTGAGCAAAGTTGTTTTCAGGATTCGTACACTCTGTCGGTTGTGTTCAATCCCTCTTACAGAAAATGAGCTTGGTAATACCATCATATCTCACGTCACCAAACATTACTGAGGTACTGAAACCGTTATTGCGACATTTGTAGCTCTGTTCAATATTCAACACTTTCCCATCACAAAATAGTTTCCGGTTCCAGTTGTTAGCGTAACGCAGTAATTCCATACCCGCTGCTGCTTCTTTTGGGACGATGAACCCTCAGTCCAAGGCCTTGTCTGTACTTCGAGCATGGATCTGTTGGACATTTTCTCAGGAACCATCACTGTTAGCTTTCATATATAAAATCCTACTGGGTTCCTGATTTTTAAGAATCTTGAAAATGTCGCTTGCTGATTTCTCAACCATAAGAAGGTCTGTCACAGCAGCACGGTTTTCATAATCCCCCCATTCCATGGTTACCTCAAGTAATGCACTCTTTCTGTTGTACCTGAACTATAATAATGAGAGTGATAGTGTCCTGTGATGTATCATGTATATTTGTGAATGTTTATGACCGCACTTGTGCGCAGCAATATGCACGTGGTGTGATGTCATCTGATCAATATATGAAAACAGAACTGCATGGGTATGCGAGTGTTCTTGATCCTGATCAATAATTTCCGCTTCATAAAATGCGAAAATTGAAACTGAACCAAAAAGTTTGCCCATTTTATAAGTGATACTTTTGGGCAAGAGCTACTGGAGGGTATGTGACGTATTTAATGAAATTCTTGTTAGGGTAGAAGTGATCGTCCAGGTTGAATAATCTTTGTGCACTCTCCAGGGATTTGCTGTGCAAGGAATGTGTACAAAGACGAACAGCTATCCAACAATAATTAAAACACCGGCCGTGGAAGCCTAAGAAGCAATATCCAACAATATCTGCTGCCGAGGTCCGTTTGAACGTACGGGCATAAGAACTGCATCCTGATGATTCTGAAAAAGCTTATGTGTGAATTGTGAATAAAATATATGATGGTGAAATGACCTATACAACTGCACTGTCTTGGTTCCATCAGTGTATAAAAATTCACATAATAGCCTCCACAAAGATCGAAAAAGCTATCGTTCATGATGTAGTGCCATTAGCGGAAAGTGGATATATAGTTGATGCATTTTTTTTTAAAGAAACGGGCGTTAAAGGCCTTATAGTCATAAATCTGCAAGGCAAAATTAACAATTATTTTATTATTATTATTATTATTAAGAAGAAGAAGAAGAAGAAGAAGAAGAAGAAGAAGAAGAAGAAGAAGAAGGAGAAGAAGAAGAATGTCGACAGATATACAATAATGCTTTTGCATCCCTTTTGGCGGATAACCAACCGGAAGTGTACCAATGTACATGTTTCATTAGAAGCAATTAATGAATAACTGTAAATTAACTATTTTTCCATTGCCTCTCTTTAATGTTAACCCATATTATTTTAATTTTTATATAAAACCTTACAAATTGAAAAAGAACCATAACGAGGTTGTATAATTTCTCAAATTAACTGAGGCAGTTAATTTCATTCTTGAACATTGACAATTTCAGCATTTATTTCCTTGTTTAGGGTATGACACCTTTATATATTTTGTTACGGGATTTCCATGAAAGAAAGGCCTTCGTCGTGGATAGAAAACAGCAAACTCGCCGAGAGATTCACTTGTTTGCGATGATTATTTACTAATTGGTACACCCCTGTGATTGTCACTCTCTTGATCCTCTTAAGAGTTCGGCAACATTTCCAACTGTACTGTATTTCGCTTCTTTAATAGCGCTCATGAAGGTAAGACAAAAGTCGCCTCGTAGCTTTAAAATGTTGAATGGCACGCTGTTTCATTTTGGAAGGATTACTTTAAAGCGGCATTGGTCTTCCTTGTTCCAAGATAATTGTGTTCTGGTTTGATGTGTTTTTTAGCACATCGTGTTAATGTTTATTGTTCCCAAGCTTGAGAAAGGGTAAACTGTGACCTTTACGCCGTCCTTTTCATTTCACCCCTACAAGTATACTCTGTCGATTAAAGGTTTTGTTGGGCGTCCTAGTTAGGTGTCCCACTTCAGAAACTGTTTTCACTAACAACCCAACTTATTTATGTTATTTTGGATCTATCTTACCCAAAGTCTTTTACTGTGTTATATGCGGCTGTTTATAGTAATAAAATATAATAAAATGGGAGGGAAAACAGGCGACAATTGCGTATATCATTGGTGAGAGGTTTTTCAAGATTTAGATTGTGTTTGTTTCATTGTTTGTGCTGGAAAGTGTTTTTCAAACTTTCGGTTTTCAAACTTTCCATGAATGTGGACCCCTACAAAAATCTCTCGCTGTCGCAAATTCCTAACTTTTAACTAAAAGTAAAAGACACAATCAGCCATTATTGTTATTGATATTTAAAACAGCAATTTGCCTACAAAATATCATATATTCTATATGTCTTCTACAACAAATGGTTTCAGAAACATTTTCATTTTCACGCAATAGTGCGGGGTGTTAAAAAAGTAGTTTGACCCACAAAACACATTACATAATGAAAAGTACGTACTATGTTTATATAAATGGTAGTAAAAATTCCAAATAATTTTTGAACAAAAAAAATTCAATTTGATATTTTTTTTTAAATTTGACCTCTTTTCTTGCCTTAAAATAAGCAATTTGAATAACACCATCGCTTTAGCAATCAAAGAAAATTCTTAGCCAAAGTTACTTGGCTTGAAGAGGGACATGATGTGCTATTATGACAGAATTGCCGAGGAGGTGTGAAAGTTAACGTTTTTTTATTATTTACCTTTTAATAGTACTTTTGAAGACGTATACAAGGCTGTGTTTTAAAGTTATTCATGATAGTTGAAGATCAACGACGAAGAGAAATTGTTTACTTCACGATTCATTTATACGAAGGTCGCCCAGAAAGTAACACCCCACTTTTTTATTCCTTCAACAATGATTTATTCCACACAATGAGAACTACACACATGAAAGAATGATGTTTTATCTGCATACCCTATTTTTCCACATAATCTCCTTCCAGTTCTAAGGCTCTCCAGCGAAACACAAGCACGTGTATGCCCTCTCGATACCAATCCTTGTTCTGGTCACGAAGCCATTTTTTCACTGCGCGGAGCCCATCTTACATAATACACTTTTGAGTAATCAAGAAGGTGGATAATTGCATCCATACTTTCTTTACTAATTGACAGCTTCAGCGCCAACTGCAGATTCTTAATGCGTCGATCCTCGCGAATGAGAACATCAGCAACCTGCAACATGTCAGATGTGAACCACGCCCGCATCAAATCTCAGAACTCCGTCATCTGATGGCCTCACCCTCTGTGCCCAGCGACCAACTGTACTTCAGATGCTCCATAGACTTTGTGAATACTCTCCGCAGTGAGAAATTCAGTGACGTCGTGCTTGTAACGTATATCACTTACAGACGCCATTTTGAAACATTGCTGCAACTACGCTATCTGTCGGAGGAAACGGAAAATTTGCGCGCGCACTCAGGAAAGTTCAAATAATTCATACCTAACGTTTCGCATTCGCAACATTGTTGTCGGCTGAGAATAAATTGTGAGGCGTTAGTTTCTGGGCAACCCTCGTATATTTGCTTTATGTTCAGTCTGTAGTAGCGAAACGCCTACCTAAAACCATTATACGTTCAGCAATACTTATATGAAAGTCGAGAAACTTGACATGGTTTTCATTTATAGGAAATGTTATCAAGTTAGAGTAGCAGTGCGAATGTATTCTGAAAGATATCATGATCATGCCAACCTTCGCAATATGTCTTGACTTGCTCCAATAAGTTCAGATGAAATTTGACGTCAGTACTGTGCATACAAAATCGCTTTACCGCATGTATCAATGATTAAGGTCACCATTGTGAACACACACAACTGTATAAGTCAGTTTGATCTGTTGCGTGATATAAAGCATTGTACCTTATTAGCTAAGACTTCGAATAATCCTTGAACATGCATTGTATGCATCTTAAAACGCACAATTAAAAGAATAATTAATATAACACACCAGTTCATTTACAATAACGAAGTAAACTTTAATATCTTCTCTGCACCTTCACCCATAAAAACGAACAATATCACACTATGTTCCCCTTCAAAGCAAACAACTTTTATTGAAACATTTTCTTCTGTCGCTAAAACTGGCCGTGTTATTCAGCCCGTCTGTTTTAAATGCCTCACTCTGTATAGAGATTGTCGATGCTCAGCTCCTCCCCTGAAAGTTGTTTTGTCACAATGACATACTTGCGTGTTCCAAAGTCTCCCGAAATGTCTTCACGTCATTTGCACACAAAGGTGCAATTGCTTGCCTGGCATTCACAAATGTTGATTAAATGTCAGGAGCCCCGCTGAGATGAATAGAAGCCACTCCGCGTTCATCCGTGACTAATGCGAAAATTAGCACCCTTAGAAAGCTTTGGTGTATGATTAAAACTGAAGTCGGTTGGAATTATCTACTGCTTGCGTGATTTGTCTTAACGTCATGTAGACGTTTAGAAATGAAGTGACAAGGATCAATTACACGCGATGTCCGTTGGTCATCCCACGGTAAATCTAAGTAAAAACACGGACATCTTAAGAGAAATACCAGTTGTTCTTAGTGTGTACATTCGTGCACATGCAAAACCTTATGGTTCTTGTTTCACGAATAATACTCGAATGCCATAATGTTTTGAACATACAATATGAAAAAACAATTCTCATTTCGAAACGTTTAAGGGAAAATTGCCTGAGCTTCAAGATAACGTGATTTTTCTCAATATTTTATAAATAATATTAATTAATGACAATGACTCTGAAACATTTTCATAAAAGCTAGCATTTTATTTAGATTGAGACATTTATTTTAATATTTTAGTTCTAAAATTCAAACTATTAGCCGTCATGGTCAAATACTCGTATATTCAATTTACCTTAAAATGTCCATATAGTCAATTATTTGTTCACGTTAATAAAATGTATGCTGAAAAATATAACATTGAAAAAAATAAAGCAGGTTTAATCTTACATAACATTGGATATTTTGCATTGTTTTACTGACGTGAAATTTGCTAATATAATTGTTTGACACATCACATATACGAGTACACATAATTTAGAAAACTAAACTTTTTTTTTTTGCAAGTGTTATTGTTATTTATATAGGCTACAAATGTGGCACAACGATTTTCCAATCACGGCCCGAAGTTTTCCCCAAGAATGTATCCAGGACTATGGAGCTTTAATTATTGACCTCACGCCATAATAATTCATAGTGTCAAAACTATAAATTTTTATGTATTATATAATCAATCATGATTATACGATTTCCTTATTTTCATATCAAATCAAAGGTTTTTCATAATATTCTCTAAATACTCATAAACAGGAATATTTATATTAAATATGTCATGTATAAATTATCAAGTGCGCAAACATCTACTATTCTGTAACATGTACTCTTAACTAGCTGAAATTATGTAAGAGACATCACATACCTTTACATTCCCGAGAAACGCTTTTAACATAGTACCGGAGCGTTTGCTTCAAGGTTCTTTCTGTTGTATACCAGCCAGTAACCCCATCTTTGTTTAAAACGAAATTGTAAAGAATTTGTCGCTTGGCGAAAGCGTGGGCGGAAGAAAATCCGCAACTTTTTAAGAGGAAACAAGCTGTAGATTCTTCAAAAAGGAACGAATAGACTGCTTTTAAGTATTATTCATTGTAGAAGCAAATCAAAAAGAGGGAGGAAAAGGTCAAGTAGCCAATGGGAAGGCGAGATGTAGAGAAAAGTTCTAGAATCTTCTATGACGAAAGTTTGGTCAAAACAGTGTGTCAACCGATAGAGTTTGAAATTCGTGTAAAAGAGACAATTTTGAGGCTGCAGTACGTTGCTTACAGTTCAAGAGGCCAGTTACTAAGTTACTCACAGTTGCAAGTACGGGAAAGACCAGTTACTCATTTGTCCAGATAGTTGGTTACAGCTCAAATACGGGAGAGGCCAGTAAGTTAGTGGCTCAAATATTTACTGGAACAAAATAGCAAGTAGATAGCAAAGGCTTACAGCGAATATTGATAATAAACCAGTGTTAAAGTTAACTTAGAGAATAGAAAATAATATCGACGAAAATATTAAAGAACACGCGAGTATAGAAAACTGAACATACGCGCCCGCGTTAGATTAAATCCTATGATCGAGATTTTTTAATAGTGTTTAACGCCCGTTTTGATGATACATGAGATGAAGTGATAAAATGGGAAATTATTTTTTTTTTAAGGAAGGAAACGTTCCAGGCTTAAGTTTGGGGTACCTCCCCGGCATTTGCCATTTATAAGGACTGAGTAAAGCCTGGGAAAACCCGCAGTCAGGGAGGGCGATCTTGTCGGGATTCGAACCCCAGACCTCCCGCGCACGAGTCCGCGCCTTAACAACCTCGGCCACCCGTGGCGGTACGATCATAAGTGACGAACTAAGCTCCATATATATAAAACAATAATTACAGAAAAACTTAATAAACTCGAAACATAGGGATAAAAATCTGTGGATTTCTAGGTGTTTTATCCTTTTCTGCTTCTCTTATTATTGTTGTTTTAGTTACATTGTTCATGGTGTTATTTTATTTTTCATTTATATTGTGTAAGCGTGTGTGTGCTCAAAGTACTCGAGCTCATGATTAATTCAAAACAAGTCAACTATAACATTCTCTGCTAACTCGGGACTGACACATGCTAAAAAACCGAAAAACAAGGAAAGAGTTGAAAATAACTGTATTCTCTAATCCTGGTTGTGAATTGTCAAGCTTTCCCTTTCTGCGCACAATCAGCTTGGTGCTGAAATGACCTTGCATCGAAATTGATTTGTTGGACATAGAATGCAAAACTTCACAGTTTTCTTAGAATTGGAAGCAACACAGAAGGAACGAATGAAGAGATTTGACCTGAATCCACTCTTTCTTTCCGTTCCTTGCTCATTTCTTCAATTGAGTACTAGGTACTAGATTTGATTAAAAAACTTATCTTTTAAGGTTTTAAGGAATGTAAACTATTGCCTTCGAGGGCTAGAGAAAAGAACCCCGGGGACCGCCTGTTCGACCACACTGGCATAATAGAAGTTAATGATTTTTATATAGCTATATTCTGTTATTGATTATAAGTTGATTTTGTAATCTTAGATATAAGTATGACATGGAATTTTATTTTTTCTTTCGTAATATGAACTCTGTTCTCCGTTCACAAATATGTGTTGTCGTAAATCTTTATTACTCCTCTTTGTTTAGAAATCTTAAAAAAAAAAACAAACAAACAAACAAATACACAAAATAAAATATTGCAATTCGGTCGAAAATATGGATGAAAACTACCTGCCCCATTCTGTTAATTCATTATAAAAGAAGGGTACTGAAATTAGAGTAGGTTTTTCGAACTAAGATTTCATAAATAAGTATTAGTGTTTGGTTTTTTTTTTTTTTTTTTTACGATTTATCGTCAGAAAATAATTAAATTAATTAATTATTATAATAAGAAAAATGCGTTTAATTAATTATTCTTCTTATTCCTTGTTTTGTTCCTTCTTTTCCTAAGACATCTTTTATTAACACTATTAAGTAATACAAAAAAAGGATAAACATTGTTGTGTATTTGGCTAAAATATGAACCACATTAATAGCTGTTCTCTTACCATGATGGACAGCCAATAAAATCATTTCTAAGCAGGTAATAAAATAAAAACAGGGAAACAGCTATGCCAAGAAGGCGCGAATAATGCTCTTTAAGAACATTTTATATATAGCTACATAGTTTCAGGGACGAATAGAGAAAATAAACCATTAAAAGGCTGGCTTTTATTGCATACAGGTGAAGATTGCCAGTGTGTGTTGTAAAGAATGAATAGCACATAAGGTTTGAAAAAGAGGAGTGGAAACAAAGAACGTTTTAAAAACCACACATTAAGAAGAACAACTCTATTAGAGCGCTATTTTCGAGCTTGGGTCCTCTTTTGCGTTTTCAAAGTAGGTGCTATTGTTTCTTTTGAAGCTCGTTCTTTAGCATATACAGAATTTATGAGGGCATCTCCACAATTTGTAATCGCGTGCTCACTGAGAGGTCATTACTCGTGTTTGATTGATAGCAGTGTCAGATAGTATCATAAACCCATTGATGTCACTCATAGTGAACAGACATCATTTTACGTTCCAGTAAAAGCTGGGTGTGGTTTGTTGAGTGGCCATGTATTATCCTACAAAATGTCTCTCCTCTTTTGTGCACAGAAAATTAGAATATAATGTAATCGTGGGAGATGGATATGCAGATACGTGTAACTCACTTTCATCCGAAATTACGAAGAAAACTGTATGAAACTGTGCAAGGCATACATTTGTCCTTTTTCTGCTCAGTTTAGAGAAAAATGTTTTTATATTTATCAGTTTAATTAGTAAACGTCGTAGCCCCCAAAAGTATGATTTAACAGAAAAAACATAATACTTTCTAAACTAAAGTTCCGGGTCGTCCAATTATCTGATGACCGATGCAGCGGCGGAGACTGCATCGGTCTAATAAATTCTAATGTACTTGAAAAGTCATGCAAGACTACCCTCCCGTATCACGCAAGAAATGCTGGAATTGCTTTCCTTCATTACCGTACATTTCTGGCATCTGCTTATGAAATTACCGTTTACCGTATCAATTCTCTCTGGGAAATTAAATTGACCTATTGACGGATGTTATCCTTTAGTTCGTATAAAGTTTGTCGGTACTACAAATTTACGAATTGTTTTACGACTTATAGTTCGATCACCAGAAAGTTTTCCTTTAAAATAATCTTCTGGCAGTACGGGTGGTCTCGATAAGGATATACCTACTGTTCATAATTAACAACCCGTTGTGGAATAGAATAATTAAACCTAGTACAGTATGGGATATTTTTTCCTCCCTGAAACTGAGATTACAGTTATTGAGTTGCATGTTGCGTTGGTATGGCGTCAGGAATGAGGTGTATCGGAGTCAGTCGGGAAAATAACGTTGTCACATATCTGCACTCTCTTTCAGTACATATTTAATACTAACAGAGACCTGTGTTAAAACGAGAGTAAATAATTTACTCATCATTTTTATTTTTTAATTAAACCACCCTTTGATAGTCTGAATAATATGAAAAACGAAAATATTCTCAGTTTCTGTTCAATCTTTAATGTACAAAAGTGGCGAGGCAAAGCTGAAGAGTTAACAGGTTTCTCGTGGCAGTATGTTGAAGCAGAATTGTCTCAAAAAGTCCTATTATAATGATAATTGTTTCTTATGGCAATTATTATAATAATTGCGTCTTATTTCAGGTATTGTTTTACAAGGTCAAGAATGACTCAATAATCAAGGATACCAATGTTATAATTAGAAGCAGGATTTCAAATTGTTAGTGTGTGTGTGTGTGTTAGTCTCTTTTTGACTAATAAGTAATATTCAAAGTTAATACTATGATTGGTAGTGCATATATGTCTTTGTTATATTTCTGTGAAAAGGACGGACATGCTGGCCTTCTACTGCCTATAGAACGTATTGGGACAATACGATTTGCCTCTCAAGGTTCTCTTCTTTTGTTAAAGAGCTTCCTCCCATTGTCAACCATCCATAAAGGGCCGCCGACACCAGGCCGCAAATGTTTTTACTGTATCGACATGGAAAACCAAGAAATATGAGTTCAATCGGCAACAGTACTGTCATCAAAAGTAACCAAAAATTATGCTATTTCCGACAGTTTCAAAGGAATTCCGCATATATGGCCGAAACGTGCCTTATCGCAAACCTTTAGTGCTATGGTGAAGTTAAAAGGGTAACGAAATCTGTCATATTCAAAAGCTACGTGGGAATATTTATTTTAGAAAGTAAGTGAGCTGGTTCTACCAGTACATTTATTTCAAAACCTAACGAATAGGAGGGAGAGTGTAATACAAACGATATTTATTGTGTCCAATAGGAGCGAACCAAGTTCAATAGTATTTAAAGGAAACAAATTTTCACGAAGGGCCGAGCGAATTGATATAAGAGATTTAATATCAAAATTAAAGAAGTTAGTTTATGCAAGAGACTGACATTATCACAGTGAGAGAAGTGTAAGGAGTAACCGAAATATAAGAGATAGAGTAACGGGACAGTACGAGGGATCACAACACCGAGTAGAGGACTGGGCGGTGTATTAGTAAGGCAGTCCATAATTGAAGGATATAACACTACAGTTCAGTGAAAGAATTACGTCATCATTAAAATAATATACGAGTCTCATTAAATCAATGTTAAAGTTACGACAGTCAAATTATTCTTTAGTAAAGTCCTTACATCGACGTGATCAGTTTTATAAGAAAGTGTTGCAGCAAAATTATAGGCGACAGTCATGCGTGGACTTGTTACGGAGGAGAGCAGTTAAAATTAAAATTAAAGTTACGTGAATAGTGTATTTAAATCTTCGAGTGGTGGGGTTTAGCCCAAGGGCAGCTATACAGTAAATACCAAAACCAGAATTGTAACCACACGACACGCACAGCATGTTCCTAAAACCTTCAATTTCTAATAAATTAAAAGTTTAACTAGAGCCGAAATTGTGTTACTCCAGTGAAGAATTTCCTTCCTTTCCTAATGATATCACGTCATTAAAAACAGTCCAAATTCCCCTTAGATTCCTATCCTCTGTTTTGGAACCAGAGAAATAGGAAACATCGAGTTCCAGATTTCAAGAGCCGAGGCCACTAATCTAATTAATTATTCAGCGTATTCAAAAATAAAACACCATTCAAATTAATCTCCAGTATTAATTAACCGGCCCCCCCCAACAATATTAACAGTTACAGTGTGCTTGCTATTTAGACGAAAGCAGTAACATTAAACGCTCGGAACTCGATGTGATGTGACGAGGTTATTAGGATTTGTCCCGCGCTTTTATCAGTTAGTTTTCTTAGCATACTTTACAATATATATATTGTTTCTTTAATTTTTCAAGAATTTCTTACTGAGTGGCATGAGTCTGAAGGCCAACGTAGCAGTTTGGTAAACTTATCCCGCCTGGGCTTAAGCGATGTATTACCAGCCGAGGTAGGACCCGCCATCGCATAGGCTATCAGTTAGTTATATGAGTGCATGTTTGTTATTATGCATATATATTATTTTAAAGGGAGTTTTCATTTATTTAAATTTTCTTTGGAGTTACAAGGTCTTATTTTATAAAGTTCATATTATTGGGAGGCACAGAATTTCTGTATCGATTTGTAAAACTTTTGCAATATTTGTATTTTATTATTGAAACTAATATTATATTTTAACGGAACCAAACAAAATAATATGTAGTTATTAAAGAACAAATATAGAATGCTAATTCATATTGAAACATAGACATATATTTTTAAATTCATTGAGTTTTACAAAGTTGTAAAGAAAAATGAACAAAAGAAGATGGCTGCTGAAATAAGCTATGTCTTTTGGTGTTAAAATTATTCAAGATTGTAAGTTTAGTGCTTATTTGCAGTATAAAATTCCCTGCAAGATGATGTAAAAATATAAAATTAAAAGAAACTATAAGTTACGAGGTTTGCCAATTGAACAGATAAAGTTAAGAACGATCTGCTAATGTGTACATTACTCTATATTTTTACCTAGAAAATATAAACAAATAAATATTAAACTGGTCTATTTCGTCGAAAGAGTGAATTATATAAAAATTAATTCACAGGTATCCTTTTATTTTATTGCTTAAAGCATGCTTAAATTAATGGGAATTAAAGAAAAATAAACCTAAACATACCTTTGGAATGGTATATATTTATATAGAGCTGCAAGAACTACACAACATTTCTTGCATCGAATCTGCAGGAATAAAGAGGACTTTTCTTCGGTTATTTCAATGCACAACGCCTAACCAACCTGTTTCAGTTAATTTATTTTTATCTCTTTAACAAAGGTTAACTCTTTAAACACAGCGCTAACTTCTTATTTCGCTGATAAAATTTAACTTTACTCTTTTTCACTTAAATAAATATAATGCACATCACATTCATGTAATTATAGTGAGTCTTAAGATTAAATAAAAGCAATAACTAATTCTCTTAATTTTCCAAGGAGATTATGTGGCTCTGTTCAAGAAATACGTAAATATTTTCTAAATACTTCATAGAAGCAAAATAAAAGAAACACGCCTCCACAAGCAAATCCTGAACAATAAGCCGGCGGAAAGAAAAGAACATCGGAGCAGATTAAAACTGAAATCCTGCTGTAGAAAAGGGAAAGAAGAATAATATTGTACCTTCTTCCCAAGTAACTCGGCTGACAAGCTCGCAAACACGATGATTATTCATTCACAGTCAATTTGCTTATAAATCTGCGCAGAAGTCAATCTTCACTGGTATTTTTCAAAGAACCCTTCATTATGTGTACTTTTAGATTAACTGATGTATGATTAAAGTTTTCCCCGAACTGGTAAAACGAATGTAAAGGCAAACAACAGGGGATTTTCATTGGTGTCAAATGTTGATAAAATTAGAATAATCGTGAGTGTTTTTAATTAGCCTATATGCTTTGAATATTTTACCCATAACATATTTTACCCATAATACTCCTATTTTTTCTTAGTAATCTCTCTGCCCCAGGCAATAGATAACAAAAGTTATTCCTATTGTACATAAATGACCTCTGGAGTAATAAAGTGCATTCGCTAATACATTAATACCCTGATAAAAATATTACGAAATATATTGGGAAAAAATTATTGAGCTATAAGTGATCTCTGAATATGATTTTAAAACACATACTAAACATACAATATAATTTTTCATTTTATTTCATGCTTGACAAAATAAAAAATGTATGAAACCTAACATAACACTTTATTCATGTAGTATAACGTATAAACCGGAAAAAAAAGTTTTTAATTCAAATAACCATAAAATGATACACACATTTAAACTCAGTAACTTCAAAACTGAGCTTATTTATTACATATTCAGATGCCATTAAAACAATTTTAAAATCCTAATAAAGGTATGCTCGTACTATGAGCATTTGCCCAATACTTTGAAGATATATAATTGTTTTGGAGGAAACAGGTGACAAGTAATACTGATGCCGGGGAAAAAAATATAATGTGATGTTATGTAAGCTGATTTTTTTAAAAAAATAACCTCTGATTTATATAGAGTGCATATAAATTGTTGTGAAATATTTTAGGAACGTGTTCCTAACAGAAAAAAAAAACGTTTTTAAAAGTACCTATATATAAAGTGGCACATGTAAAGTGTTACTAGCCTATATCTCTTAATAGACAAATAAAACCAAACACTGATTTTTATAAACGTATTGCAGGAAGGGGAAATAGATAAAATTGATTGGTCCTCCTTATGAAGCTCCAGATGTGTAAACTTTAGAATTTTAAATGGAACAATGGTATAGTTGTTAGATATTAAAATAGCTCCCAACAAATTAAGAAAATGTTGTTTAAAACATTTTTTAAAATTAAATTCAAAGAAGTTATATTACGTTAAAAATATATTTTAATTAGAAGATAAATAATAATAATAATAATAATAATAATAATAATAATAATAATGCTAGTCATTAGTTTACATCACTTTGTTAAATGCTCAAAAAACCCTCCATCAATAATGGAACATTAAGCAACTTTTTTTAACATATCTTTTACATGCATGGGGTGATTGTGTCACAAGCTTCCTATATTCGATGTTCCAAATTATTTTTGTTGAAGGTGTTGTAGACATGACTTTTTGTTTAATTTAGCCCCATAAAATTTAATATAGGTGTCTAAGATTAGATGAGCGGATTGCCCATACAACAGGACCTGTATATCTAATCAATTTATCGTGCGATTTATTCTTTAATAATTCACATGTGCGTTTGCGAAGTGTGCAGTGCTCAATGTCTAAAATTATACCATAGTTCTATGTTAATTCTGGAGTTCCATTTATGTTTTGCTCGTGGCATTACTATAAAGGCCCCCTTCGCATTAAGTTTAGAAAAAGTCAGCATTTGATTTTATTGGTCAATTTAAGAAATGTTAGCCTGCAACACTTTATATACCCCAGAGATATATGACTTAATAAGCTGACAAACCTGGTAATATTACAGTGATCTCCTGCTTCTTGAGCCTGTATTGGTGTATTCTGTTGAAGGAGTGTTTCGTATTTACTGAAATCAATTTTCGATATACTCTCTCAGAACATCAATATCAAGTACATAAACTAAGGACTTTAAATGCTCCCACAGATAAAAATACATTAGATTCAAATCTGACGATCAAGCAGGCCATTCAATGATCTCCTTTGACCGTTCCATTTGTGGAAAGTGATAATTCAAATAATGACGAATTATCCGACTAAAGTGAGCTGAAGCACCATCGTGCATAAACCACTTCTTCGGATGACTTTCACAAGTATATCCATAGGTTCATAACTGTAATTTATTTATTTCTGAAGTATCATATTTTAAAAAATTACAGCAATAAAACTTGGCCTCGCTGAGGAAAATTAGTTTTGCAAATATGTTTTCTCTGGATATCAATATGTAAAATGTACCTAGTTTCAAACCTGTAATAAGTAACTTAATAAAACAAATATCTAATTTTTTATTTTTATTTTTAGCTATGACTTATTTTTATTTTGTGCCATGATATCCCAGGACACAAACTGACAGGAGTGATTCTTCAGGTGAAGCGATCTTTCGCCAGTTTTCTAACTAGATACATTTGAACATAGTTTTGGTTTCTGTTTTAACCTTTTTATTTTTAAACATCATAGTATTCATACAAAAACACATTTTTTGGAATCAATAGTGCAGAGCGAAATTCATCCTTCTGCAGAAGATATCGCGACAGAAACGAAGAAAGATAAAACATTCCTATGACAAGGTAAGGGATGGTGAGCAAGCAAACGGCTTCTTTTCTTTCAAGATGTACAGTTACTTGTCCAAGTGCATAGATGAGACCGTTGCAGCTCTCTTTTGGTTGCCATGACAATAAAAAAAGCTTGGGCTGTAAGCGTCTACGGTGAAGCTATCGCCCTGAATTTTTGGGAAAGATAAGGTCCCTTGTAGAAGCTGTTCAGAGGTTCGTTGACACTCTTACAATCACCTTTTGCAAACCACCTCTCCCCTTGGGTAATGGAATGTTTTTCGTCCTCTTTAACATTATGTTCATTTCTGTTTCTGTCTGAAAACAATTTGTATAGAATGGTTATTGGTACGTTTATTAAAGCGTCGTCAAAAATTTAATTTTTAAAAACATATTTGTGATTTGTAATGAATCCGTTAAATGACAGTGTGTAGTATGCTACTAACATAAATTTCACGGTGGGCTGACGGTGATAAAATACAGTGTTATTAACGGAGAGACCAAAGCCAGTTCTTAGGCCTCATTTACAATGAAAATTGAACGTCATCATAATAAAATCGTAAACTTTGTAGTATGTAAACATTTACAATGAAAGACGCAAGCGTACTAATACTACTACTACTACTACTACTACTACTACTACTACTACTACTACTACTACTACTACTACTACTACTACTACTACTACTACTACTATTACTACTGCTGCTGCTGCTGCTGCGAAAGTATTATACAATTAAAAAAAGGAACAGTTACAAGCGAAGATCAACGAACAGCCGATTGAAAATGGCTGCTTATGAGCAGGCAGCTATAGCGTTTTATTTCACTTACCTCCACAATTTAATTCCCTTGAAATCGAAGACCACACGTTTGCTTTCAAAACTGCATCTTTATACGATCTGTTTTTCTTGTCAACAGACAAGATACGTTTGATATAACGCAATTAATCTTTGTCCATCGACGCCTTTCTGTCAACAATGCAGCAATGTATTCTGATTGACTGATTTCTTACGTTTTCTTACATGCAGACGCAGAACTTTGGACCTTGCAAGCTTCTGTGTTTACGTTTAATTGTATGTTTATTTTTATGTTTACGTGATTTATTGTGAACGATTCCATCAAAATATATCGCATCTAATTTTTACGTTATGCTTACGCTAAATTTTCATTGTGAATGAAAATTAATGTGTCAACGCAAAAGTGGAAAGCAAAGGTGTGAAATGTTGCAAAAAGACATTTTAATAGTTCATGGTACAGCGAATATGAGTGGTTGAGCGCTTGTTACTTGCAGAAGCTGTTTTTTTAGCCCTGTTTATTACTTGGAATAAAAAAAAAGACATTGTGGAATTCTAATGGCTTTCGTGACATACTGAATATCAACCGTCATTGTATAAATATTCTGGTGCTGCGTGCTGCAATTAAAACCGCTTGAGAAGAATCAGAATATCATTGAAATAGGTAAGTAGCATGACATATTTTCTGTGGAAAGAGCTTCAGCTATACCACGAGGTGCCACTGCATACTCTTAAATGTGGTAGGAAGCAAGCAAATTGTTCTGCTCATAGGCTTCTTTAGGGCCTTAAGAACTTCGCGATCATGGAATGGCGTATGGTTAATTGCTAGAATACGTTTTGTAATGCAAAAACTGATTAAGTGTGGTATGAATCATGTTTCAGAGATTTGTTTTCCATATTCTGACTGATTGCCTACTGCAGCTAATGCAAAGTAGTAGTATAAATACTATAGTGAGCCTCATTTGTTTTCTGTTACATTTCAATAAGCTGTTTATCAAAAGATAAATTCTTTCATGATGTGGAAAATGCAAACGCGAAGGATATGACGTGTAGCATCAGTCATCGACAGAAGTAGTGGTTTTCATGAGGTCATGTGACAAATATAGGTGAAGTTTAACGCAAAGCCTTTTGGCTCGAGCTCTGGTAAATGACGCTGGCGCCCACCTTTATGTCCTGAGATCGTCACAGGAGGTAAACACGTGTTTCTAGCTCGTACGACAGTTGTCGGTGTTTTGTCTGCCTCGCTAGAGCACCGGGGACTGCGGAACAGAGTTCGATCCGATAGCATTGTAGTGTTTGCGTAAGACAAAGTGGAGATTTTTGCTTCCCTCCGCCTAAAATTCTCTCGTTTCCCCGACTTTATTCCACAAACACTCATTTTTTATTTTCATCTTAACGATTCTATCGTTTCACTAAAAAAAGTTTTTGAATGGCGGCCATGGCGAATTTATGTGGCAGGCAGGGTTTTCCCAGATCCGGAACTTCTAACTTGGGAAGGTGGGTCAATGCCCTGGTAGGGAGCGACGGTATACATGTATCGCTTGGATAGTGGGATATGCGGAATGTGTCTGATATTGCAGTGCTTAAGGGTTGTCCGCCACCCCTTTTCCTGCAGTGTATAGAATTAGAAATACTGAGTAACCAGTTCAGAGACTTGAAATTGCTGCGGAATTCAGAGGTATTATTAAGAAAATCACTGCAGGCGACACTATTTGACAGCTTTTCAACAATATACCACCTGGGGTGGTGAAATCCTCTACATCAACAGCCCTCACAAATTTATCAGTCATAGAAAGTATACAAGGCACAACTAGAGCATTCTACCTGCGATCAGTTTTGTTTTCCCCCGGAGTATTTTGCCCCTAGGCGAGCGCGCCGCTCGTTTGCCGGCCGGCCGGCCGGGTCTTGGTGATTAGCGGAGGATAAAACAATAAAACAAATCAACCATACAATACACAAACCTAGTTAAGAGGCTCATAACTTACCAAATCATCAAACGAGGTGTTGAAAATGCCCCCCTTCATTCTGCACACATTTTTGTATCTTTTATAAAATTATTTATCACTCGCTGTAGTTCATTTTGAGAAATCCGGACAATTACCTGACGAACATTATCTTTGAGTTTTTGTATGGTGTGCGGGTTCGTCTTGTACACGGAGTTTTTTAATTTACTCCAGAGATAAAAGATGGTACTATGATTCTTTCACCACTGAGTAAACATATATGAATCGTACATAAAGACACACTGTGTCGTAAACACACGTGGCATAATACATTTTATGTATATTGGCAAATTAAGGAACGAACAACACAACACACACCCGAGAACAGCTGCGCTACGACTGCAACAGTCAGCAAGGTTAACAAGTAAGCAATCAGGCTTATACCCCTTTCCGCTGCATGGCAAACTATTAGGGATCGTTCTTTGGAAAAACTTCGCGCCGCGGGGGAAAGCATCACTGATCGCACGTATTAAATTATAATATCTGTTAGGTAATTTTATATTTCTTTTAACCATTAGTAGAAACATTCGGCTCGCAACTGTTCGCTCGAACTGCTGTTAAAATCATTGCACCTCGTAAAACCGGTCGTTAAATTTAAAATTATACTTAGAAGGCAATTTTTTGACAGAAAGAAAGAATAATATTTTAATAGAAGTTTGCCAACTTTTGGTATTGTAATGAACTCTACACGTAACTGTAACAGCACATAAAATTTTAACTTTTCGTTGTTTGTAGCAGTTTTTAAACGTATTTAATCTAATTATTGGAGAGAAACTGTTGTTAAAATTACAATAACACTGATTTTAACGTGCTGTAATTATGCATTTAATATTAAGCTAGTTTGGTTAAATTATAAGTAAAACTTCTCAATCTATATTAGGAGTATAAGTAATTAAGTGCACTGACTGTACAGTTGCACGGAATACGCCACTGAAAACGAGTAATTCACTTCAAATTGTATACTTTAACATTTATAAAATGAAAATTATCATTGTTGTGCAAGTTATAGTGACATAGATATATTTAACATTCTTTTCCTTCTTATCAAATGAAAAATAAAAATTTTCTGTATATCGCTGTGCATTTGTTTTGTAGAAGCGTACTGTGGCAACAAATTAAGTTATTAATGATTTAAATGAGTCTTTGTGCTATAAGACATTTTTATTACTTACTATTATCAATATTTTAGGAGCAAAACAAACGAGAATTGAGATTCTGACAATAGTGAAATGTAATAACAAAAATACATTATATAATAATTGAAAAGCAAAGGAATTCTTGCTGCCTCATAGCCATTGGCAGATTCTAAATATAAACTTTGCAATATCGAAATCTATATAAATTCAATGTTTAAATTTCTTTACGCACTGAAATATTTGTTGGTTTATAGGAATCTCATTCAAAGTTTTGCACCGCAATTCTAAAATGTCGCCGTCATATTTTAATGTAATTTGAAAGAGAATGCCTATGGAAAATTGTTATGTACCTGGTCATAGTTGAAATTAACATGGTTAATCGCCATGGAATTCAGATTTTGTATTAAATACGTTTATTTACCATTAAGGAAGCTGATTTTATTTATAATTAGTTGTGCAATTTTTATGATCAGTAAAAATGTTATAGACAAAGCGGAATAAAGAGCGGTTGCACATAATAAGGTTGATGGGATTTTGCCATTTTCTCTTGAAAATATTAAATTTACTATTTATAATATTTTTAAATGCTAGGAACATTGTCCTAGAGTTTGTTCATTAGGCAATGTCATAATTTAATATTCGTAGTTGTTACCATCAAATACATGAAAAAGGTACCTAGAGCACAAACTTGAAACAAGGAGAATGATATACATAAAGAGGACCAGAAGACGGGAGAGTGCGGACCGCTTCTTAACAGCAGCACTAAAGTGGGCGAGATAACACTAAGAGCCAGTGGACAGATAACTTCTTGAGGAAGGGCCAGAAACGCAATCAAGAGTCGAGGGTTGAGATTAGGCGGAAAGGGGCGACCGTACTAGTTCTGACATGCGCTGTATTCGTCATCTAGGACAGAAGGCAGTAACAACTCTGCATATGAGCTTGATTGTTACTAAAGAACAATTAATCATATCAAATTTCATACAAGTAAAACAAAGCCCAAAGAAAAAGAGGTCAACTGCAGAAATAAAATTCTAAATTGAAGGTAATGCTATGGAGTTGGCTGTCGTTAAATTGTCTTATATGCAATAAGACAATTGCAACGTAGCGCATGCAAGGGAAAAACCCGGCACGCCTCATCAACAAATGTACATAAAGTGGGTTGCAAAAGGTATTTCCAGTGGTGCCATTCACTTCAAATCTACACATATTTTTGAACTGTGCAGTGTTAGCAATTTGTACTGAAATAATTGACCATTGCTTAATACTCCACTGTTGTTTATCTATTTGGTAGGATAAATTTTTAACAAGAAAATAAGGACTGTAGAGCCTGGCGATTGTAGACAGAAGTGCGGAGGGGGGTTGAACTGTTCATGAGGGATACCCATATTGCCACTGAGGACCTCTCAGACTCTGATCTTGCACTCCCGTTGGACTTCTAACCACGGGCAAGTATCTGACAACGCTGTTTATTTTTAACGTGCGTGAACAGAGTGCGGAGGATAGAAAAATGTTTTCGTAGCACATTCCTCTCGCTTGCCTTCTTCTGATCGCCAGACAGCAGAAATAAGGAAATTTGCTGTGCGCTAAGCAATCTTTGTAGTAGGAATGCTGGAAGCAGGATGAAAATTAGTTGACATTGTAAATGATTTAGAGTATGTCAATCTGTAATGAGCAAGATTTCCACGTGTAAAAGAAAATTGGTATAATGCAAGAAAAATAGAGAAGGGAAACTGAGAACAATGGCAAGCGAATGGCTAACAATTCAACATAATTCACCTAATGCATGCTGAATTAAAGACCGATAACCATCGTACATGTATAAGTAGCTGGAAGGAGACTCTTAAGACTAATGTTATGGGTTGCATCTGCTATCAATAGAGTGCAGATCTACATGTCTATGACGAAGCCACGAGATCTCAGTTTCATGCAATCATTGCTGAAGACATCAAATTTATTGATAACAACGCCGTATCTCTTCGTGTGTTACACTGACATACTTGATGACCTTGTAATATGTACTAATCCCCTTCATTCTCGGCCAGTGATTGAAAGCCAATCAAACAACGTGGGATGTATTGCAGCAAGTATTATCCAGCTTCAGGGACAATGAAAGGCTTAGCCGATGTTCTTCGCTTAAGGAGAGCATAGCCTGGTATGGAAATGGTCGATTTTAAATGCATTTTTTATTTCTTAAATTATTGTTTATTTATTATTTCTGTTATAATGTTCATTTTGTATAAACATGACTTATTAATATTCTCAACATTTTCAAAGTATATACTTTTTCTATTTTTAATATCGAATTTTAAAGTCAAAGCAACGTTTGTAGTTATCTGTAGCTTGCTTTATGAAAGGTTTTCTAGGAAGGTTTAATAATAAATTGAAGCTGTTGAGTTTCTCCACTTGTTTATATGATATTCTAAAATGTGTTTGGATTGTTCATTCATAAAATGAACCCTGTGGAACAGGGTTGTCCTATGTCGATAACTTTTTGCTTTCTCCAATGATAGAAATACCTAGTCAAAATAGCATTTCTTTTTGAAGAAAGACATTACAAATAACTTCTGTGTGCAAGTATATTATTATTATTATTATTATTATTATTATTATTATTATTATTATTATTATGTAATGTTTTACAAAATACAAAATCAAACAGAAACATAACCCTCAAAGGCAAAATATGCAAAATAAACTCTAAGGTTGAATAACTATTTGGTTAAGAACAGAGACGATGATGCCAAGCAATACCAATACTATTTGAAACATTCTCTTCTTTTTTTAAGAATTGTGTTTTTCTTGTTAATTTGTTCACTACAACCACCTTTCATTTTGTCACAGTGATGCTAAATTTCCCTGGTTGAATAACATTTTTAATTTAGCATTTCCATCCAGTTATAGTCAGTTCTTTCATTAAACCTTCACTTCTGTATGTATTAACGTTCATCTGTTTTTTGAGCAGTTTTTATTCCCTTTAGTGCTGATCATTTCTACTACAGCTTTATATTTCGTATTAAGGTCTAGTTTTGCGCCCAACATAGACGCAGGTGTA
This sequence comes from Metallyticus violacea, assembly GCA_030762175.1. Lineage (NCBI taxonomy): Eukaryota > Metazoa > Arthropoda > Insecta > Mantodea > Metallyticidae > Metallyticus > Metallyticus violacea. The sequence goes on along the minus strand of CM060840.1, from coordinate 52,981,234 downwards.
GAAGCGTGAGTGGGAGCGTTCTGGGTCCATAACCTAGAGGACCATGGATGAAACCACGCTCTGCTACCAAAATAAACCTGTCACTTTTTAAAAAAAATTAACAGTGTTTAACGCCCGTTTTTTTACTGCTGAGGCATCACAGGCAGTGGACTGGTGATATGTGAAATGAAATTATAAATTTGGAAAAAAAAATTTAAGGAAGGAATCGTTTCAGGCCTAAGTTTAGGGTACCTTCCCCATTTATCACTTTGAGAACGGAGGAAAACCTGGAACACCTCAGTCAGGGAGGACGGTCCTGACGGAAATCGAACCCCAGCTCACGAGTCCGCACCTTAACGACCTCAGCCACCCATGGCGGTGGATTAGTCAGGAGTGCCGAAACAGGCTAATTACTGTAATGAAAGCAATTATAATATTATATACCCAAAATATTTTTTTCCTTCAGCTAAATTTTTTTTTTATCTGTCCCAATTTATATAACAATAACAGTCTTGATTGCCAGGCAAGGACATAAAATAAAATATGTAATAACAATTGAATGCAGCCTTCAATTTTATTGGCATAAGGTAGAGGTGCCATTTGAAATTTCAAAGTGAATAGGGGGCGAGGAACCTCAATTGTAATCAATATTAGTTTTAAAATTCCCCATAATATGTAAAATAAGTATTTTTGTTCATATTAAATACTTTTTAAATAGTAATTAATCAAGTTTTGAAATGAAATTCCAACATAAATCGCTGATAGAAGATGTGCTAAAGATGTTTGTGTTGAGCCTTAGTGCCAGGTAGTAAACGAGAAAAAATTTCGAACAACAGATTTAATATTTAAACTCAGTGAAATTATTTTACTTGCTGAAATGTATGCTTTTAGAAGGTAGTAATAATTGTTATACAAAATTTAAAATATTTAATGTTGAAATCAAAGTGTACTTGCAGTAAAATTATGTACGGTATGTTTTGATCATAACTGAATACATTCAAGTAAATGCTAAAATAAAATTCTTCAAGCACAAATAATTTTAGACTAGGATATAAAAAAAACTGTGTAATCGATTACTGTAACAATGATTCTCAAAGAGTACTGTTTTCATTGAAAACCCCTTTCAGCAAATAACGTAAAACAATTAAACCGTTATCTCTCTTATTTTTTCCCTCTTCTCATTTAGTGTTTATAAAATTAGAAATATGAAAGTGAAGCATGTCGCTTTTGAAAAACACTCTGGTTTGCCTTTGCACTTAATAATTTATCGAGTGTAAGCGAAGGGATAAAACTTGAATGCATTATATGCGTATATTACATCCTGAATGCACGCATATTGGAATAGTGGTCATTGTCGGGGAGACGGACGGCGCTGGCGGCAATGGGCGCCACAAGACTATGCGACCGCCCGCAGCGACAAAAGAGCAGCGACGGCGCGTGACGCCAGCCGAGTCCAAGAGAGAAAACGAAACAAGTGAGAAGAAAGGTCGCGTGGCACACGCCGTTTTTTCTCTCTCTCTCTCTTTTCCTCCGCCGGGAATTCAGTTTCTCGCAATGCATCAGTGCGGAATGGACTAGCGTTATAAAATTCGCTAATTTTATAGCACGAAAGTGTTGATATCGGCTATCATCGCGTTGCTCCATTGTCCCTGTTTATATTGCCGTTCGCGCCACGCTATTCACTTTCGCTAATGAAATCTACGGTTTACGCGCACACACTCGGAGTATGCAGAAAGGCGGTTCTTTTCTGTGATAGGCCACTAGGAGGAAGGAAGTCAGATTATCACATTTTCCGTAAAGTCGCAGTCTTTGTTTTCTGCATGTGGTGTCCACAACGCTTAGCGCTGTGATGGTGATGCCAGGCACAGTAAAAGAGGTGTATTGAAGTTAGATTTGTGTCCGATGCGTATATAATTAGCGGTCAGAACACACGTATAATGAAAGAACCATGTGGTGACTACACTGAAAGGACAAAATGTTGGGCAAATGGCAAGAGTGGAAACGTTCGGGCTTGGTGGATTGCAGCTGTGACAAGAGGTAAGCTCTCATTTCATACACTGCCTCCCATTATTACAAGGAGCATATGTTTGAAATGTTTCGAAAGAAATGTCAGATATCAGTCCTGTGTATTATATAGGTGCCTGCCATGGGTCAATTTGGCTCTCTGAACTATTAAGGGTGAATATGTTTAAGATTGAGATTTGGGTTCGGTAGGGTCAGTTTTTATCCTGCCTTATTTATTTATCTATTTTTTTTTTGCCTATTTTGGAACCTGTTGCCTATTTTAAGGTTTAAAACTCTCTTTTTTTGACTCTTTTGGATCGTTATGGATTTTTTCTGCGATTATTTATGTATTTTAAAAATCTCATTAAGAATTTCAATATATCGAAGTGGAAAAATTAAAAATTAAATGACAAGTTCACTTCATTAAAAATATCTATTGAAAATTTGGTTTCTTTTCAAGAATCCAAAACTTCCTCAATTCATTCACGTTAGCTCTTTAAATAGCAGAATCCTCATTTATCAATGGAACGTACTGTTATCTCGGGCATACGAATGTCAGGAAATAGAGAGAATGAGCGAAGTACTGTAGTTTTGAATAGTCCTGGCGAATTACCTTGGGTCGATCTACCCGAGACCTTTCTGGGAAATTTGTGGTGTGGGTAATTTCTCAGCTGCATAAATTGCAAGCGAGAATGGTGAGAGCGGTAGAGCTGTACAATAGTTCAGTAAGGAAGTACGAGAGATACTAACCTAATTCCCCTATAAACGCATAAACAGAAAATGAACTAGACCAGAAACCACTGCGCATTTTTTGCTCATTTACTTTGTCTTGATCAACATTTCCATGATGCCCTGAAAGGTGAATGTTCTGTTGTAACTGGTATGAGTCCTTTCGAAACAGTTTTAAATATGCTGCAATCACTTCAGTTGAAGCAGAATGTTCTTTTTCCAGGATGAAAAATGTTCTGTCTGACAAACAGCTGACTATGACAATTGATACCTTGTAAAAACATTTTATTGTTGTTTGTAACCAAGAAATGTAGGCTTAAGTATTTTAATTGTGTGATAAAGGAATTATTAAGTATCTCAAATACCCATTTTCGCCTATTTTCAGTATTTTAAGTCCCTTATTGTCTGCCATTTCAACAATAAATGCCTAACTTCCGGGCTCTGATTGCAGTGCTATAACAGGTATAGAAAATGTCAGTTTTTCCCGACAACGGACCACCAGCTCTTTTTTATAAGTTTGATATCAATTGACATCTTTTCCTGGTCTATGAATAAAGAAAGAGTCTTTTAGGATGATGCAGTGACTGTTCGTTAAACTTCACGTCTATCGCCATCTCAGACAGTAGCGTGTCTGCCTGTTATCTGGCGGCCTGAGTTCAATTCTCAATCGATACAATTTGTCTGTTCCCCCCTCTCCTTCAGAGTTTTCCTTGAAAAGATGAACTCCATTCTCATTTGTGTCATTTCACCCATTCCATACTGAAACCTACAAAAATGATCTTCATTAAAAATTGATAATAGTACATTCCCCTTTACTGAGTCAGTAAAACACCCAGCAGTACATTTCAATGGAAACCTAAACTGGAATACATGCAAGAAAAGATTTCCAATAATACACGCGTTAAAAAGGCTTAGCAATTTCCTCCAGTTTTCTATGATAAAGATCCTTGTACAGACGCTTTTGATGATTCACTTCGGTTACTACTGTTTTTTTATTTACTGACCTCAGAAAGTTCAACGTGTTTAATGTTTCCATTTGTATTTGAACATATCATTCATCTCCTGAATTATTATCCTGGCTCCGTCTCAAGAACGAAGAACTCTCCACTCTTTTACGTTATTTTATCACATGCTTCACACCCCCCTCCAAGTTACCTGGCATGTCCTTTTCATAAACCATCTTCACACGATAGTCTCGATATCGGGTTACATCACTTTATTATCGATACCATTACATCATGCTGTTTCATATTCCTCCTCTTGCTCGTCTTTGGGATCCCTTACCTTGTAATCACAGACTGTTGAGTCATTTTACAATTAAAAATTAATTAACACATTACTGTTAATACTCTGTAACTTAGATCGTGATTATAGCTTGTTTTAATTTAACATTTTGCACTTTAATTACTTACACACATGCTTTAGATGTAGGTTAGTAATTTTACTATTAAGTATGTGTTAAGTAATTCTTTCAACTTTATTTTGTTCATTGTAATCGTCAGTATTTTTGTTAGTGGTTAGGGTACTTATAATGTTTTGTAATGCACTTATTTATAAACGGTTTGATTTAAATTTTTATCAACATTATTGTATTATTTTGTGTGTAGCGTGTTTTGTAAGTAAGGGTAGTGAAGAAGAAAATAACTTGTGCTCTTGGCAATACCAATTTAGACAAATAATAATTTAATCTAATCTAATTCACCGTCTCAAAACCCGTGTGGCCGAGGTCGTAAAGGCGCGGACTCGTCAGCGGGAGGTATGGGGTTCGATAACCAAAAGAGCCGTCTTCCCTGACTGAGTTTATTCCAGGTTTTCCTAAGTTATCATAAGTGGCAAATGTCTGGTAGATACCCAAAACTTAGGTGTAGAACGCTTCCTTGCTTGGAGGAAGGGGGAAAAAACTTTCAACTCGTGTATCATTTATGTTTACCACCTGTAATGCTTAAGCAGTAAAACGGGCGTTAAACACTATAAAAAAGCATTCCAAAAATTCTTGACAGTTGACGATACGTTGAAGGCTTACAAAATAATTGAACTTCACTGCAGTTGATTTTTTTTTATTAGATATGAGACAATTTATAGAATCCGAATATTGAATGCTAAAAGATTCTGTTCCTCCAATCTTCAGAATCCCTTACATAAGCAAAAGAATGAGAAAGAAGAAGGGAGAGGGTAGAGGGTAGAAAGGGAAAAATACTTCTACTCAAAATCGAAAGTCATGGATTAGGTCTTCAAGTCTATCTGAATTCACTTCCATTTTTTTTCTGCATCTGTGGAGCTCATTTACCTATGGATTAATAATAAAGTGTTAGTTTGGGATGTCAGCTTTGATCCATTCTATTAACATGGTCTTTCCAATTTTTTCTAGAACTGGAAATATGTTAAGATGCTATTCTATGACTTAATTTGGAATTCTCTTGTACAACTTTTTTACCAAACAAATGATTCTTATTCTGGCTGCTTTGATCTTCTTTTCAGAGTTTTTTTTTGGGGGGGGGGTAATATTTAGAATTCAACCATAGCAAAATGGGTACTGCTAAAACTGTGTAGGTTTTAATAGTTGTTTTCTTAATTAAATATATTTTATTGTTGATATTTGGTTTAATTTATTGTTTTATATGTGTAATTTATATAATATTAATAGGTCCAAATTGTCGGCAGAAACTTAATATTTCCACTTAAAATTAAAAAAAAAAAAAAAAAAAATTGAAGCAGCATTTGAAATCTGTATTTAATGAATAATTTAAAGAATACAGTTTTCAAGAAAAATATACCCCCATGGGTGGCCGAGGTCGTTAAGGCGCGGACTCGTGAGCGGGAAGTTTGAGGCTCGAATCCCGCCAGGACCATCCTCCCTGATTGAGTTTTTTTTTTCTCCAGGGTTTCCTCAGCCCTCATAAATGACAATTGCCTTAGGCCTGGAACGCTTCCTTCCTTAAAAAATCAATAATACTCCTTTCCCAATTTATCATTACATCTAGTATATCATCAGTGTCACCGCCTGTGGTGCCTCAGTAATAAAAACGGGCGTTAAACACTATTTAAAAAAGCATGTTTATGAAGAAAATAGAAATTAAATGTAGTATAATTAAAACTCGCGAGTCTTGAAAACTTATTTCCATTTCCTAAATATAATTTGGTAGATTTGTTATTCACGACTTTACTTCCCTTCCGAAGGAAGCCATACTTAGGATTTTTACCCCCCAAAAAATTCATTGACCCTGGCCGGGATTGAACCCGCGATCTTGGGGCTACGAGTGGTTGCAACTAGACAACCAGGACCGACATAATAATTTTAGGTAATTCCCTTTAAAGATTTTTTCATGGGTTTCCCTGGTCTTTTGGGGGAAATCTGGAATGGATCTTTACTTTTCACGAATTTCCGTTCTTCTGTTTTCCATATTTCATTCCATTAGTTCTTTTACAGGGTCGCAGAGCGAGGTGGATAGGCACAGGGTGATGGTGCTTTGCGCTTTTGTAAAGGTGTGTGGCCCTATGTCTGGTATGGAAGAGACCTTCTAAGCGGCTCTAACTACACCGGCATGGAGGTATTCTATGTGGAAACATGTTAGGTATCCTGTATACATCCACACAGTTATCTTCTTTGAATCCTGGCCGACCGGTGTAGTCCTCACCTCATCCCTTCCTCCTGGAGATGCGGGTATTGGAGGAATAGGCAGGAATGGCAAGTGTTGAGCAAAGCTGAAGTACTGAAGTATCCACGACTGGCCCAAGCAATCCAATCGACTGCTCTTAAGATCTTGGGGACTCTGGTCTCTGCACATTTGACATTCGAACTGAGCTAGAGTCTTTTGCCTCCATATAAAACCCCTCCTTCTGCCGCCAGGCTTCCGAAGCGAGAGATGCTGCGATGTGTCTGTGGAACGTTGGCAGTGGGGCTTGTGGTGCTGTAGGACTCTTTCAACTTTGCAGGATCATTCTACAAATATTCAGTAGTTGCATGACATTGACCAGTTTAAATTAGTTAATAACAACCGTATGAGGTCGCACTCACTTCGCTCAATAAACAAATTTTAACAAAAATTACGATCACTGCTTAAACTGTCGCACTGAAGGAATATATTTAAGTTCTTGCAGAAAGTGACATGACACGGTGTTATCTATGAACCGCTCTGGTTTAGTTTCTTATCGTTAACATATATCTGCTGGCGTTAAATTATAGCCAATTGAACGTTATTGCAATATTATCTTATCTCCACATCTTCCTCATCCTGCAGTTGCATTTAGTCTCTAGAAGTTTAGTCTATGGTGTGTGAAGGTAGTTCTACCGAGGCTCTGCTAATGTTCATAGTTCTAATTATTGTGAAATAATCGCTTTAGTCTTCATTTTACCCATTCTGGCGCCCTTAGAATGAAAGAAAGTTGGCCTACTTTCAGGAAACCTTATAAAAATGTCCCTGGTGGAAAGAGAAAATCAATGAAAACTGTTGCGGTCGTATCGATGTGATTTTCCTTATTGTTTGATCCAGAGAGATGAGGACAAATTGCAGCAGTCGTTTCACACACCAGTATTAGTGAAAATTGATGTTACCTCTTTTATTACCAGGGGTTTGATATCCTTTTTAATTTAAGGATTAAAAAAAACTACTTTTCTTACAGGAACTTTTTTTTTTAATGAGAGACGAAAATGTGAAAGGTATGGATTTTGAGCCCATAGCATCTTCCCTAAATAAATGTTACAAAAATCTATGTTCTTTCACCGACCCTTCGTCGGTCCTGGTGGTGTAGTGGTAACCATACTTGTCTTCTAAACCCAAGATCGCGGGCTCAAACCCGGCCAGAACCCATGGCTTTTTTTCGGGGGTAAAAATGCTAAGTAATGGCTTCCTTCGGAAGAGAAGTAAAGCCGTGGGTCCCATGTCGTACATTTACGGCACGAAAAAATCTCAAGCTTGAAAGAAGAGGCCTGTGAGCAAAATTTGTCGACCGCTTCACGCCCGGAATTGAATGGGAAGCTGATGACCTGAGATGTTAAAGAGCGTCCTTAAATAAATGGATAATCATTCATTCATTGACCCTTCATTTAAAATGTTGTTGTGTCTCTCTCTCTCCTTTCGTTCTTTGTTTCTTTGAACCACGTGTATTAAATGTCTTTGCTATTTTTACAATAAAAGTGCAAAACTATTAGAAAATTCTCCTGGGACTCGATCAGCTAAAATCGACAGTTTATTTACATCGTCTGTGAGCAAGAACCTTCGTAAGTAATACCTACCTTTTAGCAGACTCTGGTTTCTCAGAGATTATAGTTGAGACTTTCACTTCCTGGAGTCGCCCACAAGTCGAACTTTTATCTTCACCAAACAGAAGCTTGGGTCGGGGTTCCGGGAAGAAGGAGGCGGAGGGGAGAAGGAAGCGGTTAACGCAAGTGGGCAGGTTTTGTATTATAAACCGTGTTGACTGCCACGCGCCGGAGAGTGAGTTTTTCATCGTTTTTTTTTTTTTTTTCTTATAAGGAAATTGACTGTTGCAAGCTCACCTGCGTCGAGATCTGATTGGGAAAATATTATTTATTGTTAATTGTTGCTTTCATTTGCAAGAATGTTATTCTTTTAATTATTGAATTTGTATTACTCTCTCTGTGCCTTATATGTGTTCCTTTGTTTTTATTTTCTCCGCACATTTTGATATCAATCAGTCATTGCTGACAACCTGAATTAACTAAACATTACTGAAATATAAGGAACCAGTACGGGTGACTGGACCACTAAAGCACAGCCTTCTCGGGGTTTAATTTCCGCCAGGATCCTTCCTGCCTGAGGGTTTCCTGCTTTTTTCTTGTTCTTCATCGATGGCAAATGCCGATAAGCTACCCTAAACTTAGTCCCCCCCTCAAAAAAAACTTTCCTAATTTATCATTTCATCTGTGTATCATCAGGGTTGTGACACCTTAGTAATGAAAACGAGCGTTATACATTAAAAAAATAATAAAAAATGCGACAGCTGGTTTCTTTAACAAAAAATAAACAAATAAATAAATAAAATAAAAATAAAAAAACAAAAATAAATAACGCACTAGAAAGTGCATTTTCTAATATTCGGTACTGTTGATATATTACTCCAGTGTTACCTCAGTTTCATGTGTAATTTGATTATTACTAATCTAATTAAGCTAATACAAATAACATATTTTTTTAATAATTATGTCTGAATTCCTCACGGCGGCTTAGAAATTAGGCTAAAGCGCAATTAGTAATACTTAAATCACTATTAAACTCGTTTTTAAGATTTGCTTGCACAAGTAACTATGTTGGCTACCTTGAAAACATGTCGCGCTGGAAGAAAATCAATAACAGCTGATCCCATCATTGCGCATGCCCAAGCGTGCCTCTTTCAGCGCAAGAAAAGTAATCTTTTAAACAGCAATTTAGGACAACATATAAATAAATTGTAATAAAATAGAAAAACTAAATTACTATTTGTAATTTTACCAAGTCATTTAAAACCACTGCAATATTTGTAGCATTTTGCAGAAATGTAGGCGTTTCTTCCATGCTCTCCCTGGTGAGAAATACGCGAATTATTTTTTGAAACAAGGTACTTTTCCGAATGACTGCAATATATTTAATTTATAAGCAAATATTAAGACCTGTCTAAACAATAGTACAACAATGATACACAATTTCTTCGAAAATAAGATATTAACGTAAGCTTGACGCGAGCTAGGGTATATGACGTCAGAGGGAGGGGTTAGAGTTTATGTCTGCAACGCAGAAACCTATTGTTGTTTATGCTAGTTAGTGTTTAGGGCCAGCTATACGTTCATGATAGCCAATGTTCCATCATTCTTAATAACCATTAAAATGTTCAATATGAAAAAGTATTAAAATAAACATTTGCTGTATATCCAGAACTGCAAAACCTTTCACATATTAAGCTGTTTTATTAAGTTTGTAAAATAAGAATTTGCGCTACGGATGTGGATTTTGAGAAACGAGGTGCAGCTGAACCTTTTGCAAATATTGTTTTTTTCTACGCTAGGCTAAAGTTATAAGAAAAATTTAATTAATAACAACGCGATTTATAATATATGCTTTATGTCCAACAAGGAGAAAACCTGAGGTTTCTCTACCGAGCATCCATGAATGTAACGTCATATTATAGAAGGGCTATGATCAGATTATTTTAAGTGAGAAGGGACGCTGGCGATAAACGACATTGTAGATGTTTCTAATTTTTCAGAATTGACAACTTTCTTGATAAGATAAGCGGAAAAAAACGAACATCTTTACGAGAGAGTGATTGAAAGTAAAGTGAAGTGCCAGATAAGTATTTACCTTGCATTACATAGGTTTAGAATATTAGTTCCTGCAGTTAGGATTTTAACAAGACGTTCTTCTTCTTATACATCTATTGTTGAATTATTTCGTCAGTAAATATATGATAAATATTGCATTTTCTTTGGTTGTGCGTAAAGTGATTATTTGTTTTGTTTTGTTTTTTTTTTTCAAATGTAATATTGAATCAAAATTAAAATTTAAAGAATGAATGGGGGAGAAAAAAATGAGCAACTGGGGAAAAAAAATCTTTTCAGCTTTTGAACGCCTTAATACTTTTAGCTCAAGTTCCCGCGTTAGTATATGTATTTCAAACTTAAAATACACCTTCATTCCAGTACGTAATTGGAGTTTGTATACACTGGTAGAAATCGGTTGACCTTCAGTAAATGCACGATTCCCGGTTTCGCCGACACAGGCAATTGAGCTTTCTCAGTCGTATATATCACTATAGTAAGTGTTGTTTGTATTTTTTAAGGAATATTTGTGTATTGTGAAGTGTGCTTGGGTTAGTTATACGCTAGATCAAAGAGTAACATGTACAACAACAAAAAATGGTACGAGTACTGTAGGACAGAATTTTAGGCTAAATTTTCATCAGGAAGTTTGGTGAACAAAGTTGGAACCCAAAAAAATTCAAGTGACAAGAAGTTGAAAAAAAAGGGGGGGGGGTTTAATAGAGGAGAAGCTCAATTAACCAAATTATCGATTAGAAACTTCTCGAAAGTGTTTTAACATGATTAGCCCAACAAGTTAGTGTATCTGTCGGTAATGCGTATAAAGCTACTCAGCTGCTGCATTTTCATCCATATAAAATTACTGTGTGTCTGAAATAAAACCTCCGGGAGGTGGTTTACAATATTCGGGAGGATGAATTACTGCGAGGAGTGTTTCAACATCTTTTCAAAAAACATGAGATGAAGTGATAAACTGGGAAATAATAATAATAATAATAATAATAATAATAATTATTATTATTATTATTATTATCCTTTTAAGGAAGGAAGCGTTCTAGGTCTAAATTAGGGTACCTTCCCATATTCATGAAGACTAAGGAAGACCTGGAGAAAACCTCAGTCAGGGAAGATGGTACTGGTGGGAATCGAACCCCAGAATTCTCGCTCATGAGTTCGCGCCTTAACGAACTCCGCCACCCGTGATGCTGTTCCGACCGCATGAAGTGCTTGGGTTGCGAGGCCGTTACGCAGTAACATACCCGTAGACAAAATCAATTCCCGATTGCTTAGCCGATTGAGGTTCGTGCATCTTTTAAAATTACCCTTGAGCACCATATTATGATTCTGTATTTCCGCTTACTTCTGCACATAAACTATCCTAATTTTATCATTCAACAATCTTGTTAATCTCCTAGTTTATAGCACCCCCCCCCCCCAAAGCTGAACGGTAAAACGAAAAATTGAAATAAATATTAGCCTGCTATCGAATCTATTGAATCCAAATATATTCATTTACGATATTATTTAAACATTTTAATAGAGTATCCCAACTTTGGTCGCTAATGATATGCAATTTAGCTAATTTACATTAAAGTTATTATTGTAATAACTGGCAGATTATTAACAATTTGAAAAGCCTGGATTTTCTTTAGAAGCTCCCTCAGTGAAATTAATTGTTCTGCGGTTTAGCATAAAGATACAGTTAAGCACCTTGACTAAAGTTAACCTGGTGAAGGCTGTCATGTATTTGTTTAGAAATACTTGTGCAATTAGCGCGTCATCGCTGTTTTCTGTCGTGTAACATATTTGTTCTTACACTTCCGGATAGATTCTGAGAAAAGCGTATGTATTTTTGTTTGCCATACATACTCAAAAAGAATGCTAATGATTACTGATTCCGTACCTAGAACTATTTCGACACGCGATGTTACAATAGGCTGTTTCCCAATGTGAATGGAAAGCTTGAATTTCCAATTACTCACACCGCAGATTTCAAGTGAACCAAAACTATTATTATTGTTTAAGGGCGCTCATGAAGGGGAATTGAAGCCGCCATTTTGAGGTGCATGACAAGGCATTTATTATGTGAGTGTGTAGATGAACAGCTATAATTGAGGGCAAAATATCGTATAGGGAACCAGACCACTTTCTGTAGCGTAGGGACGGAAACTTGGGCTGGTATGTTGATCTTCTGGCATATTCCGAAGGAATGTAGGAGCTATTGCTATTGTAGCCATGAAACGATTTTTTAAAAAAACTCTTCAAAGCTTCATTGACCACACCTACAAGGCACTGAAAATAATGAAAAAATTATGTTTTCTTCTTCGCCATTAGAATAGGTGTATACTTGAAAACCGAGTGAGGTTCAAACGAAATTTAAAATTGCTCTAGCGGCCGCGATTAAAAATGTGTTTAAAGGAAATTCGGTATATGCCATTGAAATAAAATAAGAAAAATGGTTTCACAAAAAGCAGTGAAATCAGATTATTACGAATGGGGCTTTATCTGAAATCCAACATTTAAAAATCGCTCTAGCGGCACAAATATTTGTTTTTTCGCAACAAAATTCGGTATTTGCAATTTATATAAAATAAGAAAAATAGTTTATGAAAACTAGGGAAATCGGACCATTAGGAATAGGGGTTTAGCTGAAATCCGAAATTTAAAGAGTGGGGGGTAAAGCGAAATTTAAAAATCACTCTAGATCCATTGGTGCCGCTAGGTCATTGAAATAACATAAGAATAATAGTTTCTGAAAAATAGTGAAATCAAATTATTAGGTGTGAGATTTACCTAAAACCCAAATTTTAAAAATCGCTCTAGCGGTAATAATATTTGTTTCTTCACAACGGAATTCGGCATACACCATTTAAATAAAATTAAAAAATAAATCTGAAAATTAATGAAATTGGATCTTTAAGGATAGGGGCATACTTGAAAATTGGAATTTAAAAAGCTCTCTTGGTTTTAATTTTCTCTATATTGTTTCAAAATAAAATGATAAATTAATTCAGCATGCATATCTGTTATTTATAACGTTGCATATATTTTATATTTAACAAAAACATCGTGAAGATAATAAATGTGAAATATTAATCTAATATGTGTTTGATAATTATATTTGTATATAAGAGCGATCTGTAATAACTTTCAGAAAACGTTTTTGTTACTTTTTTTTAATACAGTAACATATAAATTAAATTTTAAAACGAATGAAAATCGATGGAACTTTCCATTGTATATTGTTGATGGTGTATATGTGCTTAGTATATTGCATTTTTAATAGTAACATGTTTTTGTTTTATTGAAATATGAATATTTTCTTAAATATACATATAGGCGCGTCTCTGTACTGTGACAACTTCCGTTCTCTGCCAATGAGTATTTTCGAAAGCAGGACAAGTAATTATGGAAAGCCGTAACTGTTTCCCAAGAAAATGTGTCCCAATTTTTGCTATTGAAGTATAATCTATAATTGAAACAGTGTAGAGTGCATGTAAAGAGTCATCGAGCAATCACTCCGCAGCCATTGTGTAGCCGAGATTTCACTAGGGAAGTGAATTCGGGTGGCAGTGTTGACCGCGCGCAGAGTACATTGTTATTGTGCGGTGCACATCATCCGAGTGCGGAGGAACTTGTCGATGATCCATTATTTACTTAGGTGTTTAGGTTAAACCTATTTTTCCGTTAATTCAAAATATTTGAGCTACCTAAGCTGTCATATAGTGAAGAAAAAATGAACAAATGTGATCCAGCTAGATTTTCAACAAAGCAACCTATGCAGGCGTCACAGTAACTTTCTGTTGTCAATTTGCACCCATTTTGCAGCTTGAAATAACCGGGTACTGACATATGATCATTTATGCATTTTATTGACTGAGTTAATTGCTTCTCTTTTGGTGTCGTGACCACAGTTCACTTGCTCTCACCATTTCGTTAGCTCATAAGGAGCCATTCTTGTTGTGAATGACCAGCTCTTAATGAATGAGCTTGTTCTTTACCACTACACAACTATTGTGTCGTTCAAATGACTCGTGAACTACCCATCAATGGCTCTAGTCTGTAGTTCCCGTTTTTTTACTGTGGTACATTTTCGCCTGTACTCTATATGTACCTTGCCTTTGTATTACATAAACGACTCTTTATTGAGTAATTGTATTTTATGTTCCAGTTTCATATCATTAAATATCTTTTATCGTCCTCCCCTCTTCAGTTCGAATAGTTCATTTGCTGCTTTAAATATTGCTTTTTCAATATTTTTCATTTACATCAATGGGTATAGCTTTTTGGTCCAAGTATTTTGTGAGCCTCTTGGAGAACACTTGACACACCCACATATTGTCTTGAGGCAGTAATATCGCCATATTTCTTGCTTCTTCTCCTCTCTCTCTACCTCACAGTGGTACTCTGAATGAATTTCTGCGCTTCTATAAGCCTCTTGTCAATTATTAATGAAGCTAATTTGTAGGAAAATATTAAATGGGTTACCAAAGTTTCTTGTCGCGCGTATAATGTTCATGCTCTACTTGTAGCAAAGAACCTGTGGTAATTGATTAAGTGCGTTGAGTGTCTTCGTATCCCACGTGGATTTAAAAACACCTCAGTTTATAGTGAAGTGCATGAAATTTAGGACAGTAATGACCAGCAGTTGTGTAAAGATTTATTTGAGTTTAGGGCATAAAATTAACCATCAGTTATACTTGGAAACTTTGATTGTATGAACACTAATCTAAGATTATTTCGTCTTAACCTCAAATTTAATCTAACTTGCGAAATTTCAAAAGTTAAAGCACTAACTAGAGTTTAGCAATGTTAAATAAAACGTTTCTAAGAGTACAGAAGCATTAAAAAGTCATTTATAAATAAAATCATTAGTTACGTTTATTTAATTTCATGTGGATAACGTTTATTCAATGTTTTACTTTTCATTTCCGCATAATATTAATACAGTTGCGTTCAATTGTAGGTTATGTTAGGTTAATCTTACAAGCGGTATATTGTACAGATTTTTCCCCCCGATATCTCATCCGAAGATAAATTTCACCGTGTTCCTCGTGTATTTAATGAGAGAAATAATCCATTCTTAGAACTAAATGACAAGAAATTCAAAATGCGATTTCGCTTAGCAAAGGATGTCAAAGAAGCGGAACAGATGTTACATCGCTGATTACAATCACAAACGAAGCGAAATCATGCTCTGAATTTGACGTTCATGATCTACTAACTTAAGGTTTCGTGCGACAGGGAGCTTCCAACTATTGGAGATATATTAAAGTGGAGAAAGGAACTGCCAGTACAACCATCCTTAAACCTTCTAACAATAGCAACTCTGAGATGTCACTTCATTAAAAGATCAACCGAAGAGGGTGATGTAAAGACATTGATGCTAGAGGTTCTGTAACATTGGCAACTTTCCTGGAGTTTTAGGTGCTATAGACTGCATGCACATACTAATTAAACCGCCTAGGGATTGTAATGCAGAATGGCATTATTATGTTTGGCAATTTTCTTCATGTACGTTTTCTTTATCCTTATTTGAGATCGAATCTTTGGTTTATTTGTTTGTTTTTATTTTTAAATTATTCCCTGATATTTTAGCACCAGACCAATAATAATATCCTTTTCAAGTTTGCTAAAATTTGTCGCTCGCATTGGTTTGACCTTTCCTTACCATGCTTGAAGACATATTAAAGAAGGGAACATATATGGTAGGAGGCGGGAAAATTGAATAATTATTGTTTTTCTTAGGTTAAACAGTTGAACATCAACTTGTTCTAAACACGAACTTCCCTTTTATGCTACTTTTATACGACTGACCTTTAAAATACTATCACCATTAAGTTTAAACCGATTTCATTGCTCTCTATTGATTTGCTTTGGAACAAAACACGCTCAGTAGCTGGGCGCGATAACGGAAAGGAAGCGCTCGGAACTGGAAAGAGTCAACAAACTTTGGTGAATTAGCGGTCAGTGTTGCAATCTTGTCCTTCCTTTTTGTGTAGTGAGAGAACTAAATTATGACAACAGGTGGTCGATGTGGCTGATTTACCACACGCGGAAGAATCTTCGGTCATACACTCCACCAGACTGCGGTCCTTTTGGCAACACTTTGGGTCGTAAAGAAATTTAATTAGACAACCGTGATGAAGGATATCTGTTCGTCTTACACGCCCTCCATTAAGTTTGGTGTTCCCCCTTTTTTATTATTTTGCAGCGATTCTTGAATGTCTTCCAGAAGAAATATTTCTTCCAGATTACTACACAGGCTATTGAAAAACCGGAATGGAGTGAAATTGAGTTAATTACGGCTAATGGTAATGTCACCACTTGAACTTAAAGAGGAGTATTATATGAATTAAAAGTTATTTACCGTTTTTTCACTTTCACGCCAACTTGAAAGATAGCAAATTAGCTACATGCGGATCTTTAGAATTATAAAGAGAGCATCGAAACTGCAGGTGTTACTTTACTGAGGAGAAATGTAAAAGGCCTACTTTTAATATATTAGCTTGCTTCTATAAAACGTAGTTTGTGGGAAGTTCCTAGGTTATAACTATAGAAAGTTTTTATTCTGGAATTGCTGTAAGGGGAAAAGGCTCGCAAAAGACTATAACATCACTAATTTGTTTATTGGATATAAGATGGCCTTATTACAACGGACAGCGTTTACACGCACGTTTCATGAAGAAATATTAAACATTTTGCAAGGTGTTAATTTCATTATTCAATCAATTTGTTTCATATGGGCCAGCCAGATGGGCCCGGCCCTCTCAAGGAAAATGCCTTAAATATTTACCATTTTCTCTTCTCCTGATCAGCTTTTAAAATAAAATAAAAAAAAAAATGCATGAAAACAGCGATGATTGCCCGATTAGATCTTAATTGTTCCTTACGTAAAAAGCGCATTTCCGGTGGCGGTAGCCCGCCGGTCCTCCGTTAGTGAAGAAAGCTTATGGGCCAGGTTGGAAAATTTTGCGCTTTAAACTCGTGCGTTTATGGACCAGGAAAGATTTACAATAATTTATATTTGTCTTCCTCCAAAAGGGGTTAGCCTTTCTCCTGCTTATTTCTGCGTTCTCTAGGGTCAGCAGGAAGACGGCCCATGGCAGAGTCCTTTTCTTAGGAACCAGCTGTTGAGGGGTTACTGAAACCATGCAAAACTTGATGACTTGTTTGAAATTGGGTGGTTTCCTCACTGTTTGTCAGTGGAAATTTGATTTTTATTGTGCTAACTGTTAAGTTACAAAAAGCATATCTGTTTTGTGGCAATGACTAAAGTGGATGTTTTATTAAGCACGACGGCGCAAAATTTGTTATGGTTTGAAAAAATATTTTGGCTTATGAAATTACAAAAGAAATAGAAAAGGTATATTTCGTTCTGTACAGCCGATGAAACGACAGATAATAATGCATGTCACAATTTATTGTGATATATTAGTGGGGATAAACCGGTTGAAAGATCAATAAAATTCATTGCTGTTTCTGAATTGTCCACAGAAAGCTTAAGGCGTGCTTTAACAGCTGAATTAGAAGAGTTCCATATAAACCATACGTTTATAGCACAAACTGGCTATGCAGATATGACAGAATGTCGGGGTGGAGTACGTCTTGATAAAAGTCCTTCCTCCAGGCTATTTGTGTGTCAGTAATTATGCCTCTGGTCCACCTTTCTACAGGGGCCACGAGTTGCCACTGATCATAAGCATCAAGTACAATGCCATTACAATGTCAATAAACAAATAAATTTAAAAACAAACATCTATGACGGAAATCAAAAATTTGGTTACATAATAAAATAGATGAACAGTCAACTATTGATAGGGAACAGGTTTAAATTTAATCAAGCACTAATCGAATAAGTCAGAAGGCAGTTTATCAAATAAAATAATAATTTATCAAAAATAAATTCATGGAATTTGTCAATTTAGTTATAAGCACATGAAGACAAGAAATATATAAAATATTAAGATCGTAATAAATAGATCTCGTTTCATAGGTAATTAAATGTGTCTTAATTTTGTTTAGAGTAATAAATGTGTGAATTAATTGGGGTTAAATGTTTTCCGAAATAAATGCTTACAGATTGCAATATAAGAAGAACTGTTAAGATTCTTTATGGTTTGCTGTACATGAACTCTACCAACATTATTAATATTTACCCAAAAAGGAGTACAATAAACTAAAGTACAAAATATGCATTTCTAACACCGTCTTGCGGCCCATTATTGGATGTAGCAGCTAAAACACTTCCTAGAACAATTTCACACATCGGGAGCGGAAGTGTGTGGTTGTACAAGAATAATGTTTTAAAAGAGATAAAATGCATCTCTGCCATCCTTCGTGGGATACCGAGCGCGATAGCTAGGCATTTGGTAAGTCCTGAGCTCAACTCCCTTGAGGCCGATCGTCGTGGTTTTCCCTGATAACTTAAGCGAATGCAGGAGTGGATAGTTACATTCCGTGCTCTCCCACTTCCTCTTCATTTCGTTCCGGAAGCGTAGGTGAGAATACTTGGTGCGGTGCGGCGTGGCGGTGCTTGCGCTAAGGAGAAAGTTTCTTTTTTAACTTTTGATGGATATTGCGTCTGGGTCTTACCATCAGTGGAAACGTTACAGACCGTGCCTACACCCGCGCACCGCTCCCTGGGATATCCCAGGAGGTGTAGGAACAAAGGGCGCCGAAGTGCCGAAAGAATTTCCTCCTTCCATTCTGTTCCTAGTTATACGATACAGTGCTAGCTCACAAAAATAATAGTGAACTTTTATAAGAAGCTTAATTACATTATTAGAAAGAATGGTAGCTTCCATAAGCTTTGTTAAAAAGTTAATTTAGTATTACAGAGTGACCAAATGAATATGACGACTTTCAGAACCTTCTTTTGGGACACTCGTATGGAATTAAATAATGTTATTAAAAATAATTTTTAAAGAAACAAGCAGCACAATGCCATTTTGTTAACGTGAACTTATTTTTTAAAACTCACATTTCTTAAGTGAACTCCATGACAATGAACACATTCGTGTAATCGGCTCTGGAAGTTCAGCATAACTCGCTGCAATAAAACTTTATCAATGTTCCTAATTTCACGACTTATGCTTATTTGAACTGTATGATGATCCGTGGTCTGTCCCAGTACACTTTACTTTTCAAGTATTCCCATAAAAAGTAGTCTGTCGCAGTCAGATCTGGAGATCGCGCTGACCAGGCAACATCAACAAATTGAAAAATTATGCTTCCAGAAAACAGGATCCGTAGAGTGTTCATTGTTTCACGAGCAGTGTGAGCCGTGGCGCCATCCTGCCTGAACTAAAACTCTGTTGTATCATTATCATGCATCTGAAAGTGGCCAGCATTTCTACATATAGCTGTGTGTTGACAGTCACGGTATGGCTTCTTTCTTCAAAAAAGTATGGACGCAACGCCACACCACACTGTTACTTCTGTGAGTGCAATGGTTGTTCATATACTTTCACCGCAGTAAATTGTGTTTATTTACGAACCCAGAGAGAAGAAAATGAGTCTTATCTAACATAAGACTGGATTGTCATCTGACATTGCAAGGAACTGCCTACAAAATGCCAATCGAGCAACTTTGTGAGTGTCTTTAAGTCAATGCATAATTTGAATTTTGTAAGGATGGAATTTTAGGTCATTGTGAAGGATACAGATCGCGACAGATTGAAAACACTTGGATGAGGCCTAGCAGAGCAGGTTTTACTTCTAAACTTTGCTTCTCATACTCTTTCAGAAGTACGTATTCTGAACTACCAATGAATTAATCACGAACACTGCCTTGGCATTGAATTTAGTCACTCAGTGCAGAATTCTTCCATCGCGTAGTACTTCTATCTTCTCTGAACGTAGGAAATCGACCCAGATTCAACAAATCTGTAACAGTGTACATGATTGTCAACCGTCCAATCATACTGTTATTTAATAAACGGACTGAACACATTGCATGTTTGGGAGGTTACACAGCAACCAATACCATAAAATCGCTAGAAACAGCAGCGTGCTCAAAACTGCCATATTCCATTGGGTCCGCTGTGTCAAAACTAAGTGCGGATTAATAAATTGCATTATGCTACGTGTTCCTTTTGTTTTTATTTAATTCTATACGAGTGTCTCGCTAGAAGGTTTTGAAAACCGTGATATTCCATTGGGTCACCCTGTACTTTCACTGTGTGCTTCTCAGCTTCATATTTGCGTAGTTATTGAAGATGGTGTCAATATGTTAGGTGCATTCTGTTCTTTTGCTGCAAATGCCGCAGCGTTATTGTATGCAGATAAGTTCAACAACTCTTGTCATAGTATTTTATTCAAAACTCCATAGTAAGCAAGCGAAGAACTACCTAAAATCTCTTAAAAGTTCACGATAGTTGTATGTACCAGTACCTAAAATAAGCGAATTACCATTGTGACGCATCTCAAGATGAGCAGATGGGCATACCGTATATAAGTGCAACTGTAATCAAGTAGACGGTATATAAAGTTAAGCTACTGTATAAATAAATATCTCTATAAACTTAAACTATTATCATTACAGGAAGATGAAATAAGAACCTAGGCCAAGATGCGATGATATGCATGTGAAGAACTAAAAAAATAAAATTAACCCAAATTTCTTGTGATAAATTTTAGAAGTTTTTCCCCCCAATGTTAGCTCAGATCTGTCGTAAATATCCACATGCTTGGTTTTTAAACTACTAACAATAAATTCATTTAAACATTAACCTAAATGCCTGTGGGCAGAATTAGATGCTGTTTCTCGAAATATTCACAGATTTTATCTTCCCATCTATTTCTGAGATGCTGTTTGGCACCACTCGTTGCAGTGAAATTTTTATTTAAAAAAATACTTCTTGATCTCTAGACATTTTTTGT
This sequence comes from Metallyticus violacea, assembly GCA_030762175.1. Taxonomy (NCBI): domain Eukaryota; kingdom Metazoa; phylum Arthropoda; class Insecta; order Mantodea; family Metallyticidae; genus Metallyticus; species Metallyticus violacea. The sequence continues at coordinate 52,960,386 of CM060840.1, read as the reverse complement.
GTTTGCTTTTCCAGACCACTTAACAGAATAATTTTAGGTAAGCAGTACACATGTTAAGAAAAACAATGCAGTTTATTTATCTTTTAGAATGAAAGTGAATTGTGCTTGTTTTTCGTAACGAATAGGCTCCTGTTTAAGATACCAAAGTTAAATACCCCTCCAAAGTGAAACCTAAGCTTTTTCTTTAGCGGCGATAAGGGAAATGTTTTAAACCCTCATAGTTAAATTCTTTTTTGTGAGTATAAACAGGTGCTTATAATGGCTAACTCATATGAAACAAACTATATTATTTATGTATGATAGTTCGCTAAAGTACTAAAATGAAATGGTAAAGATCATTTTCGGTTTATTATATTAAAATAATACTGCAAAAATCCGTAGATGCAGTTATAAAATCCGCATATCCGTAGATGACAAACAACTGTAGTTATGCAGATAAATCCGTAGAGTTGGTAACGCTGGCTGCTAGAAGCGTTTGCTGTTAAGAAAGCTGTGGATTTACATTGTTGTTGTTAAATTCGGGATTTTATTTCTTAACTTTTCAGGTTTATATGTAGTTTGTGCCATTTTCAGAACTAAACTAGAACATGAATAATGGTTACTTAAAGGACTCTACTAGAAAAGCTCAAAGGGAGAAATGAGTGTAAGCGGGGTAAATAATTCCACTCTGCCAGAAGCCACTACTTCTAATGCTAAGCAACCAACAGAGGAATATTATCCAAGAAATCAGGAAAAAAAAAAAAACTCTTACACAAGCAAAACACATATTAGTAAATAATTATAATACCGCAATGTGTGAAATACTTTCAAATCGTTCGATGAAACCTTCCCTTTTGAAACGTCATTTTGACGCCAAGCATGATGATTTGAAACACACACCGTGGAACATTATCACATTTGTCATCAAGGAAAAAACAAATAACTCTGTTTGCAGGATCTGACATCGAGGCTCTGGAGGCATCGTGTAAAGTCAGTTTAAGAATAGCTAAGGCGGGGAAAAGAAGAAAAAAAAAAATCTCACGCGATCGGAGAGTCTTCAATATTAGCAGCAGCTATAGATATGGTTAAAATAATGTTGGGGAACAAGGCAGCAAAACTATTTCTCCTATACACATCTAATTCCAAATACAATAAATAAATAAACAAATAAATAAATAGTATTGGTATAAATATAGAAACATACTTATTTTGACCCTTGTACCACAAAATCACGCATTGCCCTTATAGAATTTGCTTACTGGTACATCAAATATCCTGTCTTTAATATAATGGTATGTCATTGGAAAAGGTTAAGAACTCCTGTTCTAATTTTTAGGGTTCGCCATAAATGATAATAGCACGCGGTAAGATTTGGGCCACAACTCTTTAGAAATAATTGTTTTGCAAAGCCTCCTTTACAGTCTCCAAAGAATCAAGCGCAGTATGAGCTGTAGCAGAGTCTTGTTGAAAATGTGAATATTGTCTCTCATGACCAGTTATTTGTTCAAATAAATGTGCAGGTATATGCATACGACATCTCTCCGAATTTACGGTATCTTCAATAAATAAAGGTCCTATTATTCGATTTGCTGTTACGACATACAACACACCAACCTTTTCATCATGCAGAGGAATTTTGTGAATTATTCGTGGGTTTTCTGTACTCCAGAATCTATTGTTCTGTGAACATAGTAACTATGTAAATGAAACTATGATTCATCAGAGAAAATGATTAAAATTAATCATCAATACCAACACGAATGTTCTGTAAAACTCAATTATAGAAATTCACTCTACTTTTGTTGTCACGTGGCCTTAATTTTTGGATTATAACAACTCTGTAAGGTTTCACTTTTAAAAGATTAGTAACCGTATGGATCGAAGTTTTTGAAATGCCTACTTCTTGTGCTATTAAGAAAACGTTCATGCAGCTGTTCTGTTAGAACCCTACGTTTATGCCCTTGGATTTTAGAGTTCTTCTATCCCGTTCTTTAAATCTATTGACAAAGTTTCTAGCCGTGCTTCTATTTGGAGGTCAAATGTCAGGGAAAGTGTCTACAATTACCTATACATTGTCGGCATGAATATGTTTGATGTAAGTGTCGTATATATAAATATTCGTTGTTGCATAGTAAAATTTTCAGCCAGCATTTCAATGATCTAAATAACTGATTTAATGCATATACAGCACACGCACTTTAAACGTAATTCGAAAGAAGTGTACAAGCAAAGTTCTTTTCTAACGCTTTAAACTGTGCAAAACAAGGATATTTAACATAGAGCCCGGGCAAACATTTCTTCTATTGCAAACACCTTAATCTATACTGATCATTGATCGGCAAAGCGCGAGTTCGCGCAGCACTGAAGGAAGATTACGCATCTAGAATGCCGCTGTTTACTTCGCTCTCTACCGGCTTCCTCCCGCCCGCTTTCTCAGATCAAGAGTGACTCGAACTCTCCATATATACCCTGGAGACCTCCCTAAGGTTTCTCTATACTATTAGAGATTTATTCCTTAAGAGGTAACTCATAACGCTACGATTACTGATGACCCAGACGTCTAGTTTAACCACCAACTATATAGGGGTTAATTTCTATATTGAAATTGCTCTTCCACACTAGCTGTGTGTAGGACATAAGTTGGAAATTAGGAATCAGAACTTGAAAAATTTGGACCAAGGCCGGGATTTGAATCGCGGTCTTCAGTCTTCTGAACTGTGCGCTCTCTTTCACTCTGCAGTATTTGCAACCAACCTCTATGAAACCGCCCCTCCTTCAGACACTTGGTAACCTATCATGACGTGTGTGAAGAGAAGTCAATTGCATTATCCAGGCGGAAAGCGAAAGTTTAAGTAAAAATTCACACAGTTTTACATAACCAACAAAGGTGAAACTAGAGACATCGTATGAGCTAATATTGCCGGTAGAAAAAAAAAAAACTTATGCCCTTATTGATTATGGCATATAAACTATTAGACAAAAATTCCGCTAAAGTAATAAAAACAATGCCGAACTCTGAACAAGTGTAGGCCATAGAATTCACTACAAGATTATCGTTGAGCAAATAAACTTTAAATGTATGAGTGAAACTTTTACAGACGTGGTGGTAGCAGGGTACAGGAATATACCTTCAGTTAGAAGCGCAAACATTACCAGCATGACTACAGTGAAATTGTTTGTAAACTAGTAAATTGAATTTATTCAATGCTGTACTGTCATTAATGTATTATCTTTAGAGCCAAGGCCTGCTTGTACGAGCACTACTTTTACACTTTTACATTGTTTTCATAGTTGACCATGTATTAATGTTAAAATATGACGTCAGTGTGCTAACCTTGCTATGAGAATTTTTCTCTATTTATAACAGAAAGTAAATCATAACAATGCTTTATTTTCAGTAAGTGTACTGAATAGTTTCAACCTCTAAAACAAAAACGATTCTTAAAAATATACGTTCGATATGGATGTGCGAAAAAATTATATTTTAATTAGAAGGACATTTTGGTCAGGTTTTGTTTAAGATTGTCAGTTGTTTCCACTGAAAAGACATGCTGTAAAACAAAGTGTCAATTTCCACTATACCAGTAACTTTATCTTTTGACAGTTGTTTATTATGCTTTCAGTTTCTTAAATTTCGTCAGTTTTATTCCTAGTTGTGTCAGACATGAAACCTTTTCTTTGGTTTTTAAATTCTAAGCTTATAATCAATATAATTAATTAACAAAATACACAAATTTGAAAAGCCTAAATTAAGTGTCTTACTTCTATTTTGCAACTTATACTTTTTCTTGGTCTTTTGGCTACTCTTTCTTCTCTGATAACACTCTTATTTCCAATACACCAGCAGTTTCTAAACAAATGGAACACCCTTTGATGCTCATCACTTGCAATTGAGATTCGGAAAACAAAATATAGTTAACACCATCTCGAGTTTCTAACATGCCTTAAACATATTTGTAAATAAGGGCTTTTTTTTTTTTTTTTCTCTCTCCCCCAACGAGATAATTTTTGTTTTGTTTCCCTTTCAACGGTTAAGCTTTAGCGTATAGGCTCCTATGTTAAATAGATTCTTCTGAAACAGTTAGATTGTATGCCACAGGAAAGCTTCAGGCTTTTAGCCTGACTTAGCCCTTGACATGTATGCATGAAGAGTTCGGTCCTATGTCAGTGCAGTCAGCAGACCGCGAAGCGAAACGCAAGAATGCTTATTGGCGAGAATTTTGCCCAGCTAAGCGTCGTGAATACGAGAGGATTTACAGAGAAACAGATGACGCAGGATATATCTGCTTGTGGGAACCTCTGCCGATGACAGTTCCAACTAAAAGGAAAAGAGCTGAGAAAGAAATTCGTACTCTTCGTTTTTTATTTCCGCATGTCTGAAAGACAGGGCTGGTGTTACAAAGTGCTTCCATTTTCTTGAACGGGATTTAAATTATATTTGCTGAAATAAAAATCTGAAGGCTTAAGGAAATTTGAAAAAATTAGATATGTATGCAATTTAGTGACATATTACAAAAGTTCATTATATATAAATAAAATACAAGGAAATCACCTTTTCATTCATACAAATTGAGATATAGAAAAAGGCTGAATAAAGAAAACGTAATTATTGCAGGAAAAATTCATTCCAACTCTAGGCTGCAGTGAAATAACATTCTATATTTATCTCATCACTGATAGCATTTTCTTGTTTTCTTTGTTGAAATAAATGTTGCTAATGAATGACAGCAATTGCTACGCTGAACCAAGAAAAAAAAAGTGTAAAACGAGGTGAAATGACAACGACAAGTAAGAAAATTAGACTAATGATTTTATAATAATTTGAACATTACGATGATCACCTCAGGAATTGTACCCTCACTTTTGTCTATTACTGTTGCTAAATATGAAGTTTGCAGGTTCTCAAGAGATGTAGATATAACACTCAAATGTGTCACATAATTAAATAACCGACTTTTTAAATTAATAAACCCAAGAACTGAAAGAATTAGCAACCTTCTCACAAAGTTAACTTACGAAATAATTTTTTTTTTTTTAATGATTTATTTATGGACGCTCTTTAACAGCTCAGATCATCTGCGTCCCATTCAACTCAGGGCGTGAAACGGCCGACAAATTTTGCTCAGAGGCCTCTCTTTCGGCTTGAGATTCTTTTTCGTGCCGTAAATGTACGACACGGGACCTACGGCTTTACTTCCCTTCCGAAGGAAGCCATACTTAGGATTTTTACGCCCCGAAAAAATCCATCGGTTCGGGACCCGGTTCTGGCCGGGTTCGAACCCGCGATCTTGGGTTTAGGAGGCAAGTATGGTAACCACTACACCACCAGGACCGACGTTAACTTACGGATTTCTTTACATGCTCTAAATACTAAATCACGGTTTCTTTGTAACGTTAAAAGTGTACAAAACAAAGAGAAAATAGATTATTAACTTAGAATACACATTTATTATCATATTCTTTTCATGTATAATTTGACATACGGCACTTGTATTTATGTTTAATGACTTCAAACCAATTTCGCATGACTTAAAATGTTCTCTGCTTGTGGTCTTCATAATGCATTAAATTCACTTTACTAAATAATATTGAACATTTTTGCACATATTATAGTCATTAGCACGTCTTCCCGTACTGAGAAAACTGCGGAATCCCCAATGTGGTGGCTAAATGTAATCTACCTACTCTTATTTTCTATATTTATTTTACTTTTGGCTTAAATATGGAGAGTCATACAAGTATTGGCCACTTGCGCGGAATTTTCATTTGCAGCAAACACGCCTTATTTTTTGTTAAATCTCCATCGAGACATCAGTTGTTTAGATCAATAGCACTTTCCACTTTCACTTTCACAGTAGAACATAAGAATCATGTCTGGATGCGACCTTATTTCTCAGCATCTATAAACATCTGAAGGGTATTTAAACATGGAATCAAGTGATGCTCTATCTATCGAGGCAGGTAAAAATATTCTATCGATACAATATTACCCAAACTTTTAGTACTCGAGTACAGCGTCATTTAATATTTTTAAATTAGCCTAAAATTGCTGTACCAACGGTAAATGGGTATACCTTATGATTTTTCTCTAAAAATGATGAAACAACGATTAAAATATTGAAGTTACATAATTTCAAATATTTTTTTATATTTAAAACATTAAACCCGAAATAAATTAGGCAAGTTCAAAATGTGGTAGCATATTTGCCTAGCTTTAAAGTCGTAGTTTTGTACTTCACATATTTTAATTTAAACCACATACTGAGAATTACTTTTTTGGTATTATTAAAATATTTTACACAGTGACAAAATTCCATACGGGCTTAAGTTATACAGTAGTTTATTATGTAGTAGTTTCTATATTAGCTCACTAGTTTTCATTGTAGATTTACTTGCCTCATTCATTTGTAATTCAGTGAGGAGGATTTGGTTTATTTACGGACGCTCTTTAACATCTCAGGTCATCAGTGTAGTGAAGAGGATGGCATAGAACTCTGAAGTGAGTTCAGTAAAGTCTCATCGCTTTCACAAAGTCTGTTTCCGGATTTATTTTTAAACACCTTATGAAGAAAAAGGTCTGTCACCCAAATATGTGAATGAAAAAGGAAGTAACATTATGTATTTTGACTTTATTCGCTAATTATAGACCCTTCTTTAAACTTACTCAAAAGTTAGTTAATGACAAAGAATTGTAGCTTTACTGTGGTTGAAAATCCTTGGAAATGTCCTTTTCTTTTAACGGACTAAGGAAACTACTGCCTGTAATTAAACATCTCAACACTTGCCAATATGTCTGATCTACGGTGGCCACAACTCAGCACAGATGTAGTTTAATGTCATTGAAAATCGACATTAGAGTAAACTTTTGGGCACCTCTTGCAATCAGTTGGGAAACTTTTGTGTCAAGTCATACGTCGGAAGAAAATGTATCATATCTGCTCATTTTTCTGATTTAACAAAAACAGTCAAATCACTGGAAACTGAGTGTGTCACTAATTTTTGAAAATCTCTTTATGGTAGCATGGCAGAAAAACTAAAAGAAAAAAGCGACTAATATAATTTTAAAAATGCGATATTCAAGGCAGTTTTGATGAAAATTTCTATATCAAGACAAAATGATTTGAACATGCCTCAGCAAACTCGTGTAATATGGAAAGAAAAATTTCAGGTTAAACAAAATGAAGGTACAGCTGTTTTTAAATGAAAACCTCGGTCAAAGCTGATTTTGAGTTGCAGTTCATTGCTGATTTTAGACGACAGAATCAGTGCTGCTTCAGCCTGTAATAAATAATAAAAGTTTGTACTGTTACGTGAAACATTTTAGCATATTTACTGGTATATTACAATATTTTAGCAGTATATTTCTGTATATTTAGTAGTTTTAGGGAGTGAACCCATGGGCCTTAATGGTAACAAACGTAAAGAGATTGTTAAAAACCACAGAGTTTTCTTTCCTGTCCTTTGAAGTTAGCTTTCAGTACTATTAAAAGATTTAGGAAGCTTTATTCAGTTGAAAATAGACAGATGAATGTCGTTCGCTCACCGCAGGGACTTCGCGTGGTGAAAACAGTACGAAAGAGGATTAGCCAATATGTGCTTCGTAAGTAAGCAAAACAGTGACTGGGCAAAGCATGTTCCGTGTCATTAAAGAAGACATTTCATGTGAGCGTATAGCCAGTCGGCGGCTTAACATCTCAAACGGAGGAAGAACGAATTTTTCATCATTATTGATGAAACATTTTACGCGATGGAGGAAATGCACTACAAGCGAAAACCCTGAAGCTAAGAAGTCAGTTTCTGGGTCCATGTACCACTGTCGCTCGTACGGCCAAGAGATATCACTAGTGTTAGCATTTTATGCTCTAAAATTGTCAAAATGTGCAAAATAAAATAGATATTTATGACCTACAAGTTTCAGAAAAATGCTCTGTAATATAAGATAGAATCCATAACAAATTTAATAATTTTACTTTTTATAATTTACATGATATATTTAAACCAATAGAATGACAATCAGAAGAAGAAAAAGTATAATTTAAAATTTTCAAGGCATGTCAATTATTCAAAACCAAATGTTGCAATATTTTCGCATACAGTTTTCATTATATTTACTTCACCACACCTAAGTTGCATATACAGTAAACACCTTGCGAAATTTTGAAGGGAAAGTGAATGCTTGCTTGTCCGCTAACAAAGCCTTGTAATAGAAAATCTTCTTTCTACACCTACCTATACAACGAGACCAAATTAAAAAGGAACAAATCCTTGCCTCTAAATTTGAATTATCAATAATTTTTTTTTCTGTTAACAAAACCTTGAAATGGAACACATTGTTTGGTCCTCTGTTTTTGTCTAAAACAATGCATTTCCTTCGTAAGCAATTCGAAGCATACTTCGCACATGTTAGAAATTTATGCAGAGAAACTAACCGGAGGTGGCTCTAGTAATGTTTGGGACCCGCATTTGAGGGGATCTAGAATTCAAATTCCTCGTGGCCGACAATCCTAACCTTGAGTTTTATCGTGGTTGCCTCTGGTCGCTTAAACAAATGATGGGATGGATATTTCCTTTCCACGAATTTTCAGTTCTCCCATTTTTTTATATTTCATTCCGTTGCTTCTGTTACAGCAATAAATGTGCTTTCTGCTCCGGTATCTAGAATGGCAATGGCCCTTCTGAGGGGTCCAAAACTCATTTAAGGGAACTCCTGATCCTAGCTGCACCGTGTCCCCCTCGTCTCACCACTTTCTCTCGGAGGTGCTCCCACTTGAAGGGATAGTCACAAACGGCCAGCTCTTGAGCAAGGCTCGAAATACCCTCCTCCGTCCCTACCAGTTCAAAGTCAGCATATGTTTAGGGAAACTGTGGGTTATGTAGAAAGACTAAATAATGAGAAGAAATTGCTACCCGTTCTGGGAGCCTTTGCAAGTTACATGGAATAAAATAACTCCAGAAATACTTTATAACTTATTGGTCAGAATGCAATAGCCTTATGCCGCTATAATCAATTCCATAGAAGGACATCAATGAGAGCCAAAAATGCACTAAATGAGTGGAGTGATTTAAATTATTGTTGAAAATATCAATATTCTGTTATGTTAAAGCAAAAGAGAATGCTTCTTCCTCTTCCTTTCAAGGATCGGTCATAGCCATCACATTCCGAGGCTAGTTGTATCTTTGAACGATCCAGGTCACATTTTCCAAAGGGTTGATAAAAAAATATACTTGCCGTGGTAGCCTGCCTGCGGCCATTGCCAGTTTTTCTGACAATCTTTAATATTTTTTATTTTTCTCTTATCTCACTACTTTTCTTCTTGTCTCTGATCTGAGGAATTTCATTTGTGCCGCTCCAATTCGCTTCCGATCCTGAACTCTTAGGATCCATGTTTTGCTACCATACAGCAATGTAGGCTTTGGTAGGATATTATGGAATATAGTTTGTACATCTTTCATCATATTTGTTCCAAAATATTTCCTTGTTATTCCATTTTTTATTATATTTCTGTATATTTTCTTCCAAAAATAATTATATAATTAGTTATACTATATCCCAAATATATTTTTTCATCTCCATATTATATCCTTTTAGTATATAATTTAATTATGCTATGTTATATTGGAGTCGTCTTCTTTACTAGCCAGCATCATCCGCAAATAATATAGTTATAATATAATAATAATATAGCTTTAATATAGTTTTAATATCCCTATATATCCTACGTGTATTCTTTTTGCTCTGTTAATTTCCACTCTTCCAAAATTTTATTAATATAAATATCAAATAAAAGAGGGGAGAGTGTAATCTTTATTTTAATAGTGGCGGCGGACACTGATGTTACATGAGATGAGATGATAAACCGGGAAACGATTTTTTTTAAGGAAGAAAGGAGGGAAGGAAGCGTTCCAGGCCTAAGTTTAGGATACCTCCCCGGCATTTGTCATTTATAAAGACTGAGGAAAACCTGGAAATAACCGTAGTCAGGGAGGAAGGCCCTGGTGGGAATCAAACCCCAGGCATGTTCAAGAGTCTGCGTCTTAAAGACTTCGGTCACCCGTGGTGTAACCGTGTCGCAATCATGTATTTATATTTATTTTCAAATTGTTTATTTATATTTTGCATTCTAATATTGATTTCTGTTTGTGCGATATGAGCACTTTATTGTATTAATTAAACTCCGTGTTCCATACTGTGGGTCTGTTTACTATAGCATATGCTTTCACGTGATCTAGAAAAAGGAGGTATAGCGATAAATTGTGTTGTATTACTTTCTCCATCATTTGTTTTATTGTAAAAATAGCATCAGTGCAACATCTACCTTTACGGAGTTTACATTGCTCTTCCAGAAATATAATCCACTATTGATTGTATCTTACTCCTTGTTATATTTACATCAATTTTATACGCTGAATTAAAAACATTTTATTTCATTTTGTGATATCTCTCTTCCTTCAACCGTAAGCACACTTTTGCACTCTAGGCCGAATTGCATCAATAAACTAGGCAAACATGCTTTAATAAACTGTGAAAGCGTCATTAATTTTGCTTCCGTAGCTTCAGAAATGGTCGCACGTTCATAAATTTAACATAAGCGAAGTAGCAGTTTCAGGTTTGCGAAAGAGTCATGGCATTGATTCAGGAATGTAAACTGACTCTTTAAAAGTGTTTAGCGGTAAGAATGAATTGTCCTGCTGATGTATCTATTAACATCGGCGTCACGCAGAGGCCTCTGGACTTCTGCTTTCAGCACAGACGTAAACCTTCAGAGTAAATTAATTCTCTCTCTCTCTCCTGCTCAGTCACTACTGAGGTGTAGAAATTTTCTGCTAAAGTCATATAATTCATTGCTAAGCTTCTCTTTTCTCAAAGACACCGCTTTGGATAAAGGAACTGTTGTCTCTGATTCATAAGAGTACAAAGTCATTATTGAGCATCGACTTCTGTCTGTCAAAAATAAGTTGTGTTTACTACCATCTAAATAGCCTTCACGGTGGTCGGGTACAAGAGGTTATCGCCGCTCCCTAAAGAGGACTTATAAAAGCTGCTTGTTACGCCATCTCTTTCAAACCAGTTCTGTATTCCGTTTGTGCGTTGTTGATAAGCCTTCAGAGAGGTTGCTTGTAAACGACAGGCATCTTGATAATTTGTGTTCATTGTGAATCGCGGATTCACTTTGAGCTACACTGCATATAAACTTTTCAGAACCATAAAACTATTTGAGAAAGAACTATACTCGAAGGCAGATGCATGCATATTTTCGAAACTTGAACGCTGCGGAATATCTTGAAAAGTTGACGCTGTTAATAATATTTAAGGGTATAAAATGGGTTCTTTCGTTCGTTTAATAATCAATTTAATATGATAAATAGAACAAAGTACCCTTTATATTTGACAGATATTTTTATGTGCGTGTCAACCTGTTTTGTTGCGTATTTTTGTGTATGATCCATATGTATAATCATAGGATTATTTTTTTTGAGCATACAGTTGTTTCTGTTACTTATGTGCATACCGTACTACCCCCTCTTTTTCTTTTTTTTTTTTTTTTCTTCGGAGAATTAACCGACAGGGAAGCGCGATCATGCAATTTTTCAATCTGGCACTGCTCACGTTGCGAATAATTCCATGAGAGCAATTCACAATGTATTTCCACAAGACAGAGTTATTAATAGGGATTTGTAGCCCCCTCGGTCCTCCGATTTAACAGTCTGCGATTATCATCTCTGGATTAAATTAAAAAATTCATTGTACAGCACAAACCCGCACACCATACAAGAACTCAAAGATAATATAGGTCAAGGAATTTCAAAATGAACTACAGCTAGTGATAAATAATTTCCTAAAGCAGTGCAAAAATGTATGGAGAATGAAGACTGTTAGTTTCAACACCTAATTTAATAATTTGATAAGTAATGATCCCCTTAAATTGTTTTGTATATTGTTGTGTGGTTGGTTTGTTTTATTCTTTTACCCTCCCGGTAATGATCCGAGACGTCCTTTGTAAATATAAATAATTTTAATAATTGTAATTAAAGCTAATAGTAAATAGGATGCTAATATAATAGTTAAATTATTAGTTGGTTGATTATATAATTTTAATAAAGATCTATTTTTATTGAAGTTTATCCCGGCTAACGAGCGCCGCGCTCGCACACAGGCAAAACCCTCCGGGGAAAACAAAACTGATCGCACGGTAGTATGTAAAGCGTATGCATTCCAAAGTAATTCTTTAAGTTCGTCAATACATATTGCATATCTTATCCGACAAACTTTAAATGGCCCCACAGGAAAAAGTCTAAAAGTGTAACGTCTAGTGACCTGGCAGTTGGGGGGCGCAGGACCTCGTCGCACAACCAATGCAAAATGTGGAGGCGCTCCGTCCTGTTGAAGAACGCGTTCAATATTCTTTCGAATGGAGCATATTGAGGTATATGATCTTCCCATATTCGAGCATCTTATCATGACCGGAGGATAGTTTTTACGTAACCATAGATTATTCTAGGAGAATTGCGGCTGTTGTATCCATTAACGTGACCGCTAGACCGCTTAAACAAAACATGACTTCAACACTGAAGAATATGGATGGATTGCTGTAGTCCAGAAATCATTCATAATTTTTTTTCGATGATCTTTGTCATCCCCATGCACTCCTCCGTTGTTGTTGTTGTTGTTATTATTATTATTCGGGCTTGTTACAAAAAGTGTCACACCTGTCGTCATTTCTGGATCCTTTCTGTTCTTTGGTCTTTCCAGAGGATTGACTGGTTGATGTGGATTCTATCTGTTAAGTTCCTCTACAAAAATCTATGTGTAGCGCTTGATGTCCCATATATGACCCCTATGCTAACTCTCATCCTTTGTTAATGTGTGATCCTCGTTACCCTAACACCGCCACATCTGTAACAAATAAAAGAAAGAAGTAATTACTAAAATAGTAACTAGTTAGGTATAGCAATTAATAACAATTGATTCTAAATCCCTTTGGTGTAAGATTTTTGCCTCCGAGTTTAGAATTTTGCAGGAGTGGAAAAGGTGTCTTCAGAGCAAGCAGTAAGAAGAAAAAGAAAATAGTTGGCTAGAAGTGTTAAATTCATATATTAATGGAGAAGGGAACACTGCATATTTTTTATTTCTTAATCACCTCTGTGTAACTTTTATAGGAACTGCCATTAAGCGACATTCCTTGATGCCTCCTCGAAAGATAATTAACTTTTCTAAAGTCGTAAGAGGTGCAGAAAAAGGAGCGAGATCTAATGTCAACTTACTTGCCGGACAAGTATGCGAAATGATGGTGAAGTTGGGGGTGGGATAATGATAGAGCAATGGGAGAGTGTATGGCAGGGGAATCCGGAGAAAACTTGCTCAGACGCCGCTGGGATCAAAGGTGGGCCATTTGGGAAAAATATCAAAACTCACTTGTTCCACGAATGCATGTGAATAAGGATTTAGTGCGGAGAGCTGGACTAGAAACCCAGTACATAAGCTGTGGATGGTTCTTGTATGGTTGATTTTAATTACAAAGTATGCAGAGAAATTCAAATACCGAATATAATATTTAATATGTCAATAGAACAAACAATCAAAATCATAAACAATCTAATGGAATATTAGTGATCTTTTACTTCAAAATATATCGTTTGCGAAAGAATAAGCTATTTATAATTAGGATGGCAAGGGCCCTAGCGGAGCAAGAGCACACGCAAACTGTCAAGTGGCCTATATCTATCAGGTTGTTTCGGAAAGATTTTTACAAACTTTGATGGAGGGTTCCTTACATCAAAACAAGAATGGGGGGAAAGAGAGAGAGAGAAAAGAAAAAGAGAAAAAAGAAAGAAAGAAAGAAAGAAAGAAAGGGGAAAAATCCATATAAATAAATTCCCGGAAATTCATAGTTTTTGAGTTATTAATCAAAGTTTACCAAAACAAAAATATCTATATAAACATATGTTCAGAAAGTATTAGTTTTGTGGGTTATTCATGAAAGTTAACCAAAACAAGAAAAAGAAAGGGGGAAAAAACGCCTATAAACATATGTCCGGAAATCCTTAGTTTTGAGCTAGTTTACTGTGGAGTTAAAATAACTATTTTATCACATGTTTAATAGCGTTATTACCAAAACACAGAAATGGCTAACCTTCAACAATGCTATTGCTACATTTTGCGAATAATATTTTTTAATATAAGTATGCAATGCTGCAGACTTGTATTGATAACATCATTTGGTTACTTAACGAAAGTTTATTTTCGGTGACGAACTCAGGTTGTTAAGATGTTATCTTGAAACACGTTGAAGTAAACTTTCATTAATAACTAAAAAAAAAAAAAAAAAAAAAAAAAAAAAAAAAAAAATAGGGATTCCCGCACATATATTTATGTGGACTATTTTTTCCCCCATTGTTTTGGTAAACTTTCATTCATAACGCATAAAAATAATAATTTGTGAACATGTGTTCAATGGATATATATTTTTATTGTTTTGGTATACTTTCATTAATAACTTAGAAAGTAAGGATTTCTAGACATATGTTTATATGGACTTTTTCTTGTTTTGGTAAACTTTCATTAATAACTCATAAAGCTAATAATTTGTGGACACATGTTTATATGGACGTTTTTGTTGTTTTGGTAACTTTCATTAATAACTCAAAAACTAAGGGTTTCCGGACATATGTTTATGGGACTGTTTTTGAGCAACCCACCACTAAAGTTTGTAAAAGCATCCAAAAACACAACACTACATATGTTCAATTTATAGTGCTCTCCTATCAGTTACTGGGTTTTTTTCTTCCATTCTGTACACGTTTGAGGTTCAATTACTTTGACAAAGGTTTTTGATTTTTTTTTTCATCTTCTTACAAAGCGTCTACTTTTGTTTCTTTAACTTCACAGTGCATACTAATACTGCATCCTAGAATGTAAAAAATATTCCCCAAACCTTAATGAGGTCGAAATAATTTATTTATGAAATAGCCAAAGGATCTGTTAGATAACATACCAAATGTTGTGTGTTTTATATATTTATTTATGCTTAATACAGCTATGCAGATGATATAATGTAATATTTACAATAAGAACCTAGCCCTATTTCAGATTCTTATAGACCTGATGAATCATACGTATCGATTGTATGACGTTTTTAAGATTTTTTAAAGCAAAGCAAAATGTGTAAAACCACCCTTGGGTCATTTTCATGGTTAAAACATAGAAATGAATGCTACTGAATCCACGTAAGCGTAAGCGAGACTGCCTTTGTAGCTTGAAATAAAATTTATTCTACACTATAATTATATTTTGTACAGCAACAAGTAAAAAGAGATCAAATATATTTTTTACTTAAAATGAATTTAATGCAGTTTAAGATACCAGAAACATTTCATTATTTCATATTCTTCATGATTACTCGGGCTCCGTTCGCCTTGATTGCAGTTTGTTTGAGACTAGTGATTCAGAGCAGCCTGAAGAATTCGTTTCCCTCTCATTTTTTCATATTACGGGATATTATAAAGAGTCCAACAACTACTGGTTATTGCAACAGAGCCAGTCGGTCCTGGTGCCTTTTAAACCCAAGATCGCGGGCTCAAACCCGGCCAGGATCAATAGATTTTTACGGCGTAAAAATCCTAAGTATGGCTTCCTTCGGAAGGGAAGTAAAGCCGTGGGTCCCATGTAGTACATTTACGGCACAAAAAAGAACCTCGAGCCTGAAAGAGAGGCCTGTGAGCAAAATTTCTCGGCCGTTTCACGCCCTGCGTTGAATGGGATGCTGATGACCTGAGATGTTAAAGAGCGTCCATAAATAAACCAATAAAAAAAAAACTTCCACCCCCACCAACCACCCCACCATCCCACTTTTGATATCATCTGCATATCAATTTAATCCCGCAAAAGGGATATATACTACTGGGCGCTGATGATCTGATATGCTAAAGAGCGTCTGTAAAAAAAAAAAAAAAAAAAAAAAAAAAAAACCACCACCAAATAACGAGGATGTGCAGAATTAATGAACACGATAACAAGTTTTTCAATCACAAATGCGGCTTGGTGGTCACGATGTACAATACCATTCTGTACACTCAGTGCTCAAAAAGTGGGAAAGAGAAGTTTTCTGTATTTCGGCAGCACTTGTATCTTGGATAATTCTGATGTTCTTTTTTACAATACTGAAGTTGTTTGTTGCATTTACGTTCTTCAGGAAAGCTATTTCACAGCTGGTATCTGCATTTCCAGTTTATCATCTGATGTATCACCAGTGTCCACCGCCTGTGATGCCTGAGCAGTAAAAACTGGTGTTAAACACGATTAAAAATACAATTGGCATCATCCTCCTCTGTGGCACATGATATTTATGTTCTTTGGGAGAAACAAAGAGTAAGAATTACATCATTATCAATTACACACACACAGATATATATATATATATGTGTGTGTGTGTGTGTGTGTGTGTGTGTGTGTGTGTGTGTGTGTAAAGAAAAGTGGGATTAATGGAATTAATGGAAATGTTACAGGTCTTTCAGTCTTCTTTGCATTGGTGAACAGCAAAGGTTGAACATATCTACATTTGGAAATAAAGATACAAATAAGAGATACTCAAACAATTAACCATTTTTTTTGCTGAAGTTCTTTAAGGAATCATATTACATTGCCTTGTCACCTGTTATTTAGCTTGGTGGTAGAATCCGTTTTGCGGTGACGTCAGTGCAAAAGGAAGAAGCAAAATGGATGACTTTATCTACGGAACTTTGGTTTTTTATGACAAAAATTTAAACGAAGTAGTTGTGAGAGTAATTTTTATCAGAATATTTATGCTAGCATAAGAGGCGAAAATTCGCTTCAAAATAAGAAGCAACAGTTTAAAAAGAAGAGTTTAAAATCACTGGTGATTTTACTTTAATAGGTATTTCTATTTCTCATTAAATATTCATCTGTTGTGTAATATATTTTACTGCATTAAAAGCAAACTAAATGTTAAATTGCAAATTTATGTAATTTTCTGTAATAGGGACTGACCTTCAATAGGGTCCAGATGGGTTCGGCCCCCTCAAAGAAAATGACAAAATTATTTACTATTTTCTCTTCTCCTGGTCAACTTTTAAAACAAAACAAAAAAAAAATGCATGAAAATAGCGATGTATAACCCAAGTTGTCTTCGCAGTAAGCGCATTTCCGCTCCTATATTAGCGGTGACAAGGGGACCTCTGTTAGCCAGGAAGGCTCATGGGGCCAGCGCAGAAGATATTGCGTTTTAAACTTATACCTTCTGGGCCAGCTAAGATTTACAAGGACTTGTATTTGTCATCCTTCAAGATGGATTATCCTTTCTCCTGTTTATTTCTCCGTTCTCTTGGTCCAGCAGGAAGACGGCCCGTGGCCGGCGCTCGGCATTCTCTCTTTTCTTAGGAACCAGATGTTGAGGGGTTACTATCACTAAGCGTAACTAACTACGGGTTGTTTTCGCGTTGTTTCAAATTGGGTGGTTTCCTCATTGCTTGTCTGTTAAAAGTTGCAGAAAAAAGCATTTGTGTTGTGGCAATGAATAAAGTGGAATTTTATTGAAGACTCCATTTTCGCGTCTAAGTTTTAACTATTAAGCTGGAAGTGAACGATTTGGACCTCAGCAACCAAAAGCTGTAGGAGCTTACTCAGCAAGCCGGCACAAAATTAAAACTTTTTTTTAATATTTTAAAAAAGCATTGGCTGACAGCGTGTGAAGTGTGAAACGTATGTTGTCTACAGGAATGGGATTAAAAAAGAAATAGAAAGAACAAATTTCGATTTTGTATAGGCCAACGAAACGATAGATATCACACACATGCCACAATTTGTTGTGATATTACTATACATTAGTGTGTGTGGGTGTGTGTGGGTGTGTGTGTGTGTGTGAGAGAGAGAGAGAGAGAGAGAGAGAGAGAGAGAGAGAGAGATTAATAAAATTCATTGCTGTTCCTGTATTGAGTGTAGAAGGCTTAAGGTGTTCTTAACAGTTGAATTAAAAGCTTTTCATATAAATCAGAAGTTTATAATGCAAACTTGCGATATCGCTGCAGTTATGAGAGAATGTGTGGCATGTAATAAGCTGCTGGCCCACCCATCTACAGGGGCCACTGTTCTATCCCTAATTAACTTTGCAAAGAATGTTCAATATTTCATTGCCTTGTATGATTCGTTCGTAATACTTAACCCCCAAACAAACATATTCGCAAGAGTTATTTTGGAACAAATATTTATTAATTTCATATCAAACTACTCCCATTGGTGTCGAGGTATACTTTACAATTAAGTAAATTGTGCAAATAGTTGATTTGGAAGAAACAATTTTACACTTTGTTATATGTAATGCAGATATCTATCCTGTCCACATGAGGTGTATATATGAACTACATGGCAATACTTTCAGAGAATGTAGAGGCGTCTTAGACAAGAAATTTGCTATAGGGAATCTATACTCTACCTGTTCAAATTTAAAAGTTATAAGTTTCTAAAGGACCTGAAAGCTATTTGAATTTATACCACACATTAATCACCATATAACTGTGTTATTTATTGTTATTTTTTTCATAAATCATAGGTCATCTTTCTCAAATCGCATGTGTTAAACCTCTGTACCATCTCTAAAATAATGAACGCCCGGTATATATATATATATATATATATATATATATATATATATATACAGTGAGATTAAGCTACGGGCCAAGCACTGAGAGAAGTCAGCCGACAAGGCCGTGTAGCAACTTGTAGTTAGTTAGTTTGAGGGAGCTTTTGTCAGAGTGATCATGCATGTGTTCTTGGTGCTTTCACTGTGTGTAAATTCTGTGCTAATTTTTCTTCGTTAGTTATGCCACTACACAAATATAGTCTTAAACGGGGTTTTATGTACGATACATATATGTAATCATACTCTTGCAGAGAAACGGTAAGGCGATTCGCAAGATAATATCCTGGCAATCGTGTTACAGGTGGAGAAACTGTTAGTCAACTTTTTAAAAAGCTACGAGAGACAGGATCTCTCCATGACAAAAAACGTGTTCTTACAGAAGAATAGATGAAATGCAGGAATTTTCTGCGCAGATGCCGGCAATGTGTTGCCTTTGAGGGGTATCATTTTCAAAGTCTCTTATAACACAAGTTTATTATCAATTTTAAACATAGTACCATTTTATACATTCAGTACAAATATAAATAACATCAAATACTAACTTCTCTCTCTCTTTCCGGTTGCGACGGCTGCTCTTCTCAAGTACCCAACGCGTTCAGGTGGCCCTTAGCTTTAATAACCTTACTATATGTGTATGTTTTTTCCCATCTCGTTCATAAGAGCAAGGAATAGAATTTAGAACCGAGAAGTACTGGAAGTTGGCAACCCCGGCACACCTAGCGTCTCTACCTTTTGCCTCCTCGCATTATTCCGCACGGACTTTACCACCAACTGTTAAATTCTTGTCAATTGACAGTTTTTCAGTGAAGCTATGTTTATTTCTAGACATGACAACATGCAAAGCAAACATGATACTCGAAGTTATAGAATCTGTTGACATCCAGTGGAAGTAGATCAGATAATTTGTTCCTGGGGATGATGAAAACAATGCTGTCAAAGAGATACTGAAACCGTCTTCTTGCTCTTTCACCTTGAACCTAGCTGTGGCAAAGCAGCATGACTGCTGGAACCGTAGCAGCAACAAATACACTTGCTGTGAGAGTGATACTATGGAGGGGAAGGAGGAGAAAGCGGTGGTGGGAGGTACGCCGCCCAAGGAAAGAAGGAACATAATGAAGAGAGCTACTTTAGTCACACGATCGGCATGTCTGCATAGCGAGAAAGAGTCCCATTGGTCATTCGTCATTGTTTGTTCTACCTGGAAGAGATAAGTTTGAATGGTGGTTATCAGGTTTCTAAGGTGTGTCGTCAGTGTGCGGTGAGACGTTGTGGACAGTGTATGTGTGGTGGTGAAAGTGATGGGCATTCTGGAGGACCAGCAGGAGCACATGTATCACCTGAAGGGATCATCGCAAAAGAAGACGGCGAGTTTTCCATCTCGAGAGCGTCACTACGCCGTCCGACGGAAGACCCGCTCCCAGAGTCCTCCTCTTCAGCGACTCTGTAGTCGCGTCCAGCTATCTTCGGAGAGCGACGCTCCGCCGTCGTCACCCCCTCCCTGTGGTTGTTGCGGGTAAGACAAATGTAGGACTAGGAAACAATGCGTTTATTAGTTCTGTGACAAATGTTGCGTTCCTTATGAGGGGATGTACTGGCAACTATTGAAGCAGCCATTTTACTCTAATATATAGTCATGTTATCTTCATAGATACCATTATTGGAGACTCTGAAAAATAATATAACATTTTATATTGTATGCTCTTTCCTTGTTAACTCCTTGTTTTCTGCCTCCTCTTTTCTTTTCACTTCTTGTTGGCACCAAGAGCCAACAACACTGGAAATGATTTCAATTTTAACTGTCGATGATTTTTTTTCTTCGATTTAATAAGCATGTAATCTTCTTCTTCTTCTTCTTCTTCTTCTTCTTCTTCTTCTTCTTCTTCTTCTTCTTCTTGTCCTCTCTCTCACTCTGTTTTATAGGAGTAAATGAACCGAGTGCTGTAATTTCATGTAAACAGCTGGGCAGCAATTTTCTGATACCCCCTGAATGCACCGGAGCAGACCATCTTCACATGTCTGATATGAAGACCTTCTGAGCGCTTCTGTATCACTTGCATTATGATTAATTATGAATTAGAATTTTAAACCATTATGTTACCTGAACGGCAGGTTTAAAACAGTTTTTTTTATTCATATGATACTTAATCTTTTATCTTATCTGAAGATAGTGTAATCAAAACAGTTGTGAGTATTAAATACGTAGTAAATGTCTTTATCACAGCTCTTTTTTCTTCACCCCCTCCCATTTTATTTATTGTTGCTTTGACTGCAATGGTTATATCGGTATATCTGTAGATTTGATGAGGTGTAGTTTGAAGGGATGAATGAAATGTGCAATATGCCTGTATAAGATTTCTCTAGGTAAAATTAAACTGATATTGCTTAAATGTATCGTAAAACGGGACACGGAAAATCAACAATGTTACATAATTGTTTAGATCTGAAAGAAAATATAAATGGTGCATTTATGTTTTCGCGTCTCGATTGAACGCAATACTATTTAACTTTTTTGTTTCCCTTTAAATTAAGTTCTGGTAATTGAACCAACAGGAAGTAAAAGTAATATTTAAGTATTTAGGCATATAGCTTGCAAATGTATAATTAATTATTGTTTGTTTAGAGTGTTGGGTAACCAGGAAGTGTAAATCCAGTAAATAATGCAGGAGTATACATTTTACACTGTATCTCAAAGTTTTAAAGCTATCAATATGATTTTTTGTGATATATTACAAAAAACTGAACTAAAAATGTTCTGTAAATTTTAGTTCTCTAGTGAACTTAAAGAAGATTTTTAAAATTTATTGAACAAAAATAAAATTTGGTTAAAAAACTGAAAACACTATGACATAATCATGCATTTTTTTTTTTTTTTTTTTTTTTTTTTTACATAAATTGTAGACAACATGCTGTCCTGGGAACTAGAATAATATATCTATGCAATTTACTTAAAAAGACTTTTAATTTAACATTTTTCACTTCTTATTGATGTGTATTTTTATCAACTAATAGTGATATTTAAATTCTTCTACTTACAACATGTCACATTTACATACATTAGGTGTGTGTGTGTGTGTGTGTGTAAATTGTCAATATTGGCCCAGACAATCCTGAAAAAAATGCACATTTATGTCAAAATTTTAAGTTATCGGGAAATAAGATTTATTTTTTCTTAAAAAACGTTTTATGTGCATTAGAGAGTTAAAATTTCTTAATACCTCACAAAAATTTCATATTGATAAGTTAAAAACTTTCTGAGATACAGTGCAAAATGCATACTTCTGTTGCTAGATGTTCTCTTCCTGGTTACCTTAAGGCATGGAGGCAACAAAAAAAGCGGCGTATCTTTGTCAGTCATTGCGGTTCTAAAGCTACAAAACAAAAAGAAGTTGCCAATTCTTACATTTCAGTTTTCAGATAGCAAATATCTTTCGTTATTTACATTTGTGCACGTGATTAAGAGGGGGAATTTGGACTTTGTGCGGAAAGAAGCTTCGATGCTGGGAGAGTTTTCCCTTTTCGGTTTTGATTGCGATTCGTCACACTAAGACAGTTGTAAAATATTCCACTTTTGGTTATCACGTCGGTTCAAAATATATCAAGTTTGGAAGCATTTTGGATTTTCGTATTAGAGATCTCAACTATAAGCCTTGATGTATTGCTTCTTAAACATTTCCTTTTGGAGCTTTTTATAGAGAGTTAAAACAATTTATGTAATAACATGGTAAAATGATGTTATGGTTATGTACATGTTGTCTTAATAATTATTTATAAATACAGAATCATTCATACCATTTGTAGTCTTATCTTCAATGGGTATTTATTCTCCGATTGGAATCTGTTTTTTAAATCGGGTCATACAGGTATCTTATACCAACCCATCGGCGGAGAACTGCATCAGCCATGGCTCAAGATCAACCAGGCTACCGGCCGGGATTTACCGAACTACTACTTTGCTACTTTGATCTCGTGTCTCACGTCGTTCATTGTCGTTTGAACAGTGAAAGAGAATCTGCTTAATCCCAGAGTAAAGTCTGCTAAAATACAAAAAAGCAACTCTAGACAAATTCTTTTCCATAAGTGTTTATTCCTGACACATAAAATACACACACACCGTACTGGGTCTTTTCGTATTGGAGAGAAATTCCCAGATCAAGTTCGAGTTGTGATGAGAATTATAAATTATTTACACACTTAAGACCAACTAATGGGTAATACCCGTCAATGGGTCAAATTAATTGCTCAAAGATATTTAATAAGAGCAATGGGCAGTATTATAAGCGGTTGACATAAAGGCTGTTTTAGCATCTCCTTGTGTGACATGAGTGAGTACAAACAACATTTTAAATTAATTATAATTTATTAGACTGCCGCTAGTGTTTCTACACTCGTGCGCCCCGACTCTAGTATAGATCGCCTGGCCAAGAACGAAGGCTTATCAGCCAATGCATTCCCCGCCGCCGCGCGGTCATCGGATAATTGGATGAACCGATAATTTGATAGCTATAAACGTAGCTAAACTATTGTATAGATGTGAAATATGTACTCCAAGAAGCTAAAACTTTAAATACAATAGTTGCTTGTGCATCCAAACGTCCATTAAAGCGACAAACATCATGCTACAAAAAGGCATTGTGATTTGCATTTGGACAAATGAGTCACAAAGAAGGGAAGAAGTCCAATAAGCCACAGGTTGAACGGTGCTTGTGAATTTCCAAAATGCTAGTAAGAAGGAATACATAGACTATACCAAGGGACTAATTTTTATATCAGAACGTGACGCATCATATGAACTAAGTTACCGCTTGGAAATTATTATTTTCAAACATTCTGTTATAGGTCGTGTAATTATGGGTACTTCTGTTTATTTCACACAAATATGTACCCTTGCTGTCCTTGAGGGAATCCTAGCAGGTTTTTCCCAAGAGATGTTACCTCGATCGGTCCAGTAAAGTAATGAATGGCGCACTAAATACGGTTACAGCCTAATTATGTAGGTATTGTACCTGTGCTGAAATCAGCGTCCATACTTCCGGCAGAGGAAGAAAAGAAAAAGTGAACAATAGCTGCTAAACTACCTGCTTTTCTATGTCAATTCATATTCTACTAAAAATCCCTTCCTTTTGAGGAGACGAAGCACGAGGCCTTTCCCCTGTTAGAGAAAGATACAGGTGCAGCTGGAACATAATTTTGACACGTAGAGTTAGTTTTCATCTCCAGAAAAATACATTTCAAAATTCGCTCCAAATATAAAGCGTTATAAATATTATAATAATTAAGATAGGGAAGAAAACAAAAACTCCGCTGATATGGGCAAAAGTATTTGGAATATGTTCGGCATTTTCTGTAGTTCAGCACCCGTTTTCTTTCTGCTACGCCTTGCACAGCATTAACATTTTAACAGAATGTTAAATGTTTTGAAAAATACCATCTTTCAGTTGATGTGTCAGGAAAATTCGTTTTTTAAGTTAACCCCACAGCCAAAAGCCGGCAGGTTTGAAATCAGCAAGTGTTGGAGGCCATATTGTTGAAAAGTGCCCCCTACACATTCGCCAAAATCAGTGTAATTGATTGTTTTGCAAGGATATGGAACGATGCGCCATCTTGCATGAAGATTGTTTTCTCCAGGTCGTGATTCCTCAATCTAGGGATGACTAAGCTTTATAAATGCTGCAGTAGCGCTCTTCGTTTACTATTAACAGTTTTATTACTCCATTATTTTTTCTTCAAAGAAATATGGACCAGGGATGAGTTTTGGAGTAAAATCACACGTTACAGTGACTTTAAGACATTTACAGTGAATGATGAATTATAAGTCTGGGAATCATTCTTTGATCAAACTGCAATTACCTGGGTTAACTCACCATTAAGAAAGAAGTGTACTTCGTCTGTCCAAAATACTTTATTCAGCCAGTTATCATTAATGTAAATGTCTGCAAGTACAAATGAAGCAACACCCTATCTTTTTGCTCGCTACTTTGAATTCAAACATGGTTTTAGTTTACAAGGGTAGAGAAATAGATGCTTTCTTAGAATTCTCCAAACTGTGCTATTGCTCATTTGAAGGATTCTGGACACCTAACATAATTAACTTCATAATTATTTATAATTACTATGTTGCTATTTATATGAAGCATTTCAGTAACAGTGACATCACAGATTATCTTTGCTCTTCTAACTTTATCAACAATAGAACCAATTTCTTCAAACTATGTGATACTTCCCCTTAATTACAAATAGAACACGGGTCTTTTTCTTAAATTATGTGTTCTAATTTTTTCAGATCTTGAGGAAATTTCAATTGTTTTTTCATAATAGCAGCAAATCAACTATATATTTACATTTAATGCTTGGCTTGCAATTGTAAATGTGAGCAATAATAAAACCATTAATGTTTTAATCAACCATATAAAAACAAGGAGAAACGAATTAAAACCATACCTTTTTTACTTCTTCTAACAGTTAACTATAATGTTCACAATGTGTTAAGTTTGAAGTGATATCTTTTGTGATCAAAATAGAAAACAGGCTATTATGAGCATAGAGATAAATTTTGGAAATATTTTTAGCTTACCATTTTGTGAGAGAATTATTAACAATTACCATTCACCTTTGCTGAAAGTTCGAATTGAACTGTTACGCCTATATTACTTTACATGATTTCCTGCTGAGCCGCACAAATATCTGCACAAGGAAACTACTGAATAGAAAACTAAATATTTATTATTTAGCTGGATATTTGTGCAATTGAGTGTTTTGTTCATCAATAATTGCTCATCAATGATGGTGGTGTAAGAATTTGCTGCCTTACTTATCAGCACACGATTGTGTTTTAATTTCCTTGCGAAAATTATTTGAATGACAAAAGAAATGTGACTCTCGGTTAAAGCTATGAAAAACTGGTAGATATCTTCCAGTGTACTTTTATTTTATTTTAGTAATTTTTCCTTGTATTTTTACAAACATTTAACATTGTCACCTCGATTTGAACAAAACTAACTTGAAAGTTTGTGCTAATATATGGCACCATATGTCTTAACCTAAAAGGTGTATGCCAAAGCAAATGCTAATTAAATGTGCCATTGGCCACAAAAACTTGTTTTATTATATATGTTGCAAACAACAAGGCAAATGTTTGCAATTACAAGTAACTATGAACATTTACTGTGACCTACGAGGGTAGGTTCATAAGTTTCCGGCCTAACCATTTTCTAGGTATGATAAAGACTAAAACTATATTTCAATATAGTTACTCTTTACTGCAATACTCTTCTCACATCTTTTGAAATAACTGTTCAGTCCTACTCCCGAAATAGTCAGAAGTCTTGTTTGCAAAATGGGCATAAACAGCATCCATCACTTCTTCGTCACACTTAAATTTCCTTCCTCGAAGGCCCTTGTTGAGTTTTGAGAAGAATAAATAGTCACTAGGAGCTGGATCTGGGCTTTAGAGGGGGTAGTCTCCTTGAAATCGCATTTCTTCACAGCTTCCTTTGCAACAAGAGCTGTGTGCACAGCCGAGTTGTCGTGAAGAAGGCGCACACCACCACTCAGCTTTCCTCATCTTTTCTCTTTGATGGAAGCACGTAGTCTATGCAGTAGGCCAGCATAGTACACCCCCCATTTACTGTGGTGTTCCTCTCCTTGAAGTCAATGAAGAGTATTCCTTCACAGTCCCTAGAGCTTGCGGTCATACTCTTCATGTTGACTGAGTGACCAGGACCTATAGAGGCGATGCTTCGCCGGGTTTATGCCACTCCATTGATTCTCTTTTGGACAATGGATAGTAGAGGACCATCTCCTGTAACAATGGTTTGCAGAAATTCTCCCTCGTTGCCACGGCAGAACTCCAAAAATGGCTGACAACAGATGACTCGACTTCCACAAGAGCGATGTTTTCAGAAGTGTGGAGCACCTCCAAGAGCGGACTATGAAGGGGATGCTTCCCCATACATACCGTCCAATCGCTGTTTAATTTCATTTGGAGTAAGTCGTCCTTTTGTGAAGAATTTGATAACAGCTCGATACTGCATCTTGAACCACAATCTTGTATACATAACCTTCTTTATGCAACTATATCTGAACTACTGAACACAGCGAAGCGGAAGTTACAGCTGCAATTATTTACTTAACAGTTAAGGTATGACACCAGATAAGGGTTTTGTGAAGGGAATAATCCTTATCGGCGAGGCCGGAAACTTATGGACCTATCCTCGTACATGAACACTGAGTTCTGTTTAAAAAGTTAATGGGTTAACAGTCAATTAACCCAAGTACCAACTAGTGTCTCAGTTGCAGACTATTTGCATTTATCGTTTATTATTTCTATACACGTACACAAATTGACCATTGCTCGAGCAACGGAACAGGAGGCTTTGACTTCGCTGAATTAGTTCCTGTCATTCTTTCTTTTTTCTAAGAAAAATGTCTTAAATGTAAACAACACTGAATGTTTCATTGCGTAAGTATGTAAGTGATTGTTTATTCCTTGCGTGTTTCTCACCAGGTTATTGCATTTTCCCTTATTAAAGTCTTAATTACTCAGAAACTCTCTCTGTAGAATTTTTATTACATAGGAGAGAATAACTATTACGATAATTAGCAAACTTGTCACAGCTTCTGTTCGCATTTTAAAGTGCCTAGAAATGGAACAGTTGGAAGTGAAAACAAGTTATGTTAGGTGAAAGCTCTGATTCCCATGTGCTTTATATTGACATCATGTAGATTGGATGCAAGTGTTAATGAGTTTGCTACCTTTCTGCTGTCCAATATTTTTACACGGTTCCGCTAGAATATGTCAAGTTGGTAGTGTCTGAGGGCATTCGATCGCAGTTGGTAACTAATCTGCAGTTACTAATTTTTCTTACAGAAGAGTTGCAATTGAAGAGCGTCTTGAGAAGCTTAGCTATCTATCAAACTAAGCTCTATTTACTTTTACTAAATGCTAATCCTACGCTAGTCAGTGAAGCGTTGAGAGTTAAAACGGGCAAGTATTTTGTGGACCGAGGAGATATATCGCTAAACATTCAAATTATGTATGCTCCAAATAAAAAAATAGAAACAACTCTTTGGACAATTATAACTAAAGTTTGTAGGAGGTCTGCCTGATAGGACAGAAAAAATACATTAATGGATTTCGTTCGGTAGTTGAGAAAGGTGATAACAGTCGAAAGTAATGTGACTCAGGGTCATAAAATTAAATTGCCTGATTACAGAAGAGGAATTAAATAATAATAATAATAATAATAATAATAATAATAATAATAATAAACAAAATGTATTTAATCATGAAAAAGTTAATTTTAAGACGAAGTCAATATAATTTCTGCTATTCTAAAGACAACTGTGCAACTTTTATCACCGGAAGTAAGTTGTGATTGCAATTTAAACTTTCATTGCTGTAATAATAATAATAACAAAAACAGTATCTGTAGTGTTGCATAGTTTGTTGCCCCAGGACAGCAGTGTGTTCGTCTTAGGTTTCGTAACTAAATAAATGCTATATATATATATATATATATATATATATATATATATATATATATATATTTATCAAGAACTTTTTGCATAATTCCTAGTGTCTCTCTAGTCAGAGTGAAATATGTGGAGACTTCATAAATAATATAAATTTGATTTATTTATTAATAAATACCCCTTGAGTAATATGCTTTTATCTATATCAGGGACTGTGGAGCATATACAATTACAATACTATGCATGGTAAATAGTACAAACATAGAAAATGTACGTACCACTAAAAGATTTTAAATACAAAATTTGAAAATTAGGATTATTATAAATGTTTTTATTTGATAACAGCTTTTTGTTATCTTTAGCTGTAATTGAATATTTCACCCAATTAACTTACTTAATGCATTGGTACCTTTAAATACCGTGAGACACTTTTATTCGCAAGTGGCCGATTATGGCGCGACTGTTTCACCGCGCCGTCGCCGTCATTGGCGCCGCGATTTCACGAAATCGTATCACTTTGCATTTTAAAATTTGGATATTACAAGAACGTTGAATTTTGTTTTCACCGCTAATACAGAAGATGCTGGAAGTGTTGCCCATTTTGTACAACACATAATCAGGAGACTGCCATTTACACTCATCAGTTCTTTTGCGATAATAGAACAAATGGGCACCACTTCCGGTAAGTTCTGTAAGTAAGGCGAGTAAAGAGAATTAATTAAATTTATTTGTAATATCAAAGTTTAAATAAGGTGAAGTAGCGTAGCATCGTGAGGTCGCATCGCGAGATGCCGTGATGGGGGGGGGGGGGCAGGGGCGCTGGCTTGTGAATGGAAGGTTTTAAATGTACCCCATTGTATTTCTGCCATTCTAAACATAATGCTATTTTTGAGAAAAAGGCATTGAGAAAAATGCATTACTCTTAGGCACTGTTACACACACGCACGCACACACGCACATTTATTATTACTTTTTGTAAAATTTATAGTATCTCTCTGACTGAATTAAAAATAAAAACAATAATAATAATAATAATAATAATAATAATAATAATAATAATCCTTAAATTAAATGTACAATAGGAAAATTAAAATAAAAAAGATTATGTGGTAAATGGACAGTTCAAACAGTCAAGATTATAGAAAGAATTGTTACACAAACAGATTTAACCTGTGATTTAAAACTCATCTCATTTAATTGCTTAATTTCATTTTGTAATTTATAATAAATTAAAATACTGATATGAAGGTGACTAAATTTTACATTTTCTAATCTTGTTTAGGCACATGCAGTTTAACATATTTCTAAACTAGTAATTATATATATTATATTATATAATTACCGTTTTAATGTACATATAGTAAAAGTCCCAGTATATCATAATTTATAATTGGTTTGAAATATTTTTGTACAAAAAGAAGTTTACAATGTGCTCTAGAAGTAGCGTCAAAACTCGCATGGCCCTTTTTTTAGAAGTAATATTTCATTTAATTTAGGGTTGTTACGGTACAATAGCAGTTCATGTATAAATACTTTCAAACATACCTAGTACATTTGAGTCATAAAGTGAAAAGAATAAATGAAGAATGGAAACTTGTACAGTGAAAATAAGCACACTACAATAGAAAGAAACTTTTTGACGATAATTTAGTTACTTTACATTGTATTAGGCTGTTTACCTCTTTTTTATTGTTTTACAACAAGAAAAAAAATAATAGTAAAATATTCATAATATTACGATTCTTCTATGTATTGCATATTTTAATTCTGTTATTTTACTTTTAAGAAAGCTTGGAAGCTATATATTTGTAAGTTTGAAAGATAATTTATAATATGTCATAATGTAATAGCGCGTGTTTTTTTATTAAATACCGCTTGATGCTTTAATTATTAAAAGATTAGCTTACTCGTCGCTTCGGGGTTTAGTAAAATGTAAACCTTTCCCGGCATTAATTGGGGGTGGTATCGTTCTACAGTTTTTTTACTAAGTGCTTTGGGAGGCAAATAAAGAATATGCATTTCTCCTTGTTTTAGAAAACTATCAACATCGAACACTGACATGGTGGGACCGGAAATACTAACGCGTGTCAAACACAAAACGTTCCAAGAAAATGCTCTTTGTGTCCCACGTAAGCAGCCCGTGACAGCCAAGGTGCTTTGCCAAACAAGGTCATTTGGGTGCAGACCAGCTTACGCGCACAGAATAGAACTACTCTGGCGTATTGTGCAACGCTCTTCTGCATACGTTCGTCATGACGATGCAGTAATATTATAAACTTCAACCTGCATATCTCGACCGCAGTAACTAAGCAACTGTTTCGGAGGGATGCACAGCATTAATCTGGCGGCCGCAATAGAGCTGTCCTTCCTTTCTTCACTCTTTGATTGGCATTGTAACCATTAACTACAAGCCTTTGTGAGTCAGATGAATGATAAATGAATAATGAAATGTTTATTAGAAACAAACTGTAGAAGTTTAACAAGTAGTTACAGCTGTTTCTAAACGCATTTCCTGTTTCAACTTGACTTTCACGACCATTGCAGGGATAATGGCAATGAAAAACCACAGCAACTGCATAATATATAATAACTCCTGTAATTACGTTTTTACACCTTTCATCGAATTGCGAACCGGTTTAATTAATATATATATATATATATATATATATATACATTATACAATATTTATTTATTTATAAGTATGATTGTAATTTTTAGTTAAAGACACTCGCTTGGAATGTAAACCTGGTGTTCAAAAAATAAATAAATAAACTTCAGAACTGATTTTCTATGTTTACCTTTACGTGGAATGTGTTTCTGAAAATATTTCCTCACTTTTCTACACAAGATTTTTTTAAAATATTAGCTGCCAAATGTTACGACTAGTGTAAAAAAGGTAGATATTTTGTGAATCCTGCACGTATTTTCTTTTTTGCGATTCCGTCCATGTTTGGTGTACCGCAGAAGTGGCATTGTTAATATGCGACTATATGCTCTACTATTTATTATTATTTTTTTTTAATATTAGCAATTTTAATAAGTACAACCAATACTTTCTACAGAAGGATACTATAGGAAAGAGTGTAACAAAAAGATATGTCAAATCTTTGGGGAAACGTTCCCCACATATACAGGATTTGTTGATTTAAGGGTCCTCCTTAACATCCCAGGTCATCAGCGTCCCATTCAATTCAGGGCGTGAAAATGCCGATAAATTTTGTTCAGAGGCCTCTTCTTTCAGGCTTGAGGTTCTTTTACATGCCGTAAATGTACGACATGGGACCCACGGCTTTACTTCCCTTCCGAAGGAAACCATACTTAGGATTTTTACGACGGAAAAATCCATCAATCCTGGCCGGGAGTAAACCTGCGATCTTGGGTTTAGGAGGAAAGTATGGTTACCACTACATCGCCAGAAATGACATATATGCAGGATAAAAGAATTCAATATAAGGATGGTTCCGAAATTGCTTTATTTCCTTTTAGAGCCCTTTTTCTACACCTGTACCAGAACAGAACACCCTAAAACAGAAATGTGGAAACAGAAAATCACACGAAATGTTCAAAATGTCCTCCGCTACACGAATACAACTTCAGTTCGCCATCGCATGGACTTCCTGATGCGCTAATGTATCCCTGGAATATCTCGTTTTGTCAGGCAGCCTTGCAGAACACTAGCGCGAAGACTTTACAATTTCGGTTAATATATGGATCATATGAGCATCAGCCAACTACGTATATGAATGCCTCATTTTTCTGTACTTGGAACGAGGTCTATAAACACACAGAACTAACACTATGTGCTCGGTGCTATGCGAACTACGTGGTACAGAACGACAACAACAAAGTTGAACCTAAGAACTAAGAGTAGTTACAACACTCCACCTCATTATGCCAGAGGTAAAGGCAAATGTTTACCTACTGTTCCTATTAAGCAACTGTTCAGTTGTGGGGTTATTGCTACAGGACAATTGTATTGGCATTCCAGCTTGCATTGTAAGCTGAGTTGTAGACAAAGGGCTCTAATAAGGAAATAAAACATTTCCAGATCCGTGTTCATATAACATATTTG
The DNA here is from genome assembly GCA_030762175.1 of Metallyticus violacea. Taxonomy (NCBI): domain Eukaryota; kingdom Metazoa; phylum Arthropoda; class Insecta; order Mantodea; family Metallyticidae; genus Metallyticus; species Metallyticus violacea. Next base: position 52,928,211 of record CM060840.1, on the reverse strand, counting down.
CACCCTCTATATGCAAGGAATGTTTCTCCAAAGTTTTGACATACCTTTTTGTTACATCCTGTACAGGAGGAAGGAAAAAAAGCTGTATTAACTTTAGAGTAACAAAATGGATGGGCAGTTAGTAAGGTCTTTTCCTTTAAAGCCTATTGTATAAGTAATTGTAATTCAATTATGCAATATACATTTTCATTATTCGTAATGTAAATCAGGATATTACAATTTTAAATATATAGCAAATCGTTTATGATTATCATAAAATAATTTTATCATCGTAAACAGTAGAAGAGGGAGGAAACTATAATTGTACATTGTCCTTTTCAACAGGAGAAATATTTCATAGTGTTTACCTTTCAAAGACCGAATCAGAGTAAACAGATGGTAGGTAGGTAAGCTCGGAGGGTTAGGAGTTTATTTGTATCATCTCTCTGTTACATATATAGCAATGCTTTTATTACATTTTAGATGTTAGTAAGAAATCTAAGCCCGGGTTTATTACCGTAGTGAATAAGGACTTTCTAGTTATCCATTGGAGTGATTTTACGTAGGCCTGAGACCGTTAAAGAACATGAAAATAAAATGGTTTTTATTTAAATAAAAAAGAAGAGCAGATTTTTTCAAACCACTCTATAATTATATCCTCATTAGCATTTTTACAAGTATTTTTACAACTGTCAGTGCTAATATTACTGCAGTGTCCCAGGCATATGAAGTTATAAATACAAATTTATAATTAAAACACAGATAAAATGAGAGAGAGAGAGAGTAATTTTTATGCTGAAAATTCTAGATAGAAAAATGAGCTTAGAAAAAGTTCGGTGTAGTTTTTGGTTGAGTAGATTAGGTATTCTTTTGGAGGAAAACTATACATATTTATGGTTAGATGACCCTCACGTTAAACATAAAATTCAGTTCTATTTTTGAATACGGAAAGAAAGCTTTTACTGTATCTAAAAGAGGTGAATATCCAGCCATTTATATGCGCCTAGTCTGAGAGTGAGGCCATTGACAAACAGGTTTGTTTGATGTAAGTTAACACTGCTATGTAAATTGCAATAAGGCACCAGAGACACCAAAGGGTCAATGGTTGATACTTTGTACCATAACTCCGATACTAAGTTTAGTTGCTGATCTTCCAACCAAGAAAGGCCTGGTGCTCAAGTCATTCGCTGGGAATGCTTTTAGAAAGGTACGTTTCTTATCCGATGCAATTTGAAGCCGGAAAACTTGATAAAACCCATTAGAAGTAAGAGGTCTTTGGTAGTTAGGTATATTCTTCCATCTTTGTTCCTCTCAATGGTATCTAAGCCTGTTTTTGCTCTTTCTTTTGTTTAAACATTCAGGGTCATTACGCAAACAAGATGCTTAGGGTTATCGTTCTGAAATTAACTGCACATGTAGACATCCTTTGGAAACGTTGCTTAAGGGGAGTATGAAAGGCCTCTCCTTGTAATGTTAAATTTACCAACTTCAGTTCCCATCTTCTCAAGGAGTATTACAGCTAATGAAATGCAACTTTTACAGCATACAGGTGCACATAATTGAAAATTTCCGATCTATTTTCACACTGTAGCGTGACTCTGAAGCAAATTATAAATTATCAAATGTTTGCTTTTTTCTATTTTTTCTTAAAACTTTATTGCTTTATTTATTTATTTAACATTTACAGATTTTGTCATAGCTCAGCGACAATAGTCACATAATATCATGAATAACTAGTAAAAGTTTGAAAGTGATACCTTATACAGATTCTAAAAATGGGAACCGTAGGCAGAGAGAGAGAGAAAGAGAGAGAGAGAGAGAGAGAAGTTTTTTCAATAATTGCATCCAAAGAAACGTATTATTATTTTTTTTTCAGAAAAACTAGCTTTTTGAGGGAACACCAGCAACCATCCAACAATGTAAAACAAATGAAGATGCCATGGAAAAAACGCTCCAGTTTAGGAAATGTAACTTTTTCTATCATTCAATACAAAACACAGCCTTCTAGATCAAATAGTTCCTGATTACATAGAATTTTAGCTGAAAAAGTGCTCACGAAATAAAAACACAAATAAATATATAGAGGCTTCTGCAGTGATATAACTAACTTTTTATTTAAATACTTATGTTGAGCAATAGTAAGGAAAATCATGTCAAAATAAACAGAAAATTCCAAATATTAAAATGGCAAAATAAACAAAAATATGGTTTTTGACACCCCCCCCCTTTTTCCCTTTAGTCAAGTGAAATGTTCTGCACACTGAAAGGGTTCTCTTAAAAATATTAAATGTATTTCAGGAAATACATTTACAGGTATCCAGCATATTCTTAGTTTTGCCTTACCAACGTTTGGGAAGGTCTTCTGTTCCTGTAAGAACGTCTTTCATCTGTTGCCTCATTAGACATTTACAAAATTGAATTAATGGTTCTTTTAATTTCGTTAATTAGTCTTAGCTGGTGACTATCTATCTATCTATCTATCTATCTATCTATCTATCTATCTATCTATCTATCTATCTATCTATCTATCTATCTATCTATCTATCTATCTATCTATCTATCTATCTATCTATCTATCTATCCATCCATCCATCCATCCATCCATCCATCCATCCATCCATCCATCCATCCATCCATCCATCCATCCATCCATCCATCCATCCAATCCATCCAATCCATCCATCCATCTATCCATCCATCCAATTTTATCTATATTTTCTAATCTATCCATTTAACTCAATCTAATCTATAGTCTATCTAGCAATGGTAGGTACGTCGCTGATTACACTGTAACGCACTTTTGAGTATGTAAGTTAATCATTAATATTTATATTTATATTTAACTCAGCATGATACATCCTTTACAAACGAAACAAAGCCGGTTTGAGTCTTATGCTCCTTCTTTTGTTTACCTTCTTTTCCCCTCTAATATAAATACGAAACAAATTTAATATCAGTTTATGATTTTTCAGGCCTGCTGGTAAAATGCTGTTTAACTGTTCACCGCATTTCAAGATTAAATTGCACAGTTTTGGCATTATGTTTCTAAAGGTCCAGCACGCCACTGACTAAAAGCTTTCATTCGAAATAACGGGCAGAAGTTGTAGGGTATGTTTCTTTGGCGCAGTTGCTATGATACGGGTATCAAGTAAAAGGGAATCATTGTTATGATCCAGTTTGAGTCTGGTTGTTTACCCTTTGTTTGTTTGCTTTTACATCTTAATCATAAAATAAATAAATAGTCTACTCCACAGGAACCGAACCTACGGTCTTCGTAATTACAGTTCATCTGCTTATTTAGGCCCACAAATAGATGGTTCCCTCTACTAAACTAAACTATATAGCACGATAAACGGGTTAACCGTTAATTAGTCCGAGATTTTGGAGATGTTTATAGCACTAAATCTTGAAAGCGTTGATAATGAGCCAATGAAAAGCGGGATTTCACCGAAGCAGGTTTAAAAATATTTTAAGATAAATGTTTCCCCCAATTTGCTTTTACATTGATTTATCAGCATCTAATTTCAAGTTCATCATCACTATGTAATTTCATTATATCTTTTCGTAGATCATAGATTCCCTATCTCAAATTGCTTTACAAAGTACCTGTTTGCAACATTTGAAATTATTTCATTGTATTTCATTAACACCCATTCTTTCATACTCCAGTGGAAACAAATGTGTACATCTGATAAAGGCTCCTTTTTAACTGGCAGATTCCCCTTGAAGTTAGAGATTGACGAAATATAATACAGTTTAAGCGTAGATTAAAATTTCATTTCTCAAATCTAGGAATTACAAGAATTAGTTTCACTTCTTTTTTCCCTTATATTTAAGAAAAGTCATTGAAGAACAAGTGAAAGTGTAACACCATCTTTGTCATCTCTCGAACTTTATTATAAATATAACATAATTATATGTAGTATATAACTTTTATTTGTCTGTTTTTTGTATTTAATGTATATATATATATATATATATATATATATATATATTGTACATTGTTATTCGCCTGGAGTGGTAGAGAAGAAAGAGGTGGGCTCAGATTAGGGGGCTAGGAAAGGAAATAAAACAGTACATGCTCTCGGGGAAAGAATTTGCCCACTGTGCGGAGAAAGCGATACCCGAAGGCATATTCTAGCAGAATGCAGGGAAACGGAGATTTTAAGAAACGAGCATTTACCCCGGTATGTAGATTATAACCTTTTACACTAATTGATACTTCGTAAATTGTTTTTTTAAAGATTTATAACTAAATTCTTTTCACCTTCTTCTTTAACGGTTTATCTTCCAATCTCAGGACTTACGCCCCTGGGACTTACAAATGAATACCATAGGAGAGTCAGTTATCTCTGGACACGCATGGAGGATATAGACACACACTAATTCCTAAATGGATGGCCAGTCCAATGTCAGAGTCGCCTCGAAGATATTACAAACACAAAAAGACGTAGAAACAAACTGAGAGATGAAAAAGATGAACCACGAAATACAAGGTGAATCTGTGCCAGAGGAACACTGAGGAAAACCATGTATTGTATTAGTCGGACGCCTGATGTGAACGTAGGACCTTCCGAATACTAGTTCAAAACGTCACTTAATGTAAAAGTTTTGTATATGCGTTTAACCATTAGAAAACTGTAGGCACAGAAAAGTTTTATCTGTCATAAGAAAGAGTATCAAACGCCGATTTCCATTTCAATTATACGTAAAACTCGAAGGGAATTGCATAATAAAATACAGACCTGTAGAGACAATGAAGTGTAGATATTGCTCGGTTGTTTGCTGCAGGTTGACATGCACGTGCGTGTATTTGAAATTTGAGAGCGAGCGAGATTAAACAAACGACGAGCAAAGGCCGTAGCTATACAATTGTTTGTAGTTCGCCGCTTTGCATTTCCTTTCTTCCTTTGAATGATGACAAAGTATCGACTGTCTTAGACCTCAATTGTTTTGCATGTAATTCTCTGCGTCAAAGTTCCTCACTGGGAATGAAGGTGCGTTAAGTTATGATAGCCCATTCTGGCATGCGGTAACACATCTATTTTCATTTCGTTTCAAAATTTCACAAATTTGATTATTGTTCCACCATAGCACATTTTTTGGCTGTATTGTAAATTTTCAAATCTGTCAACACAGCAGATTAATTTTGATATTTAACATTGCTTGAAAAGCGAACGATTTCAAAGTTTTCTAAAAAGATCTATCTTTTGCGAATGAAGCAGAGCATGAAATATTTTACTTCAAGAATTTATGGACAATGATGAGCCGCAAAGAGATAATTGATATCTTATGGGCCAGTAAAAAGACTTTGTAGTATTGCTGAAATAAATAAAGAAGAATGTTACGAGTACTGTTACGAATGTGCAGGTTAAAAGGACAAATAAATTATTTCATAAAAGATGTGTATGCATTATTTAAAGGTAAAGAATATATAGGACACTTATTGTTTGAATGTAAGGAAATTCAGATTTAGAAGAAGAAAAAATGATATGCTGAAGTGACTTAAAATGGGTAGAAATGTTTAGGGCAATTGTAACATTTTGCGCTGTGTTTGTTTAAAAATAAAAATTAATTGAAATCTATGAAAGAGGAAGAGAGTAATTGGTCTAATCTTTCTTGCACTAATAATGATACAGATTTCTCTCGTGGGTTATAATTACTTACAATTTGCTCTTGATAAAATGATTTTAATCTACCTGATTTATAAGCAGTGTTTATAATTGGCTAATTGTTGGGTCAGTCTCAATTGTAAGAAATGTATAAATCATTTGTTATACTATTGTGAAGAAAGAATGAAACAAATATTCTAAATAACGCATATAATAAAAATAATTATAATATAATTATATTGTGTGTTATGAAAGAAGGTGCAGTTACGGAAGTGTTACTGGATTTCTTAAGCAGCTGGTTCGTTTTGAAGAGTTGATGCTAAAGTTGTCTTGTGGTTGCAGTTTATGAGCTATTTATAAGTCGTAATAATTAGTCCCGTTGAAACGAGTGAGACAAGCTGGCACACAAATGTATTCACTAGGTGTGGTTCACTTCCATTGGATTTCTAATGAAACGGGGAACAACGTTGCTATGTGACGCTTACATTCAAGGTCTAGTAGCTGCGTTCAAAGTGCACGATACTTGTTTTATACTGTGATGATGTCACCTTCTGGCGGTCTATGCGTAGTCTTTGGTCTTTCAACCATTTTATCAGCAGATAAGCGAATAGAAAAGAATTTCTTCTTGGTATACGCCGCAGGATGTTCGGAAATCTGTTATACACAGGCGCTTTTCACAGCTTAGTGTCCGTTCTTATTACACGATTCATTTGTTCCAGAAGGTCCGCTTGATGATAAAGCTAATACCTTTTACAGCGAAAACCAGCTTTGAGTAAATGTAATTCAGAGTTGAACAGAAAGTACTGGGTATTTCATTGTTTTGTGGTCCATTTCACGGCAGCTGACGGATGGAGAGTCAGAGCGCTAAATCCCGGCGAAGCAAATGTAATATATGCACGCTGATTCAAGTTCGCCAAAGTAGTGACCGGAGTTGTTGGAATGTGCTGCAGTTAGTTACTCGAGAGGTAGTGGAGAGCAGTGATTTAAAGTAAATGTACATTTCAAAATACAATAAATGAAAGACTGTAATATGCATTACAACATATTTTACTAATTACACATAATGAACTTTGTTGGAAACATGTTACTGAATGTTTACAATATGTTCGCATTCTATTAAATGGCCGAGAACTTTTTACACTCACCTTTGCTGAACACGTAAATAACATTTAAAATTTTCTTTTTTAATTTATTCCAAAGGAGTAAAATACGCCTGTACCCCTGAAACGATTTTTTGAAAATGTTCTTTAAATCTCATCGACCCTACCATCTAGGCACCGAAAATCACAATGAAAAAATTACGTAACAATAACTAAAGAAGCAGAAAAAGGACAAAACACTTAAAAGACAAAACTTCTAGCCTTAGAAATACTCCAAAAGTTCGAAATATAGTGAGAGATAATCTGTGTCTTTTATCCTTTTTCTGCTTCTTTAGCTATTGTTGTTTTAGTTACATTGTTCATAGGGGTTATGTGCGTGTGTGCGCGCGCGTGTTATGCTCTAACGGTAGCAACTTTTGGTTTTTCCTCGACGAAACCCGGCATATAATCAATTAACAAACGATTTGTCCAGTTTGTTTATAACCAGCAAAATTGGACCATTAGAGGTAGGGTTAACCTAAAGAGAAATTGGAAAGAAAAATAATAATAATAATAATAATAATAATAATAATAATAATAACAACAACAACATAAAATCGCTCTATCCACCGCAATTTTTTTTTTAACGAAAATAATCATATTTCATTAAAATAAATTAATAAAATTTGTTTCTGAAAATCAGAGCAGTCGATCCATTAGGAGTGGGGATATACTCGAAAACCGAGTGTAAAAATGTAAAAATCGCTCTAGGGACCGAAATTTATTATTATTTTTAAAGGAAACTCTGCAAATGCCATTGAAATAAAACAAGAAAAATAGTTTTTGAAAATCAGTGAAATCAGATTATTAGACATGGGAGTTTATCTGAAACCCAACATTTAAAAATCGCGTTAGCGGCACCAATATTTGTTTTTTCACAACAAAATTAGGCATATACCAATTAAATAAATTCGCAAAAATAGTTTCCGAAATTAGGAAAATCGGGTCATTAGTAGCGGGAGTATAGGTGAAATGTGGTTAAAAAGAAATTTAAAAGTTGCTTTACCGGCCGCAATGTTTGTTTTTTCTCAACGAGCGTCGGTATATATCATTAAATAAAATAAGAATAATAGTTTCTGAAAATCATTAAAATAAAATAATTAGGAGTGGGCGTTTATCTGAAACCCAAAGATAAATTGTGCCTGAAAATTAGGGAAATCAGTTTTGGGGATCCCAAAATTTAAAAATCGCTCTACCGGCATAACAAAAGTCAATATATACTATTTAAATAAAACACGAAAAATAGTTTCTGGAAATTAAGGAATTTGGGTCTTTAGGAGTTGGGGTGAACGTGAAAACCGAAATTCAAAAAGCGCTCCTGAGTTTTAATTTTCTCTCAATTTTAAAATAAAAGGACAAATTAGTCAGCATAGGAACTGTATTTATGTTGCATATGTTTTATATTTAACAAGAGCATCATCATGAAGACTGCAGATGTGAAATATTAATCTAATATGTGTTTGAGAATTATATTTGTCTGTAAGAGCGCTCTGTGACCTTCAGATATAGTTTTTGTTTGCATACTTTTACTCCAATAACCTTTAAATTAAATTTCAAAGACAATGAAAACGGCTGAACTTCCCATTATATATTATTGATTGTGTATATTGCTTAATGCATTGTAATTATTTTTAAATGGTAACATGTTTTTGTTTTATTGAAAAACATGAACGTTTTCTTAAATACACAATGAAACTCGAAACTGTCTGTTATTTCTCTATTTTAGTGAATGTAAAGATATCAAGGGCTCAGTTCATAAACATGGTTACATTACATTTTTTTCGTAATACCTACACGTTGTAGCTTTGTCTACCAGTGGTCATATATTTCATTTAATATTCATTGAAATAATTAATAATTATTTCACTATTAATTTTTGTAGTTTAATCTCAATACTAATAATTCTAATGTGGTTTCTCTTTTGTAATACCTAAAAATTGCAAGAATTCTAATTTTGTTCCGTTATCACCACAACTTATTTCATTTCATTAATTAATAGGGCTGTAATTTGGATTTTATATTTGTTTTTAAATGTATTCAAGTTGGTGAGGAATTCGCTTAGTTTATGCAGCTCCTGCGTGACGAATTTTTCTTTAATTGAAGTTAGGGAAATTTTATGACTTTGTAAATCTCATTAAAATGATTAACGGAAAACGTAGTCATAGAAATAGGGCTGTTGCATTCCTGCAGCAACTATGGCATTTTATTGTGAAGAGAAAAATTCCTCGAATATTGCGAACGCAATTGTGCTGCAGTTCCTAGACGCTTTCATTGTGTATGTGCCTTCAGTCATTTGTCTCTCCGCTGGCATTCTACTAAAGTGGCTCGGCAAATTTCATCTGTCCGGCTCATCTTACATCATACAGTAATTTAATATATTCCACTGAGTGTAATCTTTCTACAGACCTTGAAGACTACAAGAAATGACTGTAATGGGAAGTTTCTAAGGTTGTGACATTTGAAAGAATAAGAGTTAGACACGAGGTTATTTTGTTAAATTTAGACGTAATTCTGGTGAACTAGATAAAGATTTTGACGTCATTCAAGATGAGAATTTTCGCGACCTTTGCTCATATTTACTTTGTAATATAGGACACATTAAGAAGTAAGTGTTAGGGAAACTATAACATAACTCAAAGGAGAATGTAAATAAGAAAGGATACCTGTTTTAAAACATAAACAGTCTCTCACGCACAGCTGCGTAAACTAAGCGAATTCCTAATAAGTTGAATTTCTGAAGAATATTATAGAACGTTAGAGCAGAGAAATTGGTGCTGCTAGAGCGCTTTTTAAATTTAAGTTTTCAGCTATACTCCCACTCCTAATGTTCCGATTTCCCTGATTTTCAGGCTATTTTTCATATTTTGTTAAATGATATATACAAAGTTTTTTTGCGGAAAAAAAAAAACATTGGTGTCACTTAAGTGATTTTTAAATTTTAGATATCAGGTAAATATTCACTCCTAATAGTTTGTTTCACTGATTTTCAGAAACTATTTTTATTATTTTATATCAACGGCATATACCCAGTTTAATTTAGGAAAACAAATAAAGGCTGCTAGAGTGATTTTTAAATTTTCTCTTTCGGCTAATATCTACTCTTTAAATTTCGGTTTTAAAAAACAAAAATTGCGGCTGCTAGAGCGTTAATAGACAAACACACACACACAATTTTTTTTCATCGTTATGTTATGAGTACAATCGCAATAGTTACTTTCCTCCGAAATTCGCTACAAATATTGTCCACTCCGTCTATAAATAAATTTTTAATTTACAAATATCTAACTGAACGATAAGTGTATTTAAAAAAAAAAGTGTCTATATGATTCATTTTAAGTCTTTCTACAGTCATATTTGTTTTATTATTTTGCATATGTTCAAAAAAGTTTAGTGTTTACACTGAATAGTTCTAAGGTGTTAGGTGTTATGTGGGTAGAGAGAGAGGGGGGGGGGAGGAAGAAAGTGGTGTTGTGAAAGTTTTTGTATGTTACAAACCAGTGACGACATGGATTTCGTTTTCATAAAGGTGAAACACCTTGATCATAGAAAGTTTTGTCAGCGTTTATTCCTTATTATTTTTTTTTTCTTTATATAAACAATTTTGCTATTGCTTTATGGAACTTGTATCAATATGTATAGTGTCATTTGTGTATTTTCATTTGCTACTTCATTGATTTGTTTTATTTTAACAAGACTTAAACGTCCTTATTCATGACACAAAATGAGAACGAGGATGAAATAATGGTGGGCTGTATCAAAGTCAGTTAGGGTAGTGTTACAAGCCTACCCATCCGAGGGTGAAGGAAGTAGGATGCTCATGATGTGCTTGTTGAGAAGGAATTTAATTATTGGAAATTATAACAATTTAAGGTTATAACCATCAGAATGATTAAACTTTATATAAAGACACCACGATTATTATCTCGGACACAACATCAATTCACTAATTAATAACTAACCGGAGAATAAGACAAGGATATCAATAACGCTCTTAAAAAATTTCATGCCTAATCCGGATCCTTTAGCATCTACAAATGTGTGAGGGATAGGTGATTAGCCCATCGCCTCAAGTGTTATCAAGTGCGATGTTACGGTACAGGACTTTCGGAATATGCACGGGATTTAGTATCTTGGCAGCTGGATTTGCCACAGCCATTTGGGCTTATGTCATGCGTTAATCGGACACCAAACTGCAATACTCCTATCATAAAAAGGAGTTTCTTATATATCATTTGAATTTTCAAAACACCAGTAGCGAGCATTGTGAGTGTTCACACGACCACGCCTCGTCTGAAAAGATCAGAAGTGTGAGACGGTTAACCCTTCAGTCACTATGAAAGAAACCACTAACAATAATGCTCCTATGCTACGGGATCACACTGTTACACAATGGATTTGTAAGGTTCGAGTTTTAACAATTTTTGCTGTAGGTGCAGAAGACACTGAACCCCCCAACTTTATGCTAATTTCGGTTGTTGGCGAACGTTCAACATTTGCCCCAATTTTATCTAATTTGGCTTCTATTAAAACAATGTCTTCCCATATGTTTTTGTTTAGCACTGAACTAGTAGTATCATATTCATTAACAAGGTCATGAATCATATTCTGGAAGGAGGAATTGCCCATGGAATTTCCGAGTAGATTCCCCACGAACACGACAAACTGATTTGTATTTATAATATTTACACACAAAAGGCTTTGTTCTAAAGCCTTTGCGAAAGAATATACTGGGCAAGCAGACGGATGGGAGTGGGGAGGAGGCCGGCCTTGGCCAAGTAGCAAAATCCTTGTGAGCGGTCAGGACATATTCTGGAAGCTTGGTATTAATGTATGCAAAATTCACAATCATACAACATAATGATAATAAACACTCTTTATATACATTAAATGAAATAGATAGGGTTTATAATTCTAATAGCTCATTATGGGGGGGAAAAGATTAGATAGCAAATCTATAGACTAAGTAAAGTTGACTACTAAGGCAGCCATGTGAGCTATGAAAAATATAAACGCATAGAAAATAAGATAAAACTCATATATATATATATATATATATATATATATATATATATATATATATAAAGTTCTACAAAATAAGACGTGAAAGTTTAAAAAATGAAAGATTTATAAGACTATGCCTGCACCAGTTAAAGCATATAGAAGGGCATCGTGAATCGCAATCAAAAAGTTAAAAGTAAAATACCAGTGCCAAGGTGAAGGAAAGTAAAGGGAATCTATAAATATGTTAAGAAATTTACATACTCGAAAGTAATTAAGCACTTATAATTTTTAAATGATAAAGTTTAAAATTGTGGGATATCAACAAAATTCCTGAGAAAAGAATGCCAGCCAAAATAATTAATTTCAATACCAAATGAAGAAAATGTGTTAAGATGTCTGAAGAAACGATTGGTTTAAACATTGGGAAGACGAAACATTCAGTTTGCCACCCCTGACTTGTATAAGTAGTTACAATGAGCGAATTGACTCATCTCCTGTAATATTTCGCTGTTTTAAAACACGTCTCCCCTATTTCTGGTTATTTTTTTATTACAGTCCAGGCACAGGCCTTGTTAAGTGTGTTCTGAAATTATATTGCCGCTTTGGCTGCGCTATTTCTGGCTTCCGATAATGTGAAACATTCCCGTAACCGTTATTAGTTTAGCCAGATAGACTTAATACATAGGTGCTTTCTGGTATTAACTGCTTCATAATTTTGCTAACAGATCACCTTAGTTGCCAAGTTGCTTTTCTTTTTCATCTTTCTCATTTCAGTTGCCTTTAACCACAAAGTGACTGTTTGAGAGTTTGTGGCGAGAAAGCAACCAGTTAGAAAATTTCCTTCGCAATTGAGAGAACCGCAGAATAAAACAAGCTGAAGGCTGAATGACCTTGGAATTCGAACCCATAACTTCCCGGTTCTTTTTCTAAAACTTTGTAAATTGATATGACATACTGTTTAGAATAACACTACAGCGTTAAACAGAGAAAAAGGACACCGTATTTGTTACTAGCCTTAATCTAAAACTTTGCATATTAATAACAGGCTTTTTTTTTAACCAAATTGTATTATTTGTCAAAATAATACTTAATTTATGAGCCTAACTTTGATACTTTTTACATTTTCACTGCGCGTATGTCTAAAAACTAAAATCCGACCCCTTCCGATCGGTGTATATTGTTGGTACGTAAAATGGAATTACAATCTGGAAAAGAAGTGTTTAAACATAAGTTTAGGGTACTTCCTTAACATTTGCTATTGGTGAGGATTGGGGTAGTGAAACTGAAAAAACTTCTGTAAAGAAGGACGGCCCTGGCTAATTCGGGCAGTAGACAAGGACGAACGTTCACTCATTTTATATAAGAAAAGAAGGTAAATTTTCTGTTTTATTAATAATATTTTGATCTTTTGTATTTTATGTTAATTGATTTTTTGGGATTTCCTATAGCAATAATGATTCGGGTCACAAACTGTGGATATCCATTACTTTGTAATCTACTTAGTACTCAATAAAGCATTACGCGATTACATACACAATTTTTCAGAATAGGGAACACAAATTACGTCGTAAGAGCTGGGTAAAGCAGCAGCTGACTAAAATTGTCAATATGGCCACTTAGAACGTGCGTTCCTTTGTTTCATTAAATGTCATTGCGTAAACACTTTACTGGCATGAACTGATACCAAATTCAGCAGTTCAGAATCAGTAATAGATAAAAGAAATTGTACTTAATATAGATACACGAGCAGAGGACTTAACAACGGAGAATTATTAAATATTAGTTTTATAGTTTATTCGGTAATGGAAATATTAGAGAGAAACGTGCGTAATCTCTAAGTTTGTCCATCATTAAAACACCATCAAGATACAACCAATATGACATGCGTGCCATTAGAGTACATGAGGGCATAACTTGAAAAACGTACGGCGTTTCTAGCACATCGTGTATACCTATTGATAAGTCTGATAAATTTAAACGAAATGTTCTTAAGCGGCATGACTGTTGGTAAACGTGATTCTTGTGACTGTTTCATGCAAATTTTCAAACAGATGCAGCACGCAGTTCTCTAATAGCAGCTATCTTAAGTGATCGGTGTAACACGTTTCGTAGAAATGGATAAAGACGAGTATCGTGCAGTGATAAAACATTTTATTTAAAAAAGTGAACTGGTTTCAGATACAAACTGAGCTGAAGGAAGTTTGTGGAGACTCTGCACAATTATTCAAGACATTTATTAATGGATAAATTAATTTAAACGTTGCCATAAGAGCTCTGCATGTTCCGAATGCTCGATTGAGGCTTCTTCTAAGGAAATGGTTGATAAAATTCATGGCATCGTAGTAGAAGACCGTCTTATTAAAATTTGTGAGATTACTAAAATGTTGGGCATCTGATATGGTTGGGTGCAAAATCTCCTGCACAAAATTCCGCATATGAAGATGCTGAGTGCGCGATGGGTGTCGCATTTGTTACTCCAGATCAAGAGAATTTCAAAATCGTGTTTGCAAAAGTTGTTGCATAATCCGAATGAATTCTAGCGTCATTTTGTGACTGTAGATGAAACTTGGGATACACAACTACACCTCGGAGACAAAACGACAGTTAAAACAATGGGTTGGCGAAGGTGAAAGGGACCGAAAGAAGCAAAAACCATTTTGTCGGCGGGAAAATGATGGCCACTTTTTGGGGGGGGGGGATTCACGGATATCATTATTGACATGTTGAAAAGGAGAAAGCATTGACAGGCTGCTATTACGTTATTGGAAGATTTGCATAGTGAATTGAAGCAGAAGCGAACAAAATGTGTTCCTCCCCCAGGACAACGCGCTTGCCCACATGTCGGCCTTTGCGATGGCTCGAAATACTTCCCCACCGACCTTATTCCCCAGATTTGACTCCATGTGATTTTTTTCTCTTTACCAATCTCAAAAATTGACTTGGAGGAAAGAAATGTTTGTCAGACGAAGTTATCTGTGCTATAATCCAGCATAGTTTGAAAGACTTTTTTTTTTCCCCTGAGGGAATAAAGAAATGAGAATCTCGCTGGATCAAATGTATTGCGTACGGAAAATAAATACAATTTTTGTTTTGCAAAAAAGGTTCTGTACTGTGCTTTTTATCACACTAATTATTATCGATCCGCCCTCGTAGTTAGTCAAATATGAATTGATTTCTTTATGTATCTGTTGAAAATGTATATTATGGATTTATAGGATATCTGCTTTCAGCTATAGTCTAGCATTACTCCTTACATGTATTTTTCTTCTTTTAATGTGATACAGTTGTTGTATACAATGAAAATGAACATTTCTTAAGGACATAAACATACGGAGTAATGCTAGACTATAGCTGATAGCAGATATCCTATAAATCCATAATATAACAGATATTCAACAGATACATAAAGAAATTAATTTATATTTGACTAACTACGACGGCGGATATATATATATATATATATATATATATATATATATATATATATGAAATCCGACACCAAGGAATTTAACAAGTTATATATATATATATATATATATATATATATATATATTCAAGATAATGCTAACTTGTTTAGTTCCTTGGTGTACGATTTCATGTGGATAGGCCCAAACATACACCGTATTTGTGAGACATGTTCACTATAAGTAAATACTTCTCACTGATAATTATCCCTTCACGGGTTCTGATGACTTACATGGTTGTAAGAAGATGTTATCTGATGCTTCACTGTCTCATAAATACGCTCTGGGGAGAGTTTTTCAGTGTCCAATTTTAACACAGGCTGTAGTGTCATTCCTACACGAAAGATAGGGTTTTATGGGAGAACATATCTTTTCTCCGGTCTCAAAAGTTAATTTTCTGTTTATGTGCCCCAGTTCAACCGTTTCTTCTTTATTTGCAAATTCAGGAATTAGGTTACACGTCTTTTTGATACCTCTCCCCGCTTCTCAAAACGTGTCTTGTTCATTATTACCAGCTTCAGTTAGCTCCTTCTACAAGTCCAGACTCTTTATTGAAGTCCATCTTGCTTTACATAGGCATCGTTTAGCACTAATGACTCTTTCTTCCACAGCATTTTTCCACTTGGAGCTAATTAACCGGGCTTTAGTCTTCATGTTAATTATTTTATTAATTGCAGCAAGACTAGACTTACGCATTTCGGTTTGAAGTCCATCATCAAACATAATAAAGAAATGAGTTATCTTTACAAACAATTGAACTATCGTCAAGTCTATAAAACTCATGCATAGCGATTTTCAATGTAGCTCTAACTGGAAGGAAAATGCTGAAGAAAAGCACAATCACAAATGTCGAGAAATTACAAAGAAATTTGTAATTTGCTCAAGAGTGTAATTAATTTACTCAAGGCATCAAAAACTTATATTTCAGGAATCTAAAAACGGCACTAAAATATTTTAAATAAACAGAAAAAAGGCACTAATGTCTTAAAATTTGAAAAAACGCAGCATAATTATTTATTGAGTTGCATCTATTATTAAATAAACGCAAATGAAATACAAAACACTAATAATATAAGAAAAACTAAATGAAATCTTAGGTTAGTGTTGAGTGAATTACTAATTAAAACAAATGTCTAACATGATGAAATAATGACGAAATAAAATATATTCAGTTAATAATGAGTGTATTTTCTGACGCTTGAGATCTTATTCACAGAGGGCAGCTTTTACTTCGTGAGATAGACGAACTTTTTATTTGTGGCAATCTATCAAGAAGAAAATAGCTATATATTTGGTAATTCCAAATTAGTATATGTAAAATAACAGAGTGTCATTTCTCATAGCAGCAGATGCAAATGTTACCTAAAGGATAAACTTTGGGCAACCTAAAATGTAATAAATTATAAATTTTGCAGAGATTTTTTTAAGCAAAAGTTTTAACTTGTCACTAGTAGTGGGACGTTTTACCTGCTTCCACGAAGGCGCCAGTTAGAAACTGATTGCACTGTACAGAGAGCAAAATATGCGCAGATTGCGCACTATTAACATGCTTAATAAGGTGTGCACAGCTGCTGGTACCTCTCAAGATTATTACGGTATTTTCTAATATGGTTTTATCTGAAGTAATATAACAAAAGGATCCGAGAAAGCTCAGACCTTCCAGTTATATATTAGGACTATTTCACCGATAAAATAAGAATTTAAAGTTGGCTTACAAATTTGTAACAGTTGTATATTTGTATTCTGAGTACTTAACCTTTTCAAGTTATCTTGAAACAGACAAATGTCGATTGAGTGTAATGCTAATATAGTAGAGCCAATAGGATTTAGGACTATTTCATGAATAGAATAAGAATAAAAGTAACGCGTATATTTGAAATTCGCGCACAGATTTTAACAATTATATAAAATGTATGCTTAACTTATGAATACTTACCTATTCAGAAACCGTGAGGCTGAAGTAGACGAAAGTCGATTATTATAATCACTGCTGTTCGATTTACTAATGCCAACTGAGAAAAACAAAATAAGTATAAAAATTTACCATTCTGAAAAAACCGTGTTTATTAAACTTTGTGGTTGTTTATTATAATTTATAAAATATTTCAAATTGTTTCACTGAATACGCAAAGACTACTGTCGATATTTTGTTACTATCAATACCTTCCCTCCTCCTGCTAGCACTAGTGGCCAGTGCTCAGGAATTATATTGGGGATATACAGTTGGCTACGCTGACAAAAAGACAATACATTTCGCGCAGTAAAGGTATTTGGTAAAATTAAACGATTATTTCACTGCGATATCGGGCTGTGATTGGTCAAAATTAAAAATTTGTTTCATTTCATTGGTCGAATTTATAAGTGAAATAGTACATGAAAACTAGCCCAATTAAAGTTTATAATGCATTTCCTTGGGGAGTACAGTGCGTAACATCGGGGATGAACGTCGTCCTAGAGGCAATGAGAAAAGAACGGACTACATGCTTATGTTTATATTAGGATAGAAGTAACAGCGAACGAACGGATAGTAATAAATAGTCAGCTGCTTTGTATGACAGAAACGATGCATCTCAACGCCACCTTGCTTCCTATATTTAGTAAGCTTTGGGCAATACAGGCATAAGTACTTTCATGTTTGGATCTCTGATATCTCTCAAGATGCCAAAAAGCTTGAAAACCATTATCACCTTATAGTTTATCCACCATTTTCAGAGCAATCAAAAGTCGGAAGTGGATATGTTCGCTAAACTCTCTGTATATAACGCACAAATCTGTCATGTGGCATACTCCTATTGGAAAACATCCATAAATGTGATGAGGCATTCGTTTCTTGTTTTGTATTGACAGCTACTACTTTCTCTCAGTGACCTCTCAAGTGACAAACGCATTCGAATGTTCTGTGACACTTGACACTTGCCTTTTATTGAAGAAGCCAGGGACTAAATAAAGAGTAATCTACTTGGAAATGTGGTGTCACTAACAAACCGGTTATATGCCAGGTATTGGCCTAGTCCCTCCATGATTCATGACCGTGCTCATTACCTCTGTTGTTGATGTAAAAGCTGATCGATTTTCAGTTCTTGGAGCTACTGTGTTGATGTAGTGTGTGCTAGTGAGCTGAGACAGCAAACAGGGAAGCCCTAGGAAACCTTGGCACATGTGTGAGCAACGACAGCGTTTCATCTTATCTCACGGGTAGGACTGTCTTCAGTCTTTAAGTTGTTGGTTAATCGTTCATTATAAAATACGAGCTACAAAACAAACGCATGAATCGATATTTGTTATGTTAAATGTAAGGAGCAACACGTGTAAGATGTAAGTTTGACAACAATAATACAAAATAAATTGCGCTCCGAAATTAAATACATGGCATACGATCAACTTTAATCACGGTAATCTTAAATTTCACCTACAATTTTGCATGTTACTTTCTTTAAGGGGATTCAAAATGCCTATCCCCGCTAATGTTAAATTTAGCAATTCATTGCCTATTTCCTGAGAAACTATTTACAATAAGAGCTGAGTTTTGCATGAATCTTTTCAGCTGATTGATTGGGGGGGGGGAGAAAGAAAACAGAAGAGGAGGAGCAGGAGCAGGAGGGGGAGGGAGTTGTGTTGAATAGTGACATTTACAGTTTATACATTAAAATTAAGATTTTCATTTTTCCAAAAAACATTCATAGAACCTGGAAACGTTTTCATATAATTAGCTGTTTTTCTGTTAAAAATAATCAGTAAAATATTCATGTTTTTATGCTTAAGGTTTTTGATATAATGGAGTATTTGTATGAGAAAGTGCCTTTTTTTTTCCTTTCAGAAATTGCAATTAAATATAAAAATGAAAAGTGAAACACACATTTAGAGAAGAAATATAACTTTAAATCCTCCAGACTGAGTACCCGTTAATTTCTAAGGATTCTGAAGTATTTTGATTATTAATATACTTATTTATTTGTTTATTCACGACCAATGAAAAGAAAGAGAGTAAAAATATATCTGCAGAGAAAATGTTTTTAAAATGAATGCTGTTTAATCGAGTGATTGAGCAGCATCTCCTAACCGTATAAGATATGTATAAGATTTTCATTTTATAATCCAATACAGACCAAACTTATTAAATAGGTAAAAGACACTGTAAGTGGCAATTTTAGTTACAAAATATTCTGTATTAAAAGTTAGTATCATCTTAAAATTTGCCAAAGTGAAAACCTAATACAAAAGTATAAACACAGTGAAATTAAATTTGTAATAATAACTTTCTCTAAAAACTGATTAATTATTATTATTATTATTATTATTATTATTATTATTATTATTATTATTATTATTATTATTATTATTATTAAAGTGTTCGTCAATAATCGGAACGTCGCAACTGCACTTTTCCGTGAATAGTTAGGAATTGTGCAGGATGGATGACGTAAAGTTTTGATTCGTTTTCATGACATGATGGTTTATCGTATTTGAAATATGTGTGTGTGCGCGCGCGTGTGTGTGTGTTTGCGTTTGTGGGTGCGCTGTGAACTGTTTACATTTATTTGTTTATTTATTTACGGACGTCCTTTAACATCTCAGGTCATCAAGTCATTCAGGACGCGAAACGGCCGATCAGCTTTGCTCTGAGGCCTCTTGTTTCAGGCTTGAGGTTCTTTTACATGCCGTAAATCTACGACATAGGAACCACGCCTTTACTTCCTTTCCTAATACATCATCTTCAATTGGTGCCTTCCCCACCGCTTTGATTCGTGGCAGAGCATAAGCTAGCACAGCCATACTGCTAGCAGAAGGCACAAACACAGAAACTACTTTGAAAAGCTGCATTCTTAAGGTAGCATCATCATTTAAGGCCCAGATTAAACAGACAGAGCCTTTACTTCCTTACAGTACTTTGCTCACGCTCATGTGTTGTCGGCAGCACTCGAATATAAAAGATATTCCGTCCTTGGTGGTCGGCAAACGTAAAACAGACAGGTAATAATTCTTATCTTTATTCTACATCTCTGCCATTCATTTCAAACCACTGTGTTCAATGTTCGAATGCAACCTGAAGACGATTGTAAGCATATCGCACGAGCTTTCTTCACATGTCTCTTGAATACGATTCTTCGGGTCCTTGAAATCTCTTATTTCAATTTTATACACTCGTGACATGGTAAACCCTCATGCAAAAAGTCTAATGATGTCAAATCGAGTGAGCATGATGGGCAAATTCGAGTTGGTTTGTTAATTTGGTTTATTTACGCACGCTCTTTAACATCTTTGGTCATCAGCGCCCCATTCAATTCAGGGCGTGAAAAGGCCGATAAATTTTTCTCAGAGGTTTCTTCTTTCGGGCTTGAGGTTCTTTATCCGTAAATGTACGACACGGGATCCACAGCTTTACTTCCCTTCCAGCCATACTTAACCGAAAAAAAATCCACCGACTTGGCCGGGATTGAACCAGCGATCTTGGATTTACGAGGCAAGTATGGTTACCACTAGACCACTAGGACCGACATATTCGAGATGAACCTCTACCTATCCATCTTTTGGGAAATCGTCGATTAAACTATTTCTCTCATATTCAACGCAAAATGAAGTTTTTTTTTTCTTTTTCTTCTTTTTTCCCCCTTGGAACGAAAACTATGTCTACAATGTCATCCAAAATTTTCGAGTACTGTTGCAGCTCTTCTCATATCAAACGCGCAAACAAGCACTCACAATTGCTACTTCTTCCTGTATAAACTGTTTTCTGTAGTGGTAGTCTGAAATAAAAAAATAAGAATAACAATATTTTCAAAATTTTATGCTTTTATGACACAATACTTTGAAATTATGGATGACCATGTTGAAATAACATACAAGCGCGCGCGCGCGCGCGCGCACACACACACACACACACACACACACATATATATAATAACTACGTTCCATATACATTTCATTTACGACAATTATTTCCAGTATAACAATTTATATTTATCCAGTATTTGGTCTTCTAGCAAGACACCCCAATGGTTTATTTTTACCTTTAAATTGCATGAAACGTTAAAATAGCCCCAGTTGTTTGTATATTACTTCCGTTTTGGTAAGATAATCAGCAGTCCCATTGCCAATCAAAGAGCAATATGATGCTATGCTGGCTATAGCAACGAATTTGTCTTTGAATTTATTGTTTGAAAATACTGAATCATTCCAATTTAAACAGAATTTTTGTTCTCTATGCCTGAGCAAGAGGTTGCACTGTCCTTGCGTAACGATTATAATCCGTTTTTAAACAAAGGAGTCAAACGGACTGAAATTTTGTGCAGGCTTCAGCCGCAGTTTGGAGAAGCTATCTTTTCAGGACTCTCAAGTATTTGATAGGCACAAGAAGTTCCTCGGCAGTCGTGATACAGTGGAAAATGGTCGAGGGTCACTCACGACAACATTCAGCCGTTTGTGATGGGTGAACGATGCCTAAGTGTGCTCGAAACCGTTTCAGAGGCGGACATAAGTTGTGCACACACCATTCATTTTGAAGAACTAGGATTTCGGAAAGTATCGGCGAGCAAATATCACATTTCCTCACTTACGAATAGAAAAAACATTCGAAAAGACATCGGTCATAGACTTCTGGATCGGTTTGAGAAAGAAGGTGAACAGTTTTTGACTCGTATTATCTGTGATGAAACCTGGGTACACCACTGCACTCCCGAAAACGAGAAAACCTGCATGGTGGGAAGGAGGAGACGGGAGGGTGCTCCGGTCAAGGCCAGAATTCGCCTGACAGCCGGAAAAGTTCTTGGGTTTGGGTTTTGGGTCTCCAAAGAAGATGCGTCGATTTCCTTCACGAACCAGGACTATTACTGCAAACTATTGGACAACATGAGAGCCACATATTGCAACAAAAGACGCCGGCAAACCTTTCGTGATGTCCTTCCTCTGCATGACAATGCAAAGCCACATACAACAGCGATAACCCGGGATCAATTAAGGAAATTTCACTGAACACCCTTAGAAAACCCTTCTTGCAGTCCCGATTTATCCCCTTGTGATTTACCACACATTCGGGCCAATGAAGGAGGCGTTGGGAGGAAATAGATTCAGCGACGACGCAGAGGTTGGCATTTTGTGCGCAATTGGCTGTTGACGCACCATCTTCTTTCTTTGATGAGGGAATAAAGAAGCCACTTATCCAGTGGAGAAAATGAATCTCTCTTGAACGAAGCTATCAGAAAAGTTGTTTTGTAATTGTATTGTACAATATGATGATAAAATAATTTTTAATAAACCGAACTTTTATTTGAATGATCCATGTAGGTATTTCGTTTATAATAATTTGGAAAGCAATTTTTGGAAACTGTTTGTAATTCTGCAAAACGCTTTAAAAATTTAGACTTTATGGTGACGATACTCTGTCAGATATACAGGGTGTCCACAGAAAACACCATAATTATGAACATGTAGTATTGCTCCTGGTAGTCATTTTATATATAATTGTATCATTAAAAAGAGAAATTCAAAACTTTTAGTGCCTATCTCACAGACACCCACGCTGAAGGCATAAGATGATATTCTCCCTCACGTCTCAATATATATTCCGGGATGGGCTGAATGACAATGTTCACAGAAAATAACTCTTGACAGCATTTACAAGTTATTTCCCGGAACAGCCTTTTCTTTTATTACACATGCCTTCCTTCTCCACAAAATGTTTACACCTTCACAATCGTCTTACCATCACCACGGGTGGCCGAGGTCGTTATGGCGCGGACTCGTAAGCGGGAGATCTGCGGTTCGAATCCCACGCGGGACTGCCCTCTCTGATAGGTTTTTTTCCAGGTTTTCCTCTGCCCTCATAAATGGCAAATGCCGGGCAGATACCCTAAACTTAGGCCTAGAACTTTCCTTCCTTAAAAAAAAAAAGATCATTTCCCAATATATCATTTCATCTCATGTGTCCAACGCCTGTGATGCCTCAGTGGTAAAAACGGGCGTTAAACACCATTAAAAAAATGGTCTTGTCACCAGGTGCTTGAAACTGCTGCCTGAAGGCATACAAAATTGACCTGTGATATTCCGAAACACTCCAACTGCATTCCTGTAGGATGTCCATTAACACAATTCACACAATTTGCTTGCAACAAAGCAAACGATAAACCATATTTCTTCTTCTTCTTCTTCTTCTTCTTCTTCTTCTTCTTCTTCTTCTTCTTCTTCTTCTTCTTCTTCTTCTGGTGTGGTCTATTATTTCCGTCAACAATTACACATTCCCCGTTATTTAGAACAGAACTTTTTGAGTTTTTTTTTCCTAATTACTGGTATAAAGCACATGGGTACGAAATTATAACAGTTTATAGTCTGGAGTGTTTCTGTGGACAGAGTATGTTTTCTTTGCTAAGAGAGTCTTCAATATTAGAATGTAACGTTTTAATGTTCGACCGTTTGTGTTCCTAAAACATCTCCCACGTGCAGTGATATTAATTCAGTTTTTATTGGGCACAACCTTCTCGGTTTCATCAATGCTCTGGTAATAAACTTACATCGTGCGGTACATCAAAAGACCTCCTTTCCTCAACAGAGAAGAGTACTCCCCTTTGACGTATCATTTTTTCGTGTTTGACCCATAGCATGCCTATATGAAACGTAGAAGGTGAACGACCTTCGTTTGGGTTGCTACAAATCAGCAAAACTTGATTCAGACAGACTTCTCCTTGGGGACCATTTCTTTTCTGAGACATCAATTTTTCTGCTTGCTCCTAAGAGGCATCGCCCTCCGTTGGTGTTTGATAGTAGATTTCTATTCGGTTTTCGTTAAAAAAGATCAACTTAAGTATGATATATATTTAAAGTTATTGTAGTCACTGCCTTTGATGTAATGGAATTCAAACATATGCGACTCGAACCTATGCTTCCACTTACTGACACTCGCTTTACGAACCGTCAGGCCATTCCTTTTTTACAAATACATAGAAGACGTTACGATTTTACTTGTATGTTTTAATTAAACCACAATGGATTTTTAGCCATGCCATTTGTTTGCTCGTTCTTGCTAGAGGTTAACGGCAATACGGCAACAGCGCACACTATAATCGCTGTAGATTTTTCTATTATATATATATATATATATATATATATATATATATTATTTTAATAAGAAAATATTATTTTTAATTTAAAATATATTTTCAATTTACTTTTGTGTATAACAAAAATAAATTTATGATTGTTTATCTTTGGAATTTGTATTATTAAGGTTTTAAATTTGTAACTTAATACTTTTAGCTAGAAATTCAGTTTTTCATTATGAGTTTTAATGGCTATAATAGCAGAAGAGATTTTCCTTAATTATCGCTGCCAATTTACATACCCATGCCTTTAGTTCAGAATCGTAACAATTTGTAACCAATGCTGGAAATAAAAATGTAAATTATACAACTTAGTTACTAAAAATAAGATTTTTAAATATTTTTTCGAAGAAACTATAGAATAATCGAAGTAAAACAAATAATTAAATATTTCAGACGATGAGATATTAAATTAAATACTTTATCGAAAGGAAAATTAAAAATATTGATTATTAAAATAATAATAATAATAATAATAATGTATTGGGCATTGATTTGGTAAAATACAAAATAATTTCATGCACAACTGAAGTTAATATAACAGATTATCACATTTCTTACCTTTCATTTACACTGGGAAATATTTTCGCGTTTATCCTTGCTGCTGCCTTAATTGGTGTGAAATTCATTCCTATTTGCTTAATTTATGTAATTAAGATGAAAAAAAAAGATTTGGAATCAGTCAGATAAGAGAAATGGAGGTTATAAATAGATTCAGATAGAAAGAAACGCGGTTGTGGCTAGAGAGGACATGGTAGCTCGGATGGAAGAGCATCGGCACCAAGAGTCTAAGAGCCGTGCGTGGTTCGAGTCCTGGCTGTGACCTCGAGATTTTCCTATCTGAATCTAATTTTAAACCTTAGCCCAACAACTGCTTGTATGAAAAAGGCTTGATCACATTTCATATAAATTAACTATAATAATGTGGTTAACTAGAAGCCTGGGCCAAATGTACTCGAAGGTTTCGAGTAGCCTGTTAAGGATAAAAATCTTCAAAACAAGATAGCCCACGTCCCCAAGGATATGTAAGTGCACATGGGGGAATTGGCGGTTGTAATCACAGGTTGGTAATGCATCGGCACGGTAAGCCACTTGGCTTGTGCAAAAAATTAACATTAAACCATACATGATTTAAGTTCACTTAATATGCAGAAAAACAACAAGAGTAGGGGTAAAAGTAGATTAATAATACAATAACATAATCTATACCAATCAATTTTACTGTCAATGATAAATGTCCATATGTGTACTTGATAACCAATGACACATTAGCTGAGATCAGGAACATTTTCTTGCACCCGGCCAAGAAAATATTTTACACACAGTAATTCAACGTTTTTACATGAAATAAAATGACATTACACTCATGACTATAATAAGGAAGTTACATAAAATTACTTGCTACAATAACTGTAAGTATGGGAGTGGCAGCTCATAAATACTGTCTCAAACATTTCAAGAAATATTACATTTCAATCAATGATAATCCACTCTGTTATTCCTTTACAGACGTTTATTTGAGATCTATGGTAATAAGTTTAGAACTTCTTTGTAGCGCCGCACTTAAACCTACGGAAGTAAATGTAACTTCGGCAGCGTCAGCGATAATTTTTCTATTGAAGTAAAGTTTATATGAACCGTAAAATAACCTACGTCTTACATGAAGATAAATACAGATAAAGAATATAGACGCTAGGAGAACAGCTGTGTTGAGAAGGGGTATTAGCAAGGCATTAAAAGGTATAATGGCAGTCAAATTTATCCCTGTAATACTTGGAACCCTAGATATAGCCTTTCCACGAATTAAAGTTTACAATACTTCCACCTTCTTTAGTAAAGGAAGCGATGAAAATATTAGTTAATGTAGGTTTTGTTTATCATATCTTGAGCATCAAAGTAGATGTATGTAGCTAGCTGTATTGCAAATTGCCTGCAACTTAAAATGGCGCCGAAAATAGAAACATTCTGAGAAAATACTGCAATGCAAAACACGGGTACTCTTTTCCCGAAATTGTCAAGCAATGTAAGAGATATGGTTTCATCATCTCAAAGAAACATCTCGTGTGTGCGTATGCTTAGCAAATGGCAAGGTTTAAATAGATTTATTCCAGAGGGCGAGAAACAGGCAAATTCACTACCAGCCATCAACCGTGTCCTCGAGATAATTCAGAAGGCCAAGGTGCGAGTCCAGTAATACATAAGGAGAGCTATTTCATTGCTACTGGGAACCACAATTATCACTGTGAACAGCATTATCAACAAGATTTGAACCGAATAAAACTGTTCGACTACATAAGAATAAGATTTCATGCCGTGTTACTACAAACTTCTTCTGGAAAATTGGAGATCTACCACCCCCACTACCACGACATTTGCATTTTGTAGTTTATTTCATATAGATATAAATATACGTATGTTTTGTTTAATTCCGTTATTTTGCTATTTAGTAAAATAGAGCATTAAGCACTCATTTTGAAAAATATTTTAATAAAATGTAATGTTATATAATTACTTACTCTTCACTATAAAATCGCGAAATATAATATTTTCTTATTAACGATGAAAAAATGCATGGGAGTAATAAAATAACTGAAAAATATTAAAATGCTAATGGTAATTTTAGTTTGGTCGTCCCAGTCTTTATAAAACTGTGTAAATCCTCTACACACATAACATATACATATTTCCTTTAATTAGCCTCCTTAGCTCAGAAAGTATACTTGACCACAGGAACACTTAAGGCACGTTGTAGCACTCTAGTGTTAAAATTCGTCGCTGCAGCGTATTCTTCACGTTGAGTGACACGTACAAATGGTTCCCTAGTTAGTATGGTCTGGGAGCGCACAATTGGTCGTTCTTGGATGCCGTGTCACCTTCTCTCTAATGGCGAAGAGCTCTGTTCCCGCGGGACTCCATCACCACCTTGTTAGCAGGCTTGGGCCACATTCGGAATGATAATTAGAAGCAGCAGACCGCATTTTATGGACTTAGGATCGTAGACCGGAACACGGAACGTTTAGAATACTCTGTTGCGAACGATTGTATTTTGTTTTTGCTTTAGTATCCTGCATTATGAACCGAACTGGGTGGTCTAGACAATAACACTTTAGACTGGCATTCTGAAGTTCCCGGTTTAAATCCTTTGGGGCCTGCCATCCTGACCTTTGGTTTTGCGTAGTTTCCCTTAGGCAAATCCTGGGATGGACATTTCCCTTCCTCCCATTTCATGATTTTGCTACAGAGTATAAAGTACCAGACGAGATGAGCGAATGCTGTGTGCGTATGACGGTGCTTGCGCTTTTAAAAGGTTTCTGCCTCGGCCTATGGTGTGGAAGCGGCCCTTTTGAATGGCTCATTGGAAACATTGTTAGTGATTGCGTCTATGTCCGCGGTTCACCGCCCCTAGATCTTGGCAGCTCGTTATCTCCCTCCTCTCATTCCTTTCTCCTGGAGGTGCCCTTTGGGCGAAGGCACAAAGTACCAAGCTAATAAGCAAAGCGGAAGTAGTGAAAAATCTTCCTTCGTCCCTACCAATCCAATCCAATCCAGTTATCATCATTATATTACATTTGGGAAATTGGAGCAATAAATGTACCTAACATCATGAAACATTATTAGCTGCTTTATTTACTTTTGCAGTCGATCAGGTTTTATTATCATAAGTTGTTGATGTTTCTTGTATAACTAGAAAGTTGAAGAGTTTGCTACGTTTTCCTCAGCCCTTATAAATTGCAATTGCCGGGGCCTGGAACGCTTTCTCCCTTAAAAAAATACTTTCCCAATATATCATTTCATCTCGTGTATCACCAGTGTCCAAAGCCTGTGTTGCCTCAGCAGTAAAAAACAGGCATTAAATATTAATAGGAAAATCTGTTACAGCAGCAAGGAAAATGCTGCGATCAAGGCCAACTTCGATCACATGATCACTGTAGCACCAGCTCTAAGCCTGCATGCATAGAAAGTAGTATGACAGACTTAAAAATGTGTACGGCTGAAGTTCGGATAGTTTATTACTTTCTCTCGTTATCGGACTTAGGGTAATAGAAACCTTTAAAAAATTTAGCCGGCCTTCCTCCAGTATAACCAAATGATGTTCGCCAGCAGTAATCTGCATAGTTGATACCTATCTTCATTAGGATGTATTTTGATCATGCATTCTAAAAGGTCATTTTATTGAAGCTCTACAATTCTAGAAACCGCAAATATATTTTTAGGAGTGTTAACTTTTACTTGCCCTGTTTCCTAGCCGCGTCCCTTGTTCTTGTTGTATTTTCTGACCAGAATCAATGAACAGACCATGAGATCATACAGTCAATTACTGAACCTTGTAATTCGAATTCAGTACCAATGTGTATGTTTAATGGCATTAAATAATTCAAAATCGTAAATACTAATATTGTTGAGAGCGCCGATTACTAAAGAAAGAAGGGGAAAAAAATCTTGTCTCAACTCTTTCCGTTATCTCACATCGTAATGCTAAAAACAAACAGGTATAAAGTCTTCATTCAACTATTTGCCATGCTTTATTTGACAAAAAACATTTTTCGTAAGCTTTAGTTTACTAACATCTGCTTTCCTAATTCAGCTTATTGGCTTGGATAAAGCCTGCAACACACTGGAATTTAAACCTGAAATATACTTGCTGCGTCTAGCATTAAAGACAACGCATGTTACAGCCTTACGCTTTTCCCCTGACCCGGTACAGCTGATCGTATAATTATAATTATAAATGTCGAATTAATTAGTATTTCAGTTATAAGGGATGCCAAGTCATGCCACTATAGAGCGCACTCTGGCACGAGAAGCATTTATTTTGCTCTTATTTTTTAAACATGCATTTGTAACGGAATAGCGTCTATAAAACGTCCCTGAAGACCTGAGGGAAAACTCCTGAAAATTTTCAGTCAGGAAACTGACCCAATCGAGAGTAGAACCCGGGCCCACCGCGTGGAAGCAGGAATGTATCATTGGACCATGGCGAATAATAACCATGAGGAATCAGTAAAGAATGCATGAGAGAGCGGTGAATGGAGAAATGTTCTCCATTGATTGACTCTTGTATTATGGACAAAACCAATGTAATGGTCAGGATAGATTTGAATTAGTTTGATGTACCTTATCTACAGAAGTGTGATAGTACTGAGATATTGTAGTGATTATCGAGACGTTGCCAATGGATGTGATTATAATCGAGCAAATTCCGATTGTTTTGACTTCAATAGTGACATATTCGGGGCTACTAAGGCTATCGCCGAAGTCCATGTCTGAAGTATGAGCGAAGAATCTTGTCTTTAAGTGTATATTACTCTCTCGCCTTTGCAAATATAGTGCGTTGCAGACACATGCCAAACACTCTGCCAGGACAACGCTTCGGCAGCGGTTCTTGCGCTAGATGTTGTCCTCTCTTATGGCATTTAGTTCAGGAGGTGCGGGGAAACAGCACTGCAAGGCTTCGAAAATGCATTTTGCTACTTCATCCGATTGTCTTCGAGATGTGCCGAATTGAAGCGACTGCTCTGCAAGTGCAATGCACGTGAGTGGAAGCAAAAAGAGCGCTGATCGCAATAGTGAATTGTTGAAATAATATATGATTATTTTGTGTAATATGAACATTAAAAGCGGTGTTAAAAGTCTTAGCCTGACTCAGAGATGTCGTGAAGATAGCCAAATTACAATGATAGCTGTTAAGTATCATCCTTTAGATGGCGCGCAGTAATGTTTCAGATACATAAGTGTAGTTACTTGTTTGTGACGTTCGTGTAAACAAACTAGCGTTAACATTTTCTACAAAATTGGCAAAACTTAAATATAAGCTGTGATATAGTACTTCGTTTTGAAGAAGAAATAGAAACACAAATTCCACATTAAAGGAGTTTTCGCCTTCGTTTTCAACGGTTAAAACATACAACTAAATTTAGGCGTGATCGTACATTCATTCAAGATGGCGAAAGCTCTCAGGGCGTTCCAAATCTGCTACGGCCGACGGACGAGATTGTGACCAAAATCTCACTGCCGTACTCAATGATCGCCTATTGAAGGTACATGAATTGACTGACATTACAAAGACCTCGGTAGGCTGTGTCCAGTACATGCCTCACGAAGTTTTACGCATGAGAAAGTTTTTCGCTCAATGGATGCCATGTTTAATTACAGTGAACCAAAAGCGCATTCGAATGAATATTTTGAAAAGTATTTATGACTGTTTAAACGCAATTCCAGCTAGTCTCTCCGACGTTTCATAATAGTATTTTTAATGGTGTTTAATGCCCGTTTTGACACCACAGGCGGTGGACACTGATGATACATGAGATGAAATGGTATATTCGGAAAGGAATTTATTAAGGAAGGAAACGTTCCAGGCCTAAGATCAGGGTACCTACCCGGCATTTGCCATTTATGAGGACTGAGGAAAACCTGGAAGAAACCTCAATCAAGGAGGACGGTCCTGGCGGGATTAGAACCCCAGACCTCCTGTTCACGAGTCCGCAGCTTAACGACCTTGGCCACCCGTGGCAGTATAACAGAGGGTGAAACATGGATGCATCACTGTACGCCAGAGACGAAGGAGCAGTCCAAACAGCGGGTGGCAACAGGTGAAAGTGCACCAAAGAAAGCAAAAACGGTTCCATCTGCAGGAAAAGTCATGGCTACGGTTTTCTGGTATTCTCATGGGTGGTGTTCGTAGGCTGCCCAGAAGGGCAGAACGTGGTCGTAAGTGGTCAGGCCGAGAACTTTAAGAACGCCTCTAGTATTGACTCTGGAACAGGTATAAATTATGTAGTGCTGACTTCCTTAAATTGCACTAAAGCAATTAATGAACATCTTCTTCTCGCATATTAAGTACGAAAAAAAGTTGATTATTAATGGGAAAATTGGAAGGTATACTCCATTTCTGCCTCGTTTGCAGTATGAATAGAAAGGGAGGGGGGAAAGCAATAAGAATGCTTATAACAAGTATTTTAATTAAATTATAAATTTTGTCTTCTGTAATAATTTGTGACTACATTAAATGGAACCCGACGAAGTCCAGTGAAAACCCAGGTTGTGATCCCAGCATACGCCACTGCTTTGCACATTGGCATTATTTATTCAGGTTGTATTTGCCCATAGTTACCTACCTGTTTGTTTAAAGGGATTGCTATGTTTGTAAAATCAATTTATGCTCTGCCTTTTGCATTTCGTACAGGGTGTTAATGAGTGTCAGAGATTGTAGAGGGGTCTCAAAAAAGCAATTTAAGATACTACCATATGAACCCTCCTGTTTTCAGTATGTCAATGTTGTGTCATTAAGTTTTTAATGGACCAGAACGCTACTGACTAATGAAGTGTCCATTCAAAATGATAACACACCTTAACGAATGGAAGCTATGAAGCATATCGCTTTGGCGTACTCGGTAAGTAAAAGCGACCATTGTTGCAGTTGTAGTTCCGTTATTACCCTTTTTTACTTTTACATCTTATGTATAAGCATAATATAAATACATAAATAAATAACGTAATCCAAAGATTTGAACTTGCTATATTTGCAGCCACAGTCGAGTTGTCCATTGCGCCCTACATCAGTTGGATTCTTCTTGTAGACGTTATTGGTAATAGCCATCGGAATTAACAATCCACTAATAGCTAAAGTATCTGTTCGCAAAAAGCTACTCTCAATATCTGAAACTCTGTTTACAAACACTTCAATGCTGCCCAACATACCAAACACTTTCATTATCCGTAAGACCAACACACTAACTTGACTGTTTCCAGTCTAGAGCCAAACAGAATGAAGATAGTACCAGGCCCCACTCTACATCTGCTCTGAAGGAATCCAACATCTGCTAGTTAAGAGCTCTATGAACCCAAACGACCAACCAAAGGTACTGCAAACACTTCCTCTGCCATATCACATTAATACAACCAGTGTCTCCAGCTTTGTTCGTTTGAATTTGTCTCGCCCCAAAACGATTATATAAGATGCAATGTTAGCATGTTAACTATTCATACGTCATGAAAATAATTGTAATGTTCAATAATTTCACGTAATTTCTGTAAATGCCCCGTGATATACTAAAGGTGCGACACGAATTGTTTGTAATTCTTCTTGTCAAATACAATTTTTAAAAAGCTAAACAGCACAATGAATTATTTAACCATTGGTCAGAATTTTTAGAGCATTTTATAGCACTAAATCTTGAAAACGCTGATGAGAAAGCTGTAAAATAGAATTTCCTCGCTCGTAAAGCACATTTGAAGACAGTGATATCTTATTTCACTATAACACTGAGTTTATAAGCAGAACCTGGTTATTATTAGCAATAAACACGGCAACTAGAGTAAACTCATAAATGTGAGTCATTAACAACAGTACATTTGTCATGAATGTTCGCGAAAATGTGCATTTCTCCGATAAAAGTGAAAACTGGTATTTTTAAAGTGATTTAACACTTGAAGCTCTGCTGTAATATTGTTATATGTAAATTCTTAGATTATATTTTTGAACCAACGACATTACTTTTGAAAATAAGAGTGAATAATTTTGATAGATTCTAAGCATCGTTCAGTAAACTGGCAGAGTTTTCGGATGTTAGTGAACAATGTAATTTTATTCTATGTTATGTAAAATTATAAAATTTAACTAGGGGTGTATTCAATGGTTAGCGTTTGTGTTCAAACGTAATTGATATATTAGAAACATTGAAACAAAGAGTATTGAAAATTTTGTTGGTAAAGTCCTTGTGGCGAACGGTTATTTACAAAATGCAGTGTTGTAGTTTCAGAGTTGAGAAGAACGCCGCGGGTAGCCAAGGTCGTTAAGGCGGGATGTCTGGGTTTCGAATTCCGCCAGGACCATCCTAATAAATGCCAAATGCCCGAGAGGTACTCTAAACTCAGGCCTGGAAATTTTCCTTCCTTTAAAAAAATAAATCCTTTCCCAATATATCATTTCATCTCGTGTATCATCGGTGTGGTAAAACGGGCGTTAAACACTTAAAAAAATGAGAAGAGGTATGAAGAAGCAAAATGTCACATGTATGCTCATGTTTGTAAAATTAATTCGGAAATGAATATTTTATTTTTAAATAACATTTTTGTATAAAATATAGGACGGATATATCAAAACTACAATTATTATTTGTTTATTATAAAAAGCTTTATTTCACCATGACTGTTGCAAATATAACGTCTTGCATAAGATTCTTGCTAATTAAGATTCTAAATGGAGTGTATGACATCCCAAGGGGAAAAGAATTATCACGCATTTTTTTTACGAAATTTCTGCTAGATGTTTAACCATAATTGCTATATTTTATTAATTTTTCACGAAAAAATTTAAAAACTATTACAAGCAATATCACAAGAGGGTCTGAGATTACTGATAAATTCACGAAGGAAGTGAGTGAGACCTTCGAGTGATATTTATTAGGACTATTTCACAAATAAAATAAGAATTTGAATGTAATGCCCCTAAACCTAGCTTACAAAATTATAATAATTGTATATTTGTTTTATAAATACGTAATTTTTCAAGCCATCTTACTGACGACGATTGTCAGTATTGCCAATAAAGAAAAACCAAATACTGGTTTAGGACTATTTTAGGAATAGAATAAGAATAAAAGTAGTCTATATTTGAAATTCGCGCACAGAATATTACAGTTGTATAAAATTTAATACTCACTTATGAATAGATAGCTACTCAGAAATCGTGAGACTGAAATAGATGAAAATCGGCTATTAAATCGCTACCGTTCGATTTATAATACCAACTGAGAAAAACAAAACACAGATGACATTTTCCATTCTAAAGTGTTTATTAAAATTTTCTTAGGCAGGTATTGTTACATAAGTTACAAAATTATTTCAGATTGTTCGGCTATATATGCAAAATATATTTTTTCAATGAATATACATTGTTAAATATAAAATTTGTGAACTTACAGTTATCAAATTTGAATGAAGGGGCTGCAATTTCATTGGATACAAAGGATAACTGGGAAATACTGGATGTGGAAGCAGAATTCCGCACTTTATATTAGCATTGCCGAATGACTTCTTGATTAGTCTGTATGATGCACAGTAATTATAGTGGGGGCATAGAGTTGGGCACATTGACTAGAAGACAAATGTCTTCACATGGTGAAAGGATTTAATATAACTTTACGATGATTTCACTGCGATATCGGGCTTGATTAGTCAAAATTTAAAATTTTGTTTCATTTCTTTAGTACATTTTACAATGACTTCACATAAGTGATATAGTCACGTTAAAACTCCATTCCGGTTTATCATTACTAGTTTCAACTTCTTTATAACAATCGTTTTCAGTTTATGATCATCATATAATTCCGTCATTTTTCTTCATGGGTCGTGGCTTCCTAAAATTGCTTCTCCAAGACCCACTACACTATGTGAAAGTATTGTAGTGTAGTTCGTTTAACTGCTGTATATGTTATTAAATCTTGTAGAACTATCAGTCAGAAAATACAGACTTGGATCCGTTAAATTAAGTATTTTACAACACTGAAAATATACATTAACTTCTTTTTAATGTTGATATAACCCTTAATTGTATCTTAACCGTGTTTTGTAATCATTGTATCATTGCTTACTTTTTTCCTGTAATTAAGGTTTAAACGCAAAAAATATAGTGTTAAAAAGTACAGCGTCTATATGTGTAGCGTTGAAATTATGTTGCAAACACTGTTCTCAGCAACAAATAATCAAAAAATATCTCATAACAGTAAAATGAAATATCTTTAATAGGAGCTTGTTAAAAGCCCAATACAGTACAATCCTATTTGGCCGATATGAGATGTCAAAATAAACATCTTTTAATAGTATAACCTTTTATAGAACTTTATTTTATAAAATGTACAATGTTTGCAATACATGTAAACAGAATTATTCTGGCCGCCTCCTTCTTGAATAACAGTAGGAAATCTCTCCTTTACTGTCTATGTCGCATGTCGATGCCCTGTGATACTGCAAAGGTTCAATCTTCAATTCGTTCACACAACCTGTCGAGGTTTTCAAATGACTCTCTCTAGGGCACTCTAGATAATATTAACGAATGCTATATTAAAAATGCAATGCATATTAAATGCTCTTCCAAACAATTTCAAATCATTATCATCCCTGCTGAACAAAAATACAATTCATCTCTGACAGAATCCACATAACAAGCTTCTGTAGAAGAATTTATGAATGAAAATTATTTTCTTCTTTTTTGATATCATTAACTAATTTTTCAAAATATATTTCATATACTTTGATGAGGTACTGCATATAATACATTTTTAAAATAATTTTCTTATAAATGAGTACTTTATAATATATTTTTTCACATTAATATATAGCATATATTTCATATTATTATTAATTTTTTTAAAGAACACACTTTAACATCTCTCATTAGCGTCCCATTCAATTCAAGGGCTGATACGTCTGATAAATTTTGTTCAGAGGCCTCTTCTTTCAGGCTTGAGGTTCTTTTTCGTGCCGTAAATGTACGACACGGGACCCAAGGCTTTACTTCCCTTCCGAAGGAAGCCATACTTAGGATTTTTACGCCCGAAAAAATCCATCGGTCCTGGCCGGGTTCGAACCCACGATCTTGGGTTTAGGAGGCAAGTATGGTAACCACTACACCACCAGGGCCGACTACTCTTCGGGAGAAAGCCATACTTAGTAATTTTTACGCTCAGAAAAACAACCAATTTTACCCGGGTTTGAACCCACGACTTTGGTTCTACTAGGCAAGCATAGTTACCACTAGACCACCAGATCCGACTACATATGTTTCATATTTTGCAGCATGTTCTGTATAACATATATATGTAATTATGTATGCAATGTATACCATTTTAAACAATTTATGTTAACCATATAATACAAAACTTGACAAATTCTATGTTCAAAATACTGTGTATGTACCCCCGAAACGCAATTAAATATGTTATACTAATTCCTAAACGAGATATAAATATGTTAGCTATTCTTAAATCAGAAATTTAAATGTAGGTTTTGTATGGAGGCTCATTTTTCAAATTTTGTTGGTTTTAGAGTTTAGAATTCTAAACTGAGAGGTTTTTAATTATTATTTAAATGTTTGCAAGCTGATTTATTTTCCGGTGTATATAACTTTTTTAAAGTTATAATTTATTTATTTATTTTTTTTGGAATATTTCTGAATTTTCAATTAAAATCTTAATTATCCTTAAAAAGTTAAAGCACCTCTCTAGAAGCACCTATGACAAAAATGTTACATGTAATTTTTTGTTAAAGTTAAAATTACCAAAATCTGGAGTTACCCACTGTTTTCCAGAAATAATTATTTGCCCTTTTTTTTTAATGGTATTAAACGCCCGTTTTTACTACTTAGGCACCATTGGCAGTATTGTCTTTTCGACCTAGATGACCTCTACCAACGTTTCCATGTCACTCTCCATAACATACCCCTACCAAAAAGAGCTTAATTCTGCAGCAGAACATTTTTTCAGGCTATATGTCAGAAAATAATGAACTTTAACTATAGTTTTATACGACTGAAAGAATTTTAATTACTTAATTAAGTAATTTAAACGTGTGTGTCATCAAACCCCCGTACAAATCTTCTTGCTATGTTTTTATCTATAAGTATCAAAAAGGATAAAAGCGGAAAGGAAAAAAGAAACGTCGTTCATGTTAAGTTAATGACATATGTGTAACACATTTGTTTTCCAGACCGGATTCTGTTTCCTTTCCGTTTCGCTTTGCTTTGACCGATTCACAAAAATACTGCACTGCTCATTAATGTGAAGCAAAAAAAGAGTTACCGAAGAAAGCAGAGCCCGATATCTTGATAAGGAACCCGTTAAGCTTTGGCTATCACCAAGTGTAATTTGGAAAGTAGGACTTCTCCGTGTCTTTACGGAGTTTGTTGTTGGACCAACCACGAGAACTGTTGTAACTGAAAGGTCGCGTTGTGCGCCCGCGCATTTCCTCTCTCCCGCGCCACATCTAGCACCTTGGCCGCCAAGCGATGGTCCTTCTACAGTCGACCTTTGGTCCAGTGCGGGTGGTAGTTAGTGCAGTGTCTGGTAGAGCGCACCACAGGTCCGAGAAACATTTCTTTTCCGTTATTTTATTATTTACTTATTATTAACAGTTTAAGCACTCC
The DNA here is from genome assembly GCA_030762175.1 of Metallyticus violacea. Classification (NCBI taxonomy): domain Eukaryota; kingdom Metazoa; phylum Arthropoda; class Insecta; order Mantodea; family Metallyticidae; genus Metallyticus; species Metallyticus violacea. The sequence goes on along the minus strand of CM060840.1, from coordinate 52,890,783 downwards.
GTTTATTAAAATGCACAGCTGTGTCAATAAACATGTAATATTTAAGTGATAGATGTATAATATAAAGGAACAGCTCAGGTTCTCGTATCTCGTAGATTTTCTTAACTTATTCCACTTTCTGATGAATATTTTGGCGCAATTGTTTGCTTTTTTATCTGTTCTGAGAACTTAACAAAGTTGAAGTTCGAACAAAGGACTCTTTTACGAAAAATGATACAAAGAGTTTTATTTTCGCAGTGAATCGGTGCGTGAGTATGACGGAGACGTTGAGCAAGTGAGGGGTGGGGTGCAGGCGGGTTGGGCAAATGAAAAGAATGTCGAGGTCTGGTAAACTTGTGGAGGATTTAAGCAGTTTACCAAGTTTGAGTAAGTGTGTGCGTGTAGGTGTGCTCCAGATAACAACACATTGTGAACATGTGTGTGTTTGTGTATTGCGTAGCTATGTTAAGTTTTAAGTTAACTGTTGTTCAATTAATAAGCGGAAATCGTACTTTTAAATGCGTTCGTAATGAAAAGCAGGAGTTTTCGTCTGTACGAGAAATTATGGGTTACATTTCTAAACAGGCAGTCGCTTAACATAGCCTGATTGGGACTTTTGTGAATATTTAAAATAATATTTCGTAGTTTTCAATAATATTTATATTATATTATATTATATTATATTATATATATATATATATATATATATATATATATAATTAGCAGGGCGATGTAGCGCGGCAGTTGTGTTACCTGGTGCATGTTAAAGGTGGAAATAATTTAAATCAGTGTATAACAAAATATACATACAAAGAAATTTTATTTGTTTACTTACATAGACCTCGGGCACAATAGATGTATTAGATAGTGTCAATAAAATAAATTAGATGCTAATATTAGTGCTTTAAAATCATATATTGGATAAATAGATTGTTAACTGACCGTTTATAAGTGATGCTTTAAAACCTCTCAAGTTTGCCTCCGAACACATTCCGGAAGCTAATAAAAGTTAGGTTTTAAAAATAAATCCCTTTTTTTTAGATTAATTAATCTGAAAGAAGGTGTAAGAACATTTTGTTTTATTTCTTTTTCATAATAACGAAAGTCGCTTCTTGCAGTGAAACTATTTTTTGCTTATGCATAAAATTATATATATATTAATAACAGTAAACTTTTTTAAATCAATGAAACTGATTTACAGTGCGTTCTTCCGCCACTTTTTTTTAAAATAATTCTAAGAGTCCCTGATTGAAATTGAACAAAATAACTGGTGTTAAATAAAACATTTTAAATTGTTTACTAAATAAATTACTTTTGATAGTATTCAATATGGTATTCCCATTAGCTGTAAATACCCAAGAATACATTTTCTTATTAAAATGACTGATGTTAACAGGCTTCAAAGTTTAACATATAAATGTTGTTTTCTCTTTATTTGGTAATAAACTATTATCACTAAACCATTCAATTGCGCGATCAATGTTTTCAGAAGTGTTTGCGAGTAAATTTTAATCTTACCACAGCTGTAAAAAAAAGGTAGTAGAAATAAAAAGGTCCTAAAAGAGATTCTTGTGGTACCCCACGTTTCACTAACGTTTCCTTTTTAATACATACAAACTGTACGATCTGTTAAACAAGACTAACGAATAATGGACAAATCACTGTTTAATATTTCAATTTTTCTAATAATGTACCATGGTAAATACAATCGAATGCTATAAATTTATTATTGAATTGAACTTTAATTAAACTTACGGATAAATACTCTGCTTCAACTAATACATCAATTATACATTTATCAATTTAAAAATAATTTCAAATGAATACTTAAAATGTAACCAAATTAAGGAGATGAGACCGGGGTCATAATCTCTCGCTGTATATATTATTACGAAAGATTAGACTTCCTTCTTCAGATTTCTATTGTACATGGAAGAAATTTTCCCATTCACCCTCACGCTTTATGTTTACTAGTTTAAAATAGTTACTTTAATTAACAGTATCCACAAAAACAATATCTTTTTCGCAAATATATTAATTTCAAATTTCTATTAGTTTGAAAATATATAATATTTATCTCCTTATACCAAGTCTGACGCATTTCTTCTCATTGACTTCCTGATCTTCGACATAATTAAGAACCTGTTAACTGCATCAATAACCTAACCTAACCTAACCTAACCTAACCTAACCTAACCTAACCTAACTTAATTTCTACTCTGTTTCTGTAATTCTTTTTTTGTTTTCTCTCTGCCTCCCTGTCTTCACTTTCCTTATCTACTTCCCCTTAAATATTCCTACAATTCACCCATAATATTACTTTTTTCATACCTGTAATTACCAAAATTTGCGTTCTATATTATCAGCTTTCATTAGCAAATTAATTTTATTAATCGCTGTATTTATCAAAATTAACAAATAAAAGTGTTTAAAATCGTTTAAGTATACATTCTCTTTAACATAATCAAATTACAATTGTTCAAAAAGAACTTACCCCCCCCCCTTTTTTTTGCCAAATGGACATAGAGTGTTTTTCATTTGCATTCAATAATTTAACTGAATTCCTTTTAATTTTTTCTTACGGTAAAAGTAGTTACCCATTGACAGAAACTCCCGGTCATATCTGACGATTTCTCCACTTGCTATTAGACTTTTGAATATTCATAAGACATTTCATTTCATGTTAGCATCTTTTAAAGTGCATGTGTTTTGTTTTCTTCTCTATTAAAGGTTGAAGTATGTAACAAATCTGGGAAGAAAAAGAATACCATGACTATGTTCAATTTAAAAGAGACTTATAATTTAGTTTCGTCTTTTAAGCGCATATTGGAGGTACATCTTGGAAAAATGCGTACCACATTAATGTTATGCCTTATCCACCACCAAAATACTAAAAAACTTCGTACGTAAAGGTATTTTGCATTTGTTGTAAACATTTCGAAGTAATTCACCACGTGAGGGCTAGCTATGATTACAGAGAGTGGATGTTCGAGTCCTGCTTTGTTAAACTTTTTATTTAAGAGTTTTTCTCAAAAAAGGCATAACGATAGATTGTTTCAAATTGTTTCTTTAAAAGCATATAGCTAACACTAAATTATTCAAAATTACAATTTTCTCATGCTAAAGTGGTCATAATTTCAAATGAGTGCCAATAACTAGATTTTATTAAGAAAAATAAGTGTTACTAGTAAACAAAACTTTCCTTAATAGCTTTCAAAACTTTAGGAAATTTCTCAGAGATAGTGATGTGAATGGAAAAGATTCGTTATTGTCTAACAAATTGTAAAATTAAACGCCTCCGTGGTCTGGATGTTACGTTTTCGACCAGTAATCTGAAGGTCCTGGATTGATTCCAGGTCAGTCAAGCTATCTGGGGAGGTTTCATTTGGGGTATTTTTCTTACCATGAGAAGGTAGCTTTAAGACTCCATGACTTGAGAGTTCATTTGCGTCATAATTTCTGTCATCCTTACAGGTACACCCTGGCCATATCTCTCTCATCTCCACTGGGAAAAGTGGTGCCCAGTGTGTCAAAATTTCTTTAAACACCCTCTTCCCAGGGTGGGGAGGATTGCCTACAGTTTCACGAGAACAGCGGATTGTCATTTGAAAAAAAATAAAAAATATTGTATCAATTTTGCAAATAATTGACAGTTGCTTACATTTTGAAACAGTTGAACAACAAGCTGAAAACAGGATTTTTTGTAACGACTATACATATCTTTACTGTTGGTCAAAATCGATAATAAAATGCTACATTATGACACTAATTACTGTAATTACACCATTAAATAGTTTTCATTGCTAAAATGCTTTCATCAACGGAATATTATCCTACGATGATATTAAACGATCACAGAAAACAGAATAAGTCATTAATTTTCATTCCAGAATTAATAAAAACTTTTTGACCTATTTATGAACGTGGAAAGCATAATTTGACGTAGAAAAGGCAGGAAGTTCGGATTTCTACGGCTCTGCAACTGCATAAGGGCCTGGTCTTTTGCTCAGCGTTTCACTGCAATTCAATTACGTAAGTAAATAAATTAGTTGCTAAATGAATTAATACAATACAAACCTATTCTGAAATTATGCCAGCACTTAAATTTCCGAAATAACCCTAATACTTATAATGTTTACCCAATCAATGAATATGTCCTGCTCCTTCTGATACAGGTATTACTGCCAATTCAGTCTTTTCACATTTCTTGAGTTAAATCCATCTGCGCTAACAACAATAACAGCAGATAAACTAACTAAACAATCTTCATTGATATAACGACGTCATAAGTATCATAAAAGAAGGTATTCATTTCACAGTAATATTGCTTTTATTTTTTTTTTCTTTTATAAATCTATTATATCCGTTATAATGTTATACTATTTATTGCATTCTTAAATTTAAACTAATCACTTGATTCGTGTCACAAAAATAGCTCATGCAAAATTCTTATCGATTTAAAATGGCACTGCGTCTTTAAATTATTACATTAGTTCTCTCTAAAAATAGATAAACGATGCAGGTCAGGCCTTTTTGACATCGGACACTGTTCTTTTGCTTTGGTAGCTAGAAATAATGTCAACCATATTTTTATTGTAACAAAACTTCATACATTTCTAAAAACATTTCTTAAGGGCGCCATGAAGGTTCCAAAAGAGCATTTTAAATGTATTCTTGTACGTTACTTCCATACAGGAGTTTTAGTTGGGAAGAAGCATGTTATGATGTACTCCAATGTGTGAATGAATTCCTGGCCAACTATTAGAAATAGCATTGGGTGATCTATCCTGATATCTGTAGATGCTAAGTGTAACTTAATTCAAATGGCCCATCAGAACCCGGAACAAATCTTATGATAATAGGCACATTTTTTGACTATTTTTTTAAATTCTTATAAAACTCTTATAACACATTTCAAGTCAAATATAAACTTAATTTTTTTTATTTAAATATAATTATGCTATTTAAATAAGCTATTTTCAGTATGGCATGCCAGTATAAACACACAAAACTCTTGCTCAGTTCTTTGAAACAAAAGAAAACACGCAGATTAGATTACTCGCTTCAGTTAGATTCGGCAAACAGAACTTTAACGTCGTGAAATGACGTAAGACCCCCTATATACACTCGAACACAAGATATAAGTACTAATATTTTATGTACTTATGCTTCTTTTTTATGATGTGATCCATTAAATAGACATAGCTGTAATAAATGAGCTACGTATAGTTGTAATACTGTTTACTTTCGTGGTTTTAATATGGTTTTAGCATCGCGAGTCATTAATAAAAATACTCAAAATGGTAAATAAACAAAATAATAGTGGAGCGCCAGGATACAGAAATGCTGTGTGTTATGTTGTGTATGTTTCTATGTAGATAACCAAATTATTTCGGATAAGATGCTCAAGTGTTTATGAATTGTACTGCCTTAAGATTTAAAAACAATATGGAGTTTTACTGTTAACATTGTAATTATCAAATCCTTTGGTTTCAAATATGAATTTTCTCTAACGAGAAAACGGCAAACAGCATCAACTTAGGAAACAAATGCGAAGCGGTTGGCCATTCCAGCATATGAACTGTTTTTGTTTGAAGGATAGCTGAAGATCGGAAGATCCCAGCATGCTGTTATCAGCGAACATTTACTTCTCCTCTAGAAAAGTGCAAAATATTCTCAGCTTAATAATTATGGTCGTTAATGAGTTAGACTTTTTAAACATCTTAGACTAATCTTCTGAATTAGATTTCATTTAAATTAGCAAATTCTTAAAATTATCCTTAAAATTTAACCTACTAATTATTATCCCCAAAACGGAAATAGAATATACGGCTTATATTATTGTGAAATGTATAAATTACTGCAAATGCGGAGGGCGTAAGCTCGAATCGGGTTGGCCCAGGCTTTGTAACTCAGTTGCATTCCAAAAGACTACATATTTTTATAATACTATATTTTATATTTTCCTTTTAAACTATTCTGTAGATGTTAACGTCCATTTTCTTCGTCGCCTGCAACAAATGTAGTTTCATGGAAATGTTCTTTTCAGCAGTAGTACTCACTGTTTGGCTTCTGGCCCGCTAAGTTTATTTAGCAACCAACGAGAGATAATTGTGTTTCAGAGCAGTCACGCTCCCAGTGTAACGTGCAGGCCAAGGGAAGAGATGAAGGTGTCTCCACAGTACAGCCGTCTAAAGAGGCAGAACACCTGCACATGGCGACAACAGAGAATAAATGTATTGCTTATTTACACTAATATAGCTCTTACCTGCGAGAGTTTGCCTTTGAAGTGCAAGGAAAAACTTGTGTGATGAAGTGATTTTTGCGTTTAATGTTTGTTAAAACTGAGTAACAAAAGCTCAAAGTACAGTTGTGAAAACCTCGGAATCGCAGGAAGATCCAAACATAGCTAAACGTAACATAGGCACTGCACGGTTGTAAATACCATTTACAGTAACTCGCACAGTGATCAGAGAATTTTCTTATTCTCACTCCAAAATTATCTTCATTTTTGCGCTATTACTTGTGTCAGGCAAACAGCGTATATTTGCAGCATTATGGTTTTAAGGTTCCCCGTATTTTGTAGGAACGCAAGGGGGTTTGAAAACATAAAACTTCCATATATACGATCGGATTTTAAACTTACTTAAAATAACAGGAGAGAGGGACATTATTACAGCAGGATATAATAAGAGAATGGAGACATTACTAGAGCACTATGTGAACAATTTGAAATCCGTGGTCCCATGCACCGGCCTTAAGACTTTAAACGATGTACTAATAGCGAAATTCCACCAAAGTATGATATAATGCATTACAAATGTATGGACTTGTAACTTGTTGTTATTAGTAAAATTGTACTCCACAAAGATTTCTGCTACACCTTTACGTTACAAATCTATACTTACAAGTCTACAAGTGATTTTTCGTTGTTCTGTATTGTATTAGTGGGGCACTGGTAATTTGTATAATTTTTTCTACAAGTGTTAGGAATATTGGTAACTTCAATTGCTAGCACTAAATTTATTATCTTTTTAATGATTTTGGTAGCCAGTTGACCTAAATGTGCTAAGTATTAGCAAAAGTGATGATAATGATGAGTAGGTCATGTATAAAGAAAGAATAAATTAGTATTTGTGTACAATGGTTAAGTGCAATTAAAATACGACTTATGACTGATGTTGGCATTTCCCATTTCTGGTACATATTTCAGAAGCGTCTTTTTAAGGTTCTACATGTCAAGTTTTTCATTCTTCATCCTCTTTTAAAATAGTCTTTTTGGACACAATTTTCCAAATTTTTTTGCTTATTATGAGAACGTGATGGTCAAGCAGTAGAAATAAATAAATATAAATGATCAAATGGACTAATAAAATAAATGACAGAGAGCAATCTGAAAGCTCGATTCTTCTCTCCACGACTAAAATGATGCTCCTAATTGTAGCAGTATAAGACCATCGTCTCACAGTGGATTATTACGCTTAAATGTCGACAAATGCATAAAAAATATTTAAATTATCATATCTGAGAAAAAAATACACGACCCATTTAGCAGGAATGACAATAATCCGCTCTGTACGTTAAAAATCCCTAAGGAGTGGACATAACCTAATTCAAGGTTACCTATGGCAAACAGCTGTTCCTCCTCCTTACTCTTATATGACGTCACTTGTTACTTTTTACTGATACTTTACAAGTCTTGCAATTCTTTCGTGGAACAGAAAGTTACAAGACCACACTTTACAAGGATTTGTACTAATACATTTGACCATAATTTTGTTGAACGGGACCGAGGGCGGCTTCAGTGGTTCCTCATTTATTTTTCATAGTTGCCAACCGTTATATACCTCAGCCATTACCACGAATAAGAGGCGAGCGGAGGTTGCAGTAAACCACTGGATTCACTGGTTTCTAGAATTAACATGGCTAATTTATTTATGATGTGTATAAATTGATTACGAATTTTAATTTTTCCAGCTTTACCTCTTACCCCGTCCTTCTGTGGGCAGCTATCTAGTGCATTTCTTTCTGTTAGTTTAACCGTGACGCCAGCATACTATGCCGCCGTTTTTTCCTTCTTGGTTCGATTCCAGCTATAAAAATGGACACACATTTTCGATGTGGTGAGTGGGTTATTAGCTTTTAATGCATTCACATCATCGCCTAATAATGTTTATATTCCCTCCTCCGTGTTATTCTACGGAAGTTTAAAAGTTTTACTTACTCGTAGCTTACAAATATAGAAACTTCTCCCAGAAAACCCTTACGAAAACAATAATACAGTCAATAAAGTATATAAAGTTTAAGTGTTCTGAACTCTGATGACGGAGATAAAAGAACATGCTAAAATATGAAGTTAAGAAATAAACTCACCACTTATAGATAATGATAAATTCTGGTATATTCAGTGCTATTAAGCATATATCAATTTCTTCTGATGGCACTGGTTCTGATTAAAATGGGGATATTCAACCAATCTTTTGGTTTGTTCATTTTGTATAAAATTCTTGAATATCTCATACGTTTCCTAAAACAGCATATTTCAGAAGTGAATGTCAACTGACATAGTTATTAAACATACACAACCTGTAAAATAAAACAGATGTAGCTGTTTTCAGATAAGGACTAAGCGTTCCGAAATGAACAAAGTTTTACGATAAAGCAATCTAATATTCACCTTAAGCATACCTAACCACAAATGCAACGGACAACACTTTTGTGCTTTACTGTGCTCTCAGGAATTTTTGTCAAGTAACTGGCATTCATCTGTCAACTACTTTGTCAATATTTCTAACCGAAATGAGTACAGAGAGAATATAGGGCTGAAGTTGACACTATTCTTTAGCGAGGTCACAAAGCCTTTCTCCGACCCAATAGATCTTTGAGTCTGTTCAAGTTTTTAACGTCTTTCATAGTAACGAAGGTCTAAAGAGACAATAAATGAATTGAATGAGTAAATGGGCCCGGAGTTCACATCGTTTAAAGTTATCTGGCATTCACTTTTTTAGGAAAAACTTCGGGAAAAAATCTTACCCAGGCAACAGACCTTACAGGTTTCGAACCCAGAACCACCAAATTTGAAGGCAGGCAGGCTGACCACAATAGGAAGGAGGCGATCATAGCTCTTTGAGATACTTTTCTATTCAGTAATTATTGCTTGTAATTATAATGGAGGGGAATTTCGTGAAAAGCTTTAGATATGTCGTTATTTCAGCCGGGGTTAATGAACCAAGTTCAATTTAAAAATTGAATGGATTTAGACAGCATTCCATGAGTCATAGTGAAATACCTTAAAAGGGAAGTTTTCTGAGTTTCCCATTAGTTAATACTTAATCAGTGATTCTCATTTGCAGAAATTTGAAGAATTGTTCACATGATTAATGGGGTATTACAATTGCCATTGGAAAGCACGGAAAATTTTCATTTTGTAAAGCGCCTTGCCACTCTTCTACTCTTAAGATGGAAGTGACATTGGCAAAAATTCTGCCGAGCGGTTAATGCTCACAAGTGAAATTTGATCAAAATCTTTAAAAAAAAAAAACGTTCAGTATATTGTTTTAAAACTTGAAAATATTCAAAATGTCCTACTTTCAAAATGTAAGAGAGGATTCTAAACACCCACTGAGAGGTAAGAACATTGAAAAATATGCTAGTCACATTTTCCTAAAATTTCTGTTTTCGAATTTAATTTTTCATACATTTTTTTTCATTTAAAAATCTCTATAAATTCCGATTTTATCCAAATTTCCTCAATTTTTCAGCCAAACAAAAAAGACGAGCAAAAACTGCCATGTAATTTTAGAACGTCTAATACTATTCAAGATATACAATAATTAATTTTATCAATCCAGAAACATTTTAAAACTGCAGTATTACAATATTTAGGAGTTTTTTCTGATACAACCAAGGGAGTAAGAAAAAATCTGCACGGCAATTTGTTTTCTCAATAGCAAATTAATATATTAATATTTATATTTAATAAAAATTATAAATTCTATATCGTGTGGAGCACATTAGCATTGCGCCACATCCCCTTAGGCTTGTCATTTTTCTTAGTTACTGCCCTATTAGACTGGATAATATATAACAGAAAAGACGACAGCACTTGTAAGTGTCCCATAACCCTAAGATCTTGCCTCATGTGTGTAAAAGAATGAGAAAATGCCTTTAAGAAATTATGCGAACAAGTAATGGCATATAATCAGATATATTAACAACCCAGAAAGCACTGCAGTATACCCCCCAAATAGTTAAACGTTTCAAAATGAACTGACATTGGCATTCAAAAGCCAGGAATTACTTCAGTATTAAAATAACTATTCCCTTCGTAAAGAGCGGTCGCTACACAAACAAGTATTTCCCCACCCAAGTAATACATGCTGAAACGAGAGTTAAATTTTTGACTAGCCAAGCAAGTTTCCCCACATCCAAACAAATCAAAAGGAAGCTTCCACTGAGCAGGCAGATGTAGAACTGCTCCCAAGGCCAGGCTATAGGTGTCCCTCCGTATCGTTGGGTTGGAACGTCGAGTGGCAGAAAATCACTTGACTTCCAAGGAAAGGGCTGTACAAACAATCCCTCTAATGCAACCACGACAGCTTAAGCAGCGGGCATTTGAAATTATATTGATACGTTATGGTATATTAAAGTAAATAAAAATAACATGTTTTTCCAAAAACTTTTAAAGATTCAATATATGAATTATTCAACAAAAAATTTAAGAGATGTGTTTGAAAAATGCAAGATTTGGAAATTGCCTCTGTGGGTACCCTTAAGCGAAGTTGGATCTCCCTCGCGATGAGCTTTCATCACTGTGTGAATGTGATATACTCGTAAATCATTTTGCTTTTGTCTTAAGAAATACTTTTTTTTATAATAAAAACGCATAATGTTACTATATGGTGTAGTAAACAAACATGAATTTCTTATTTGAAAAGTGCAATATATTTGGAAGATAATATCTTTACCTTCATTGGGAGTCGGTTATAAATATGAATGAAATGATATTTACAGTACCTATTGGCTATGAAATTTTACAGAAAATAATGATAAACATCAAGCGAGAAACAAATGCAAAACGGTTGAAAACCACAAGAGGAAAAGGTTATCTTAATTGAGCTTAATTCTGTTCTGTTGACACTTCATTCCATAGCTTAAAATCTGATATTTTAAAAATAGTTAACATATGTACATGAAGGATAATCTCTCGCGGGTAAAAGCTAGTTGCAAAGCGGTTTAAAGAGTTGGTGTTTAGTAAGCTTTCTTTGTGTTGTTTATGAGCTTCTAAGTAGTGCAAAATTCACTCAGGGCCGGATTGGGGTAGCAGCATCAAAAAAATAGATAACGTGAAATAAGAAAACCCTGCACAAAAATGCTTATGTTACATATTAATGTTATTTGGTAATAGTGTTAAAACTTACATAATTTTTAAACCTATAATGTAATTTTTAATAGATAATACCGTTCTCTTTTCAGTTTTTACTTTTTTCTTTATTTTTTTTATTTAGAAATTACGCTAAGATAGATACCTTAGAAATTCCACAAATGTATACCCAATGCTCCAAATGATGGGTAGTTTTCATGTACTGCTAAGCATAGTTGAATGTATGTATGCAGGTTTTATTATAAATTAAGTAATTAATAAGGTGTAACTCATTAATATTGCGGAAGAAAATTTGTAGAAAATTAATGCAACAACTTCAGTAATGCAAAGCGTTTTTAAAAATTTAAAATGTATATCTCAGAAATGTGTACATTATATAACTGTACTTTTAAGAGCATAAAACCGTTGTATTCAGATTCAATAGACAGCTAGAAAAAATTATATCTATAATGCCTAGGAATAATGAAAGAAATTATGCATCGTTATTATTTTTATAGTTATTATTTTCCGTTTTGCAGAATTTATATGTAGAATGGCTGTCCCGATATTTCAGCTTGCTGGAGCATATTTTGGTAGACAAAGTACTAACTTTATGGCTTCAGGTATCTGAAGATTTTATGTTTCTAAATATTTCATTATATACGAATAAGGTGCAAAGTTATTCTGTATGAACGGTAAAACATCATACAGTTTTTCTGTTGCGAGAGTTTTTACAGTCTTATTGCAGAACATGTACATGTCAGAGGTATCACTTACTTTCAAAACTGTATTGTAATGTAACTGACTGGTGATTAAATTTTTCAGAGCCGGTTTCATAAACAGATGTTAAAAACGCACTGACGATGTTGTTTGTTAACATTGTGTTAATATTTTAACAACATGTTAAGACTCCTGTGTTCCACCAAGCTTTTCCAGCATATTGTTAGTTAACATGTTAGGTTCCCGAGTATTGCAGGATCGAGAAGGCTGCATCATAAGCGAAAGACATTTGAACGTACTCCGATGTGCTTTTGTTTGCATAGAGTAATTGTACGGCCAATGCAAGAAATATAAAAAGGAACAAGAGGCACACAGACGCCTTTCTCGTGTTTCATCTACAGTCCTATGACGACTGTTTTTCACAATTTGTACATTTGTAAAATTTGTTCTTATGAGTAAAAATTTCAAAGTCATTACATTTGATAGTCCTTTCTGTGTTATGAACGACTTAATATATTCAAATATAGAATTTCAACATCAGCAGATGGGCTTAGGGCCGCCATTTTCGAAATTATTTGTTAAACTTTTAACACAAAGGAAAGATGATGTTAACTTAACAAGAAATTAATACGTTAAAGTTGATGTTGGTTGATGGAACAGACTTTTTCTTAATTTGAATGTGAAAGCAGTCTAACAGCGTATTAACTAACTGTAACACCTGTTGATGAATAGCCATATCATACTGTTCAGTCTCGCGCAGTCCGTTATAGAGGTAGTTAACCTGAACCCACTGTATAGGTCCCGAAGATTACAAGTTTAGTGATAATTCTATCGGCATTCAAGACATATATACGTAAATATTTCTAGGTGTAAATTTTTTTTCCTATACTCATTTACCTTCGAGCCATTCTGAAAACTGTATTTATTTTCCTTAATATAATTAGTAATTTTGCATATTTTTATTTTTCATTACCTTTGTTAAAAATATCGCTCAAAATGTGCATAAAACGTATGTATTTTAAATATTTTACTGTAGTACAATTAATTATTTTTGGCAAAATGTGAGCTTTAAAATTACCTATTGTTAAGATTTATATTTTGAACTGTGTTTATATAAATGTAAATACATTGGCCAGTTTTTGTATTATAACCGTTGAGCCTAGAGATTTCAATAAAATAATTCGTATTAAATGTTGTAGTAGTTAAAATGTATATTTACAATGAAAAATGTGATGTAGTTTTTCTAAATTTCGTCTGATCCCACATGGAATCATCCACATGGTTTATCACCTTCCTCGCTAAGACTTGAGTCCTTGGTTAATATCTGCCCGAACAGAAATCTCGTGCCTGATGAGGAAATCGGCGAAAGTTATATAGGTTGCTGGTTCGCCACCGGAGCCTCATTCGGGCAATGTGGGAATCTTCTGGTTTCCCTGTCGGTGATCAGAGGATTCTTCGTATTGTTTCGAGGACACAATAAACCCACGACTATAGTGCAAAAGTGGTATAAGGTCATACAGATTAGATCTGAACAAGATTTATACTTTATACTTCATTAAAGAAGCAAATATGAACTAGGAGAGTGCTTTATCAAGATCCACTAAAGATGTTTTTGGACATGTGGCTTAACATTTTTTATTAAGGACAAGGGGTTTGATCTAAATAATAATTCTACCCAAATTAAATTTTGCTGAACGTGTTACGTTATATCCGGCACAAGTAACGACGTGAATGCTCAACGCAAAACGAATTTCTTCCGCCAAGGTTTATTAAACAAATCTGAACGCTAGTTTGAAGAACTGCCAACTTGATTAGTTTGTCTTGCGCGCCTCGGGTCTCAATCCGGCCCTGATTTCTAACGTAATCAAGAAAATCTTTGTAATAAAGAGATTTTGCCTTCAGATTTATGAGTGGGCCGTGTGTTTAGAATTGTCAGTTACCTTTCCTGACAAGTGTGTGCAAAGGCGTGAGCAGTTGTGTAGTTAGAGGCTTCTGTGTTAACCCAGCTTTGTTGCTTGTGTATCAGCTTAGTATGGCATGTATTAACATTGCATCAGCAATATGTGAACGATACTGACCGCGAGTCAATGCGTGTCAGATATTCCTTTATAGGCAATATTGTTATCTAAAGCAATTTCATTTCTTCTGCATAAATGTACAAATGATTTTCTTATGTTCTACAACAAATCTTTCGAAATATCGGATCAGAAAAACAGAGAAAGTGCAACTAGTGATTTCATTGTTCAAGGTTTGTTTTAACTAACCTCTGGAAATTTTCCAAAATAAAACATACTGCTCAAATTAAAAGAAAGCAATATATTTAATATTATTTAAATCGGTGCAACTTTTTAATCAAAACTATCCTAATTTTCTTTTCAGTTTCATCAACATCTAAAAGCTGACGTTAATTTAAGAAGATAATGTTTTGGATCAGCTAATATGAAGGGAATAAGCTCGTTACTATAATATACTTAAAACAGTTTATTTGATCTACTGTAATTTTTATAAATGTTAGATCATTATTTTTTACATATTGACTATTCACCTATTCCTTGTGTGCGGAGAACGGAGTTCTTTAGCCTTCGAAAATTATTTTTATAGCTTCTTTCCCGGTTAATTATTTTGTATGTTAAACGGAGATACGAGGGGCATTCTAGAAGTTCTCTGCCTGACCAAGAAAACACAAGATTTAAGAGAATGCCCTCATTAAAGTACAACTGTGAAAAATAAACGTCTCTTTGAGCTTCAACCTCGTCACTTGATGTGAATCTCCGCCTAACCAGCCACTTTTTCAGGAATGGGAACAAAAAGTAATCGCTGGGATGCAAATTCGGCGAATATGGCGGATGTGGAAGCACTCAACAACGAAATCCCATGTTGCAGCAACAATCCCAGATGTGTGTTAACGGACATTATTGTGATAAAAGATAACTTTCTTTTTCGCAAAGTGTGGATGTTTAGCCTGAATAGCAGCCTTCGGTTGGTTCAGTTTGAAGTGTGTGATGGCCCTTCTGGAGTTAGTCTACGAACGCCATACAATGAGAATCCCAGAAAACCATAGCCATGACTTTACCTGCGGATGTAACCGTTTTTGCTTTCTTTGATGCATTTTCACCTGTTGCCACTCACCCCTTCGTCTGGCGGGCAGTGAGAATCCATGTTTCATCTACTGTTGCGGAACGTAAGAGGAACTCATTGGAATTGTGTTTAAACACTCTTGCGTTTTCGGTCTATTGCTAACAAACGCAGCCCCGTTGAGCGGAAAGATTTCTCATACAAAACTTCGTGTAAAATGTAGTGCACACGGCCTGTCAAAATCTTTGCATATTAGTCAACTATCGTACCTTCAATCGGCAATCATTGAGTACGACATTGTGAATTTTTGTCACAAGCTCATTGGTCGTAGCAGTTTTTGCACTCCCTGAGAACTCATTATCTTGAATGGATGTAAGACCAATCTTAAATTTAGCAGCCTACTTTGTAATCTTCGAAAACGAAGGGAATAATCCTTTAATGTAATATCTGTCTCCTTTTGCATTTCTGTTGGAGTTGAACTCTTCAAAATTCATCACAGTTCGTGTTTCAGTTGTATCCATTTTTAGAAAACGTTAACACTAAGTTTGTTTACACGATCGTCACAAACAAGTGACTACGCTTTGGCGTCTGAAACTTTAGTGCATCATTTAAAGGATGATACGTACCAACTATCATAATTTGGCCATCTTTACATCTCTGAGGCCATGAACTTATAAGACACCCCTAGTAAATATACTTTGTCGGCCCTCGGTTACTCTGCACCCCAAGGTTCATGGGTTCAAACTTGGCCGGTACATAAAATCTTCAATACGTAAAAATCTCCAGATCAATTCTATTGGGAGGGACTTAGAGCCGCGAGTTCCATGATTTACGGCACATTACCTGACAAAAATTACTTTCTCGGCCGTTTCACACCCAAATAGTGTCGGTCCTGGTGGCGTAGTGGTTACCATACCTTCTAAACCCAAGATTCGAACCCGGCCAGGAGCGATGGATTTTTTCGGGCGTAAAAATCCTAAGTATGGCTTCCTTCGGAAGGGAAGTAAAGCCGTGGGTCCCGTGTCGTACATTTACGGCACGAAAAAGAACTTCAAGCCTGAAAGAGAGGCCTCTGAGCAAAATTTGCGGCCGTTTCACGCCCTTAGTTGAATGGGACGCTGATGACCTGAGATGTTAAAGAGCGTCCATAAATAAACAATCAAAAAAAGAAAAAACATCCGAATAGTGCTTTATTTCCCTGTAAACGGCACTAAAGGCGATATGCTTATCACCTGTCCTTCTGCCCTCTGTAGGAAAATAAACGTAAATGAAATTTCTCATTCGTCACCGAAAACTTCTTCATGAAAGGCGCCCATGTTCCGAAATGGAACGAAGGGTACAACAAACATACACTGGAGAGAGAAACAATATAGAAATTACATAAACAAGGCAAAACGCTAGTAAAACCTTGGAAGTCGTCGAGTAGCTGTAAATAATGCGCAATTTCGCATGGTGATGGTTAAATTAAATAACATAATACCGTGCAGTAGAGTTACACAAATATAACATACACCCTTGTTAATAAGCTAGATAATACATGCGAAAAGCAGTATCTTTCAAGGCTGGAAAAACCTTTGATTTATTTCCATTCCATGAAAGCATTCCTTGCGCATGCGCCGAAAACATATTGTTAGCTATAAGATAAACATTTCAGCATTTAATTTAAAACATACATTTGCAATTATAGCATTTAATCAACCACTAAACATAGAAAATTTATAAAAACGTAGAACCAGGGGTTGCAAAAGCGGAGCAAAATGAAAGGTTTGCAACCCGCTTCGCTTTGTTCCTAAGTTGCGGACAACGATTCAGGGTATTTATAGCATAGTTTCATTGATCGATAACGCTCTGCAATCCTTCGCTGCTGTACTTTGTGGGTATAATATAACTCGGTTTGGACTCGGCGTGGCAATCCCTGCCGTAGAAAATTAATTCGAGGTAGTAATAATAATAATAATAATAATAATAATAATAATAATAATAATAATATGCGTAGAAAATGCCTTTCAACTTAAGAAATTTAGTTTCTTGTCTTTTCGGAGTACTGTTAACTCTCTTATTTGTTATCTGCCTGTTCATCATTCATCCATCCACCCGTTTCTTTGGTTCCCCCCTTTTCTTCTTTTGTTTTCAGCTCTCTATCATATCATTTTAACTATTCTGTTTTTTTTTTTTTCCCCATTTTTCCCATGTTCAAATTATTTACCTTCTCTCTTATCATAAATCCGGGAAAAGCATTATCATAATGAGGCATAATCGATTATTAAACAAAATTAATCAAACAGTACTCATTCCCGTGAAATATATGAAACAAAAGTGTGGATAAAATTTTTGTAAAAAATCTCAGCGCATCTTTTGAAAGTAATCTTAATTAGCAAATAAAAACAAAAGAAAATTGTAACAAATATGTGTTCAATATTCCATTCCTTGAATCGGTTTAAACTTTTTCTCCTATTCAATTAAAAAATAATTTGTATGCCGCACATCTATCACTGCGACATTCTGTTAACTGACGTCACCGCCGTTCTTGGACAAAGACTACAATGTGTTCACAGTGTCCCCAAATCAGATCACATCACTCCAGCTTTTGAATTGTTATCCTGAATGCTAAAATGAAGTTGTACTACTAATTCTTATGTGTCGAATTCTATGCACCTCAACTCCGCATTATTGTTTGACCTGTTTTCATTTCTTATCTTCTCATCATAATTTAACATCCGATCGAATAAAAATTCCATTTTCGCTATACCCTTACATCGAAACCTCTTACTTTTCTTCATCCTTCTCAGCTTTCGCTATTCGTCTCTCGAGCTCTCTGTCGTCTCACATCAGGCAGGAACTGTCGGTTATAACGACCATTTAGAATATTGTAAGATTAGTTATTTGGAGAATGCAGCATTTAGCAAGTACTCTGCTGAAGTTGTTAATGTTATTAACTGTATATATTAATCATAATTGTCCCTGGTGAAGTGGAATAGAGGAATTAGTCGGGTTACGTTTATTTTTTAAATTATAAAAAGTATCTTGGTCTAGTGATTAACGTTGCTGACTGCTGGTCGGGAGGTTCCGGGTTTGATCCCTAGTACGTGCTTAGGAAAATTTTCTAAGTTTTAGAGGTCTAAAACGGGGTCCTCTCAAACTCATGAGGACAATTGGGGAGCCGCGTGATAGGCGATTGGCGGGATGTCTGTGCTGATCACGTGCCCCCCCCCCTAATAATACTGCCCTCTACCATTTATGTCGCAAGATGGAGGTAGAGGACGCAGCGCTCGCCTGCGGTAGGCCCAGGACGCTTTTTCGGATGTCGCGCTATAAGATGTATAATTCTTTCCCTGCTGGATAGTGATAATAATTATGTTTTTTAGATTTCAGACTCGAAACCCACACTTTTTACATGCTTATTACCTTTTAAAAATCGAGGTAGTTTCGTAGTTTTTCTTTTTCTGTTTCAGAGAACAAAACTGTTCACCGTTTTAATTATCCACCATATTCCATTTCCATATTCGGCAGATTTTTCTTGTGTTTCTTATTTCTCTTAATAATTTTTACATAAGTAGCATAGATGTGCTATGAAGTTTTGTTTTTTAAGCTTGGTTTTAAAGAAACTACTTTCACTTGAGATTAAAGGAATCTGAAAAGTTGCAAGAGCAGCAAGTCGGGCCTCAAAAGCAATAAAGTAAACACTATACAGGATGTGTCATTTTGCCTAGGGTGTACTTTGTGTGTGTGTAGGTTTTTTTTTTTTTTTTTTTTTTTTTTTTTTTTTTTTTTTAATGAACCATGTACATTTTATGAAGCAGAGGTCGCCGCGGCAGTCCAAGGCTCGTGCCAAATGAGAAGATGATGTACATTTTATTCAATAATGCATTTAACCTCTCCAAGAATTATTCATAAATGTATCACACTGTACCGTTTTTATCAAGAAAACAGTAGATGTGAAAACGGTAAGGAGCACACAGTTGTTGAAGAAACGAAACTGTTTAGTGCTTTGGTCGTACATATTACTTACCCAATGTAGCACAGTACTAGAGTTCTGCGTTTTGTTTATGATTTCCGATTCACGTAAACACAGGTACCCTGAGAAGTGAAGGTAGGTAACAACCTCCCTCACCCCTCATATTGTCGTTGCTTTAGCTTACATACCAGAGTACGTTAGTACTGCACTGAGCTGTAGTGACAACTTTTTTTACAAGATGTACCTCATGAGCAGAAAGTAGAAATGCTGCTGATATACAGAGAATGTAGTTGGCACATAATGATTTAGTTAAACAAGTGCACTTTAGCGCTGTTAACTTAAAGAAGTAATGCATTATCATTTCCATATCTACCTTCTTATCTAAAATGGTACAGTGTGATATATTTCTAAATTACTCTTGGAGAGGATAAGTGTATTTTTTTAATAAAATGTATATGTAAAAATACAAGTTCTATCCCGTATCTCCTACGTTAACAGAGATACAAAATAGTATATGCTCAGCAAGAACTTCTTCATGAGGTTACAAAACTTGTTTCAAACAGTTTTTCGTTTGAAGCATCAGAAAAAAAATTAGTTTGGGTGAAATAATGCTGTTACCAGATCAGTATGGAAAGTAATTTTACATTTAATCGACAGTGAATAAAGTGAGCACACAATGTAACTATACACATTATAAATAATATAATGTATTCTTTAACGTGTTATTTGTGGAGATGAGAATATTCGTTTGAATTGCACCGGACTACCCTCTCTATTCAAGCTGTTGGAATATGTCAAGTCGTAGAAATATGACATAGCTTCAATCGATGTTTAAAGCTGCTCTCTTTCTGAACTCTCTCTCCTGTCATTTTCTTTCTCTTGTTTTATTGACAACCAAATGCTCCATTATCATCCCAAGACGATGTATAATCTGTCAAGTGCTACACACTGTATTGCGCATGCTTCAACTGTCAGTATGGAAATGACTGTTCAGTTATCTGTATAAAAAGAGTGCCTAAAGCTATACCTGAAATAGCTAACGAACTTGGGATATGTAATGAAAACATACAAGAGAGACAGAGACAGACAGAGACAGAGAGAGAAAACAAAGAATTGAGAAATTATGCAAGGCCACATTTCGAAGTATACCTACCGCTTTACTTAACTGTGGCCTTGGGATGTCTAAGCCAACAACTATTTAAAGCAATTATTTGTCGGGCACACATCGTCAAGAACAAATACACGATCAGCTATCGCATACGTTTATGACAGATGAAGGCTTTTGTTGTTTGAAAGTGGCAAAAACAGAAAACGGAAACATTAAATCAGCTTTTATCTTACGGAAAATGACGTTGAATAAATTTGAAAGAAAGAGAGAAGAGAGAAAGAAGAAAATGGAACAAAGAAAGGAGAAAGTGCTGCAGAATATGTGCAATGATAATGAGAATATTTTATATATTTCTGGCAATATTTTCTCTTAATTTTGCAAGGATCATATATCAAGATAAGTTTATGCCTGTATAAGTTAATACTATGCCCGCGGGTCAAAATAATCTATCTTGCTGTAGCACTCTAGCAGAACTGTTTCTCTTCGTTCAAGCTAAATAAATGATTTCGACTGCCGCAAAGTGTAATCACTTTGAAACAAACCGATGCTTGAGTATTTTCCGCCTAAATTTAAATAAGTAACAAATAATAAGTTGTCAAGCAGTGGTACAAATTTAAACCGCCCTAATGTGATGCTTTCTTCAAGTGAGCAGTGTGCATAGATTAAACATGAGGTGGCACGTGATAGAAAACGAAGGAATGTCCTGCGGGTCTCTTGAGAAGACTATGGCAATGAAACTTTGCTGTATCGGACAGTGGCCCGTTAGGAGTCAGACTTTCGACAAGGGTATAGTGTGGAAGATGCGCCAAGTGCAGGTAATCCTGTCCTCAAAGAACATTACGTTAATTTGTTTCAAGTACTGTTGGAGGTGAATAAGCGATGTTCAGCGAAGGAGTAACTGCAGGAGTCCGAAAAACCAACACTACATTGTTGCAATAGAGGGTCCCTTCACAGATATCGACAAAAAAAAAAAAAAATAGGTGTAATTATGGGTGGTCGGTGTCTTTCAGAAGTATGGCAGGGAAAGATGTAAAAGTTACTAGGTTCTGGAATAAAGGTTTGCTACTTATGAATATGTTGTCATCATTTTTCTTTTTGACTCTCGTGTCTACCTCATTACCTACTAGGGCAAGATGGACGGAATGTGACAGCCTTAGCCATCTCTGTACGTCAGAGAATTTTATGCGAAAGGAAGCTCCCCATCATCCATTTGAAAGGCAGGCTTACAATAGTGACACAATAGGCGATAGGCAAACTTCAACAAACTATCTAGTCTAGTGTATATGTTAGCACATTCGATGCAGGTGTTCGCATATAAGATTTAATCTACGAACAGTAATGCATTCTGTGTTAAGATGTAATTAACTCCACCCATTTAAACCAGTTCGGCATTTCCAAAGCCTCTTGAATTGTGTGAGTTTGGGGAGAACGTGATTCTAGAATAACGTTTACTATCGCGTATACAAGTTGTCGATTGCATGCTTCAGTAGTGTATTCGGAAGTCCTCGCTTACATCTTAAGCTTAATAATCCCTTACTCTCCCGTTAATGACTGAATACAAGATGTAATTTTATGGATCGGGTAAGTAATGAAGACTGCCACAAACAAATGGTAGTTTATCACCAGGACTTATACTGGACAGAAATGACAGGATCAATGCAAAGAAAAGCATGAGGCGCACGTGTTCTTGCCAGTGTTTTAGCCTGTCTAAGCGCTTGAATAGCCTATATTGAAAATTTCGAAGCATTTGCTTGCACTAAATAAATATGCTTCTCCTTAAATGTGAAACTCACTGAATAATTACAGAGAATGTGCGTTTCACTTATATTTATATTACTAATTTGTCCAAAGATGTCCGAAGAAGATTAATTATTTTCTTCAATCATTTGACGCATTGGGTCGATATTTTGTCATATTTTACGAAAGTCGTCTACGCCCAAGCTCGATTACCCCAAAGCATTCATAGACATTCTTAAGTGATATGTGTAATTTATCTGAAAAAACACAATCATAAGCAATCTATGACTGATGTATTGTTAACTTTGAAGGAGGCTAGCAGCCAGGCCAAAAGTGGTATGTTAGATGTCAACTCTTGTTTCTTCATAATGGATATATATTTAGATCACAACAAAACAAGGGATAGTATTATATTACAGCATAATACAGCGATTTTTAATGTGACCTACGAGGACTGGAAAGAAAGTAATGGCAACTTATTCTTAAGTAACAAATCGTTTATCCTAGAACCTGAAGGCATTTTCATTCCTTCAGTGTAATTCCCTGCTACATTCAACATCCGCTGTCACACAGAAGAGGCTAAACATCTGTAGCTAAACAGTTCATGTTGATGTTTGAGAAGTAGCGCCCTTCTGCAACATTATAGTATTTGCAGTCAATTCCGCAGTGATTTAATTAGGTCAACGTAATGTCCTTAGAGACCAAGGTTACCTAAACTTGGCATAGTTTTTACACTAGCATATCCTTATCGAAAGGCTGATATCCGACGGGCCACCGACCAATATGCAAAGTTTCATTGTCACAAGCTTCTCGGAAATCCACGTGACATTCCCTTGCGTTTCCACATGATACCTCAATTTAAACCATGATCGCTGCCTCCTTTTTAGAAAACACCATCCTTTTTAGAAAACACCACCTCAGGGTTGTCCAAATTCACACCTCTTGACTTTGCATTAGTCCATCGGTTTTTTTTTTTTTAATAGTCTTTTAACGCCAGTTTTAACTACTGAGGCATCATAGGCGGTGTATATTGATGATATACGAGATGAAATGAATTGGAGGAAAAATTTAAAGAAACGAAGCATTCCAGGCCTAAGTTTAGGGTACCTCTCCGGCATTTGCTATTTATGAGGAGAGAGGAAAACCTGAAAAAAAAAGCTCAGTCAGAAAGGACGTTACAGGCGGAAATCGAACCTGAGACCTCCGGTTCACGAGTTCATATCTTAACGACCTCGGCCACTCCCGTTAGTGATGCTACTTTTTTTTCTTTCTTTTTTCTAGATGTGCTGAGAACAATAATGTTCTTATATGTTTATTTGGAGTATGGCAAATGTGTTGCCCTCGTTCATATGAACTTTTTCTCATACTTGTAACGAACGCATGTTTAATTACTTCAAGCACTTTCTACTTCAGAAGGTAAATAAAGAAATCCCTCCGCAGCCATTGTATAGTTGAAATTTCACTAGGGAAGCAAAAGCACTGACCGCACGCCGAGCGTATAATTATTGTGTACATATAACCACCAAGGAGAGCACACTCCAAAGTCCAAAACCTTAGCAACAGTGGGCGGATTACCTGCTAAAAATCGGTTTCGAAGGAAGGAAGAAATACCAGAAATTTAGGAATACTACTTGATCTAGTGCAGTGCACATCACCCAAGTGCGGAGAAACTTGTCGATGACCCGTTATATGATCAATGATCATTGATCTCGTCCTGAAATTTCCCAGCAGTCAGTGTAAGGCAGTTTTTTTAATAGTGATTAACGCCAGTTTTTACTACTGAGGCACCACAGTGAAAAGGTGCTGTTTATTTAATGTTTTACTGGTTTTTATACATTTATGTTTGGTCACTTAGAGCATGCATAGACAATCATACATTTAGGAGATTTAGCAGTGTTCCAATAGTAAACATTTTGGGCTATATGGCTTCTATGCAGAGTTCATGTGTTTACATGTGTAATAAATGCGATTTCCTACCAATAGAAATTTAAGATAACCCATCAAGCTTGTCACCGCTTAGAAGCATAGTTTTTGCTTTAACACAGTGTTTAGTTGTGTTCTTTGCATGAAAATGTTTATGTCTTAATTTTAAAGGGGTTTGTTAGAGTTAGAGATCCAGAAATGCAATTCAAATAACAAATGAACCACTGTAAAGTTTCTATTTTATTTAAGATAAATAATTTAACAAAGCCAAATAAAAGCTTTTCTTGATTTCTAGCACTGCTTCAGTACTTCGAAACGAGCTTTAGCTATCATCTAAAAGTGGCTACAGAGTATGTGAAAGTATTACTGAAAATACTTGAAAATATACTTCTGAAAAGTCATTGTGTCTCTCTTAGCGATTCATCACGAAGCTATTGTGTGTTTCAGCTGTCTTATGTGTACGATTTGTCATACCTCAGCATCATCTCCACATTGGAAATCTGTGGAGGGAATCTTGTGTTCTTATGAAACACTGTATGCCCCCTAGCTCTAATGTAATCTTTATTTTTTGTCCAACATATGAACCAGACTTGATGTAAACAAGTTTCCTTATTGGCAAACAGTTCGCTGAAGGCCGAAGCATAAGATAAAACATAGTTCCGTGAAAACAAAGTACAAATAGCACATTATTACTATTGCTAATTAAAATCACAGTGGCTATAAGATATTTTGGTTAACATTTGCGTTAGGTTACAGATTTGAATGTAGTAGGTCTTTTCGATCTTTCTTTATTTATTTTTAAATGCGTCACGGAGGTCTCCACATTGATGAATTGATGAATTAAAATGCAGTATAAATAGAGAAACGTCTATAGGTAAGCCATTAAAAAACGACGGGGAAAATAATCTTCATTAAATGGACGCAATCAAATTCAACAGTAATTTTAAATGACATTAACTACGTAACACATTGATGAATACGATAAAGTATTACATAAGCATGGAAAGAAAAGCAGTGTGCTGTCGGCAGCAAATCACTAAATCACTAAATAACACAGAGTAACCAAGGTTTAAAATATCAATATTTTTAAATGGTGATTTGCAATAGATTTCAAATGTATGTAGAGAAATAACTAAACTAGGTCAAGCGTGAACTATGACGGTAAAAAGAATGTCTGCTTTAATAAGGGTAAACAAGTACATAAATTTAACTCAACCTTGACCTCCACAGAATAGAGTGGTTGGTTAATGCGTATTGTGTTTCACAAAGAGGGCAGCTACCGCGCTGTCAGCACTGTTACCATTTTCTTAATCGTGGATTTGTTTTTTGTTTTTTTGTTTTGTTTATTTACGGACGCTCTTTAGCATCTCAGCTCATCAACGCCCCACTCAATTCAGAGCGTGATACGGCGGATAAATTTTGCTCTTTCAGGCTTGAGGTTCTTTTATGTGCCGTAAATAAATGATTTGGGACCCACGACTTTTACTTCTCTTCCAAAGGAAGCCATACTTAGGATTTTTACACTCCCCCCCCCCCCAAAAAGAAAGAAAGTCATCGTCTCTGGCGGGGATTTAACCCGCGATTTTGGGTACACTCTCCCCCCCCCCCCAAAGAAAGAAAGTCATCGTCCCTGGCGGGGATTTAACCCGCGATTTTGGGATCTACGAGGCAAGTACGGTTATCACAAGACCACCAGGACCGATTTGTGGCTTAACGAAAGGACGAATTGTGGGGATGTGAAAATGCGGTTATTCTATTCCCGACATCGCCATTGCTGTTGATAAATCAGAAGACTTTGAGTTTCCCAATTAGAGGAGGGTTTCAAGAAATCATGCCCGATAAATGTTGGAAGACTTAAGATTGAGGCTTCGATATTAGCGCGTTTCTTGTTGCAGCACTTCCATTGGTCCTGATGGTGTAGTAGTAACCATACATGCTTCTAAATCCAAGAGCATGGGTTCAAACCCGGCTAGGACGTAAAAATCCTAAGTATGGCTTCCTTCGGAAGGGAAGTAAAGACGTGAGTCCTGTGTCGTACATTTACGGCACGTAAAAGAACCTCAAGCCTGAAAGAAGAGGCCTCTGAGCAAAATTTATCGGCCGTTTCATGCCCTAATTTGAGTGGGACGCTGATGACCTGACCTGTAAATAAATCAAATCAACAGCATCACTTCCGAAGAGAATAAACGATGTCTTTGGTCAAAATGATTAGAAGATATTTTGTTAAAAGTTAGAAGAACTTTGTTCTCTCCTAAATTTATAACAATTTAGTTTCCCAGCACACACAAAATTATTTTGTCTAAAAACAGTTTTGTTTCTGTTTGGAGTATTTTATAGTACAATGCTTAGTATTTTGTATTGCTCTTAATGTAATTTTTATTTCCATTTCCCCTTTAATAATTCAAGAAGATTTGTTTGTCATCATTTGAACGTAAAATTTGCAACATATTAAAAAAATATAAATGTTTCTAGTAAGTATATATATATAGCGAGGAAAATGAACAGCTGGTTATTATGTACATATAAATTTCATCTCGTTCTGCTTCAAACCTCTCTGAGTTTGTTTATGTTTTAAGAATCACTTTAATCTATTACTCCTTGGAAGTGAGGTCATTTGTATAGTAAAGAAGGAGTGTTTTACACTATTATTTTAAGAAAAATAAATGTTAGGGATATGTAGTATTAGATATGTATATTTCAGCTTTTGATTAGTATAGCTATTTAATATTTCGAAAATAATAGTATGAGACAATCCCTAAACATTTCATTAGCGTATTGGGATATTCAACGATTACCTGCCTAAGATCCTATCAGTTTACAACAGATCACTTATTGCACGTATAGGAAGAACAATGAATCGAAAGAAAACTGCTACCCAAGGCACATTGGATGCAATGTATTGTATAAGTTGGTTGCTGTTCAAAGGCTCTGCAGGTAAGACAATGTTTACCATTGTAACTGTTACAATAATGGCAGCATTTTCCTCTCTCCTCCCGCCAAGCAACTCGAGCAGTGTTGCGACCACGAAGAAAAAATCACACTACATTATGCTTATATTCCTCTGCTATCAGTCACGCAGAGAGGACCAGTTTGTTTAAATGAAGCGTACATAAACTCAAAACAAAACACTACAGCCAGGGACCTCCCAAATGTGTCGCATAATAGCAATGCAATATGTTTTATGTTAAGTTTGGTTCTTATGTTAAATGAACTATTATGAACTTGTTATGTTTAGTCTTACGCATTTTGGTTAGTACATTCTGCGAACAGTGGCAGAAAAAATATAATCTTAGATTAAGAATATTAGAGTCAGCGGCGGAAGTGGGGGAGGGGAAAACGTTTGTTACAATGTGGAAGCGCCCCAACGGTTTGCGAAGTTTATAAATAGCGTTAGTTCTTATAAGCAGTTATTAGATTTACTCTCTTTCGAAATTTGTCTCTCAAGATAGCGTACGCTTCTAGTGGGTTATGAAATTTATGGTTAGACGTGTTAATTAACCTCAAATAATAATAAAAAACACCTGAGACTATTGTGGATGACTTAAGATGATAGCTTAGCTCGTCTTTAAATTACTTTAAGGCAAATTATATATATATATATATATATATATATATATATATTGTAGAGACAGCAGACACGGGTGTAATAGTGATTAATTCAATTAATTTTTAACAGGCTATAGAGGATATCTCAAGTTAGTATTTACATCACTATTATTATCATCATCATCATCATTGCAGAAAAAACAAATAGCCTGAAAGTATCACTGAGCAATAGTGCTCTTTTAATTCTTTTTAATTCTCATTTTGTGCACGATATTATAATTAGACTAGAGTCAGTACTAATTTTAACAGTATTAATCCAGTATAGAAAACAAGATTTGACTATAATATATGTAGTTTTAGCTTTTAGTATTATGCTATTGGGAATTTTCTATAGCATAAGAGAGTAACTTTGGGCTAATGTTACGAGCAATAACCGCATCTCTTTAAAAACTTGCCAGAAGGTTAAAAATAAAGTTGCAAAGAAAAGTGTGATGAAACAAACTGTGAACTTATTGTGTATAATAACAGGATGACAGGTGGAGATTATGACGAAGTGGAAGTGATGTCAGTATGCTGGACCGGAAGAGCGTGCCTCCATCCTGCCCTCTGTCGGCAGGTTTGGATACGACTTTGATTCCATGGCCAGGCATGCGCTACGCATGTGTGCGAGTGTTGGAGCTGTATTGCAAAGTGTTCAACCAGGCTGAGCTCTATGAGCTGATAATTAGGTAAAGGTTTGCCTGCCGTGTGTGGCTTCCTTAACAGTACAGTGTTTCTTAACAACCTTCCTTATTGTGACCCTTATGAAATACGCCGGGTTAAATTTTGGGTTTAGAAGGTTAGTAATGACATATCAATAACTTTATAGGCTAGATGCCTGTAATACTAGCATTTACACAGTAATTCGCAACTTGTTTTGGCTTATTTAATACAATTGTACGTGTGTAAGAAAAAATTAGTAGTATTCGCTTTAAAAGCAAGATGAAACGTAGCATTATATTGTAGGATAGTTCATATTTGCTTTCAATACCGCTTGGAAACTCTCGCGACTTTATTTTGTTTTTCACCACCATCTTCCGAGAAGCAATCAATTTATAAGTAGCTTTTGGAAGAAATTGCCTGTATAATTGTAGGTGCTTGAATTCTTTTTATGCTTAATCTTTAACCTACCAAATTGCTACATCCTTAAACGCATTGTCTTTCTTTCTTTCTCCCCCCCCCCCTTTTTAATTTCCTGGTGTCGATACTGTCTGGGTCTTAATTTTAACTACCCTGATCTTACACGTATTTGATGTTGTTCGTATCTTAAATGTGCCTTATTTTCCGCAGTATTTCGTAACCTATAGTCACCATTATTCACATGAATGTCTTTCTGTTTTCCCCATCAGGGGTCTTTGTACACCAACTTCAGCGCTTTTTAAAGTTGTCAACAGTTATATATTTTACTATATACGCTTTGGTGCAATGTAATGGAATTGTAGAAGTAATCAAATGAAAGTACCGTTAAGTTCGCTAATACCACTCCTTAACTTAAATCTAACTTTGGCTATTTTTAAGTTTCACGAGAATCCTTGTAATAAGGAACATTTACTTACATTAGGTTAGGTTAAGTGTTCGCTTAGGTTTAGTTTAAGAAATCTGTCCTAATTCAGGTTTATCCTTTACCCGTCCTTCTATGTACTATCTAGTGCATTTGATGATAATCATCACGTCATCAACTTCACCACATTTGCCGACATTTTCTCCTTCTTGGTCCGATTTCAGCTATAGGCCCATGCACTTTTTGAAGATGGTAACTGGGTTAATGATTTTTGCACGCAATCAGTTCATCTTATCGCTGCGCTTTTATATAACTTTCGCATCTTTTTATATTATTGGGTGTTTAGGGATGCTTTATCCATACCAACAGACTCAATTGCCCCATTGGCTTATTTCATTTATCGACCAGAACACGAATAGTCAGCTCCAAGCCAACAAAAGGTGGGAAGGAAAGTAAAACATTAGGCCAGGCTGGGAATCGAGCTAAAAGACTTGACACAGCGCTTATGCAATTCCTTCCAGAGAGTCGATCCCAAGGTCGCAGGTTGGAACCCGGTCAGGACCGATGGATTTTTTCGGGCGTAAAAATCCTAAGTATGGCTTCCTTCGGAAGGGAAGTAAAGCCGTGGGTCCCGTGTCGTACATTTACGGCACGATAAAGAACCTCAAGCCTGAAAGAGAGGCCTCTGAGCAAAAGTTGTCGGCCGTTTCACGCCCTGAGTTGAATGGGACGCTGATGACCTGAGCTGTTAAAGAGCGTCCATAAATAAATGAATCAGAGAGTCGATGAGGAAATGTCTCTCTTCACTCGAGGACTATGCAATATTTGATACAGTATATTATTTACAGGTTTTTAGTGTTTTGTTTCTAGGCAGCAGAGCTGTTGTAGACGCAATAAAAAGTTTTTATTTACCTGGGAAGGCTCACTAGGGCTAATGTAATTTACGCAAATTCATATAAAATAGGACACCAGGGAAACTTACAAACTAGTATTACCATGAAATAATTTTATATAAAGAGTTAAGTTTGTGTATGGTTTTGTAAAGGCGTTTTTATTTTAAGTGCATTAGTTTTCTTATTTTACTATCATAAATTTATTGTATATATGTGAAAAATAATTTCGAAGGACACAAACTCGGAATTACTAATGCTACGCAATCAGAAAACTTAATGCTATAGTTGACATCACACATTCTAAACTGCACGATAGGCGTTATAGAAGTTCTCGGCCTGACCAAGAAAACACAAGATTTATTTATTTTTCAACATAGTCACCTTGTAAATAAATTCATTCAGTTCGAAGACTTGCCAACTTTTTAATACCCTCAGTAAAATAAGCGTATGTCTCGGCTTCAACCTCGGCATTTTTCAGATTTGCGAACAAAAAGTAGTTGCTGGGAGCCAACTCCTGCGGAAATGGCAGCACTTGGAAGCGAAGGTCATGCATTTATGCAGCAACAATCCCAGACAGTATAAAGGAGCATTATCGTGATGAAAGAAAAATTTTTATTTTGCAAGGTGTGGACGTTTAGCCTGAATAGCATCCTCCAGGTGGTGAAGTGTGAAGCTAATACTTCTTGGTAAGGCTCTGCTCTTCTGGAGATAATGTACGAACACGATACAATGAGAATCCCAGAAAACCATAGACATCACTTTACCTGCAGTTGGAAGTGTTTTTTGCTTTCTTTTGTGCTCTTTCACTGGTTGCCACCCACTGATTAGACTTCTTCGTCTCTGGCGCGTAGTGATGAATCCATGTTTCATCTACTGTTACGAAACGTCGGAGAAACTCGCTGGAATGTCGTTTAAGCAAGTCTAAACACACTTGCACAATGCGTTTTGGTTCATTGTTAACAAACGTGGCAACCATTGAGCAGAAAGCTTTCTCATACCCAAAACTTTGTGTAAAATGTAGTGGACACGGCCTATAGAGGTCCTTGTAGCTAATTCTCGTACCTTCAATCGGCGAACATTGAGTACGCATTGTGAATTTTTGCCAAAATCTCATCTATTGTAGCAATTTTGCGATGTCTGATCACTCATCATCTTGACCACGCCTAAATTAAGCAGCGTATATTTTAACCATTGAAAACGAAGGAGAAGAACTCTTTAATGTGGAAACTACCTCCGTTTATATTTCTGTTGGGGTTAAATGAAGTATTTATCATCATTCGTATTTCAGTTTTCTCCAATTTGTAGAAAATGTTAACACTAGTTTGTTTACATGGTTGTCACAAACAAGCGACTACACCTAGGCGTCTAAAACTTCACAGTGCGCTATCTAAAGAATGTTATTTAACAAGTATCATAGTGATTTGACCATCTTCACTACATCTGTGAGTCAGACCGAGAACTTTGCCCTATCTCTGATGTTTCATAAAAAATAACTATAAAAATGTTCGTGAACTGTATTTGAAACATGCGGGGGTTGCTAGTTGCAAGGCTGACCTATAAGCCAGCTTGCTAATTTGATTTGAGTATGCTCCGAATGTGCGCTGACTCTATTAGCGTGCAAGACAGATATAAATACATCCTCCTGCTATGTGTAATTATTATTTTTTCTATTATTGTTTACCTTATAGCACAAATCTAAAAATTGCCTTAATAATGTGCAATTTTTCCAACTTTCATTTGTTCGTTTATTGTCTTTGTTGGGAAACTGTTTAAATATGCATAAAACTGATTTTATTTTAATATTTTTAATTAATGCCTAATGTTTTACGATCATTGCGTTTAGTAAGATATAAGTTTTAAAATGAGCCATTGGTCATATTTTTATTTTAAATATTTCCAGAGCTATATTTAAGTTAATAAAAAGGACAATTTTAATAAAATACAGTAAATTTAGCCAGTTTTTACATTAAAATTATTAAACCTAGGAGTGTCATATTTCACAAAAGTTTGTCTATATATGCTACTAATATAAATAATAATTTAAAATATGTGAAGTCAGTTCTATTTCTGTCCGATTTGTCGCCCACTTATGCTGGGGGTCGTTCGTCATGGCTGCTTATAATAACTGAAGGCTATGCATTTCCCATAACTAGGTTTCTTATATTGTTTTCATATGACTTTGCCCCCGCTTTCAAGTGTTCTATATTTTCATTCTAGTCATAAACCAGACCTAAGTGTCTAAAGGGAGATGTTCACATCCTAATATCAAAATGTAATCGAACTGCTACGATCTTAAATCCAGGTTAGTAACACTGCTCTTTTTAATGGTTGTTTAATCGTTTTTTAAAAATGTCTGCCAGCAGTTCATAATTGGTGCAGTTCTCATGCCTGTTGTTAATGTGCTAAGATAGCTAAGCATTGGTTCTAACGATGAAAAGCGCGGTTCACAAGCTATTAAAATTATAACAAAAGCCACATAGTACTAGCGAATCAAGAAATATTTTGCAAATTTATAGCCTAGTTCTGTTACCTTGTACCGTACAATATTTTTGCAATGCCTATTTCTAAAGTTACATCATCCAAAAAATCAAAGAATTTTAAAATATTTTTTTACTTAATATTCCAAATTCATTAATATGTTCAATACAGTCGCATATATTTCATTGTGGCTCTTATGATGTTAAGGCTTATTTACAAAGTGCATATTTATGGATGTTGACATAAGGGACGACTTATCAAACTAGGTATATAATGCTGGCAGGAAACGTTATTGTGTAACCTCTTCATGACGGTTGTGTCAATTACGGCATAGCAGGTGGATGTACATAGAATTGGTGAGTTACACAAGATAACGTTGACTGCATTGATCACTACGTTAATTATAAATTCCCGCAACATAGATCGACTGACCAGCGGACTTACCACCCTCCAGTCCTTGAGATTTCCAAGCGTCAAGCCCGGAGTCATTTTATTTTTTTTTAATGATGTTTAACGCCCGTTTTTACAACTGATGCACCACAGGCGATGGACACTGGTGATGCATGAGATGAAATGATATATTGGGAAAGGATTTATTTTAAGGAAGGAAACGTTCCAGCCCTAAGTTTTGCGTACCTACCCGACATTTGCCATTTATGAGGACTGAGGAAACCCTGGAAAAAAAAAAAAAACCTCAGTCAGGGAGGACGGTCCTGGGGGGATTCGAACCCCAGACCCGTGGCGGTTCGGAGTCATTCTACATCCACCGGGTTCGAGATTGTTAAGGCGTGGACTCGTGAGCGGGAGGTCCAGGGTTGGATCCTGCCATCTGACTTAAATTTTTTTTTTCCCAGGTTTTCCTCAGTCCTCATAAATGGCAAATTCCAGGGTGCTACCCTAAACTTAGGCCTGGAACGTTTCCTTCATAAAAATCCTTTCCCAATATGTCATTTCATCTCATGTATCATCAGTGTCCACCGCCTGTGGTGCCTAAGTAGTAAAAACGGGCGCTAAACACCATTCAAAAAAAAAAAAAAAAAAAAAACCTCACATCCAGTCAGTTGCAAACAGTCAAGCAGTTGCAGTTATGTTGTGCAGTCGAGAATGAAATTTTATTTGCAATGGTGAGACATTCTCTCCCTCGTCGTATATTCATCTTCACGGCATACATTGAATACAGAAAGCCATGTGGCAGAACGAGATAAACATTTAAAATTCTTTTTGACGATATGGTTTTGATATGAAAGACAATATTAAAGTTACGTAAGAATAATGAATCACTTGTGTGAATATCATAACAAAATGGAAGACTGCTCATCAATGCAGGACGGGAATGCGCCGTATATTTGGTCTCGGAATTATTGGCCCTAGTTAATGACCCACACCCTATCTTACGGTCTGTGATTTTTTGACTTTGGGGGACAATGAAAAATAGAGTAAATTTTCAACTAACCCTCACACACTGGACTCCTGGAGAAACCTGAAGTAAATATTCCAAACGAAATTATACCCATTAGTGATGGTTCCCCCCCCCCCCCCCCCCGTGCGCGGCACACTCAAGAACGCACACGCACCAAAGCTCATTTATCATACAACAGTCTTTTAGTAGAGCGGTTAACAAGGAGAGTTTAGTGTTCTTGAACCTGCGACCTCTTGCATCACTGAAATAGCGTCATGCACCACTAGACATTAAACGGTTACTATTTTCCTTGTGTGAACAAGGACTGTGTCAAAATATTTAGACATATTTAGGCTTCACGGGTTGGGCATCTTTTTATTTTATTTATTTTGTCTAAAGAACATGTCGAAAAACAGTAATACATTTTCAATAATCTCAAGGAGATCTATTATATTTTCTGGGGAGAATAATATTTAATTCTTTGGCAAGATGAAGAATGCAGGAAACATGTTGGAACAACACAAAGGCCTTACATTTTTACGATTTTTAGTAAAGAGCCAAAGAGAAAAACTCTGTTGCTGTTCTGTATAAGTGCAAGTAAAATATACCTCTAAGCTAGCCATGCATGCACTTTATTCTGAAAGTACTGTTGAGTTGAAAGATACCATTAGAGATTCAAATGCAAATTGTATGGTAACAGGTCAGTATAATAGTGCGTTCTAGGTATTGCATCTTAGTATTTCAGGATTTATCGACTCAGTAAGAAGATATAAGTCAAATTTGCTGAAGTTTTTCCCCCGATAGGTCACTTCATTTACCAATCTGTTTGTGCGATGACTGCAAAGAGTACCTATTTTCTACCGCAGTGCATTCCTTCAGTGTAAAGTTCAGTGTATATTTAATTATATTTAATTTAGTTTTCTACAAATTCGAATTCAGCACAAAATAAAGTCTCGTTTGAATTTAATTTTTCTTAAAAGATAACAGCATTTAATAAACGTTTAACTACATGCAGTGCAGCGTTCACATTAATATTTCAATATCATTAAATCACTCATTTACTTACTAATAACCAAGATTTCATTCTGTTTACGTTAAATGCAGATATCCAGACCATAATACTTAGAGAGCACAATATCCCAGTGCAAATATAATTTGTAACTGTGGCAACCTCTATGAAAAAGACAAGAAATGCTATGAAACAAAATTATAGCATTTACATAATTTACTATCACATTCCGCAATAACATCCCTGGAATATTTTACCTTAAAAAAAGCATGATTCGCAATTAATGTATGTTATGTATGCATGTATGGAATGCTAATGAACTACATTACAATAAATTCAGATATTGTATAGGAGTCTTAGACAAGGAATTTGAGATAGAGGATCTATAGTTTGCTTGTTCTAATTTCTAAGTTTTCAAAGGACAGTACGCCACTAACTGATTAACTTCCGTTCGAAATTATACCAATAAATTAATGTACAGAAGTTGAGAAGCATGTTTCTTTGGCGCAGACGGTATGATACTAGCGCCAAGTAAAATCGGATCAGAGTTCGAGTCTAGTAGATAGATTTTTAATAACTTTTGCATTTTATTTATAAGAAAACTTTATTATATAAAATTAAAAAACAAGTTAATTAAAATTGAATATAAACTACTCCACAGAACCCGAATTTACGACCTGTGAAAACCACAGTTAAGTGAATAGCTCCCTCTGGAGCTAATACAATAAATCGACTAATAGTTCTTCAGTTTCGTACAGTTAAATGATTAGTCCGAGATTTCGGAGATTTCATAGCACTAAA
The DNA here is from genome assembly GCA_030762175.1 of Metallyticus violacea. Classification (NCBI taxonomy): domain Eukaryota; kingdom Metazoa; phylum Arthropoda; class Insecta; order Mantodea; family Metallyticidae; genus Metallyticus; species Metallyticus violacea. The sequence continues at coordinate 52,855,258 of CM060840.1, read as the reverse complement.
TCTTGAAAATGCGGATGATGAACTATGAAAACGGAACTTTCCTTCCTCCCGAAATAGTTTGAAGACATTCCAAAGTACACGCTTAACCCATTTCGCTTCACTGACTCGAAAATGTCTCATTTCTACTTCTTTATCATCATATAACTTCGTTATTTTTCTTTGTAAGCCATAGATACCTGCAGCAGAATTGATAAAAGGATGTTATATGTATGTAGAATGGAGGGAAAGATTTTGGAAAGAATTATAATGAATGATTTGATTGTGAATTCTCCGGGTTAATGTTGATTTCTTCCTCTCCAATGATTGGTTTCCGCTGACTTATAGTTTTGCCACGACTGTTTAGGCTCTTCTGCTGGACATTTTTGTGATCTCCTTGATACCATAGGGGAAGGAGTAAGGGAATAAACCAGAAGTTTAACAAGATATGTATTGTTATGGTATGTAGTACGATTTTATTATCAAAGTTTGTCCCATTGAAATGTGCCATCATTACTCCTTGGAGAATTTCTTGGGCAATATGTGCCACTTTAACACTAACTATAGCGATCACTCTGACGTCCTAACGCACTTTAATAATTCTAAAACTTCCCACGGTTAACTTAATGAAATAGTTCAAGCTGTTCACCAGTTTGATACAGCTATAATCCTTAATTTGATAAGGAATGATCCTGAACTCAACTAATCCCGAGATGCAACTGAACTCAACTAGCTATGAGTTGAAACTTTTCTTCCACTGACTATGCCTATCTTCTACACTGCTAATGTCCCACTGAATACTCTTCCAACTATGGTTTTCCACTGTCTATGGAAAATTATCAGCCTAAATAAACATGGCAGTCTGCCGGTCTTCCGAAGCTGTACTTATTATTTTAACTTTTTCTGTTATATTATTCGCCATATGGCCTACGTGACTTTTTGCATGTAGACATCAACTGAAAACTGCTTGCTTTTTCCCATAGAGAGGTTATCGGCCTGTCTTTTCACCCCCATATGTTTATTGCTTTTGCCCGTAGCTAACATGACAAATACACAGCTCCCTAACTGTAAACAAAATAAATATCGTATCAAGGATCATGCTTTGGAATTCTCTAGGAAATAACGGTTTTGTTTGGGTCATCTTTATAAATATTGTTTAAGACGGGCAATAAGTTTCCCTGTTCCTGTTTTCAGGTCAAGAACAGAAAATAGGGAGTATTCCCAACCTGATAAGAAAATCACATCATACACAACATTTAAATACATGTGCAGAAGATAGAAATTATACTGCACCTTGGACTATAAGGCAATCTTTATAAATATTGTTTATGATGGGCAATGAGTTTCTCTGTTCCCGTTTTCAGGTCAAGAACAGAAAATAGGGATTGGGTAAGAAAATCACATCATACACAACATTTCAATACTGTACAGAAGATAGAAATGATACTACACTCAGGAGATAAAGCAGCTACATAAAATTAATTAATATAATAACTGTAATTTAATTGGAGGCGGCAGCTCATAAATTCCATCTCATACCTTATTACAATTTGTTTATCTAAGGAAGCCCTTCTTATATCTCTGAAATTCTTGCGATATAGTTCATTAACCCCCTATAAATATACGAATATACAGAACATATCCTAAAGTGCAGCGTCTTTGCGCAATAACCCCGCTTATTTACAGCACACAAAGTCATACTGAGTACCATCCCCAACAACACGTGTTCCGTGATAATACGTTGAGTTTTCAGTGCAGACTAAATCATTCAAATGATTTCGCAGGTAAAACTCAAATGATACTAAGGTTCGAGTTTCATGGGGCCCCTTGGCTGCATATGCAATATTCTAGAACTTTATCATCTAGGCAGTGACAACGTGCTGATGTGTGTCTTATTGAAGTCAGGCATGTTCAGCTGACTGATAATGCTTCCTAATTAAGCATGTTGAGATAACATTCAACTATGACGGGGTTTGTGAAGAAAAATTGGCCAACAATTTACTTTTCGCTTTCGTGGATCTTGTATTATAAGTTCACTCACATAATCGTGGTCGTTAGGTACTTCTCGGTCGCCACCCACTGTATGACTTGTATGCATTTTTTCTTGCTCATCGTGTTTTTCTGCTTGTAAAGAAAAGCAAAGATGATAACAATAATTTCTATTATGCTACATTTATTGAACACTCTGTATATATTCGAAATATTGAGTTTGGATATTTAAACTTTTCTTTCTTTTTTCCTTTCAAGCTTATTCTTTTCTTTCCTTCTTCAAAATGATCACTTGTAACGTATGTGTACTGGCGATAAAATTCAGTCTTTTTATTCTCCTTCCATTGCTATCTTACGAACCTCCATGGGTGGCTGAGGTCGTCAGGACGCGGATTTGTGTGCGGGGGATCTGGGGTTCGATTCCCGCCAGGACCATTTTCCCTGACAGATTTTTTTCCGGGCTTTCCTCAGTCCTCATAAATGACAAATACTGGAGAGGTACCCTGAACTTACGCCTGGAACGTGTTCTTCCTTTAAAAAATATTCTTTGCCAATATATCAATCAATCTCATGTATCATCAGTGTCCACCGTCTGTGGTGCGCTAGTAATAAAAACGGGCGTTAAACTCTACTCCGCACGCTATCTTACAAATTAAGGAGATAAAGTAAATGAAAAATTTTCCTGTTTCTAAGTGTGCGTAGCAGCTGTGGCCAAGGGGGTTGTGAATAAATTTTTTCCCTTGAGCATCAAATGTGTGCAGCCGAACATCACTTTCTGAAAGTTTATACATGTCATGCCTTATAAACATTGCCACAATGGAACATCTTTCTTTCTTTCTTTCTTTCTTTCTTTCTTTCTTTCTTTCTTTCTTTCTTTCTTTCTTTCTTTCTTTCTTTCTTTCTGTTTTACTGATTATACATGTATAATTTATATCCATTTTGCGCTGACCGTTCATACGAAATCTTATTAAATTCTCAGCCTGCAGCAATTTCTTTCAGTTTCTTGATGCTTAAAGCGGGGGGGGGGGGGGGGTTGGATTGAAACAGAAATTTTGGGTAATAAAATCCAAAGTAAAAGTGACCATGGTTATATAAATACAGTGGGCACTCTGCACAATCCCACCCGGACCTGGGCTAGAACCGCCTCTGGTCTTCCGTCACTTGACACCTACTCTCCAACAAGAGCGATGAATTCCGATGTCAGCACCTCTGCTAGTCTGTCGTCACGTGACTTTCTCGTCCTAATCGAAACTGTTTAGCCCATTTGTTTACTGTTTAATATGAAACCGTACACTCCATCTAAGAGCGGTGTTTAATTTCTTGCGGGAGTGATATCTTCCGTTGTAAGAACTATCGGCGCGCTGTACTCAACAATTCCATCACGAAATATTCACACACCTCTAGCTTACTCGATGACAATGACAGATTTAAGCTTTGATGAATAAAAACCGCTCAAAATGTTTTCCGAGTATTGCGCTGCAGTTCGATCGGGCCTGGAACCTATATGGTATGTTCTGATTGCTGCATAAATAAGCAAGAACGCCTCTTTTCTAACATCTACCATAATTTTTGACTCTGTTAAATTAATAATTGATTTTGTGTAGTCTGGAAATATGAAGTCTTTATACAACACTTCTTTCTATCAGTTGTTTCTGTAAGAATTAGTTCTCAACAAAGATCTGTCTCTCCACAATCTTGACTGCTATCCCATTAATATTATTTCTGTTAATTCGTGAATCTATTGGTTATCATTTTAATACATTTTATGTGCCATGGGAAGCAAATTAAATCCTTCATAATTCTCGCAAATGGTTCATCCCCTTTTTCAAAATAATGATGTAGCTATAGCCATTCACATAATGGACCAGTATACCAAAGTTTGATTTAGTATTACTTGATAGTGAGATAAGAACAATAAAGCGTTTTTATGGATTCTGCAAATTTCAGTGCAATATCTCTTGATGTTCATGGCGACACTATTCCTTTTGGCGAATTTTTTGACACTCTTTATGTAGCTTGTGAACATAATTCCAAAAGATCAGGAATCAGTTCCTGCGTATTTCATAGTAATTAGCTATCACTATCTCAAAAAACAAACAAACAAACAAAACTATGAAAATTTCTGAAACCTTTCTCATAGACAGAGATCGTTGGTACGGTATACAAATGTTTAAAATAATTCTTCGGTGAGGGTTTGTATAACTGCAATTTAGGTCAGCTCTTTTCGCCATTTTTCATAAAATCTTCTGCACACGTTGTTGCAGTTTACTTGACACTCTTTGGGGGTGTGGTAGTGGCAGAGAGAAAATTGGTAAAGGAGAAGTAGGAAACTTTTGAATAATGCACTAACTTGTTAACAGCATTATATTTTTCTTTGGCAGAATAGCCAAAATCCCGAATCTGTGAGATATCGTAGTTTTGGGTCGAATGAAACCGAAAGATTTCCTAGAAGTACACTCGTATATATGATTAGTATAAAGGGATTACATTTATTTCTGTAACAAGCGTGCACATTTACTCATTTAGTGTCTAAAAACTGAGTATTTTGAAATTACAAAGTATATTCTCCAAGAGGACTTAAAAATGCAATGCTGGTATGTATCAGATAAACATAGGGCATAAATATCGCTAAGTGCGCAGTTAAGAACTGTAAATTATCTTAAGTAGAGCTTTATAAATAATATTTCTGATATACATATGATTAGGCTTACACTTTAGGGAATATTTCCATTAAACCGCGGAGAAGGTAGCTTGATAATGGAGAACTAGTTCCATAAACAATGCAAAGTAGTAAACAAAACACCAGCGGGGAAGCGAATTTATGCCTTGCCGTTTGGAATAACAAAAACAGTAGAAAGCTTTTCTTAACACCTGCAATTTTCCCATATTCCTTCATAGGTATTCATAATGCTAAAGGTGTACACGGAAAGATACTTCAAATATGGAAGTTAAGTGGGTAAAAGCAGGATATTCCATACTGTCTTCTGAAATAAAAGATTTGGTTTATGGTATAAGATAACAATAAAATTCTGCACAGTGTAAATTGTTTAAGAAAATAAATGTTTTTATGGAAGACATTTGAGATACAATTTAATTCGTTTGTTTTATCTAGATATTTTTGTAATTATTATAGACTGAATCTACAATATTACGGAAATATTTCTTCGAATGTCGCTATAGGCTCATATCTGCCAGAGTTCTATTAAGTTCTCGGAAACAGAACGCTCAAATGCTTGGGAAGGAATACTGTTAACGATTGTCTACCCAGGGCGGATGTGTTATTTATGGTAGTAGTGTTATCAACAGTGTCCAGGTCTTAGTGCATTGCTTCCTAACCTAAAGAAGACTGCCATTCTTCGTATACTGAAAAAAAGAATATATTTATTTAAATATGAATTTTCCGGAAGGAACTGTGTTGCTTTAAAGTATACTCATTTGATGGTTTTGTTTTTGCAGGAAAACATGCAACAGCTGCAAGTGCCCGAGAGAAGCTCACGACGTGTACCACGAGGAATGGGTGAACGTGAGAGACCGCCTGGGATTCAAGCCCCCGACTGACCCTGACCGCAGAACCACTAGGGAGAAAAGCATGAACGAGGGCTACTCTTGGGTACCGCCAGGTCTCAGCAGCCAGAAGGTAGCCTAGAGCTGATAATGATGACAATGCAATATTCTTATTAATTTTTTCATAGCTAGGTCGGTGATCCTCAGCATTTTCCGCACTACATTTACATTTCCGTATTCCACAGCAAAATAACGAACACAGTATGGGAGGATTAGAAGAAATGTATAATATGTGCGGTGACGTCAGTTCATGCCCCAAAAGAAGCAGGTTTTGCCGCCCTTAGCGCTCCAGCAAGGTCTTGTAAACACGACATAGCAGTGCATATTTCAAGCACCCTTGGTGGCGCTGTTACATATTGTATTTAAAAATATGTGATATTAGTGAAATTGACTGTTGAATTAAGTTCAACACATCCTGAAATGCGGGAGGAAACTGTGTATTTGAGAAATAATGTCTAATGTATCTAAATATGTTTATCTGCATCGAAATTATAATATGTATTGAAATTAATCTCATTTAGTTACAGATAATAAGGTGCGTTGACAAAACTCATTATAAAAACAGAAAAACTGAAATCATAAGTACATCAAATTAGACAATCTTTATATAATAAAATAAAAAAAACTGTCCATTGAAAAATGATAAGATCACTTTTCATTCATATTCCTATAAATGAACCCTTTTTCAGAACAACACGATCCCTTTTTCAGAACCTCTCCAAGGTTCTGTAAAACAGTAAAATTTCATGTCATGTAGATATAATAGAGGTATTTAAACCTTGCACACTGGCATATTGCTTCCCAGCGATAAACTGACCTGCATAATATTCCTCATACATTCTCCATAGGGTTTAGATCCGGGAAATTGGCGGGCCATTCCATGACACTAACACTGTTACGGGAAAACTACTCCCTTGTGGATCTGGCAATGTGGTTGATTGCGTTGTCCTGTTGGAATATTCAATTCTCTGCTCCAAGTCCTCTATGCAACAGATAATAGATGCTCTTCAAGCAGTGACTGATATATGGCCTTCATATGACCTGCAGGGAACGCAAAATGTACATTCCTTACATACCTGAATTCACTTCAGATCATCAGAGACGTTCCTCCTTGCCTCCACTTTGAAAACACTTTTTTTTTCCCCCTGATGTCATGCCAATAGTGTGCTCAACCATCAGGATCGTTCAATTGGATTTTTTTTTCTTCGCTGAATAGTATACGCTTGCATTTTCCCTTCCAGGTGATAAATTCCGTCAGTCCATCTCTGTTTATGGTGGACTGTCAGACTGGGATACTTGTATTTCAGTATGTTTGTTTGTCTGACTAGTGTAATACCGCCTGCCGATATGCCACCAGGAAGTCCAAGCTGTGAAGTCCGTCGACTGACTGACAAGTTGGTGATGTTCTTCTGTTTAATGCGGTGCTACAATTTCCCTATTCAGTGTCGATGGCTAAGACGAAAAGGGATGTTACATTGGAATAATAGGCGTCACTTCGGAGAATGGAGCTAGGTCGACTCCTACAGGAAAGGCCAGGTGTTTGCAGACGAATACTGAATAACTCAACCAATTCTGTTAAAAGTATAAGTTTTATTAAAGGGTTTTCTGATACATTTGAACGTGGATCCTCCAAGCACCAAGACTTCTCTCCTGTTTCTGAATAAATTCAGTGACCTTTTATACAAGTGTAATACCAAAGGAGGGGTAATAATCACCTAGTCTAGACATAAGAGTTATTGTTAAACACTTCCCACCACCATGAGGTTGACAGTCACCAGGTCCTGACATCATAAGTTCTAAGATGTTCGTGTTTGGGTTTAAGCTTAAAACTAAACAATACTTCATCAGCACAACAATTCTATCTATCTATAACATACCGCCACGGGTGGCCGAGGTCGTTAAGTCTCGGACTCGTGAGCGGGAGGTCTGGGTTCGAATACCGCCAGGACCGTCCTTCCTGACTGAGGTTTTCTCCAGGTTTTCCTCAGTCCTCATAAATGGCAAATGCCGGGGAGGTACCCTAAAACTTAGGCCTGGAACGATTCCTTCCATAAAATCCTTTCCCAATATATCATTTCATCTCATGTATCATCCGTGTCCATCGCCTGTGGTGCCTCTGTAGCAAAAACGGGCGTTAAACACTATTCATTCATTCATATCTATAACATGCACACGTACACATAATATTTTAAGTGAGTGGAAAGTAGGGTTGTTTGTTGCTTTTGTTATGCAAGTGTTTCTCTGAACACCCTTTCAGGTCACTTCACCTCTGAGTGGCAAGGCAAGTCACCCTTAATATTTATTACTTCTACGTCTTACTATGTTTGGGTTTATACAGTATGTTTCACTAACAAGGATATACATAATATGTTTTAATTATATCTTGTCAACGTTACGATTCCTTATAATGCTACGCTTTCGTTGCAAAGCCGACTCCTCATTACACTAGCCTTTGCAACGTCGATTTGTGAGCTTTGACAGTGGGATCACGAGCAAGCGTCCCGCAATGATTGAGCTTTCTAATCACTGACTTCTTTTGTCAAGGCGTGAGTTTTTAGGTCTTTCAGGCGACTTTTTCATTCATAATTATTGCCTAGCTTCAGGATGTTATTTATCACGCATGGTGACCTGCCAAGCCCTCCTGCTAGTCCCCGAGTCGAAATTATTCTTCTTTGTAGGCTTTAACCCGGTCTTGTTCGAAATTGAACAATCCTCCCTTACTTACTTATTAGAGCACTCTTCACAAACTAACAGATACAAAGCTGCTCACTTCGCAGCTGCAGAAATGGTTTGCATACTAAGGTCTTGAAGTATTAAGCCTGGTCTTATCATTTTGCAACAGCACTATTTTCTGTCTTCCGACTTGTGTTCAATGAATGCATACGTGTCGGTCCTGGTGGTGTAGTGGTTACCATACTTGCCTCCTACAACCAAGAACGCGGTTCGAACCCGGCCAGGACCGATGGATTTTTTCGGGCGTAAAAACCCTAAGTATGGCTTCCTCGGAAGGGAAGTAAAACCGTGGGTCCCGTGTCGTACATTTACGGCACGAAAAAGAACCTCAAGTCTGAAAGAGAAGCCTCTGAGCAAAATTTGTCGGCCGTTTCACGCCCTGAGTTAAATGGGACGCTGATGACCTGAGATGTTAAAGAGCATCCATAAATAAATAAATCAAAAAATGCATACGTTTGTAACTACGATAAAGGTTGATGTACTTAAGTTCGCGTATATTTGATTTTAGTTTTTCTCTCTATATGTCGAATTTCATCAGTTGGTCTTATCATTTTGCAGCGCACCTTACTTAGTAAATAGCAGTAGAAAAATGGTATAACTATACGAAAGAACGGCATATAAATGTATTAATTAGAATTCCGAAATTGACTATACTACTGTCTAGCCAACAATGGAGTAAATTCTGAACATTTAATTTAGTAAAATTATAATGCTTACTACCCACCAAATATTGTTTTTAACTTATAACTGGCTTATTTTTTATGCCATCCATATAGGTAGCCGGCAACAATAGAAAAACAAACTAATATCTAATTCCTCTTTAAACTTTAAGTATCATAAGATATGGGGTGCCATTTGAAATCAAAATGGGGGTGACGGGGGTGAAATTTAAAATGTAATCAACACTGTGTTAATCCTCCTCCTCATTATCTAAATATTTTTTTTTTGTTTAATCAAACTTGTTTTAAATGTTTAGTTATTTAAACTGGCAAGTTTTGAAATGAAAGCTCTGTAGATATGCTTCTCAATACCTAAGAACTTGAACGTAAATGGGATTATCAGATTCCCTTTGGCCAAAAACGAAGGGGGTAAAATCAAAATAAAACAATAAAAATGTTATATATAATTTAGAGCAAGTATGATAGATATTACGTATAAAATATCGTAGTCGCCTATTGTTCTGGTCGAGAGTTCCCAGGGTAAGATTTTTCCAGTTTCCCCCTACTCTGGAAACTTGAGTACCAGATACTTTTAAGACGGTTAGAACTGTGGTCTCATTTGCGTCATCGTTTTATTCATATCGAAAGACCTTGGCAGTTAGGAACGTCAAACACTTTCCGAAAATGTATTGCTAAACCTAATATTGAATGTACGAGTAAGAATGACTTAAATGTTTTTGTATTTCCATATTATATTTTTAAAATACAACATAAAAGTTAGAAACTTTTGTACTTTTCACATTAAGGCTGGCGAACAGAAAAGCACATATAATGCTTTACACCCAAACAGTAACAAAAACGAGAGAGATGTGACATTTTGCTTTTAAGCAGATAATTAAACGGCAATGTTCCGGGATCGGTCACAGTTGGCAGAGCATAGACACGCTACTGCACAAAAATCATCCTGCGGAAAAACTGTATAAATTTGCAATGGAAGATGATCTTTCTTTTGTTTCCTGAACTTCAAGGCGTGAAGTTCTGTTGTTTAGTAAACTATACGGTTTGTTCACTGCATTCACCTTCATATTCGGTGCTAGTTAACATGCTACAAGAAATTCTGTTGCGGTTTGTAACGCGTGGGGTGTTCAAAGTATCGTCACCAATATCTTTTTAAGATAAACGGTCCATTAATATGAAAATAGGAATCCCTCTACTCTTTCATGCGTAATGTTATACCAATATATCGAATGTAATACCAATATATCGAATGTAATTTACCTTGAAGCTTTTCTCACCTCTGTATACTATGTACAACATTTAAAATTACTCCAGAAAGATCTCCGAGACAGCTGCGTTATTGCTGTACTATTTTCTGAAGAATAAGATTAAAGCGAAACTCGTAGAATTATGGGAATGGAATATACTTCGATTGCAGATTTTTTTTAAATGGAACAATACGAATATCAAAGACCTTATTGCAATTAACATAGATGTCATTGGTCAAATAATGTTTCAATAAAAACATTTCATTAAACGAAATTATGTTTATGTCTATTTCAAGGTAGGTTATATATCTTAATTTGAAAACTTAATTTTTTAAATTGATATTGGCGTTAATGATCGTCTTCATTGACATAAGAATTCTACTGCATTTTGAAATAGTATATTGTATATAGTGTTAAAACGATCCGAGTGTGCATTTCAAACTAGGTTCGTAATGAACCTTTTAACAAGTATGTTACATACTATTTTTATACGACTATATCGTAATGTAACCACAGGTTGCTAAACGTAACTTATTTTTCATTTATTAAATTTTGATTTTTCATTTATTACAATTTGGATCATTAAAAATATCGATAACTGGAAATATCGAATCGATTATTGTTTGTCATGTTTGTATAGTTACGCGTTAGTGTATCGGTACTGTTGATTTTCTAGAAACATTTAGTAGCTCGATAATATGAAGGTGAATTGAAAATTATAATGGAATTTGACGAAAGTGATATAGGTTTTGAAGGAACTCGAACCCGAGGTGGTTGAAGTGGTGAAGGAATGGTTTACTGCCTGAGAAATCTAAAACACGATATGAACGAGAATGTGATTTATTCATAGTTGGGAGCAAAAGGGAAAATGTCAAGACAATTAGTAAGAATGTCATTTGGGCGTATTTTCTGAAGAAATTGAAGGTAATGAAATCTTCAACTGGGCTATTTATTCCCTGTAAAAAATATTTGTTTATCTGAGTCACAGTGTTGATATTACGAAGTTTGGCTACCTCCTTGAAAAGAAAAATCTATTGGACATGTAGCAAAAGTTCAGTGTTTTCACAAGAGAGAACGTAAGTAAATTTTTGATGGAAGCTCCTGATGCAGAATATTTTACGAAGAACGCTGTTGTTTCAGATCCTACTATTGTCAATAAAGTACCAGGAATTAATTTTACCCCATGTACCTCGTATGGTATTAACTCGTATTAACAGCAAATAATTTCGTAAATTTATTCTGTTAAATTGTGTGATATGACAAGACTGCTACTCTCAGTTGTACTTTATAAAATAGTGGTGCAAGGTGGTGTCGCGAAGCTACTTTGCAGCCCTAATCTTCAATAGTTTTATTCCGGTGCCTCTAGACTGCTACTTCCACTTGGTATTAATTACATTACGATAGGGTAGTAAAGTGTTTTGATATCCAATATGACTGATCACTTACAAACTTCTGGTTTTATTTAAATACTTTTCTTACTTCGACACATTGTTTGCACTTTCATAATTAATGCTGACAGATTAAAATTGCTTAAAACATGTGAATTTAAAAGTAAAAAAAGGCTAAAAATGCAAAACTGTTCTTTCGCCTTATATTGTGTGAATATTTGCAAGTGAGATGATTTTAAAATTTACATTTAAGTGGTAACATCTCATTAACACTTATACAAAATACATAAACACAATTGTTCTTAATATATTTAATTTACTTTTGTAAATGTTGCAGTATTCATACCAGAGTCTTTTGAAAAGTTTTATAAGAATACTAGTTAAACACACTAAAAATTAAAAATAAAACATAAATTTTTATTTATCACCATAATCTCATTAGTGGGCTGTACATGGTCCAGCGAATTTTCAATTCTTTCATTTCTCACATCTTCATTCGACAAAAAAATTTCTCCATCGAGAAAAATTGTTAAATTCTGCAACAGAAGGAAATAGTCAGGATAATAAGGATGGAGAGGAATCCATTCGAAGCCCAGTTCATGCTTTTTGCCATGGAGTTAAAAGAGAGGGGGGGGAAATTAGCCAATATTCAAATTAGCAAAAACATATACGTATATTATTAAAGAATAGCAATAAAAATGACTTTTTACATAAATAATTAACATGCATTCATTTGTGTGTATAATTAAGCTAGGGATAAATGCAAAACACATTTCAATAAGTTTCGTAGTATTTCATAGTCATACTTCTTTCTCACATCTATTAGAATGTCTGACTTTTTGTACAGCTGCCAAGTGCTTTGGTCAAGTTAGGAAGATTTTCACAATTGTTTTTATTCCTATAAATCTTAATGCCTGAGGTTTAAAGGACAAACAAAAGAGGTGGTAAATCCACATATTGAGAAACAGTGAAAGCAGCGCAGATTGGGGGTGGGGTTGGAGGGCTCATACATAAGAGTTGGGAAACCCACACTATTGAGGAAAGGGTGAAAGTTACAGGTACAGTACAGGAAATGAAAGGTATTTCCCTTCAATTGACTTTGGATGAAGATGCATTATTGTATATGTTGTCTGACTACTGCTAAAATTCTTGGAAATACCTGTTAACATAAATTGGAATTCAGGAATAGTTGCTATCTTTTGAATAAATAAAACCCTGCCTTCAAATTATCCAAATAAAAGATTCGAATGTTTGAATTAAATAGAATTTGTAACATTGTTTTCAAGGTAAATATGCTTCTGTTCAAATTATCCAATAAATCAAATTATTGATGTTCGAATTAAAAGAAGTCCACAGTATTTCATAAAAGCTGCAAGTAGGAAAAAATAACTTATACCCATCATACCATTCTGGACTCCTAACCAGAAAGTGTGCTTAATTACTAGATTTCAAGTCATAAACTATATAAAATACTATACAGAAAAATGGAATTGGAGAATTGTTAAGGGTTTTGAAATGCTCCAGGTATTATGAAATATGCATCACATAAAAGTGCATTAAATATTAATTTATCATTCAAAATGTGGGATAAGAATTGGATAACTGACAACCCTACACATAAAACCGGGTGTAAAATGCGTTAAAGAAACCTAAAATTAAAAACTGGATACACAGACTTATGAATCATTGGCCATACTTAAGGATTTTTGTCTTTTTTAATCACTTCTAATATACAACATTCAGATTGCATATGGTCTATCTGAAAAGCTTTCACTTGTTAATTTTTGAGCAAGAATGTATCACTTCTTTATTGAACCATTTCTTTCTTTATCCAGTTTCCACATTAAATGTTTTACATTGTTGACATTTTGAGTTGGCATGTATCATTTAACAAAGTGGAAAAGTTGATCTCTCTAACATTTCTGCAAGCAGTAGCAATAAGAAATTATCCTTGCATAAGTAACTGAAACATTTTGTTAACTGTACTAATTATATTAATGATAAGAAATGTATAGATCATGTAGTTAATAACTTAATTATTATATGATGGTATATTTATGAGAATAAATTAACTGTTAACAATAAATCAGTAATGTATAACAGATTGCTTTTATAAGTTCCCAGTAAAGTTTTAATTTTATTAGCTACCTAACTTGCTTCTTTAACACAGTATTGTGAATAATGGATCAGTCTGTATTAATATTTAAACATTTTAGGTTTTAGCTGGGAAGCTATTCCACATTGTGAAAAATGTGCAGTCTTGCATGTTTGATGTCCATTCATCTATAATTGTATTTCATAATTACTATATGATTCTTTTAATTACAAAATTACAAAATATCTAAATCTAGATTTTTCCAAATAGTGAAAATTTATTTTCTGTAAAATTTAATGCTAAAGTCTTAATTTATAGTTCTAGCACCTGCATATTGATGAAGGTAATACCTATGTTGCACGTTGCAGTTATTTCTTCAAAGTATTTTTCTCAACATAGTCTTGAGTACCAGAATTAGCTGATAAACTGAAATCACTAACATTAATTATGTGATATTTATAAGGTGATCATATAGCCACTTTTGTCTGAACATGTTCTCCTTTTCATATTTTTGTCCAAGGTTCAGTCCAGTTATCCTAAAATACATTAAATCCTTCTTTTCATAGCTTGTATGCCTGAAATTTTGAAATTATTAGTTTTGATATCTTTTTAAAGTAATATTGCTGAAGGTGGCAGCAGCATCAAAGGAGTGTGCTCTTGGCTCACAAATAGCTAATGAATTGAGAGAATGAAGCAGATTGAGGTGGAATATAATTTCTCAAAGATTGGACTCTTAGAAGTGTTCTCTTGTATTTTTTTTTTCAATCAATTGCTCTAAGGTTAGCTAATTAGTTAAATATTCATGCATTCAAAGTGCCAAAACAGCAATGCATGTTCAACAAGGACCAAACCACCAAATATCTGCATTCAGAAAAGGAAGAAATGAATATAAAGCTGAATGTAAAACGTGTATCTGGAACCTGATATATCCAAAACACATGAAGTTATATTAAATTCCCATTTCATGCTGTCTTTTTGTCTTTTGACAATTTAACATTTAGCATTATATTTTCTTTGGTTCTCATATACTTAAAATAATGTTGATACCTAATTTATACAAAATATTTATAATAAAACTTTTAAAAATGATTTTTAGTTACTTACATATGAGAACCTCAAATGGATATTTTGTGTCCTCTTTTTTCAAACAAAAGATGTACAAGAAGAACAACTTAATCTAAATTGGAAGGTTTTCCTGAGAAAGTTAAATCAATGACTTCTTATTGAACCATTTTTAATTTGGTACTAATTGCTGGATATGTGGTTAAATTACAAAAATGGGTACATTCAGCATTTTATAATTAATTATTAACAGTTTCAGCTACATAATTGCCTTCTTCATTCTGTGTAAATGGCTATTCTTTATCTACTAAGTTGCCACTTTAACAACAAGTAATTGAATTGCATGTACACTGTTAGATGTCTGGTTTTGAAAAACATTTATACTTAATATATACTTGTTACCTTTTCCTTAAGTATTCTATAAAATGCTTCCATGCTTTTGATTTGTTTATAAATAAATAGTGAATCTTTAGCAATATTTTGAGTATAAGTCAAAATGCGGCTGGCAGTTTGGTCGGTTGGTCAGTCGGTAGTGGCTATTGGGGATGCTGATATTTACAATTTTTTCCCTAGCTTCCCAATAAAGAACTTCCAAATTATTTTTTATTTGTTTGTTGCTATGTAGTTGACTACATTTCATTAGATGTTCTTTATTCAAGATAGTATTCACATTCTTACATTTTCGGTCCTGGTGGTGTAGTGGTAACCATAATTGCCTTCTAAACCCAAGATCGCAGGTTCCAACCGAGCCAGGATCAATGGATTTTTTTCGGGCATAAAAATCCTAAGTATGGTTTCCTACAGAAGGGAGGGAAGTAAAGCCGTTGATCCTCAAGCCTGAAAGAAGAGGCCTCTGAGCAAAATTTGTTGGTCATTTCACACTCTGAGTTTAATGGGACTCTGATGATCTGAGATGTTAAAGAGCGTCTGTAAATAAAGCAAATCATCAACCAATGTAACACCGGGAAATGACTGTCCTTGATTAATTTCATCCTGAAGATTTGTTCTGATAGGCAATCATACCCAACAATTAAGTCAAAATGTTAACATTGCTGTTTTAAGGCAATTTTAAATGCATAATTTTATAAATGTATTTCTAGGTAATGCAATACAGTGCTATAATTTAACATATTTGCAATTTCATGTAAACAATTATACAAATTATCCTGTTCAAATAATTCTGGAAAGATTACATTAACTTGCTTATTTTAACCAGTTTAAATAGCTTGCATGGCTTCACAATTAGCTGTGCATGGATGATAAAATTTTGCATAATATTCGGAATATGGCATGGCTTTCTTTGAAAATGCACAAGGCTCATTAAAAGAGTTAGTTAATTATTATAATGTTTAGTTTTTTACAAAGTATTTCAAAGTAGAGTTCATTGTTTTATGCAACAGTTAGTATCATAACTAAGTTGTTCATATTATCTTTCAATGTAAAGTCACAAATGTTTGGAGGGAAAATTTAATTAGTGGTTAATGAGAAATAAAGGAATTGTATATATATTGAATAATATTTTTGAAGATCATGAGCAGATACCCAAATTAGGGAAGTTTTTATGGAAAGTAAAAATGAAATGGAAATGTTCAGTTGAAAGATGTGTAATTTAGAAAATTTTAGATGATGAAGAAATTATCTGTATGATTATTTCTGTCATTGGCCTGGGAACGGTTGGGAATGAAGTTATATTAAATGTATTGAATTATTGAGCTTGGAAATTAGAAATTGCTCTAGAAAGTGAATAAATATAGCATTATAGTTGGTATTTGAGAAATAAATGAATTAATAGTTCTTAGGCATAGTAATTAGCTGATAAAATAATTGGTACAGTTAGAGTAAATGAAATATTTATTTTAGTGCCTTGATTGGGTTGGAGCCTGGTCCCATGGAATTCCAGTAAGTTGCTGCTGATGAACCAGGGACTGGGAACTGACGCAATCAATGTGGAAATTTTGTACTTTGTTTAACTATCAAGAACATGGGTAAAGATGTTAGTATAAATGTATTATTATGTTAATAATTGTAATTGTAAGGGATTACATCTAAAGATAGGTGGAGGTTCAGTTATATTCTGTATTTAAATTTTTCTTAGCACTTTATAAATTTCATTATAGTAGAAGTTTGAGAAATAAAAGAATTAGTAGCTTGTAGAGACTGTAGCTAACTGATAGAATAATAGTCCAGGTAAAGTAACTAAAATTTTATTTTAGTCCCCTGGTTTGAGTTGGAGCCTAGTACCCTGGAATTCCAGTAGGTTACTGCTGATGAACTGGTGACTGGGATCTGATGCAATCAGGGTGAACATTTTGCACTTTAATTATTTAGAGTGTATATAAAGGGTTAGTATAAGATTATTATATTAAAATTTTTGTAATGGTGAGTAGGTATACCTAAAATGGCCTGGGCCAGATAGGTGGAGACCCTTATAGTTTGTACTTTTCTTAGCACTTTCAATAAATTTCAATTTCAACTAAATTCTTCATCTTGTTTGTTTTATTATAGTGACTGCATAGTATTCCTCATGTTTTAATGTTCTGTTTTGAGTTTACTGTTGCATATGATATAAGAAGACAATTTGACAGTATTGAGCAATACCATTTGTTACGTGCATTTATTCTAAAAATATGCATTTCTTCCAATATTTATTAATTGCCCTTGTTGATGTTGCAGATAGAAGACTATTTCCAACAATTACCCACAAACAAAGTGCCACGCCTGGGATCACCTGGAGAAAAGTATCGAGATAAACAATTGATGATGCAACTGCCAAAGCAAGACTTAGCACTTGCCTATTGCAAACATGTAGAGGCCCAGCATAATCCTAGCTATGAAGATTTCATTAGTGCAAGAAATGAGATAGCTCTTGACATCGGTTACGTCACAGATAATACTAACTATAATGTTGTAAGTATCAAGGAAACAGAAAAACCATTGAATCCAATATTACTAAAGCTCTAGGAGAAATTTACTTATATATAACTTTATTATTTCTATGTTACATTTAATTTTTGTAATATTTTATTCTATTTATAATAATTTCTCAAACACATCAGTACATTCGCACAAAATTTGAGCAATATTGATTACTCAAAATCATATTTTTAAAAGTTAAAGCAAAATAGGCTAAGAACATTTTGAAATATGCAACAATGAACAATATAAAAATTGTGATATCTTTTGCCTAAAAACACTCTATAGTACATTCAATACTCTATTATATTTGTTAAGCCAAATCTGGAGGCAATCAAGTCTCTTTCTTTGACATAGCACTCAGCTGTTCTTCATACATAGCTTCTTCAAGGCTTAAACATTAGCGTCCTCATAGGTAGTTCTTCACATTTGGAAATGGATGAGTTTCTTGGTGTCAAGATGAGATTATAGGCCAAAGAAGTTATTCTGAAGATTGTTGACATCATTTGAGTCTAGGTATAACTGAGCTGAAACACATGTATAATACTCATTTTCCTGCACAGCATTGGCCACATGACTGCTTGCAAAAGTAAGTGATCGTAATTTTTTTCTCACACTCATTCTCTCTTCATAGTTGGCAAAGATTGCTCTTCTGGGAAACCCTGAAGACTGGCACATTATTTGATGGTCAATTTCAGTTCCATCTCTTTATTGCTTGTTAGGAGGCCTAAAACCTGGTGAAACATTTTATGCTAAGATTTATCCTATTCTATTCTGATTTGCTTTTGTCCATTAGAAGGGTTGTATGCAAAGGTAAGCTGGCTGTAATTTAACAAAGCAGGAAGGAAAGAGACAGAGGAAGAGAGAAGGAAACTGTGGCACCCAACAAACAGATACAATGCAAGGGAAGATGAAACAATGGCTACTTGCCATAATAATAGAACAATAAAAATATTCGACCAACAATCAGGTATATCTCTTATCATTTAAACTATCTGTAGATTTTGAGTTTTTAAACTTACTTGTTTCTGCTTCAAATCTAGGAACTTGGTATGTGAGATATCTCATCGTGTAAGAAATTTCCCATATCCTTGTTTGTCATACTTTTCAAATTTAATTCAGAATCAAGTGTAACTGTTCAATTTCACCATTATCCTCACTGCCTTTATCTGTGGTTTTTTAATATTAAAAAACCACATTAATGAACTTTGGTCTTTTGTGTCAGACTTATGACTTTTCATTTTATATAGCCAACTAATAGCACTTCACAGAAAAACTATATTTTAATTATGATACTGACAACATTAATAGAAGCACACATAATGAAAATAGAATACTATTACTGCCCAGCAAATGATTGACACCTGAAATATTGCAAGCTTAGATATGACAGTACTTACCAACAATAATTATACACATAGAAAGTCACAAACATTTATTTGCAAATGCACTAAATTGTTATATTTTCAATTAATCACTTTAGCAAAATGTACAATATGACACTGTTAAATAGAAAAGTGTTTATTTTATTAATTTTCTCTTTCAAGATATTTTAACAAACTAGCAACTAATATAAATTATAATAAAGAATTGTCATTGGCCTGCAAGCCTCTTCCAATGCATCGTTGGTTGTATCGTCCATTAAGAAACAATTTTCTTACTGTGCATGCATGTAGGGTGGAGGAAGCACTTGCCAAACTAATCCTATTTTGTGTCCTTAGAGGTTAGATTTGTATCTTACTGTTTGATTCTCTCCATTAGAAGAACATTATCACAATCACTATGCCAGGTGTTCCTTCTCTTTAAGGAAATTTTTCTCACTTTTAAATGTGCATACCGGTAGAAAACTGATGTGTGAAAGAAAAGGTCTAAATGGTTAGGTCAAACTTGAAAAAGTGACTGTCTCATCTAAGTTGTATTTAATGTAATATAAAATCATTGCTTTAATGCAGTCTCTCAAGCTCTATTTACACCAACTAACAAATAACAACCTTACACCTTCCCACAGAAAATGTTTCTAAAATGTAATTTGCAAGTCTAAAAAATTATTGGAATATTCATAAATGGCACTGAGAGAAAAACATTTTACACTTTAACTTAGAGCACTACATCTTCTTCTTTCTCTTTGTCTCTATCTCTCTTCTTTTTTTTTTATTAATTTTATTCAGACACTTTTATATGCTGCCAATCAAAATTACAAGATTGGCATCACCATCACTGCACCAACTTGCTTTACCTCTGTAGTGTCTGTTTTTCTTAAGTAAGGCTATCTTCTTGGTTTGCCCTGCTCTTATTTGCACACTAACCTGAGCAAAAATATGTGGTTTGGTCATAATATATATTCAAAATTTTGTCTTTTGTGTCTTAATGAGCTAGTTGCAGATTTTAAAATTACTTATTATAACTAGGCAAATTAACCTCAACAGTAATGCAACATAGAAACCTTAGTTCAGTCAATGCTGATTTTGAAGTACTCATACTATGGGATTTTCTGAGTCAAAATATTTAAATCACTCTTTATGATTTCACGTACATGAAATTTACTCAGACATGTAAGTGAAACATGAGATTTATTCAGACATGTAAGTGAAACCATAAAGACTGTTCAAAATATTTTGACTCAGAAGAGATTATTAGCATGTATTTCATTGTGTTCGATTCAAATTGAATTAATATTGAAAATACTACAGGGTCTTTCATGGTAAAGTCGCCTGCTTCATGTTGCTGGTGCACTCGCTAGTCAGAATGGTAACTCCTGGCAAATCAGATCACAATCAAATCACAACTGATTCAAGTTCTCATGATTACTGTATGAATATAATGAAAATGGTCATGCACCTTAGAATAAGAGATGTTGGAAATGCTGTCCTCTATCCAAATATTTCTGACATCATATAAGGAAATTTTCATTGATATCATTTCATATACCAAAATTGGGCCAGTTTATTGCCCGATATTTTCTTTCATCTTAATGCATGGGGATTTTTGTCTATGCACTTTATTTTTCAAATTCCCCCATAGAAAAAAATCACATGCAGTTAGTCTAGTTTCTCCTAAGAAGGACACACTTTCTTACCATTTTCTTCTTATTAAGTTTTCTTCTTACCCAGTTTCTCTAAATTTATTTACAAGTATTTACATGGTATCTCTATGTGGAGCAGGTACATCTGGATATTC
Source organism: Metallyticus violacea (assembly GCA_030762175.1). Classification (NCBI taxonomy): domain Eukaryota; kingdom Metazoa; phylum Arthropoda; class Insecta; order Mantodea; family Metallyticidae; genus Metallyticus; species Metallyticus violacea. Next base: position 52,834,437 of record CM060840.1, on the reverse strand, counting down.
TGTTCAAAATTCAATACGTTTTTTGTTGAATGTGTTGAATAGTATATTTCTGGGGGAGGGAAAGAAAGAAAATCAGCCATAGCATACCATTTCTGGAAAAAAAATTACAATTCCAAAATGAATTTTTATGAATAAAAATTCTTAAAAGAACTTCAAAAACACTAAGAATTAACTGTAAGGGCAAATATATTCATAAATAAAAACAAAGAAAATGTAATTAATTTTGATTTTCCAAACAACAGTAATATTGTCACTAAATTTGTAAAATCTGCAGAGCAACTTTGCTGGGAACCTGACAGTGAAACCATTTTGATGGTGTGAAGGCAACAGCCTTTGAAAGATGTACAAATTAGTGAAATTTGAGTGATTTCCTCATAAAAATTGCAAAATGTACAATATTGTTTTATAATATTCTTTTAAGTTTAAGTTATTGCTACATCTTACATCAATATAAAGTTTTTGTTTTGGTTCACAATAGGTTTTAATTCGTTTAGTAATCCAGTTATGATTATTTTGATTACATCTTTTTTTTTATTGTGGCTAGGAAGCATGATTCGAAGTACTTTTTGAATATACTTAGAATAGATTAAAATTGCTATTTGTATCAGTGGATTGCTATACTTCATTTCCTGATTTGCACTCTAAAGTTTAAGTAAAATTATTAAGATTTTCTTTTTTTATCCTTAATGTTTTATTTTTGGGCTTTATGATTATATCCATAATACTTGATCATCATGGTCAGATAATTCATTAACTAGAGGATATGTTTTTGAAGAAATCACATCATCTGTATTTACAAATGTGTTGTTTAGTGACTTTTTAGAGGTTTTAGTTATTCTTGTGAGAAAATTTACAAAATAAGACAGGTTATATGTGCCAAAGAGATCTAAGCTGGTTTCTTCTCAACCTTGGTATTAAAAAAACTATGTTTTTGTCATTGCAAAATATTAGTCCTCGACTTGGTTTGTATAGAGAATATAAAGTAATGAATTGTCATTATGATGCTTAAAAATTTGCTGATGGAGAATGATATAATGTCATAATTGTATTTGTTTCTTCTAAATGAAATGCATGCAAATTGTTCAAAACAAAACTGAGATAAATCTAATGCTTTACATGACATATCATGTCTGGTATATGTGCATACTCCACCAGCATCTACATTTTTCTTTGAGTAATCTGTTCCTAGAAAATATCCATGTAATGATAAGGAAGAAAATTTCTTATGTCTGAAAATTTAAATTTATATTTTCAACACTTTCTAACAGTTCCTCAGTTTTATTTCTTATACTTCTAATATTTTGATTGAATGTTGTAAGATTTTTATTGCTATTATTTCTATGTATAACTGAGTCTTTAGTATTGTTGTTATTAGTGTTCTTTTTTGTATTTAAGATTTCATTTAAGTTGTTGCATTTATTATGAAAATCATCAGTATTAATTGCTGTTAAAAATCTTTGATAAATCTTGATGTATTCTCCCTACCTAATAATGTAGCCTATTACTTACAACAATAGGAATTTTTGCATTAATTCTATCAGCAATCAGAAGCAAAAGTTTCTTGTTACTACATAATCCTGCAAGAAGTTAGCATCTTCTTTGACATTATCAAGTCCAGCACCAGGCTTAAGTAAACTAACCACATCATAGTGCTTTCACTAAATCCTCTTTCAGCGAGGGTGCAATGCCCCTGTGTGACTACTCCCAAGCTTGCATTTCACTCTTAGGTGCATCTAAAACCTGCTCTAGAGCATTTGAAGATAACTGATCAACATTTGTTGGTCCAAGAACATTGAAATCTGTTGCTTAGTTTTACACTATATTTGTCACCAGTAGGGAACCTCTTCCTCCTGTATTTATACTTAGATACCACCTTGAATTCTGGTGGATTGTGCATTAAAAGCAAAAGCAAAACAAAGACTTCTTTTCGATTTTTGTCCATGTTGTGTTGAAAGCCTTGTAAATGATACAGATAGATGTATTCGGATATATGCTATGATTTAACTAAATTAACTCTGATTGATAGCAGTAGGCTGTATGTCAGAAGAGATACACATGCTCTAAAACCAAGGTGCACTATATTGTTGTAACATAATTAGAATTTCTATGCAGAATTTTGTTTATGTGAAATATTTTAAACAATCATTTGAAAAAAATTAGTGGTAAAACAGCTTTGGAAGCTGCAATCCCTTTGAAAGTCTGAAAGAAATTGTGTCGATCTATTTCCAAAACACTCCACAAATTGCATTGCAACATTTTTACTGTGTTTTTAAGCATTAATTCCTTGTGTTCAGATGTGTTAATATGCTGCAATACTTGATTTAATTTTTTACTGCCTATCATTTTCTTACGCCTTTTAAAATTTTGTAATTTATTATTTGTAGAAATAAATTCATGAGCAAATTCATTTTAAAGGGCCTGAGATTACCTGCAATACATAATTTAGATTTTCACATGGTTAAATAGTGCAATATACATATTACTGTAGTACATTTAACTGTGCAGCTTGTAGATTATCATTATTGCTTTTTCACAATAAGAGGAATAATCTTATCACATGCTGCTTTATAAGGGTCATTCTGAGTTTTGACAATGGTCAACAATAAGTTGTGACAAGCAGTGCAGTTCTTCCTACTTTTAAAATGAAGTTTAGATAGCAACAAGTACAAGTCGGAGCATGCTCCAACAATGTGTGGCATCAGCACTTCTGTGTATGCATATGGAAATATTACTGTGCCAGACACTAGGACAAAATTATATACTTATATAAACAATAAAAATTGTCTACAATTCTAAATTGAGTATACAATTTTTATTGTGCATATAAGTACATATTTTTGTCCTTTTTATAAATGTATCATATTTTGACACTTACTACTATTTAACTGCATATTAATGTTTTTATTTAATTTACATTTTTATAAATTAGGTATACAGCAATGACTTTTTATCCTGGATCTGAGATCTTTATGTGTGTTGTTTGCAGTGGGAATTGTGTAGTTGTATATAATTTATGCAAATAACATTAGTTTCAGAGATAAACCTGTTAATGAATAACAAAAAGTTTATAAGACTGGCTCCAAGATCTAGTGGTAATGTTTTTGATTACTATCTGGAGATCCTGGGTTTTGATTCTGTATTTTTGAATTTTTTTTACCTTGAGAAGGTAAAGGCTAGATATTTTTAAGGCACCAAAGACTCCAAGCTCATTTGTACCATCATTAACTCATTTTTTTCATCACTACCAACCTAAACTCCATTTACATTCACAATCTACAGATGTTGCAATAAGACCAATGCTGTCAAAGCAACAAAGCATTAAAAAAATTTATTTCACATTGCCTTTCGATTGCACAGATATGGTAGTGAATGCTTGGGTAAAAGGATAACAAGTGAAGAGCTAATCTAATAGCACAAAAACTTTGTGATATAGATTGTTCATGGAAGATCACCTTCAAATTGCACAGGTATTAGTTAAATATACGAGGGTCATTCCAAAACTAATGCCTCCTATTTTTTGTGTTGACTTTGAATGTCCGAGCCAGATGTTGTTGGTGTAGTGCTAATGCTTGAACCTTCCTCTTTCCTTTGCATGTGGTTTGGTTGTTCTGCGGTAGTTGGCACCAGCAGAGGAGTGTTCTAAAATGGACTCTGATATGGACGCACGTATAAAACAGAGATGTGTGAGATCACTGCTGAAGAAATTGCGCCAATTGAAATCCATCGACGCTCGCTAAAGGTGTATAGAGACTACACTAGACGTGAGCAATGTGAGGCGATGGGTGCGGCATTTTAATGGTGGTGAAAAGGGTGTGCATGACAAGCCATGACCTGGTTAACCCTGCACAGTTGTCACCCCTCACAATGAAGAGCATCTTGATCAACTCATCCGTGCTGATCAGCGGATAACGGCCAAAGAATTGTGTGCAAACCTAAATGTCGGCTGTACCTTTAGCAAGTGTCGATGAATTTCAATTGGCACAATTTCTGCAGCAGTGAGGAATTCAATCACACATATCTGTTTTATATGCTTGTCCATATCAGACTCCATTTTTGAACACTCTTCTGCTGGCACCAACTACCGCAGAACAACGGAACCACCTGCAAATGAAAGAAGAAGGCTCAAGCATAGCACTACACCAACGACATCTGACTCGGACATCCAAAGTCAACACAAAAAAATAAGAGGCATTAGTTTCGGAACGGCCCTCATAGTAATGCAGTGATGTATGTCGTAAGTGAAGCTTATGTGTATGGTGAAGTAATGCAAGAGTTATTTCACTATTTAATCTGCTAGAAGTTTAATTATGTATGCCAGGTAGAATTAAGGCCCTTCCAAATGAATTTTAGATACGTGTAAATTAAGTAGTATTTTTGTAACATAATTCACCATATTTAGAGCACAAATGCATACATGTTTATTAAGTTTTTAGAGCTTGAACTTCCAATCCCTTTAAAAGTTACTACTTCTGAATAAATGCTCATGTTTAATTTTGAAACACACTTTGTAATTATAGCAAAGGATTTGATTTGGTTTATTTTATAAAATTTCTGGATTTTATAAGGGCCTAGATTAAGTGACATTGACAATAGTTCTTCTGATCAGTCTCTCTGCTCTTGGTTATGTCATTCCTCTTCCGAAAGTTCAGTGATAGTTCACTTAGCTGTATAAAAGTATCTAGTATTGTTGCCATATTTATAAAAATTCAAACAGGATACAATTTTTTCTTAGTCATTTAGCTTTATCCTGCTTTAGAAAATATAGGTTAATTTTCTGCTATTTCAAATTATGGATACAGCCTTTGAAAATCTTCCCATACTACTCTCATAGCTATCTGACTCAGAGATAGCCATAAAATTAATTCAAATAGCTTGCACATTGATGAAGCTGTAATTTATCTTTTGGTGATGATTGTATTTACTGCACAGTTTCTTTAAAAAAATAAATAAATGGAAAAGGGAAATAATTCAAAATATATACACAGTTAATCTTATTTTGATTTAAAGTAAAACACTAAAAATCATGTCGTCACATTAAAACTCTCTTTAAGTTTCACAAACACACTTATAAAAGTAATTTTGGTACCTGTTTCGTGAGGTACATTCCTCACATTGTCAACCAAAACGACGACTGAGGAGCCAATTTCAGCAAAGTATGTATGTTACTATGCTTGCTCTGGTGGTCTGTTAATGAACTTAAACAATATGTTGTCTGCTTTAAGTTCATTAACAGACCACCAGAGCAAGCATAGTAACATACATACTTTGCTGAAATTGGCTCCTCAGTCGTCGTTTTGGTTGACAATGTGAGGAATGTACCTCACGAAACATGTACCAAAATTACTTTTATAAGTGTGTTTGTGAAACTTAAACAGAGTTTTAATGTGACGACATGATTTTTAGTGTTTTACTTTAAATCAAAATAAGATTAACAAAAGTTTCACTGTGTGGATTCCCAAATTCCGTAAAAATATACACAGTTATTTAAATTGTACTTGCAAAGCCATTAATAATGGGGTGGTAATATATCCTATTAGAATTTATTAAATATAAGCACCTTGGGATCCAGCTACTACACAGAACATAAATAGTTGGTCAAGAGCTGATGATGGGAGCAATTGCCTATGAAATATGCCCTAATGTTGTATAGTAAGTGGAGTTAGTGTGAATATATTTATAAATTCTAATAGAATATATGCAATATTTTAATTATTATGCCTCTGTTACATCCATGCATATCCTTCTCTCCCTTGCATAGCATAACTGTCAACATTTTCTTTCTACCCCAGTTTTTCTTAATATCATACAATCTCAAAGAACTTTTATTCTCAAAACTTGACCATATATCTTGCCTCTCAATATCTTCTATCCCTCTCCTCACTTTCCTTCAGAAACCTATTGAATTATTTTATCCCTTCTGCCATTCATCGCCCATACTGATCTCTTTCAATCTTTTTCAGTCTCTTTCATGAGTTGTATTGGATATATATTGTAATTATTTTTTTCATTTCATTTTTGGAGTGGGAGATTAAAAAGGTGTACTAAACTAAGGTATTGAATGTAGCATCTGTAGTAGAATTGGGTTATAGCTATTTTTTTATGTAGTTATCTGTATGTATGTCTTTTCTATAAATACCAAAATTTGAGTTTGTCTGATTTTCTGATGATTTTAAGTCTAAAAATGGGATTTTCCAGTTTCTTTGATTTCTGGTGAATTTTATGGTTTTCTCTTGTAATTTGAGTTTTACAGCATCTGATGAAAACTTCTATGATATTATTGCAAATACTTTAAGGTAGCCAATCACCATGATACAGTTTGAAGGCTCAGCCTGTTTTGCATAAGCATAATAATGATTTTTTATGTCTCTCATGACTCTCAGTCTCAAAAGGGAGGTGAAGGAGATCTATTCATTACTGTGTAGGCTAGTCTCGTTTCAGTCCAGTTGAGTATATTATTTTGTAGAACCTGAAGTCTAGACATGCAGACGATATCATTTTGAAGTATACATTTTGCTATTTTTATTTATATTTGGTAATATGGAATGATATAAATATTTTATTTTAACAGCAAATGCCATTTACTATTACATATTTTTGCAACTCCTTCTTAAATTTCAATAATTAACAGTATTTTATTTAACTTGAAATGCTAATTGGAACCTGTGTGGCAAAACTAATTATATAATTAAGATCATTGTATGGCTGAGTCAAACTACACACTCTTATTGGCTCCACTTACATGTTTAAATTTGTACTACATTTAAACAAGTAAGTGGAGGCAATAAGAGTGTGTAGTTCAATTCCATCACACAATGATCTGAATTAAATATATTTTAGTTTGCGTGGGCTATGGACTTTATGATAGGGTGGCAATGCTTCATTTATAACTGTTTTCCCTCTATTTCTATATAATTGCCAACTGGGTTGGTTGATTTTTTTTTATTGATTAATTTATGGACGCTCTTAACATCTCAGGTCATCAGCGTCAGTCCTGGCCGGGTTCGAACCCGCGATCAACTGGGTTGGTAAAGTACATCATCTTACATTATAGAAAGAGACAGTAAAGTTCAGTAAAATTTCAAGAATTCATTTCAAGAATGATTGAAGTATTTGCACAGAAAAAGGATAAGAAAATTGAGCTTAGTAATGAACAGATTTAAGGGAGAGTCATGGTTCATGAATTATTTTTTAATATTTTATGTAGTTTAATTTAATTATCATTTACATATTAATAGTAAAATGCCATAATTTTATATATGAAAACATTTTATGATAACATTACAGAGCATGCAAAAATAAAATAAAATTGTCATACAAGATTCAGGTGTGAAAATGAAATGCTAGCTAACATATGCTGGACAAAGAAGTTGGTCAAGGAAAGGTAGAGGTGTGAACACCTTGAGATATGTAGACTTATGAAGACTGAGGCATGAAGAAAGAATCTTGCTAAGAGGACATCTCGAATAAGAGAGGGGATTGAAAATCATGGATGAAGAGCATTTTAAAACTTAAAAGACTAACTATTTATTGTATAAAGCTGCAACTATATATGAATTTTAATGTAAGAAATGATAGAACTCCGCTAGGTACTTGACGAAAATATAGAATACTATATCTTACACTTTTATATTCAACTTGTTTACACTAAACTCCACTTACTTACATAAAACTAAGACATGTTTCAGGAGTAATCACTCCCATATACTAACAGCGAAGCTTATGCATATGTTAAAGAAATGGTTAACATCCTTAAATTTATAAACAGAAGAAATAGGAGACTTACTGAAGCCCACTAATATTTAAATTCAGCAAAATTTCTTCAATCTTGATTTGATCTAAAGTAAAACACTAAAAATCACGTCAACACATTAAAACACTCTTCAAGTTTCACAATTAAACTTATTTAAAAGTAATTTTGGGACATGCTTTGTGAAACTAATTGTTCACATTATCAACCAATCGATGACTGATGAGTCAATTTAGGTAGGGTATATATGCGACTGTGCTTGCCCTGGCGGTCTATTAATGAGCTTTTACAATATATTGTTTCCCTCAGGTATATCAAAATTCATAACCTGTGTTCATATTTCTTTATGTAGATTTTTTCCCATATATTAAGTTCTTTTGGATGTTGAATTGCTTTCAGTAATGTTATATTTTTCTATTTCATGATTTTTCATCCAAAAATGTGCTGCTACTACTGATTTTTCTGTTTGTTTGTATCTAATATTTCTCCAATGTTCTTTTAATCTTATCTCCAGATTTCTCTTTGTTTTTCCTGTGTATATTTTTTCACAATCTTTGCAATTAATTCTATATATACCCCAAACTTTCTTCTTTTATTTAGTTTTGTTTAGATTGAATAATTTACCAACACTGTATATGTTTATTATTGACTTCAATAATACCCGCTGAAGTCAGTCAATAATACCTACCCAACTGAAGTCAATAATACCTTACTTTTTTTGGACCTGAAGATAATAAAAAATAATAAGAAATTGGAATTTGGTATTGGTATACATAGGAAGGATACACATACTGACAATTACAAAAAGGCTAAAGGTTTTAACCCCAGACCCCACAAGGAAGCAGTATTTAATAGTATGACTTGCAGATTGGTTAAAGTACTACTCAGTAAAAAAGAATACAGGAGGGAGTACACACAGCAGAAATTAATGGATTTAATAAAAATTAAATTAAATTTAAATTTAATAATTTAATGGTAGATAAAAAATAAAAAGATTTGGAGAAAAAAAGAAAATTAAACAAATCACCATATTCAATACTTCATCTAAAGAAAATACATATCACAAATTCACATATCACCCTTATGGCAACCATAAATTTCAGAAAAATTCAAACAGTATAACATTACTCGGCACCCATAAACAGATATAGTGTTGGTAAATTATTGAATCTAAACAAAACTAAACAAAAGAAGAAAGTTTGGGGTATATGTAGAATTAATTGCAAAGATTGTGACAAAATATACATAGGAAAAACAAAGAGAAATCTGGGGATAAGATTAAAACAATATTGGAGAAATATTATATACAAACAAATAGAAAAATCAGCAGTGGCAGCACATTTTTGGAAGGAAAATCATGATATAGAAAAAATATAACATTACTAAAAGCAATTCAACATCCAAAAGAACTTAATATATGGGAAAAAATCTACATAAAGAAATATGAACACAGGTTATGAATTTTGATATACCTGAGGGAAACAATATATTGTAAAAGCTCATTAATAGACCGCCAGGGCAAGCACAGTCGCATATATACCCTACCTAAATTGACTCATCAGTCATCGATTGGTTGATAATGTGAACAATTAGTTTCACAAAGCATGTCCCAAAATTACTTTTAAATAAGTTTAATTGTGAAACTTGAAGAGTGTTTTAATATGTTGACGTGATTTTTAGTGTTTTACTTTAGATCAAATAAAGATTCATGATAGTTTCACTGTGTGGATTCAAATATAACCTTCAAACAGAATTTCTTCAGTTTCAACCAGGGATAGTACCAACAAGTTTTGGGCTTAGCTATGGGAAACCCCTTGTCTCCATTTCTTGTGTTATTCATGAATTCCTTTGAAATACATACCACAATAGCCTTGCTTTAATTTTAAATTAAATAGATGCTCTGAAACATCTTAATCTACAATATAAATCTATACAGTTTACCATAGAAGAAGACAGGAAGAATGGTTGGCTCCCATTACCAGATTTAAAAATCAAAAGAAATGGAGATAGTCTAAACTTTGGAATTCACAGAAAAGAAACGCACATAGAAAATTACGTAAAAAGTGATAGTTATAACCCCATTCCACATAAATATGCAGTGTTACACAGCTTGGCACACAGACTAATCAACATCCCTCTCAGATAAACAGAATACAAAATAGAATTCCAATAGATAATAAAGACAGCTAAATTATCAATAAATTTAAAGGACAAAAATCCATAAGAGAAGTTTCCACACTGAAGAACTCCAAGGAAAAATACAAATTCAAAAGTTTCACATACCATCAAATTTACCACAACAAAAAGAACATGGAATAATGTTAGCCGGAAAAAACAAATATAATATCAAGACTTTATTAGGTTGTACAGTAAAAGACACCATACCAACAGAACAAAAATCAGGAATTTATGAAATCAAATGTACAGATTGTGATCAGAGATACATTGGAAAATTGAAGAGATATTTGAAAATTTGGAGAAAATAACACTTTAGGAATATTCTGTTTAAGAAGGTTGATAAATCAGCAGTAGCTGCTTACTTTTGGACTAAAAATTGTGGAATTATAAACTGGAGGTTAATCTGCTGAAACAACTTCACTACTGAATGGAACTGTCCAATTTAGAAAAAAATTTTTCATCATAAAAAAATAAAGAAAACTTAAAAAATCTTTGATTTTCCTCCTATGGATGAACTCGGAAATTTCCTACTACAACCACAGACACCGCCACAGAAGCATCCAGGTATCCATTTCATGTAAAAGTAGTCGATCAACAACTGAAGATGAGAGTGACTTCTCCCGAAACATGTCTTAGTTTTGTGTAGTAAGTGGAGTTTAGTGTAAGCATGTTGAATACATAAGTGTAGGATATATTACAACTCCATTGTCTACAGCTTCGTAAGTACAATTGAATTAAATATAGAATACCCTTTACTTATTTAGTTAGTTAGGCAACAATTGTGTGTCACCCTCAAATATCATTGCATACTAAATCAGGAAGCAGCAATGGACCCTGGTAATGGCATTCCAGAACTCTTCTAGTTGAAGCTACAACTTCTTGTTTTTTATGCTTTATGTTCGGTAGTTATACTGGCATAGAGTTAGCAGTCTGTCTTTAAGCTTTAGATAGGAGTTTCAGAAGGTCAAGATGACAACTCTTGGAACCATATCGTGGTTCTGGTATGTTGCATTATTTTGTTAAAACAGGAAATTTCGCTCATTAAACCAGTTACTAATGGTAAGGTAACGTCTTTCATAATTTCATAGTATGCAAGAGCATTTATTTGCCAGTAAGCTTCAAATTCCCTTGTGTATGATAAAGCCTCAAATTACTACATGTTCACCATCTTACTGAAGAGTGGTGCTAAACAAATGGGTGAAAATATCTGTGTTTTTGTAATTTAATTTTTCAACATGGGTAAAGCTGTAACCAAGTTAAATCAGAACAATAACTGAACACTAGCCTTCAAAAATTAAGTTCTTCTGCTCATTACTGTTGAGGAAATTTTTTTCCCCTCTGTAGCAGTTTGGGCAATGCAAAACAAGGAATCAATCCAATCTGGATTGATGTAATGAAAATGGTTAGTTCCACATCAAAAACTTAGTTAATTTCTGTACACAAATTAGACAAAGAAGTCATATGATTTTACTTCTTTTAGAGGAAAGATTTGTAATGTTGTGGTGAAATTTTTTAGGCCTTCCTGATATAAATGCACCATAGTGCATAAGTTGCTAGAAGTTTTTCTATTGTTTAATGCATTCAGATTTTTCCTGCTTTTAATTTGTTTCATATTTTTCTAAGGGATAAACTGAATTTATTCATGTCATTAAACTCCTATTTGATGCTTGCTTTGTAGTGGCCTGTATCATAATGCAGAAAACATGCTAAAAGAAGCTAGTAACATTAATAAAATACAATGCTACAGAGATAGTTTTAAAAGTATTGGTTCAGCAGCATGAACTTCTACACATGACTCCTAGCAGCTAGAAGTCCCCCCCCCCCCCCCCAGTTTTCAGAAGGGGCCAAGCCTCCCAATTTTTGGTGATGATAATAACTTTTAGTTTGAATGTGCAATTTGATAAAAGATTTAAATTTGTTTGTGAGGCATTTGCCTAAAAGATGTTTATTTTTCAAGAAGTTATAAGGAGATGAAGTGGTTTACATCATATCATTCTGTCCAACTAGATGGGTGGTTTGCTTCTCATCATGGTGGTCATTTCATTCCAATTATGAGTAATTGTTCAGTTGCTTAAGAATTGTCTGAAGTACATCAGATGTAGGTTTTAAAGCAAATGATTTTTGTTTTCATATCAATCATTTAATTTATATTTCTGCTTTATGTATGCACTTTGCAAAATGTTTTGACCCATAAAAAGTGTCTAATCTTTTCATGTACAACAACAACTAACAAAAACATCAATTCAGCAAGTAAGAAAACAAATTGTTAACTATTTCATAGAAAACAATCTCATAATAAATGTGAATAAGACAGTAGCAATGGACATCATACAAAAAATAATAAAGAATATATAGTTCCACAAATTAAAGTCCTAAACCAGATAATTGGGAAAGATTAATCCACCAAATTTCTTGGCCTATGGGTTCAAAGAAATTTAAAGTGGGATACCCACATAAATCACATAAACAAAATACTCAGTATGGCATAATAATCTGTGTGAGTCAGAATATTAGTGCATGTTTCACTGTGTTCGATTCCAAATTGAATTAATATTGTCAGTATGGCATGTTATATGATAAGGATACTAGCAGGATATACAAGGGCTGAAAATGTCAGAATGACTTATTTGCATATGTCCAGTCCTCGTTGAGGCATGGCATAATATTCTGGAGAGAATCAACTGCAAATAAGGTATGTTTCATAATGCAAAAAAAAAAAAAATAATTAGAGCCATGATGGAGCAAGTACAAGAACAATATGTAAATCACTTTTTAAAAAATTAGGTGTTCTTCCTCTTCCTTGTATCTACATATTTGAAATAATAATGATTATCTGTAAATCTATCAATAATACATGTTTGCCCTTCATTAAGAATGAAGCAGTCCATCAATACAATACAAGACAAAATTCAAACCTCTATGTATATTAGCATAATACCTCCTTATACGAAAGAAGCATATTGCACTCTGGCATAAAGATATATAATAACCTTCTGACTACTTAAAGGAAATATAACAAGATAAAATTTTAAAATTATCCCTAAAGTAACCTCTGTTTACCACTGCTTCAACTCCATTCAGGATTTCCTTGTAAATAATCATAAATAACTATTTCATAACTGTACTATGTTCTAGTAGTGTGAGAACAGCAATGTATCTAAGTACTTACCTTGACTATTGTATACACCTAATTGCATTATGTTTTTTACTTTTGATTTTCTTATATGTTATATTTCAGTATTTTATTAAGATGTGTGCAACATCAATTGTACTACTATGTGCTAAAGCGATCAACTGGGGCAGCGGGAGAAAAACACCACAACTAATGCCAAAGGTGCACTCCAAAAGGTTACATTCTGTGAGTGTCGTCACAGATTTGCCACCCCTAAGGATATGAACAGTCTATTTTAAATATGTAATTGATATTTAATGTCCTTTGCCTAAATTTGAAAGTATTCATCAATTAGTTAAAATTAAACAATTCATCACTATAGAACATTGTACATTTTTTTTTAAAGGTGATTGACTTTGTATTGCAACATAACGATATCTAAATAACTTTTCCTCAGCTGTACTGATTCTGAAAAGTGATAGTTGTACAAGCAAAATTTTTCTGAAAAGAACCGAATTTGTACAACTGTTTTTAATTGTTTCGCTGTCAACTTGTACAGCTGTAAGATCATTCTTGAGTCTTAGAAAGCCGAAGAATTGCTTATGTTCATCAGAGGGAAAGAGGTATTTTAATGCAATTGCCATTTTAAACTGCCACTGAAACATGACCAGCTAGATGTAGAAATCATAACATGTTCATTTTGTGACCCAGTCATTCACAGAATATGTTTTGTTAAACTAAATCTAATAAGAAATGTTTTTTATATCAGAAGTGGACTGTCAGGATATTACGTAAACATTTTCAACTTTATATGTTGTGCAATTTTCTCCATTTATATACCTCTTTGAGATGCACATGTGATGCAGAGAATATCTAAGTATTGCACAATACAATACGCTACTCTAGTGCTCTGAATGAAGAAATCTGACTCAGAACTTCAAACAACTTCCAACTATGGCATAGTTCTGTAGAAGGAAATGACTGCAGTAGTTTGAAGGTCATGCTGCTGGCTGGCCTACTTAAACCAATAGTGTTAAAATGTTTTTCTGTATCTGGAAATGCAAAACCAACTGTTTTTAGTTTTGACTATAGTGAAGAGGAAAATAATCAAGAGAGCTATAAACTAGAAATTTAATTGGAACTTTTACATGAAGCTAATTATATAATTAACATCTTAAGATCTAGTATCTTTGTATGATTGAGTCGAACTATACACTCTTATTGCTCCACTTATTTGCTTATAATATGTAGAACTATAACATTTAATTTTGTGTCGGAACCAATATAGTGAAGCGACTATTATGTTCTTAATTATCTAGTGATAATTAACAAGATTATCAATTTGATAATCTTGTGCTCCACTTACTGTTGAATTATGCAAAACTAGTTTTGCAGGCTTTTGTCTGCATCCTCAGTTGCGAGTCGACTGTCGGCTTTGTTGTTGGTTGACTGGAGGACTTGGTGTAGCTCTCGTGGACATTTTATGAACTTCTGGATTTATTTATCTTCTGTTGGGATCTCAAAAGTTCATAACCTTATCCTCATATTTTTTATGTAAATTTTTTCCCATATTCCCAGCTCAATGGGCCGATCTACGAATTTTCACTTTTGGAGAGATAAACATGATATAGAAATGGGAGGAAAATTATTGAAATTCGTAGCTCACCATATGAGAAATCAATGAGCCTCCCACTTGCAGAGGCCCTAGCCCTGGCTTAACTCATTTATTTATTCATTCATTGGTGGTTATTTTTGTTTGTGAATGTAATTGGTTCTTTTTCAAACTTGGACAATACTTGTTTACTTTTAAACTTTTTTAAATTGCAAATTACATCTATTTCTATACATCCCATTTTCAGGAATGCCCTCAGTGCCATCAGCTGGTCAGCTTTGGAGAAGTAGGAGTTGTAGCACCTAAGTTTGGGGATCGCACCATGTGGCACCCAGCTTGTTTTGTATGCAGTGCCTGTGAGGAACTTCTAGTGGACCTCACCTATTGTGTACATGATGACCTGCTCTACTGTGAACGACATTATGCAGAACAGCTAAAACCACGTTGTGCTGCCTGTGATGAGGTTAGCTATCTTTTGTTTAAACGACTATTTGTATCATTATGCAAAAGAGATTTTAATTTAAAGAACATATATTTAAATTAAATTGTACTAAGGAAGCTATAGACTATTTCCTATAGAATGTATGTGGTTATAAATTCCATTAGAATGTATTAAATATGTTCATACTAACTCCACTTATACAACATTAGGACATGTTTTGAGACAGGCACCTCCATGATCAGCTGTTGACCAACTTCTTGCTTTAGTGGCTGGATCCTAAATGTTGAAAGTTCTAAATATCTTACTGGTGGATGAGATATTAGAAATATTCATTGGCTAAAATACATTTTTAGATATACTAGGCAGGAATATTATTATTGCGCATTATTGTGCATTGACACTATTCTATGAGCTTTTTAGGCACAAAATTATGACAACAGCAAACATAGAGCATTTTTGGTCAAATCAAATGTAACTTAGATATAAGAAGAAAGAATTGGTGCTTTGACTTTAAGAAAAGAATAAGTACCTTGTGAAACTTTGAGCGTAAATTGTGTCAGATTTCCTGGTAAAATTCTTCAAAATATTTTCCAATATATAAGATATTTTTATGAATACAGCTTCCATTTTTACTATTAAAACTTAATCATCAATAAACATAAGTTTGTCTAAAATTGTCCTGTGAGTGTTCTCTTCACTACCTAATAATATCATTCACCTACAAGATGTCCCAGCATTCAACCACACAAATTGTGGAGGGTTCCCAGATAAGTTGTTAAAGATAGGAAACTAATGATTCCTTTTGTAAACTTCAAAAGTTATTAATTGATATCATTGTATGATTCAGTTGAACTACACACTCTTAAAGCTTCACTTACTTTTCATAAATGTTCTCGAAACCGGTTCCATACATTTATGAAAAGTAAGTGAAGCTTTAAGAGTGTGTAGTTCAACTGAATCATACAATGATATCAATTAATATGATTGGCTTCACTGTGCAAGTTCCAATTTACATTTAAGTTCAAAAGTTATGACACTTTTAGCAAATTCTGAAGGAATGAAGCTATTACAGCCGTACCCGTAACACATCTATTTTTTATTTTAAGCAAATTCCGAAGGAATGTAAGCTATTGCGATTATACTAACGGATTTTATTTTGAATAATCTTTAAAATATCCATCAATCCTACGTACTAGGCACCGAAAAAGACAAAAAATTATAAAAATATATATAATATACTTATGTGTGTGTGTGTCTTACAATGCTCTAGTGGTCACATTTTTGGGTTTTCCTCAACAAAATTTGGCATAAAGCCATCAATTAACAAACAAATTCGTTAACCAGAAAAATTGGACCATTGGGCATAGAGGTTAACATGGGAGGGGGGGGGGGATATGAAAAAAAAATTCTCTAGTGACCGCTATTTGCGCTTTATCTCAAAGAAACTCAGTAGATTTCTTTAAAATAAATTGATAAAAGCAGTTTCCCAAAATGAATGCAATTGGGCCAATAGGAATGGGGATATACCTGAAAAACAAGCGGGGGCTAAAGCAAAATTTAAAAATCCCTCTAGCAGCCAAAATTTTAAGTGATTTTAAAGGAAACTTGGTTTATACCATTGAAATAAAATGAAAATCACTGAAATTTAACTATTAGGAGGGAGGTTTACTTGACACCCAAAATTTAAAAAATCACTCTGGCGGCATTAATATTTGTTTTTGCAATGAAATGCCATATATACCAATTAAATAAAATAAGAAATACAGTTTCTGAAAATCATTGGAAATCGGGCCATTGGGAGTGGGTATTTACCTAAAACCCCAAATTTAAAAATTGCTCTAGCTACACCAATATTTGTTTCTACACAACAAAATTCAGAATAAACCATTTAAATAAAATAAGAAAAAAGGTTTCCAAGAATTAAAGAAATTGTACTTTTAGGAGTAGCAGTAATCTTGAAAACCAAAATTTAAAAAGTATTCTTACATTTAATTTTCTCAATATTGTTTTAAAATAAAAGGACAAATTAATTTGCCATATAAACTGTATTTATAATAATGTATATGTTTTATATTTAGCAACAGTATCATCATAAAGATAGCAAATGTGAAATATTAATCTAATGTATGTGTGAGAATTATATTTATATATAAGAGCGCTCTGTAATTAATAACTTTTAGAAAACATAAATGTTTCGGTTACATTTTACATTGAGTTACATGTTTTTACTGCAATAATATTTAAATGAATATCAAAATCAATGAGAATCAAAGTAACTTTAAATTTTATTTTTATTTCCTTTGTACATTGTAATTGTTGCTGAATAGTAACATGTTTTTGTGATATTGAAACATATGGACATTTTTTTCTTAAATTTGCAATGTAGCTCGAAACTTTCTGTTATTTCTCTCCAATTTAGTGAATGTAAAGATGATACCAATGGTTCGGTTCATAAACGTGGTTGCATTTAAAAGTTTAAAAATACTTACACAGTAAAGTTTTGTTTATCAGTGGTCTTATATTTCATTCAATTAATAGCATACCATTAATTTTGTGTTTAATCTCAACAGCAGCAGCAGGAACAATAACATCAATAACAATAAAACAACAACAATAATAATAACAATAACAACAATAACAACAACAACAATAATAATAATAATAATAATAATAATAATAATAATAATAATAATAATAATAATAATAATAATAATAGTTCTAAAACGTTTCTCTTTTGTAATAGCTTATAGGTTTCAGGAATTCTAATTTTTTTCCCCTAATACCACACAGTAATGGCATAACTTACTTCATTAATTAATAAAGCCTAATTTTGATTTTTAATTTTGTTTCCTTTATACCAGACAGTAATGCCGTAACTTATTTAATTAATTACTAATTAATATAAAACCAAAATTAATTAATTCACATTTTATATTCATTTTTATTAAAAATGATTCATCTCGGTAACTAATTTGCATAGTTTATGTAACTTCTGCATGACAAACTTTTTCAAAATCAAATATCTGAGCTGATTTGTCAATATAACGTAAATGCGCGTATTACATTTTCATTCAGAATGCTCACATTTTGCCCAAGTAGTCGGAAAAAGGTAATGCTAATGCTCATTACACTGGAAGTGTAACTGGCTTTGCTACTTTGGTACAATTGTTCGTTTTGCGAGGGTATACACTCAACACATAACAGTTCAGTTGTGCTACAAAGTTAATTGCCTAGCATATTACACCTGAGTGGTAATGGGCAATTTTCTGTTTTGTATATCAAATGCAACAGACTGTTTACAGTTGCTCTGAAACATGGCTAACGCTTTTTAATTTGCTAATCTTGTTGATGATGTGCATTTGATTTATGGGAAAGCAAGATGACATGCATCTGTAGCAGTTCAGATGTACAGGAATAGGTTTCCAGCCAGACATCATGCTTTCCACTGACCTTCCAAAATGTCCATATGAGTTTGCTTTCCACTCGACCTTCCAAAATGTCTATCAGAGTTTGCTGGAAACTGGATCTTTAATGGTGCAAAGACCAGATGCCGGTACAAACCAAAGGCATCATACTCCAGCCTTTGAAGAAGAGGTGCTAACCAGGGTTTGGGTAAAACCTTCCACCAGCAACCAAGCAATTGCCAGGTCCATGAATATGATCAAGTTCAGCATGTATTGGATCATGAACGAATGACTCTATCTCTTATCATCTGCTTAAGGTGTAGGTATTGGAGCCAGCAAACTTTGGTCCCAATCTAGAGATCTAGATCTAGATCATCAGTTGACACTGATGGGCATTTAAGAGCAACAGTCTTGGCAGCTTGTGATGAGATTCATAACACTCCAGATCTTTTAGAGATGGTGTGAGGATCATTTTTTCACAGGTGCACTTTTGCAGGGAAGTTGCAGGTCATTACATCCAACAATATCCCTAGTTTTTTTGTTTAATTTTTTGGCACTTAAAATATCTTTTTTCTTAATACTCCAATTTTCTTTTACTTGGTTTTCATACAGCAGTGAAAAACTAGAGTACAGTTAACTTAATTTTTCTTAGGTATTTGGTTTCATTCAGGTAAATTTTTTCTTTACTCTGAGAAAGCCACTTATTTTTCCGTTTAAGTACTTACTATGTCTTCTACCATCATTGACTATAGTGAAAGAAACATCTTATAAATTTAAAAATGTACCTGCACACACAATACTACATGTACATTGCAGGTTAAGGATAAACACTTGGGTAATGGCTTTTCCCTTGCAATTTTTGAGTTACTTTGTTATTTATGTCCTTACCATTAAACACATTGTAATATATTTTGCATAGTTCATTAGAGTGAACAAGTGGTTCTGAACAACAAATCAAATAAATTGGTAACTACAACATGAAAACATAGGAGAAAAAAGAAAATATAGTTAAGAAGATTACTTTAACTCAGTTCAGGGACAGTAACTTGAGCAAGTGAAGCGTTCTTTTCCCCACTTCCTGTGGAGGTTTAATCAGTGGCATGCTGACCATTAGCAAATTTTTTGCTATGACATTGACTTTAGAAACCACGGATTATATGTTTCTTATCTCAAAATGCTTATCTAGACCTCCTCACAATCCTTGCAGTTTGTGTAGTTGAATTCTGGAAGACCTAGTGTACAATAAACAAGATTCGTGATAATCTACAGCCTTGTTTTATTCCTTGGTTAATTTAATGAAAGACAACGAATGATAACAGGCTATGATCTAATACTAGTTTAGAGATGATGAAAAATGTAACGGGCAGTCTTATAAATAAGCAACTTTTGATATGTTTTACATAACAATAAATAAAAATTTATAAATAAAAATTTTTGGATACAGTATGGTTAATTAAACAATTAAAAAAGTATAATTATTGGGAAATATATGGAAAAAGTATGACTTGAGGTAACAATTAATCAAACACCTATTCCTTTGAATCTATAGGAGCTAAATATAACTTAATTTTTATGATTTATATGGTCATTTAGAGTCCGGAACATTGATGATGCCGCAGCCGCACTATCTAGAAACACAGCTGTAGAATAAACTACACATTTTAAGTCAGTGCAATCACCAATAGATGCAGTGCTTTGTTGGAATATATAAAATATGGCATACAGCAAAAATCCAAGAATTGTGTTTCATTTATGCATTATATCATGCAAAGGACTCGTTTACATTTATTTTTTAATAACCAAACAAAAGCAAAGACAGGATGCAGAAGCCCTGCATCAAAACATGGCCTAATAAGATGAAGTAGGAATTAATGTACTAATATATTATTCAATTTTTTTACTCTAAATGTTGCATATTATTGGAATGAAGAGAGTTATTCGTTTTGCTGTTCATTTTGTACATTTCTACAAGCAGTCCTAATAAAGAATCCTTGTTAAAGAAAACTTAACTTTTATTTTTGCTGTAGGATCATAGTGCTGCAGCCATTTACTTCTTAATTGTTTATTCTGCCATTAAATGAAGCATAATCATCCTGGATTACTGCTATTCTTGCAGTGCCTTTCACATTAAACTTCTTTCATTAAAGCACAATCGTATGAAAATTAGAATGCACCGATGCTTAGACCATTGACATTGGAACAATAATCTCATACTGGCATGGATTTAATACACCATGATGGTTCCAAATATTACAGAATCATAAAGACGCCATGCATAAACACGGCAAAAGTTTTATTTATTGCATTTCACTTATATTTTCCATTTTGAGAAATTATTTTTTTCCCAAAATATTATTCTTTTATTAATATTGTGTGATATTTTTTAAATACTGTTTTATTTATTGTCATTTTGTATCAGTCTTATGATGGGATCCGTAGATTGTGATTTGTGAATGCATAGGTGTAGTCTGCAGAAATGAATAAAATGTGATGCTGCAAAAAGTGCAAGAATCCTTGGTGCCTTAAAGATAAAATGCACCTTCTTAGGGTAAGGGAGAGAGGAGTAAGGGAGGAAAAAAAGAAAAAAAAAACAATACCAGTCATCTTGACTTGACAGAAAATTGAACCCTGAACATCTGGATTAGTAGTTGCAAACACTACCACTGTTACAAAATGCAATATCTTGAAGCTTCTGCATTAAAAATCAGATATAATCTATAAATTATTTGCTTAAAAAGGAGGAAAATGACATTGATTATAAAACATTGATCATTGTATTGCTATAATTATGATTTTGCTCATTTATTACAAAAAAAGTGAGAAACTGTAGTGTTACAATATGCACACCAGTAATATAGCCCTAAGTATAACTTTTTTCCAGTAACTTCATTATGTTTCTGACTATAGCAGTGAGGCTTGAAAATAAATGTAGGAATTTCATTTCTGCTTTTCTGTTTTCTTCCTCTTTGATAAGTCGGTCCTGGTTGTGTAGTGGTTACCATACTTGCCTCCTACACCCAAATGGGGGGTTCGAACCTGGCCAGGACCGATGGATTTTTTCGAGCGTAAAAATCCTAAGTATGGCTTCCTTCGGAAGGGAAGTAAAGCCATGGGTCCCGTGTCATACATTTGCGGCACGAAAAAGAACCTCAAACCTGAAAGAGAGGCCTCTGAGCAAAATTTGTCGGCCGTTTCATGCCCTGAGTGGAATGGGACGCTGATGACCTGAAATGTTAAAGAGCATCCATAAATAAATAATAAATATATAGTATTCCTTTTTGATTACTTCTTAATCCATTCTTTCTTTGCAATATTTGTCAAAGCACAAGGTTTTTTTGGTGCATAAAAGGTTATGTTCTACAATAAGTGTTGCATTCTTAAGTAAGTGAAATATTTTTCTTAGAAGCAATTTTTGTGAACATTTCTTCTTCCTGTTCTTCAAGGATTTTGTTTACCCTATTCTGTGCCAAAGGTATTTTATTCTTTAAATTGATCTTTCCACCTATATCCTGTCTTCCATTTTCTTTATAAAGAAAAACTTGCTGTAGTGGTCTTTTTTTTTTTTTTGAGTAGTGTTTAACGCCCATTTTTACTACTGAGGCACCACAGGCGGTGGACACTAATGATACATGAAATGAAATGATAAATTGGGAAAGGATATTTTTTTTTAGGAAGGGAGCGTTCCAGGCCTAAGTTTAGGTACCTCCCCGGCATTTGCCAGTTATGAAGACTGAGGAAAACCTGGAAAAAACCCCAGTCAGGGAGGACGGTCCTGGCGGGATTCGAACCGCAGACCTCCCGCTCACGAGTGCTGTAGTGGTCTGTCAGATACATATGAGTGATATGCTTTTGCTGGTTTTTTTTTGATAGGGAACTACCTCTTGTACCACACTATTTCTTATACCGTGCTCCATTATTATGTCTGTATTTCTCAATTTATCTCTTAGAGATATTCTCTAATAACCTTCTCATAAACCTCATTTCTGAGCTTTCAGTTTTATTTTTGTCTTTTCTCCTCATTACCAAAATTTCATTGGTTTTGTAACAATGTTACATAATCAGTGTTTGACCCCTTTCCTCATTGAATTTCCCAAGTGTCTATTGACACATCCATTATTGAATTATATTTTATTACATTGTTGTATAGACCTTGGTTAAAATTATATATTTATAGGTCACATCCCAGATAATGAATATATTTATTTTCCAGTATGATAATTTAAAAAGTTGATGTACTTACACCTTTGAAAACATTGTCTTTCATATTCACATTAATAAACAAATCTTAGGAAAAATAACAAGAAGAATCAGGAATTGGAAGTTGTATATTGCTGGGTATCCAGGTATGAAATGATAAACACCAACAATCTGTAATGGACACTAGCAGCCATCTAACCAACATTAATGAAAAACTCTAAGTACTGTATTGTATTCCTTCTCTCCTTCTCTATTATGAAATAAATATATTGTTCTTAATATTGAATGATTGCTTGTTTGTAATATAAGCAATGTACATTGCATTTTTCAAATATTTTAGCACGATATACTGTTATAAAGAGACTTGTGTGAATTTTGATTTGTAAAGTTTTTATGGTACTGCTGCAAAACTTTCAAACTGGAGGGAAAAGGACTGCAAGCAGTAGCCCTATCTTCAAGATTCTGTAATCTCTTATGAAGGAGGAAGGGGAGCTTTCTCTTTCTTTAACTCAAGAATTTTGAATGTTGCTATACTTACAGTATATTCCATTGGGTACACAAGTTGTACTAGTTTCAGAAGGGAAGTAGTAGTTTTTTCTTCTTCTTCTTCTTCTTCTTCTTCTTCTTCTTCTTCTTCTTCTTCTTCTTCTTCTTCTTCTTCTTCTTCTTCTTCTTCTTCTTCTCCTCCTCCTCCTCCTCCTCCTCCTCCTCCTTCCTCCTCCTCCTCCTCCTCCTCCTCCTCCTCCTCCTCCTCCTTCTTCTTCTTCTTCTTCTTCTTCTTCTTCTTCTTCTTCTTCTTCCTTCTCCCCAACTTATTCATAATCATTTTCAAAATCAAATTTTCTGATTTAATGTTACTATATCATCTAGAGCAGCATTATTAACTGCAGCCTGTTTTTCATTAATGTTCCAAATTTAAAAGAAATAAATATAAGAAAGGCTTTCAAGAACCTGCAATAGTCTGAATTAGTGATTGACTTAAATTTTTTTTTTAAATAAGTATTTCTGTAGTCATAATACAGGTATACATTGCATATATTTTTAAAGAACTCATATATTCAGATTTAGTGGCATAATGGAGAAAGCTTGAGCCCCCCTGCAAAGTTTAATTGATCCCTCTAACAAAATGATTCATGTTCAAGCTTATGGGTTCAGTAGCATGTCTTTGACTGCGAGAAATGTCAAATTTGATAGGCTGACTGGACCTTAGAAGAGTCCGTGGCATTAAAATTTGCCTGTATTATTATTACCAATGGGCAGTATTATTATTGTTGTGGATGATCATGCAATACTACGAAAATAAGTAGTATGATTTGCTAGATACCAAAGCTGGATAGAGCTTCAAATATTTTAGAATGCGGGACAACTTGATTTCTCATTAATTTTTTAAGAGCATTGGCTTCATTAGAAACACTTTCATTCATTGAGTTTAGAATATCAGCTTCCTACAGCATAGCAGTATGGTCTTCCATCTATTTGAATCCCAAAACACGTTCATTTATTTCATAAAGCTTTCTGAAAGAATCTTTAACTACATGAACATATCTGAAAATTTGATTTAATTTATCTTTTTTGTTCACGTCTTGTGTAGTATCCACAATTATAGAAAAAAATTGTGCCTACTTGGTTTCATTTTCTACTTTCTGTGATAGCTGAATTAATTCATTTTGGATTTTTGGAGTGAAGTACTTTTTAAGATGCTTTTGGTCCTTGTACATGCTGCTGTAATACCGGATCATATTGAGACTCTAAGTTCAAAATAGCAAAAAATGTTCATAGTAAGCTTTCCCTACTTCTTCTCTATGACCTCATATAGCTGATTAGATACAAATAATTTGATAATGATATTAATTATGCCATCAAGAATTTGTTTCCATATATTAATTTTTTTTCTTTAATTCACATTCCAGATTAAAGTTATTGCTTCTTTTCTTTTCCATACATTATAAATAACTTATGCCTCCATATAGGAATGAGACATTTCGTGTGCAATTTTTTTTAATCGCTGTTTTGTTGCTTTGGTTTATTTATGGATGCTCTGTACCATCTCAGGTCATCAGCTTCCAATTCAGTTCAGGGCATGAAACGACTGATAAATTTTGCTCAGAAGGCTTTTCTTTCTTTCTTGAGGTTTTTTTTTTTTACGGCATGACATGCATGACTTTATTTCTTATCTAAAGGAAGCCATAATTAGGATTTTTATGTTCGAAAAAGGTCCATGAACCTGGACAGAAGTTATCTTGGGTTTAGGAGGCAAGTATAGTTACCACCAGTACCTACATATTTAACCACTGCCAATCACGAACACCCTTGACCGCCACAGGTGGCCGAAGTCGTTAAGGCATGGACTCGTGAGCGGGAGGTCTGCGGTTCGAATCCCGCCAGGACCGTCCTCCCTGACTGGGGTTTTTTCCAGGTTTTCCTCAGTCTTCATAACTGGCAAATGCCGGGGAGGTACCTAAACTTAGGCCTGGAACACTTCCTTCCTTAAAAAAATCCTTTCCCAATATATCATTTCATTTCATGTATCACCAGTGTCCACCGCCTGTGGTGCCTCAGTAGTAAAAACGGGCGTTAAACACTACTCAAAAAAAAAAAAAAAAACGAACACCCTTTATCCAAACAAAGGTGCTGAACTTCTGTTAGCAAATAAGCATGGCTCACAATAAACAAAATCTCCTTTTCTAGAATAACAGAGCCATTCTCCTGTTATTTTTAACCAAGATTTTGTTAATTTTTCATAGTAATTAATGGAGAAATATCTACTATTTTGCTTAGGATCATTCGGAAGTGGACCTTGGGGTTTGCAAAGATCAAGCCTTATAAATGAACTCCTTTGTATGATCATTTAAAATATCTGGAGAATTAGGACGATCATTAGGAAATTCCTCTCTAGTATTATTAGTATCATCAAAGAAGTGCATACATTCTGCTGTGCGTTATTATTTTCATTCTCAATTTCAGTAGAAATATCGAGTATCCAAGATGCACACTGTTCACCACTAATATTCTTCACTGTACCCTGCTTGAATTTTCATTACTCTCATTTATTCTTAGAGAAACAGATGACTACTAGAACATCGGCTATTACAATTTTCATTTATTATTTCTGATTTAGTATTAAAGAAAGAATATATTTTAACTAATTTTGAAACTGGTCTTTCTTTTTTCCTCCGTTTTTGCGCATCACTCTAATGTTCATAGCTAGTTCTAAATGTTTAATTTTAAAAAGAAAAATAAACAAAAAACATAAAACAAAAATTTAATTGCTACAACTATGTTATTTTTAGTTTAATATTTTAAGTGTCATGAGACCAGAATCTAACGCTATGTTACCTGAGACTAAAAGTTAGCATAAATTATGTACTGTATTAGAGCATAATAATTCAATATATTTTTGAAAAATTAATAGTGTCGTGATACAGTTTACAGATTCATTAGCTTGTTTTTAAGAATTAAGTTAATAAAATAATTAAGTAAACAAGGAAAATCGGATATATTTTAGATAGATTGGTGGATACATATTATAATTAGAATATAGTTATATAATATAGTAATATTATAATTTATTAATAAAATTTTTCTATTAAATTGTAAAATTTAAAATGGCGCTCTTTTAAACTTTTCTGTAATTTATGTAATATCATAAACACCATACCGTTCTTTCAGATTGTTAGTTATGGAAATATTTAAACAAATCATGCTTGCATAAATATATGAAAATGCGAAACATGCATTTTATGCGGATAAAACTAAAGAACATGTCATGAAATATAAAAGTACATCGTAAACGTAAAACGAAAACAGAGACATAAACATATCTTAAGATCCGGATATTGGAAATAGATAAAAATTGTTTCGTGTGTGTTTTCAAACCGTAAAACAAAAGTGCGCATGTCCATATGAGACGTGGACTTTATTGACAATCAAAATTCAGTTCACTGAAGAATATTCAGGTTTTAATGTATCCGCTTTGTTGTGTTATCTACTGGGCAACCTTGTCATTTTGTGAGTACTCCGGCACTGACGGGTTGGAATTGGACTGCCGATTTTGGGTTCGATTGTTTCTTGGCTTCCTCTCGCCCTGAAAAACGAATGCAGGTAATGGACAGTGTTAGTGAAACTGTGAACTTCATTCATTGTTACGAAGACCGTCACAGATGACCGAGGTCGTTAAGGACGAACTAGTGAGCGGGAAGTCTGGGGTTCAATTACCGCCAGGATCATCCTCCAGGTTTTCCCCAGTCCTCATAAATGGCAAGTGCTGGGAGGTATCTTTAAACTTAAACCTGGAACGCTCTCTTCCTTTAAAGAAAAATCCTTTCCAATTTATCATTTCATTTCATGTATCATCAGTGTAGCACTTTAAAAAACGGACTTACAGCAGTAGATAGCGTTAAAAGCTTGAAAATAACTTTATTAAACATATCACCGGAGTTTATAGATACGTTTTACATGGAACGAAGCAGCTGCTGGAAAGTAGGAAAACATGAAATGGATGAAGGAAGAACAAACATTTTAGTATGAATAACCAAAAGAATTTACTCTTCCGCATTCCATTCCGACCCTATAACAGAACCAACGGAATGCATTGATATTAATAGGAAAGCGGAAAATTCTTGGAATGTAAATATCCATCCCAGCATTCTCCTAAGTGACAAAGGGAAATCATCTAAGATCACGATGACTGGCCTAACGGGACCCGCCGATTGCAAGTCTCGAGCGTTACCGCCTGAGGCACCTGCCTAGTTAAGGTGCTAGTTCCGTTATATATTTTGATAAAAACGTTGTGTGTTTCAAAATACTTCGATAGCCAGTTCACGTCTGTTTAATATTCAATGATTGCAGATTTCAGTACACAGTTTGATTTTTTCTTGAAAATGCAATTAATTGTTTTAGTATTCGTTTTTATAAGATCTTGCTCTCTGAACTGCTAATGTTATTATCAAAAAGGTTTATTGCTAAATACAAATAATCGAACATCATTTGAGATGCTGTGATACAAAGTTATTTATTAAAGGAAATGTTGATGAGATTTGTTTTCGGACACTCTTTAACATCTCGGCGAGCATCCTTTCCAAATCAAGGCGTGAAAAGGGCGACAAATTTTGCTCAGAGGCCTCTTCTTTCAGGCTTGAGGTTCTTTTACGTACCGTAAATGTACGACACGAGACCCACGGCTTTACTTCCCTTCCGAAAGAAGCCATGCTTCGAAATTTTACGCCCGAAGAAATCCAGCGATCCTGGCCGGGATTAAAACCGCGATCTTGGTTCTACAAGGCAAGTATGGTTACCACTAGACCACAGATCCGGCCATTAAAAGACGATGTCCAAGATCCGGACCCTCTATGGTAAAAAAAAATGAACAATCTGGAAGCCCTTAAATAATTCCCAATTATAAATTATAATTTTCACTCTCGTTCTTTTTAGACATTCTTCTGTTTCGCTATTATATAATTTTGTGTGTATTCGCCCTTCTCACAATTTTAACACTGGAGAGTGTTATTTTCTAATACGCTGGTCATGTACTGCCTCTAGCGTTCGATTTTAAGGCTCTTATTGCAACAAGAGGTTTTTGGTTAGCCTGGAGAGAGTTCGCTTTTAGATGTGATTCGACATGACGTAATATCCGGTTTGGGCAGCCGGGTCTTGAATAAGGCGCCACCGGGGTGTTACGGATCGCTCGCCCGCCCGCGCTGCAAAGCACTTGCCCTGGCTATTTCAGGAAACTGAAGGAGACTGCCCGTCGGTATCAGTTCTCTGGAATGTCATAGTTCACTTCGCTTCCTCCCACATGTACCGCCCATTGATAGCTTCAATATTCTCAACAATTCTACACTTCGAAATGTTCACTTATTTCCAAGGTAGCTTTTCTAGGTCGATACCGACGCATTTTAGAAGCTGTGCATAATGACATTTTTTATTATAACTGATAGATCATCCAACTGTTGCGCCTACGTGTATACTACCTGCAAAACTTGGCCGTACTTCCATGTAACTGCACTTCAGGCCAAGCACTACAGTATGTCACTCTCCTGTGCCTAAGAATTTTACGCCAACTGCATTAGAGGAGCAAGAAAAAATAATGGTTTGACTAGAATCGGTGTTTGTAGTTCTCTTACCCCGAAGCAGTGTGAATATGGATTATTGCTGCTGCATTGAACCGGGGAAATGGCGTGAGGGAACGGTCGGCAGCGCGATATGTAGTAAATGTACATTTCCAGTAATGTAAATTAAAAAAAATGAAACACGAGTATATTTTGAAGAGGTTATCATGTGCTGATGAGCTTGCAAAAATTGATTTCTCTGAAATGACTGTTTCAATATTTAGTACTGGAAGAATTTGGGAATTAATGTATTAAAACATCACTTATTACTATAGCCACTAATGGGGATGCATCGAGGTGGAAACATTTTCCAAGTATGCTCTAACAATAACAAAAGGGTTTTTATTTACAAGTTTACGGATGGGTTTAAAGTAATAATACTTTATAAGTCTGTCACGCAGCAGCTGCGTAAATTAAGCGAATTCCTCAGCAAGTCGAATTTGCGAAGGGTATTACAGAGTGCTAGAGCATAGAAGTTGGTGCCTAACTAGAGCGCTTTTTCAATTTTGGTTTCAGTCATATCCCCAATCCTATTGGCCCGATTCCCTCGTTTGTCTTATTTTATTTAAATGGTGTGTATTTCGTTGCGAAAAACAAATATTGGTGCCGCTAGAGCGACTCCTAACAGTCTGATTTCGTTGATTTTCACAAACTATTTTTATTATTTCATTTCAATGACACATTTTCCTCGAGAAAAAACAAAAATTTTGACCGTCAGAGTGATTTAAAATTGTTTGCTTTAGGTTAACTCCAACTCCTAATGTTCCCATTTTGCTGGTTTTGTGAATTCGATAAATCGTTTATTAACTGATCCTTATATGTATCGTTTGAAGGGGGGAAAAATTGCGCCTGATAGACAGTTGACACACACACACTCGCGCGCGCGCGCGCCCACCCACCCACCCACTCACCCACTCACTCTCTCTCTCTCTCTCTCTCTCTCTCTCTCTCTTCAGGATCATTTTTGGTGCTGTAGGATCTATGGAGATTTGCAGAATTTTTTTCAAAAATATATTTTCATGAGTACAACCGCCGAAGTCCGTAGTAGCGTGAATAAAAACATCGAATTCTTAAATCTTCGCAATGCCGAGTCTCTTGTGAGCAGTGAACTTTTTTTTATGATGAATTTAAATTTAAATAAATTGTGCAGTTTATTAATTCCGGTCGGTGCTTAGAGCTGTGGCCTATAACCCAAGTTATTGACCATATCTAAACATAAATTGATTACACCATTCCTAAACTATTTTATTTTGTATGTTTAAAATTGATTTTTTTTGAGTATTTAACACAAATGTGTGTGCTTGGCTTGGACTTCCAGCTGCAATGTTGTTGTTGTTGTTGTTATTATTATTATTATTATTATTATTATTATTATTATTATTATTACTATTATTATCGTCATCATGATCATCATTACATTATATCTGGGTAACGTAATGTTTTGGAAATACTGAAGTGGAGCATCTCGGTTTCTAACGTAGAAAATCTGGTCAGCAAGAACAGGAGAGATTCAAAGAGGGTAGCTCGCTCGCCCTACTTTTTGTTTGGCAGCGAAGTACTCTGCTGTCGGCGCAGTTACTGTTGAGCTTTTTTTTTTATGGTGTTTAACGCCCTGTTAACTACTGAGGCACAACAGGCGATGGGCACTGGTGATACATGAAATGAATTGATTGATATATTGGGAAATAATTTTGTTAAGGAAGGAAACGTTCCAGGCCTAGGATTAAGGTACCATTTGCCATACGGTTGAACTTGATGTTCATTCGAGTGTACAGTTTAGTATAATTTATAAAATATTTTATTTAATAATGCTATCTCTACAGTAAGAGAAAATCTGTATATTCATTAAACTTTTCAAAACGTACATATATACAAGACTGGCAATATAAATAAGATTATACTCTATAAAAGATATACACTCTAAGTATAACACATAAATCTATCTTTGGCATTTTGTTAGTAATAAATTAAATAAAAATAATTTAATTTTTAAATAGGAATATAGCCAAAATAAAAGAACTATAGTAACAGAAATGAATAAAGAATTGAAACAGTCACAAAATATCCCAATATTTCGAACTGCTTGTGCTCTCCTTAAGGCAATAGACAAATGAAGATGGTTAAAGTAACGATTGAATCTCGAAGGTATCTTTCCTTCTAAACAAACCACGGGGAAAATTGTGGAGGAAGAAAAATAAGTAAGAAATATTATATTAATAATTGAAAAAACAAAGTAATAATAATAATAACAATAATAATACTATGTAAACAAGGGAATATTGACACACATGATTTAAACACCGATGGTGTCTGCGCTTGATACAAACAATCTGCTACCATCTGTCTCTTAAGACAGCTTTCAGGGCAATGAACTGGTAAACCCATCGATAAGTGTTATATGAAACATATTACAGAGAGACGGTATACGTTGTGCAACCGGTAAGAGAGACCTGGTTTTAAAGAACGTTCATGATAATCATTTTAAAAAAGAAATATACTAGGTTTCATTAATTTAACCGGAATTTTACCTATATTCAAAGTGTACTGTCTTGTCCTTTTACTATGAGATCATTAATGTTTTGCAAATTTACAAGATAACATTTACGAGTATATATACAGCATTCTTGGAGAGACAGTTAGCAAATGACTTGTATGTTATTTTTCTATATTAAACCTTATACTAAGAATCTTAGTTTATTGTTGATTTAATAAAGCACATTTTAATTCAAATATAGATCATTTATGGTACAGTTTTTAAAAATATTTCAAACTGTAAATTTTTGAAATCTTAAATATTTAAAAGTTATGTGGACATGTCCTAGGTTTGCTATATTTAAAAATATAACAATCTATATAACTATATAAAGAAACTGCTAAAAACATCAAAATCGCTATCAAGTCATGTGCTATGCATCTTACCAGGTGTAGATAGTTTATCAGTATGAGGGCTTATTTTATGTTGACACAGTTCTCAATATTGATGATAGCTATACTTGTGAAGTGTTAATAGCCTTCATTACCGGAAATACCTATTCACAAAGATAACTCTTGCGAAACATGGCTCAAGATTCTCGCCGCATTTGGCGCCTTTTGGCAAGATTAAACAAAACTGTGAAATATCACCACAGTCAGATCGTAATTTTTCTAGTATCATCTAAATTTTGACCTGTATTCTTTTCAAATTAAGATTATTATATTAGTAATTACGGAATTTTGTAATATGATTTCAACAGCAGTATTTGGGCTCGATGTTTTTTTTAAACATTGAAAACATAAAGGATTAGGTGTGCAAATTTCATTAAAATATAAATAAATCTGCATTGACACTTTATTTGTTAGTTTATGTATAATTTACGCCAAGAATAAAATTTACCTTTTAATTAATCACATACATTACGGACAGTTTCTTTTTCAGAAATATTTCTTTAATGAAGTGGCTGTATTTGATTGCTTCATTACATTTTTAACAGACATTTCTCACGTAAAATCTCTTTCATTTTCTTTTAACTTTGTCTGGCGGCATTGAATCCATGTTTCCTTTCTCACAAATTTAGTCCAGAGGAAATTCACATTGGCGGTCTTTGAATGCTTTTGTCGAGAGTTATCTTCTTTATGTATACTTTTGTTATTTGAAGATGAGGAATGGTAAATGCCATGAGAACATGTCCTTTGTTTTTGGTCACAGGTTTCTTTTCAGGTAACAATAAATTTTGTTTGTTTCATTAGGTGACATTTTTATGACTTTCTTGTTGAGTGCTTGAGGGAGTTTTAGGTGCTTTAACAACATTTAATATGAAATTTCTCCTTCAAGGGACCTGAAAAAAAGAACAAATGTAAAAAAATTGTACTATGTCATCTAATCCAAAATATGTATCATGTAAGGAAACATAAATTCATCATTTAGTTATAGAAAAGTGCAACAAATGTCACTAACAATACTAAACGCTTTTTTTTAATGTTAGTAGAAGTGGCATTGTACGTTTATACATACAAAGCATAGCTAAGCTCAGAGTTGAGTTAATATAAGATCAAAGTTATAGCATGAAAAATACTAGGGTTGTTTGCGGTTAATGGTAACAAGTAGCTTTAACTTAGGCCTCCATAAGCGGTGATTTTCAGCTATTGCTTTGCATAACATTTTCCATTGCAGCAAGCTGGTCCGTATTATTGTATTCTTCATAGAGGACTTTCCAGAGACCGTCCACATTTCGCGGTGTTTTGCTCAGTAACCCAGAAAGCAATTGGTGATTCATCAGATGATTTAACATGAATATTGCTGTAAGGGATAGAAACTATTCCCGTTTCTCTCTTAAGTTTCCTTCAAAACTAGTGGATTTAAGCAGTCATTATTGCAGCCAAACCGCCTTTTTAGGTTAAAATTCCGGTTGTTAATAGTGTTTATAGTTGCAACTGACATCCCCAGTTGCAATAAAATGACTGTTGCTGGATTCGGATCAGAGACTAGAGTATTAATCTTCGAAATTATCTCGGAAGTAGAGCTGGTCACTGGTTGTGGATTTGCCTGTTTCTTGCCCTCTATCATAAGTTCTAGTCTCGTCTTACTTTTTTTGCTAGCACACATGTGATGCCTTTTTTGGGGATGATGAACCCTCATATATTGCTGAATAGTTTTGGAATAAAGGTATTTTGCATCGACAGACGCAGTATGTACCATTTCCAGAATGGTTCCAATTTCAACAGGTGTGACAGGTGACGAGAGCACACTGTGTATCGTTCACACATTTGTTTCATAGATTTAAGTGCGGTGCTACAATGAATTTTTCAACTTGTTATCATAGATCGCAAATAACTCTCCATTTAATGAACCACATTGTCAATTAAAATCAATAAGTTCTTGTAAATTGATGCAGAGGAATGTCACTTTTTTCATACAAGTATACACCTGACTTTTCTAATATTTAAAGTCGCACTCCGGTAGTACCAGCAATAAAGATATGTGGGTTTCTTTCATTTAACCGGAATTGTACGTATATCCAAATAGCAACTATTTTGTCCTTTTATCATGAGATCGCTGCTCTACGTATAGCATCAAAAATTTTTATAGATAACTTCAAGAATTTGAAGATAATTTTAGCAGTAAAACTATTTTTTTTAATCCAAGTTTCAGTTCGACGTGTTTTTATTTGCAAACAGCAACCATACATTTTTAATAATTGTGTATTTTAGCTATCCCGGAACATTAACGAACACACTAGTATCCGTGAAAGGCAAGTGTTGTAGGAAAATGAGGCAATACGTAAAATCCTCAAGAAGACATAGTGATGCTTATTTAAGATGTATCATATTTAAGGTCGACGATGGCAGTATTTGCAAAACGTTTGCGTATATAATTGATACAGACTGTGTTGTCATCTTCAGTCAAAATACTACATAATAGAGCCCCTTAGAATATTATTTATTTCTTAGCAATGATTCGTTTTGTTGATAAAAGATCCTATGATTAGAATAGTTGTCCGTCGGTGCTTTTTCCAATGATTTCATTTTAAAATTAATAATCCAATGATATACTTTGTAGTAGAGTCAAAAAGAAACCGACCACGGTGTAGAAACAAACTTTTATGACAAAGGAAATTTAAAATTTTATACATTACCACCTTCAGCGTAAGCCTCTTGGACAATGACACACTTTTGCCAGCATGTGTACCATGAAGACCGCGCGTATCTAATCTCCTCGGTCGAAGCGAACTTCCGCCCCCTCGAGCAAGTTTTTGACTTTTGGAAATAGGTAGCAATGAGCTAGAGCAAGATCTGTAGAATATGAGGAAAGCCAGATACGCGACCGGTGTGCTGGGGAACTCATTCTTTTTTCATAAACGAGACCTCTTTCATTGCACTGCATAACGAAGACACCTAAGAATGGCAACATAGTTTCCTTATTGACTGTGTGTCGGTCCTGGTGGTGTAGTAGTAACCCAAGATCGCGGGTTAAATCCCGGCCAGGATCGATGGATTTTTTTCGGCGTGAAAATACTTACTATGGCTTCCTTCGGAAGGGAAGTAAAGTCGCGGGTTCCATGTCGTACATTTACGGCATGTGAAAAAACCGCAAGCCTGAAAGAAGAGGCCTCTGAGCAAAATTGATCGGCCGTTTCACTTCCTGAATTGAATGGGACGATGATGACCTGAAATGTTAAATATCGTCCGTAAATAAACCAAATCAACTACTTATTGACTGTTGGACCTTCAGGAATGAACTGGAAATGTATCTGGCTATATAGTTACAATCGAATCAACTACTACTGTTGCTCTGCCGCAGTCTGTCATCAAGCCTTGGAATATATACAAAGGCAAGGCAGAGCTTTAAGGAGAACAACGATAAGTTGCTTCTTGCAGCAATAGTTTTCAGGTTTTAGCTCTCAAAAATTTAAAATGTGTGTATCACGATCAAATAATAACAGGACCTGTAGCGAGCCTTAAGTCGCTGTGCAAGATAATATATGTGTCCTTGTGATATTAATATTGGGAGGGTCTTCTCACCTGTAGCGCGAGCAAGATTTATACGTTTGTTTTGGGCGCAGCAACGCGCCTTCTCCAAAATATATGCACGACTTGTTTCATCTCTGGCACCTGTTACACCATTCTGTTGGCTTGCACAATGGATTTCCGTTTGTGACCCGAGTTCCTCTTGCTCAACAAACACATCACGCAAAGAAAATAAAGCTGTTCGTGGCGACCTCTTATATCACAACCAGCAACTGCTGCCTCTGACAAAACCATTCCTCTGAAAAAGCTGCTTCATTCTTGCAGCTATTTGCGTTGGTCTTTCAAACTGCAATTACATGAAGTAATTAAAAGTTATAATGTAAGCCAGAGATTGCATAAGGAGGAAGTCGAGCCAACTTCAAGATTTTGGCAAGCAATGGCAGCTCATAAAGCTATAACTTTATTAATTTTATGACTAGACTCAGTAACAGAAAGAATGGTTTACAGTAGAATATGATACATACACACAAAGAAAACGTTACTCAAATTCTGTGCTTCGTTTTGTATAAAGTTATGAAAATTACTTAAAGGAACTCTTTGTTTCATACTAAATCTCTGAACTATGCCTAAAACATTACATCAGTCCTTGTAGTTTGCGTCTCCTTTCCGGCATTAAATGAGTCAAGTTGGGGTGCCCATGGTTACATATCACCGACAAACACTCCATACAGAGGTCTTTGCTAAGTACATTGAGGTTATTTGAGTTATGGCAGTCGCCGCAACCGGCAAATCGTCGCTCCTAAACTTAGTATTTTTATTTTAGAGTTTATATTTTAGTGAAACAAAACGAGACTGTATTTAAAACTAATAATTATAATAATAACAATAACCACTAATCTGTATTATAAGAAATGTTGAAAATGATGCTCATCAGCGGCAATACATTGCCTGCATCTGCGTAGGAAATTCTTGTATTTCATCCAATTTTTGTTCCACAATGCCGGTTCGTAATAGTTTCTCGTCATTGAAAGATCCTGCCTCTCGCTACTTTTTAGAAAGTTGTGGAACAGTTTCTCTGCCCGGAACATAATTGCTATGATATTCATTTGCGAATCGCCTTACGACTTCTCTGCAAGAATCCGTTTTTACATACGTGTCGTACATAAAATCCCGTTCTTCAAGACTGTATGTTAACATAACTAATTAAAAACAATTAGCACACAATGTATACACATTGAAAGCATCGAGTAACACACAAGTCATTCGCTGACAAGATCTCCCTCAAACTAACTATAAGCTGATACCTGCTCATGAATTATATGACTTTGACGACTGGTTTCCCCCTTTGCCGTCCCATAACTCAAATAACCTTACTGTATATGGAACATTAGTTATAACAGTTTGAAGAGATACGACCTTAAGAACTTAATATATTTAGTGAAGTTCTAGCTCGCGCACTCCCATTTGCAAAAGGAAAACTCCAAAAGAAAGTTCTACTGCTAGTTTTCAAGGAGAACATTTTCAAAGTCAGGGGCCGATCTCACCAATTTCTTACAAAGTGAGAATTAACTAATTGAGATTTTACTTAATTCCCAGTTATATCTTTTGCATCTCACTAAACTAGATACGCAGTCAATCAGCTAATTCGGATTTAAGTCATCACGGCCTTCTGAATTACAGAACATCCATGATTTAAAAGGCCATGGACATAGCAAAGAATATACACCATTTGCAAAATACCGGAGATCGTTGCTAATCGTTTTTCATGACAATTACACTTCAGAAATGGAGGGAAAGAAGAGAATTAAATGTGTAAGGGAAGAAGACGAGCTATAGCAGCGCTCACTCGATATGAAATTCATTGAGCTGTTGCTCTACTAAATGCATCGAAATCACCTGCTATAATGTACTTCCTGTAACGTTAATTCGTAGTGTACAATCGTTAGAGAAATGACTTGATTGCTTAAACGAATAGAATACGCTACTTTCAATTACATTTCATATATTGGGTGTATGACAGTTCAGATAACCAACTTTCGAAATATGGGAACACATAACCTCGTTAGTGTAACTTACATAACCGACAACATAAAGATTCCTGTTTTATGTAATATATACAGTGAAATAATAACAAGATTTTTAGCAATATTTAAATATTATAAAACATTCACCTGTCTGCTGGGAATTCTAGGTCATATTCTATTGAACTTAAAATATCTAATGTCGAAACCGCATTTGGAAATCTGTTTCCTCCATGCTATTAAATAAATCTTGTCTTTCGGAAATTATTCTAGGCTGTTTTGGAATAATGTGGTCTTCAAATAACACATTCAACATTCGCCTTGCCATGATGAAAAGTTAACTTGTTAAATGGTTAAAATATGCCAATTAACTCAATTGGAGTTTAATGATGATCAAATCCAATTGTTGATGATGAGATGCAACACACTAATTAAGGAATTAGGAATAGGAAAATTAATCGAGCTCGATGAGGTCGGCCTTAAGTTCATTTTTATTTTAAGTGTATGTATATAGTTGTATAGCAAAAATAATAACAAAGTCTTACTTCAAAAAGACAGTAAGACAAGTACCTTACAAGTTAATTTGGGTAGAGGCAGCAGATACTAAACAAATGCTGATTTAGACGACATTCGCATAAATGCATAGAAATAATCTTACATTATTTTTAATTTATTAATTTTTAATTATTTTTAAATTTCTAAATAACATACACGTGTTCATCAGTTGGTTTCCTTTGCAATAATTACAGCATCAAACTTAGGTATGGGATAATAACAAGGACGAGAATGGTGCTTGCATTGCAACTGGGCAGGTTGCGATGAAAGAATTGTTTCATAATCAATAAATGTGAACTTCATTAATCCCCAGGTGGGAAAACAATAAAATGACACAGACGCTTTAAGATACGATTAGCAAAATTCTTTTCTAGAATATTAAAGACGTTCGAGAACTATTCGATTGCACAATAAAAACTTCCTTTAAAAATTACATGACAGAGAAACTCTGCCATTTTTGTTACACTTATACAGCTCTGTTCATTAAGTGCGCATGCTGCTCTGCAAAAAATTTTATTTTATTAATGCTGATGATTTGCATTTCTTTAATTGCTCCATTTTTTTAGTTGCAGTTGCTAAACTTTCAAAATAGTTTTTGGTGTGCAGCTGCAGTTAAACGCAAGCCATGCCGAGCCAAGATCGCAGCGATGGAAATGCTGTCCTCGCAAAAGTTCAAACGTTTTTATTAATAATAACATGCACATATGTTATTGGAATTGTCCGAAGTAGTGCCAGTGTGCAGTCACACATTTCTGACAACTTACACGAAATTTACCTATATATTCTCTCACAGTAGCTCTGCTTCCGTAATTCTTCCTACGTTGACTTTGTAATCGCTATGATTTGAAATAAATATAAATACATATTTGTATTGGAACTATATATCTTAATAAAGCGTAATAATTACGTGTTTCATGTTTAATTAAGATGATTGATACACATTTGATCGTGTATATTTGAATGTTAGTGAACGTCGGATCTGTAATGCTGCCAGATGTGGTCATACGTCAAATTGATGTCAATTAATGATGTATGCAAGTTTTCTGAATTTTTGGGAACTGAGTAAATTTTGTAAAACATTAAAGTTCGGTATTTTTCAATTTTTTTATCAAAATTGATAAGTGTTAACTCTTTATGTTGTGCGTAATAAATAATAAATTTCGTCAAGTACATTTTCGCAGAATATTTATGCACTTTTATGTATGTTGCTTTAATTTTGGACACTGTTGCACATGACACTTAACTTTTCTCATTTTCTTTTTTTAATATTTAAGAAAGAAGGGTAAAAGAAGCAGAGTTTGAACGTGACTTTTTTTAAAGTAAGCAATAGTCAGTAACTTAAGGGCTTGACCTTTTCAAGCAAAGATAGAACAGTGTTAAAGACAAGAACATAGTTTGTTCACAGCCTGACTCAGTAAAGTGCAATTACTAGTGTTCTCGGTAACAATTGAAATACGAGTTTACAACAACCAAATTTTAAAATGCGTTCAAACAAATGTAGGAAATGTTGAAAATAACAAGAGTATTTTCGACAGTCTGTTAGGGCTGTACATGAAATACTAAAGACTGGAATAAAGGAAGTTAATACTTAGGTAACATTTAATAGAGCTTTAGATTTTGTGAACGATGCACCGGACCTCGTGTTTGCAGTAGGTGCATCTTATGGTCGTATATAAATTGATATTCTGTTAAGAAATAGGAAAAGGCGGTGAAAAACTGGCACTAGTTTTTTGAAGAAGTGCCAGAGGTTAACAGCATGTTTTCTCTGTAGGTAGGCAGAGGATTTCTTTAAGTAAACATAGTTTAACATGCCAGGTTTACTGGTCATCACCTTATTATAACACTTCTGAACCATTCGTCAGATACGCCATGATCCCCTGAAATTTTACCGTCGTCTATGAAGCTACTAGGCTTCTAAACGCAGAGATTCCGGGTTTGATTCTCGGCTGGGCATGGGGATGTTTGTTTAATTAGTATCATTCTCCGTCCTCCATAAATTCTAAAAATTATGCATACGAAATTGAATATGAATGTGTTTCAGAGTTTAAAACCAGTTAATACTAAAATGTTTTTAACCAACTACGAACACCAGCAATTATGTCGCAAGTCAAAGCAACTGATATATGAACATGGAAGTTTAAGGCGGAGTATAGAAATTGTAAAAATAGCTAATTGCTTATTCATTTTTCCATAATTTCACAATAGAAACTTTATTCTCTATTTCTAAATACAACCGCTTATGCAACCTGTCAATAGAAATAAATAATATGTAGAAAACTCTTGCTCAAAATCTTCACATTTTTCTTCATTCATTTATCTTGGAAAAGGTACAATAACCTAATTAGACAATAGTACTTTCTTCCGTTTTGCACTGTTGCAGTTTCCACTTTTCTCCGAACTCTAAATCTCTGTTATAACATAACCCGAAAGTTAGGTCTTTTCTATCTGGGTGGATATATTTAAGAATCAGATAGAAATCAACATGTACATTTGGGGTCGGTAGGGTCAGTTTTTATTTCTATTTTGGCTTCTGTTGCCAATTTTATGGTTTAAAACATTTTTTTGCCCGTTTTGGATCGTTGTGGATTTTTATACGATTAATTACGCATTTTAAAAAAACAATATATCGAAATGAAAGAAGTGAAAGTCAAATGGCATGTCACGGCACAAAAATATATATTGACAGTCTTAATAATATATATATATATATATATATATATTTGTTTGTTTGTTTCTTCTCAAGCAGTGAAAATCTTTCTCAACCCATTCACTTAAAATAGCAGAACCTTTATTAGCGAAAGGAATGCACGGTTACCTCGGGCATACAAATACTAAAAACAGAGAGAATGAAGGAAGTACTGTAGTTTTGAATAGCCTTAGGGAATGACCTTGTATCGATCTGCTCGAGACAATTCTAGAAAAGTTTATGGTGGGAGGGTAACTTCCCAGTTGCATAATTTAACAAACAATTGCAAGCGAGACAAATGAGAGAGGTACAGCTGAGCAACAAACCGTCCCTACAATGTGTTCAGTATGGAGGTGAGAGAGAGATATTTACCTGATTCTTCTATAAACGCATACACAGAAAATGGACTCGACCAGAAACCACTATCCATCCTTTGCTCATTCTCCAGGACTGTTCAGAACTACTTTACTTTGTGTTGATCAACACTTCCATGAGATCAGCAAACAGTACATATTGGTTTCACGCTTCCTCACAGCTGTCACGCAACAATACGTCAGGTCCCATTGCCTATTGTTTCTCGCACCTCTTTTCTTATGATGACAATGCACAATCGGTTTTTCTCAATTCTGGAATAGATAAGGGGCAGAGAAAGGAAGAAAATTAATTTTCTCTAACTGGCGAAATATACAAATGAGCTGTTAGTTCTGTTTTGAACTTATTAAAGGCAACTCAAGTGTTCGTGATGAATCATTTATCATACCGAAATTAAGTTCATCGTTGAATAGTAAATACACGGCCAAGTTCGCGAATTCGGTTCTTAGGCACTTTCTGCTGATGGGGCTAAAAAAAGAAATCAATATTAAAATACTATAAAATAATAAGCCCCCCATTCTATTAATTAAGCCAATTTCACCTAATAAATTTAAAGACTCATTTGCAAGCTCTGTGAAAAGTCTATTAATCATGAAAAAAATTCATTATAACTCAACTCTTCGCAACAGCGAAACATAAGCCTGGGGTTTTTAAAATGGCCGAGCCTAAGATCACTTTAATCTCAACAGCAATTGCAATATCCAACAGGCAATCTCAGTTTTCCCTGGATCTATGCAAAGCTTTCTTGGACTCGGGATTTCCATTCTGAAAACTGGAAAACCAATCCCTCAAGATGTTTCTGCAGAATTTTTTTCTTTAATAGTGTTTAACGCCCGTTTTTACTACTGGGGCACCATAGGCGGTGGACACTGATGATACATGAGATGAAATGATATATTGGCAAGATATTGTTATTTAAGGAAGGAAACGTTCCAGG
Organism: Metallyticus violacea; assembly: GCA_030762175.1. Classification (NCBI taxonomy): domain Eukaryota; kingdom Metazoa; phylum Arthropoda; class Insecta; order Mantodea; family Metallyticidae; genus Metallyticus; species Metallyticus violacea. The sequence goes on along the minus strand of CM060840.1, from coordinate 52,792,623 downwards.
CATACGTTTATGTACCTCCCCGGCATTTGCCATTTATGAGAACTGAGGAAAACCTGGAAAAAATCTCAGTCAGGGATGACAGTCCTGGCAGGATTCGAACCCCAGACATCCCGCTCACAAGTCCGCGCCTTAACGACCTCGGCTACCCGTGGCTGTTTCTGCAGAAGTAAACTAAAGAACAGGTTCCATTAAAATCCACACTAAGAAAAACTTATATTTAATGCACGCTTTGAAGAAAACCCGCAGAGGATTCGAAACGGAGTTGAGGGGGAAAAAATATATGATCTCCATGGATACAATGTGACATTACATGGCTAACGTCATCATCGGAACTATGGAAGGAACGCAATTACCTGTTATCAGTATTTCTTTTGACAATGGAAGAATTGGACAGAAAAAATAGTTCCACTGGCTCAATTGTTTGCAAATTCCTTAATGTTAGTCTGCCCGCATGGGATATGACTTGATGATGTCCTGCTTTTTGTCACAGATGTGGCAACTTACTTGAAAAAGCAGCTAAAGCCTTGAAAGTTCTCTTCCCGAAAATGTTCTGTCTCACGTGTCTTAACACATTGGCTGCACATAATCGCCAAAGAAGTAAGAAGTTTTAATCCTCTTAGGGATAAACTGATTTCGAACACCAAGAAAGCTTTTCTAGAGCTTTCCAAGAGCTGAGTTTACCCCACAGCCAGTTATTACCAGATGGGGAACCTGGATCGCCGCAGCCATATGTTACACAACAATTTGGACAAGATATGTGAGGTATTTGATGCTCAATCAGAAGACGAAACTGCTTCAGTTCGCAAGGTTACCCTGGTGTCATTTAAGGGGCTCTTTGGAGCTGCAGTAAATCATTTGTTGCAAGTGCCAGCAGAGAAAGGAAAAAAACAAATGTTATTGGGAAGGGTAAACGTGTTATGAGTGCTAAAGTGGACCTAGAAAAACTTAAGAGCATTTGTGGTATCCTGAAAGGAGAATATTCTTGTAATTGGTATGGGTTCTTCCGAAATAGTTTGTTTCAAATATGCTCCATCACTTCAATGGAAGTAGAACGTTCTTTTTCCATGATAAATATATTCTTTATCGTCCGACTGTGGCAGTTGATACCTTGAATCAAACATCATCTTGTTGCTTGTAACCAAGAAAAGTAAGCTTAAGTACTTTAATTGTGTGATAAAGGAATTATTAAGTATCTTAAATACCTACTTTCATAAATAATGGCTGATATTACTGTCTGTTTGCACTTTTGATAAATGTCTTTTTTAATTATATTACTGCCTATTTTCAATATTTTAGTTCCTTTTACCAGCCTGTTTTAACCAAAATAAATACTTGAACTTCTGGATCTGGTTATTAGTAAGGAGGCCTTGCCTCCTCTCGCATTTTCTTACTGGACTAAGGGCAGAGTCTATCTCTGAATAATAATTATGATGATGATGATAATAATATGAATATCGATATGCTAATAATAATGGTGATAACAATAACGATTGTCTCTGTAATGTTAAAATAAAATAATAATAATAATAATAATAATAATAATAATAATAATAGGCAGTACAAGCAATGATAAAATGTATTGTGTTTGTTCTTAATCTTGGATTTTGAAACGCTCCCTCTGCCTAAACGTAGAGGTATCTCGGGTAGCAATGGCGGTGGTAAGAAACCTCTTCCTTACGGACACTGTAACCTATCTGCGATTCTAATGCTTCCCAGAGTACCAACTCAAATTTTAACATTAAATAATATGACACATGAAATTATTTCACAGTTATATCGCATTATCCAATACATATATAAATTTACCTAGTCTAGCCATGAGTTCTGTGTCGGTCCTGGTGGTGTAGTGTGGTTACCATATTTGCCTCCTATGCTCAAGATCCTGGGTTCGAACCCGGCCTGGACCGATGGATTTTTTTCGGGCCTAAAAATCCTTCGGAAGGGAAGTAAAGCCGTGGGTCCCGTTATGGCACGAAAAAGAACCCCAAGCCTGAAAGAGAGGCCTCTGAGCAAAATTTGTCGGCCGTTTCACGCCCTGAGTTGAATGGAACGCTGATGACCTGAGATGTTAAAGAGCGCCCATAAATAAATCAATCAAAAAAAAAAAAAAACAAAAAAAAAACGTTCTGTTACAAAATTTTTTATAATAGCAACATGTATTTTACTGTTTTTTTTTTAATTTGTTTATGGCAAATGGTATCCACGTGTATTCTGTACTAAATTCACATACCATTTTTCAAAATGATTTCCGTTTGCTCTGATACAGGACCTAAATGTATCAGACCATCCGTCAATAGCAGCACGCACTGTCTCCATGGGGAAACCCGTCACTGTTTACTCCAGGGGTCGTTTGAAAAACTCAGTATTGGGATGCCTTTTCTCACAAGCAATATCCTCAAGCACTGACCACAATTTGTAATCCAAGGGGTTGAGATCTGGACTGCTGGAGGGCCAATCTTGGGTAGCAATAAAATCGGAAGATTTTACTCAAGTCAAGATTGAGTGCATCTTGCCTTATATCTTGCAGAATCTTGCTGGAAGGTCCAGTGCCCGTTCTTGAGCAAAGTGGTGTTCAGGTCTTTCACCACATATTCCAGGAGGGTTGTTTCATATATTCTAGCCCTTGTGTTTAACCCAGAAATGCAGCTTTGTGACATCACTGTAGTTCTCTACCCTCTCAAACTATTACTAGGTGGAATGGTGGTTCCTCTGCATCTTTAGGACTCTCTCACGGCTTCTTCAGAAGTCCTTGCATACACTCTGTCATTATAGCGGTTGTAACTCTCTTCAATTGTGAACATTTTTTCATCTTTAAAAATACTTTTTTTGTGCCGGTTGTTAGCGTAACGCTGAAATAGGTGTTTATATTCCAGCTCTCTCTCTGCTGCTTAAGTGTAGGAGTTAAGAAATGTGCAGTACCCTGGCGATAAGTCTTCAGCCCAAGGTCTTGTCTGAGCATTCTGGATGTTGATCTCCCGGAGATGTTCATTTAACGAGCCATCACTTTTTGCTTCCGCACTGGATTTCTCCTAATACGACCCGCCACCACTTTAATGTCCTCGCAGAGTGCGGACGCCCCCTATCTTGGTTGGTCAGCAACTGTACCAGTTTCATTAAAGCGCTCAGTGAAGCGGTGCACAAATGTCCTGCTGATTTTCAGCTTTTTAAGAGACTGAAAAATCTTATGTGATGATTTTCCGACCCTGTGCAGGGCTATCACAGAACACGGTTTTCATAGTCTCCCCAATCAATGGTTAAACCTCTATCTAACGTTCACTAAGCTACAGTTGAAGCCAACAATGCATAAGGTGGAGTTTAGCAGCAAGAGCGTTATCTGATCGCCCAAATATCTTATACAGTATCTATAAACTTTTTTGTAACAGAACTTATAGCTAGACTAGGTATATCGGGTGGTCTGCCATATATGTAAATTTCCGTTTCATTTATATTCCTCATTCCGTTTTGATGTGTGTGCATGAAGGTATATTTTTGCATATGAAAGAAAACGTTTTAAGATGTTTCATCGTGTAAATGCCAACTAAATGCGTCCGTCTTAGTTTGGAATGCTGTGCATGTGGTTTCTGCTTCATTATGTGGGTGTGCCTCAACGGGCCAGGTCGTTGCGTAACTCAATTCGGTACGCCAATCGTTATATTTATATACCTGAGAATATCCGCTATTTATATTCTTCTCATAATTCTGTAATGCGAAGGTGTGCTAGCTTTACTACGTATTATGAGCTCGTGGGCTTAATGCCAGAGGAATAGGATGACTCTGTTCACATGTTTGACTGCAGCTTGGCTAGCACTCATGACATTACAAGTTTGTAGTATCTTTTGATTTAAAGTTAGTCCTAGTTTTGATCTAGAAATGAAATGTTTTAACAAGTAAAAAGGCTGCAAGTAAAACATTTTGAAATTGACAACACAATTATGATATATATATATATATATATATATATATATATATATATATATATATATTTGGGCTGTTTTTAAAATTAACAGCAAAAATCCTTTGATCATTGTGCATATTTGATATCTCATTTCATAGCTTTGCTGTAGTTTTCAGTGCTTGAGAGAGGCATTTATGGTGGAGCAAAGTCAAGGCTTTCGTTTCTTTCTTGGGATTCTCCCGTTTTTTCGATTTCATTCCACCAACTCTCTCCACTTACCATTTCTCATTTACCTCTTTTTCATATCAATTTCATCTTCTTCAGTCTGAACGATCAAGAGCATGTCCTCAGCCATCCCTCTTGTGCACCGCCTGTAGTACCTCAGTGGTAAAAACGGGCCTTAAACACTATTAAAAATCTCTCTTGTGTAATCCTATCCTATAATCTTGACCTTTCCCTTACGGTTTTGGGAACCTAAGTCTGTTAACCCTGGTGTGGTGCCCAGAGCGATTTGGCACCCGAGTATGTGATGCTCTTCTGTTTGATTTGCAAAGCGATATGGATTCACTACAGCTGTCTATAGACGGATGAGGATTATGTCGCTGTAGAGCTGATTTAGTGTCGCACAATAGGATGCAATAAGCCTCCCATTCACCGTATGGTTCATGTGGTAGCTCGGGTACGGGTTCGATCCTCAAGCGGGTCATGATGTCTGAGCAAACTTTTGGTGAATATCACGTAACAGGCGCTAAGGACTCCGGACTCATTTTCTTGGATGTCCTTAGCAATTGACGGAACATTAAATGCTTACAAATTTTTTTTAAACTATCAGTATGGACTGTAGTTGCTTTCAATTCTCATTGTTTCACTTATCCCTGGTTTGGCAACCAATAGAAATGAATTCAGTGCAGCAATTACCTTCTAGGAGGACATGCCAGTACTTTAGCTTTGCTTAAGGGCTGATCGTTTGTGCCCACGAACGCAATGGGAATACCTCCCGGAGAAAGGGATGGGGAAGGGAAGATGAGGGAGGTTGGACGATTTAAATGGAGTCCGTAACATATTTCCACATAGAGCACACCGACTCCGGCGGAGCCTCCTCCCCTGCAAGGGGTTCGAGTCCCTCAGAAGTCCCTCTTTATCGTACGGAGCAGAAATCTTTCCAAGAGCGCAAGCCACCGTCACACCGCACACAATACCAGCTCCTCTCTAATGGAAATTTCGAACCTATAACAGAACCAAAGGAATTATATGAAATGATAGAGCGGAAAGTTCGTGTAAAGGAAAGATCCAATCTAGTGGCCTGCTCCAAGGAATTTGAATCGTGTACCTTCAGAATGTGCGTTCCAAGGGATACCGCTCGGTCCGCTGTTGAATTGCGTCTTTTCTTTACACGAATTTTCCTCTCTATCATTTCATATTATTTAATACCTTTGGTTCTGTTACAGATTCGAAATTTCCATGAAAGGTGAGCTGGTATTGTGTGCGGTGTGGGGTGGCTTGCTCCGTTGCTTTTGTATAACCACAGAAAATAATGGCGCAACTGTAGGAGTTTTGTGTAAAATGCTGCCTTATCGGGTAAGCAAAGTTGAATTGATTGTATTTCGCGCACTGAACACAGGCATCGTTAATTTTCTTTGCAAGTGATGCAGCGCTTTCGCAGTAACTAGATCGCAAAAATCAACAGCGAATCATTTAGAGGTTTGCTCATGCTGTATAAGGATTTATGCAAATATTTTTTTAAACTTTCAGTACTAAAGCATTGCAGTCTCTGGACACTGGTAATACATGAGGCGCGGTTATAAATTAGGAGAGAAATTTTAGAGGAGAGAAATCTCGGCATTTGCCATTAATGTGAACTGAGAAAAACTTGTGGGAGGGGGGAGGGGGCTCACGAATTACTTCCTTAACGACATAGGCAAATCGTGCTGGACACTCATTGGTGTCCTTTATTAAATAATGCCCTGATAAATGTCACTTCACACATAAGTACCTTGTTTCTCGCTTTACGCTTCTGACATCCCAATATAATTGTGGCAAGATCATAACATAACTTCATTTTATCAATGCTATGTCACCAGAGATCTCAGTGCTTATCTTTCTCAGTAGCCACTGCTCGGTCTTGGAATTAAATGTTAAAGTTATCCCGTGTGTCGAAGCCTATTTTTAAATCTATGTTATTCTTACATTAATTAGTAAGCAGAGCTAGGCGCCTCAGTTTAATTTTGTTCATATTAATTGCTATCTCATATCTATACTTCGAATGCTAAAGAATGTTAACTCCGCCAGTATCTCTGTCATAATATATTTCTGGTTTATTTTATTAGTTGTGTCCTTACATTATTCGGATTAATGTTCATTTTTCTTTCTCTGTATTTCCTAGCATCCCACGTTTATATATTTATCATAACCTTCTCTTTTGTATACATCCCTTAATTTATTTTATGTATTCATTACTTTAACATGGTTGAGTGTAAGAGAAGGCCTTTTAATTCTGACGGGAAAACTATTATTATTACCCCATTGCATGTATAAAATTACAGCGGAAGAACTGATATTTCAATTGATTTCGATTAATTTTCAGGAATTTATATTGTTCATGCTTATCTCGTACATAACATTTATTTATTTACACGTTTAAAAGTTTTATGCAATTCAATGTTTTGCAATATTTGAGAAACATTGGGAAAATATATCTTTCATCGTAGAAAGACTATAAAGTCACTGAATTTACATAGGTTGGGAATGCCATTACCAAGTGCTAGTGGGTTGACGAATTTACGGGATAAAATTACGCACCTGTTTCGGTTCGTTCAGCAGAATGTTAGTCTGCTGAGAATTTTGGGCAAGAGAGAGGGATTTAAGCCATAAACTTACTAGTACATCTATAGAGAAGTTTATCACGTTATGCTGCAGGAATTTCGGTCATGTCCTGGGAGGACACGGTAGCTCAGTAGTTACAACGTCGTTCGGCAGAGTAAGATGAAGAATCATGTTTCGGTTCTTATCCTTCATTGCGGATGTTTCCTTTTAGACTCGTTGCTTGTACTTTTGCTTACCCATAGCTCGTGCGAAATTACAAATTTCGAAGAAAACTAACCTGTGGACGCTTGTGATGAGTGGGGTTAAATAGTGCTTCATATTATGCTTGGCCTAGCGCACTGCTAAAACATGTAGCACCTGTTGTGACAACTTACATATTGCATTAGATGTGGGAGGTCGCCAAATTAAATTATGCACTGTTGAACACGAGTACTCTCGTTGAAATAACACCAATAAAATGTATAAACAACTCAACTTTACTAAATCTGAGGTCGGTTTTTTTTTTTTTTTTTTTGCATAACAATGAGGAAAATAGTTTTTATTTGAAGAAACTTTGTTTTTCAACTTACTTTTCCTTAAGGTTAATACATTTATTCCATTGACGTTCCAGTGCCATTATTTCGTCTCTGAAATATTTGTCCGCAAAATAATTCTCTCCAGCTGCAATTCTTTTGATTTGTTGAAAAACGCCAAAGAACCAGGGGGAAGTTCAGCTGTGGGAACAAATGGAAACCAGGGAGAGACAAATCTAGTGGTTGTTCAAACAATTCATATTTCAAATCTCTCAAACAGTCCATTGCTTAACACTAGTGAGCAGTTGCGTTGTCTTGGTGGGGAAAAAAGAAAGTTTTGCCCCTTCTGTCAACCAATATGTTTTATGTAATTGATTTAAAAGGTTGCAATAGTAGTGTCTGGTTATGGTTTTATCTTCTAAAGATAATCATTTAAACACTTCTTATAGTCCCAAAAGAAGGATGACATAACTTTTCTTGCACATAAGGACTATTGTATCAATAATTAAAGTCAAATCAGCTCAACCGCTGGAAACCTGTCACGGAAAATTAAATTATATGAATATTGCGCAGAAAATCTGCCCCAACAGACTTATAATAAAAGGGGCGGTCACTAAACAGAGGAAGTGAAGAAAGGTGATAGGAAAGCAGTCCTGTGAATTTATGAAACCTCAAGAGTTTTCTAGAGGCCATGGGGAGATCTAGGCAATTAAGACTGTTTACTGCTGTTGCTACCGCTATCACTGCCTATCATATGGAATAGGCCTAATTTAACCATAATGAAAAAGTGGTAATGTTGCAGAATTCACTGAAATCTATATTTATTCTATATTTAAGGCATTTAAAATAGGCTTGAAATATTAAGTTCGACTTTTTTGGAGAGGATAGCGGGAAAAACCACGCAATCAACCAAAATTGTTTATTTTACTTTTATGAACATTAGCCTAAATTAAGTATTGGGATTTATGAGCACTAAAAGCAGAATACAGCGGAATGAAGTTACGCTGATGCTGGACTGGCCAAAATAAATAAATAAAATACAAGTATAGATTGTATTTACATATTGTTCGTTACAAAACTGGCAGGATATATTTTTTCTTCATAAACGAGATTCAGTAAACCATATTCTAATTTTTAAACGTTTTGCGTTTCTGCCTAATTTTGATTTATCTTATGCGTAGAATCATTACCACTAGAAATCAGAGGCAGCCTATAGAAAAGTTTGCAAATTTAAGCTACTGGTAGTAATAATCGTATGTTTCTATCCACGTGACAGCACTGTATAGCCCTTGAACTATTATTTCTGAGCTAATGTGGGGGGGGGGGGGTTAGGTAGAAAAATAAGTTCTAACCACCAGTTTAGGGCATTAGACCACAATTGAATCCTTCTGGTGGTGTGTTTTTCATTAAACACAATTATTTTTCGGTACCTCATTATGAAGAGGAAATAAATTTTTGCCTTAAAAATCAACCACAATGTTTTTGACTAATTTATTGATATCTTCGTTTGTATTTGCTCTTATAAGTGCAAAATAAATCAATGAAAACTATGAGATATTAATTAAGCACTTCTGTACCCCTTAACCTGAATTTTGGGCCACTAAGGGTAATTTTTAATGACCATAGACAGGTGTAATTATATTTAGTACAAAATTTATTGACCATGTTAGTAAACTGCGCTTCTCACTCAAAAATATTACATCTGTATTTAGTTCTGAATGTGCTGTTCTCGGTGACCGAATGCAAAGGACGCTTTGGATATTAGGTAGTTTATTTTCGAGAAAATAAGAGATAGCTGGCGGCTGAAGCCGTGGTATTATTCACGCTACCCTTTGTTGAAAGTAGCGTTCCATTTTTCTCTTTTGTGACAAGTTATAAAAGGAGAGGCAGTCCGGAGCCAAGAAGTTGTTTGCTAGTTTAGTGCGGAGAGCGCTCGTTCTGGAAACAACGAGACAAAGCACGCACCTGTTGCTGAAACATTTTAGGGTCCAGGGGTTTAAGATGTGTCGTAATAATGAAACTCTTGATGTTCAATACATTTGTTTAATATATCAAATTATTTCTTTACGGAAAAACGTATATATTGCACATATTAAAGAAAAAATATACAAAGTTGAAGCGAATAGAAAATCGTATTGTAGTTACTTAAGACTACAAAAATATTATTCGTTTTTATTTCTCTACACCCCTTCATTGTCCTCTACACTCGGCCATCTTATCTCTTCTGGCCAAAATGCTGATGGGTATCTCTCCAGCAGTGATTTAACTAATTCGGCTTATGTTTTCTTCTTTGGACGGAAGGACATGTAAATATCGGTTTTATCTGAACTGTTCTGTATTTATTTTTGACTTTGATGCTGAATTCGCCGTATGACTTCCAGAGCACCAGAATATCCATATGATTTTGATTTTCAAGTATTGATGCATAAAGGACTATCAGTTCGATTTATATTCAGAAGAATATGTCTACAAAATCTCCTTCATGTCGTCACTTTGCTTCATCACCTTTAAGCAAACTCAAATCCAAAAGTTAAGTACTTGTTGCATCTGATTATTTCATGTTATGTCACCGCGTGGCAGAGAATGTTACTATGATGCAAGTCTCTTCTTCAAAATTATGCTTCACAAAGCTAATTTGGATAATATTTCGTGGTGTTACCCCTTGTCAAACATTGCGTCATTGCTATTTCATGAATTGGATTATTATGGATAGAGAAGGATATTTCGGCACTTCAGCCTTGCTGGCCTTTATGCCTACGCCCCTAATGAAGGCACTCCCGGAAGGAAGGGATAAGGTTTTTGCTTTCTTTGGTGTACCTTCATCTGTTGCCAATCACTGTTTGGACTGCTCCTTGGTCTCTGGCATGTAGTGATGAATGCATGTTGCATCTACTGTTATGAAACGTTGAAGAAACTCACTGGCATTGCGTCTAAACACTCTTGCGAAATGTTCATTCGATTACGCTTTTGGCCCATTGTTACAAACGCGGCACCATCCAAGCTTTCTCATACCCAAACATTAATGTAAAATGTAGTGGACACGGTCTATCAAGATTTTCGAAATGTCAGCCAACTCCGGTATCTTCATTCAGCGATCATTGAGTACAACATTGTGAATTTTTGTCACAATTCGATCTTAACAGTTTTGGGATGCCCTGATCCCTGATCTGCATCATTTTGAATCACGACCACACTTAGATTCAGCAGACCACTTTTTAACCGTCGAAAACAAAGGGAAAAATTCTTTAATATGAAATCTAACTTATTTGTATTTCTATTGGTTTTAAATTCTTCAAAACGATGTGCTTTTTCACAGTTTGATCCCTTTTGTAGAAAATGTTCACTAGCTTATTTACACGATCGTCATTTTTATGCGTCTGAAACTTTACATAGCGCCATCCAAAGGATGATACTTAACAACTATTATAGTAATTTGACCATCTTCATGACATCTCTGAGTCAGACCGAGAAATTTCGGAATATTCCTAATACGTGCAGAAGTAGGGGAAACTAACAAGAAGACTGTTAATGAAAATACTTTCAGATGTAGATCTGAATGCATGCTGCAGTAACATGCCTATTAACATAAGAGACTTCAATGAACAGGACAACATCGACTGTTTGGACAAGTACGTAATAGCTGAATCCAACTTGTAAAGTATGTTCGTCGACATAAAAGAGAGCAGCACTGCCACCAGGGTGTTGTGCTTTTAACATAATGGGGAACGGGGGTCTATTACGCCTTGTGGGTGTTTTTCTGGAAATAAAGTTCGTAATATTGTCAACATTTAAGGAAAGATGAACAAGAAACAATATCATAGACTTCTATAATGTCATGTAATACAAGCTGGATTGCACCTAGTTAGGAAAGTTTCACTTAGCAATTCTAAGCAACAATCTGGATACTGCATCTAAAAATGCAGAGGGTTCTGAAAGATATCTTGGTTGTCTTAAAATCTGAACTGCAACTCTATAGAATTTTTAATGTCACAAAGTGGATGGAGGTACCTGTAAAGTGTATTTAAGAAGTGTAAACATTTCTGGGAAGTTATCCAACAAGTATGAAAGAGTATAGGATCAAAATAACTCTTGAGAACTTATAAACCAAATGCCTAGAGTGTGCTAAGCTGTTATTATTGCCAAGGGTGAATCTTTTGATGAAAATAAACTTTAATTTTGATTCTTATAATGGACAGCTTTTACCTCCGTCATTTATTTTCGATCTATAAACATATTTCTATGCTGATTTATTGTTGGTTTGTGTTGCTCTTATATCTTTAAATTGTGCTTTGTATTGAAATTAATCTAAATGTACAACACAAAACACCTGTACTTTCAAGGACAGTAACCCTTAATCAAGGGTCATGAAAATTGTTGGTAACTGTAGCTGAAGATACACGTAGCGAAACCAAAGCATTTGGACATTGTCCACAATGGCCAATTTCCAGCAAAAATGTTTACTCTTCTAAATGGTCCTCGAGTGCGATGTTGATTTGAAAGCCTGAAGAAAATAAGAACGTTAGAGCTTCCAACACTATTTTTCTTCTGTAAGATGCATGTCTATAAAAACATCACGGTTTCAGTTGCGCTTTTCGTCACAAAACAGGCATAAAGAATCACGAGATCGTAGATTACACGGTGGTAGTTTTAATGCCAGCTACTTCTGTGACTGGGGCACTGTTTGTAATCTTGGCCTCTCAGGACAGGTCTGCTCTTGACGTTCTTTGTTGTATGTGTATCTTTTTATTGCACATTAAAACTTAGAAACGCAATACAGTTTTATCTGAAAGCCTTTGACTTTATCATGTCGATAACAAATACCATTGCAAATTTTCAGTATAGGCGTTGAAAATCATGTGTTTCTCGGTAACTCCTCTTTTAAACGGAATAGTTTCTGTGAAACAATCAGAAGATTTAGTTACAAAAACTCGAAGAATCTGACGAAAAAATAGGCAAATTTCAGGCAGGGAACTGTTTAGAGGTTAACTTATTAACAGTTGTTGCAAATGCTTCAATTTGATTTTGAAGAACATAAGTTTAATGTTAATAAAATACTCTTAGTAGTTACCTCTAACAGAGCGCATTTCTACTTGCAGTGAGACATCCACACAACTTGCCCTATTAATAAAAAGGAATGGGAAAAGACAACAGACAAATATTTAAACTATGACATTTACACAATTGAATTTAAGTCACACATCTAAAATTAACACTGAACAACGGATACAAGAAGTGATATGAAATTTATTTCGTTTATAACACACTGGTTAATGAAGTATGAAAACTAGTGAAAAGTCAATATTCAGTTACAAGTTATTAAATTTGACCTAAGTTTTTAAATGTAACTGTGCATAAAACTTTGCTTTATGCATAACTAAAGTAAATAAAAGCTAAGATAATAAGCTAAAATAAATAGCATACAAACAGAGCACATAGTCAAGCATTGAACAGCGATTACACGATTGCGTGATAATGCCAAATGACGCACTAAAAATCATTTTGCTGTCAATATTATGACAACATTACTTCGGATATACTAATGTATATCCCGAAGGTCATACAGCACCTGCACAAAATCCCAAAAATCTAATGTCGTTAATGCCTTTCATCCCCCAAGTATGCTATAATTGTTATTAGAACTTAAAATCTATCCAAATATTGAACTATGAAAGAAATTTATGAAGAATTTGATTTAAAATCAATCAGTATTTTGATTTATAATTGTTTGCCAGTTTTATATAATTGTTTGTTTACAAATGTATAGCTGTGTTTTAAATCCTAGACTATCTAAAAATTAAAATCAATACATACCTGACATGTCACGTAGTTCATGAAATTGAAATATCACTAAATTTATTAATATTAATGTTTTGTATAATAATAAAGGGAAGGTTCAACATTATTTTGTAAACGTTCTGTCCTCACGTATTTATATTCCTCTAGCAAAGTGCTTATGTAACTAACAAGTTTATTTCCTGTAAATTCGTAAAGAAAAAAATTAGCTCTGTAATATACAAAAGGAAGAATAAACGAACAGTTTTGAAAAAAGCGTTTTATCTCAGTTGCGTGTTCATGTACTATAATTCCACCTCTCACTGGATGCCTAAATTTATTATATCAATTACAACAATAATGAACAACGTTATAACTTAGAAAGTACATACATAATGATGTGACAAATGGCCGGTATTATGAAAAACATGTATGTGGAGAAAACTGTAATCAGAATGGAATAAATTAAAACTCGTTGGTTGATTTATGAATGTAGCTATAATGAAAAATTACTAATATTAATATTAATAACATAAACAGCAAATCCAATTAAATAAAATAATAATCTGCTTAAGTAAAAGAATGAGTGGGTTACTTTAATAACAGTAAACCGGTTTAAGGGGGTAATGTGGGAGAAATGTTGAACTGGTCGCAGGCGGACTTGGTTTCCGTCTCTCCGAGATTAAAACAAACCAAAATCTCGATTTGCATCTCACAAGAAAATGCCACAAAGTGGACAGTGCGGTAAGGAAGGTAGTTAATTAGTCACCACAGTGTCAAGGCCTGCATGACGTTAATTTTAAAATAATGCCCTAATTATCATAGTGTGTTTCGGCATGTTCTTATTACACACCATGTTAAAACTTGTAAAACTGAATCACGTAGGCCATTGGTTCGCGGATATTGTAGCTCGCGGCATTTCGGTGACATGTTACGCCACGCCCGTATAGTAGGTGGTAGCAATGCGCTAGAGGCATTACCCTGACCAAAGCCAATTATGCAAATTATATTAAAAATTAGAAACGAGAGCAACGGTTTTCTCAAGGTCAAGAGTTATGTGCGTTGGCCTGCAATGTACCCGTATCAAAGTAATCGACAAACGTATATAGGCACATCTTTCTCTTTAAATTTTTAACTATTGTATAATTTATATTTTTATTGTTCCTGTATATTAATAAATATTTAATACCAATTTTATTAAAGTTTTCTTACTGTTTGCAAAGTCACAATTTCACAGCACAGCCTTTGAGAATCAGTTATACACTGGTCAGTCTGAACTTTTGTGTCAAAGCGGCAGGATATATCTCACAATGAGGAACCTTTTACGTTAAAGGACCTATGTTCTCTGACAAGTCGTTCGGATATATCATCGAAGGAAACACAGGTGTTGAGGACATTTACAAAATGTCAATTTATTTTGCAAGTCTCTTGGGACAGATTACGTGTTTGCCCCAAAATCTGATTACTCATCGTAGCAGTGTCTGTAGGGCTGTGCAAACATTTCAGACTGATCGAAAGCAACGAATATTCCGCTACTCAATTTGTGTCTTCAACAGGGATCTTATACAAGACCCTCTGCACATACTTCCCTCAAAAAAGAAATCTAACGGCGTTCTTGCTTCCTCTAAACACATTATATAAGTCCACTCAAAGAAAGCATAGAAGTTCGTTCTCAATTGACTGTAAACAGAGGTACATGGCGAAGACGACATACTGTCACGTGGTTTAACGTTGAGACCAGTAGATAAACACAAAGAGGGGTGCACACCTTCGGAACAACGAGAAGATGGGTTATTTAACAAAAGCGTTCCTCATGCGAGATTTATTTTTCGTACAAATTTGTCACAGAGGTTCTGATCACTCCTAGGAATTCTGTATCTCCAGGGTGGGGGGAAAAGACTGCTAATTTAGCTTAATGAAGAAAACTTTTTTCTGTATCTCTCACAATCGTCGAAAAAGAACTTGTTTTTATTACGAAACATCTCTCAATGCAGCTATAACGTAATATTTTCTGACGACTGCAAACGTACAACACGACAAACCGAAATTTTGTCATATGAGTTAATAATACCCGCCCACTGATGCTGCAATGTCCGTTTCTTAAGTTTCTCTAAATCAAACTGAAAGAAAGATTAAATAATGTAGGGATTTTAGATACAGCACTAAATGCTTTTACTTTCCGATAAATGTTCACAGGTATATAAAACATACACGCACAGAGAAAAAGATATCTTAAGCAAAAACATATTTAAGATTTGAAATAGGAAAAAGGAATTCGTCATGAAATGGTTAAAAAAAAAAAAAAAAAAAAAAAAACCAGCAAGATTATTTGAAACATTACAGTATTTTGTGTATAATCAATGCTTTCAATTTACAAATATCTGTATTTTTTGTTTCCTTTTATAAGGTAACCTGCCCAATTAAGCTACCTTAACACTTAAATTGCAGTAGGTCTGGAAATGAGTATGTAGAAACAGGAATTGTAGTGCAAAGTATTTAATTTTTTTTGAGACAATAGCATAATAACATAGATGATATTTTGAATAGTATATCAAATACAATTTAATTTAGAAAAGCTTGCATAATGGCATTATTAGGAACGGTTGAACTAATTAATGCCATATTTTTCCAATACAGCTAATTAAGATTTCTTGTTTTTATAATTAACAGTGCGCAAACAAAATAGACAATATTGAACAGAATTTGAGTTGCTGTTAAAATGATTAATATTCACTCAATGTTAATTAAGTTTTCTGAAATATGGAATTGAAATGTCAGATGGAATAGATAAACATGTTAAATGTTGCATTTTTAAAACAAAAATACCATTGCTCTTTTTAGAATATACATATAAAATAGATAAGTCAAGAGGTAAGGAATATTATAAAACAAACAAGTACTACTGCGTATAAATGTGGTGAATAACCTAAAAGATATATCCTTTCACCGAGTAATTTTTTTAACATTATCCATCTGTTTCCCTAACATTTTCAAATTTATACACATAATTTAACCGCTGCATAGAAGAAGCTTCAAGAATCAGGAAAATGTATAGTTTTATATAGTTATTCTCAGTTAAAACCAAAATGTAAAACAGATTCTCTTATAGTAACAACCTTTAAACACCTAAATACATTAGCAAATGGCGGAAATAAAGTTTCAACAATAAATAATGCCGGACTTTTCAATAACTCCTTTCATAGCTAAATGGCATGTGTATACAGACTCTTGCAGTACAGTTTAGTATTCTTTTCAAACTCTGGTTTATTGGCGTTAAAGTTATACACCATTTAATGAACTTTCTTAAGATTTTAACATTACAAATGTTGTTAATATAAATATTTATTGCAGCTTCCTTCTTACTGAATTAATTCTCGGGCTTTTACAGAATTACATTTATCTGAAAAATGGCACAAACTTTGTATGCGTTTTAAGGAAGTGATGGAAAGATTTAAAAGAAATATTGCAGAATAACAGATTCCGTTAAGCATTTATATTTCTTTTAGCTTCAAATAAATTAGGGAAACTTGCCTCTGCTTTACATCTATGCAAATGTCCAAAAAATAAAAGTTGGTAATTTTAGAGTAAACATTTTATCCTGTTAACTGTTAATAATCTCTTTAATTGGTAAACCTCACACCAAGTAATTTAAATAACACAAAATTCGATGTAATTTTTCTTTGTTACAAAGGTATATCATTTTCTGAGTTTCATTCTTAGGTAGTTCACATTTACAAATATAATCTTTCAAGGTTGAGTCGTAAGATAGCTCATAGCCCCTTTATCCAACCACTTTCTTTTCTCGTCTTAACAGATGTTTTTAGCGTACAGTTTTTACATGTTTCGTGTCTGGTATAGATTTCTCAATGAGCATGATGTGACATTTCCACGTTCTCTCTGTTTCCTTAAGGACGCTTGGCAGATATTTTGGGTAAAAATCGATTTTTGACTTTATGCATAATATGAAACTAAATAGTTCGCAGATTATGCCCATTTATAATTTTTGTGTATTTGCGATATTTAAGTGGATTTAAATGGACATTTAAATACTGCCTGGCCTGGCTGCAATGTCCTCTTTTCAACTGCTTCCAAATGTTGGGTCAAAAATTAATTTAATTTAAAATTTAATTAATTAATTAATATAAAGTTTTAAATGGCAATTTAAATATGGCCACCATACTGTTACACAACTCACACTCTTTATCCGTTTTTGTGATTTGCCTTACTTTTAACTTTAAAACCTATGTAAGATAGAGCTATGCATTCTTTTATGCATGTGCAAAACACATTGCTGTATATAACGGTGAAAGTTTTTAACTTATACATGAGAGTTCTTAAAAAAGAATATGGTTTTAAATTTGCATAAAATAATGACACTTATGCAAATATTTTCAAAAGTTTAACTTTTGCTTTAAATTACAAATTATTTCACCAGCAATGGAAAGTGCACATAAACGAGCAAAAATATTAAAAATTAACATTTTTATGTTTTATTTAAATAATTATAACTAAGTTAACCCAAAATTTAAAAAATAGTTTATAATTTAGAAATATTTGCTTAATAAGCGGGAAAAACTTAATTTGGATAGACAGTATAGTTTTTCAGGAAACTCAGCTTGCATTCTGTTGAGGTTCAGCATGAAATGTCTCTACTTAGTATCAATGGTCTCAAATGCTTCTCGGAAAATCAAAGAAGTAACCAAAGTCGTGAATATAAATGAATAGAAGCTTGATGAAATGGAATCGGGGTATGTAGAATATTTAAAACGATAATGATTGTTCGAGTCATAGTTCATATGTATTTATTTGTAATTTTAAAACATCATTAACATCATGTTTTTAGAATCTTATCTGCAATTTATATCTGGAAGGTGAAGTAGTTGCAGGTTAATGCAGTCTTTTGCACAACAAATTACAGTATTATTCAAAGCAGCAATTCAGATGGAAAGAAAGTAAAAGACGCAAGTAGATCATGCAGGAGACGAAACCAGAAGGTGACTAACCTCATTAAGAGCTTCCTTCTTGATCTATTTTGAAATGTAACGAGGTGTCCCATGATGCTTTGCTGCCAGTCGCTTCCCCAAGTCCCAATCTGTCCCCAAACCCTACCTCCCCTTTAAACCCCGTCCGAGTTCATTTCATTTCCTTACGACACGCAAGACTACTGTTAATCGCGACATTTATCAGCTTTGTTATAATTTCATTTGTGTTTCGGCGTCTCGAGTTTTGAGGTGTTGAAAGTCCGTGCCAGAAAATATTGGGAGCAACACTGCCAACTTATTTATACCTACTTGTGTACAGGTATATCTCTTTCTCTGTAGGTAAGTTTTACGCTTGTGATTGAGTGAGATATGGGTCATGTTGCCGGCCCTCATTCCACATCTTTCTTTATTCCCCTGCCGCATCCCTTCCCCGCGAAAGTGCTGTTCTTTTTGCGCGAGATTTAGTGACATCTTTCAGGTTGCAGTTGAACTTAGAACACGTGTACTACTGTAGACTGTCAAGAAAATGTATAGTTATTGCGCGGTTAACCGCATAGCTCACGTTGTAAATACCATTGCTTTTAACTTTATAAAACTGTACATATTTCACAATGTCTCTTAATCGGTTTATTTATTATGAACAGTACAAAATTATGTAGTTTTTTTCTTTTTAACAAATATCAGAAATACTGATCGTGCAATCATCTCTAAACTATTTTCCCCTTTCGGTGTCAACTTTTGTTCTCATGAACTAGTAGGCATTATCCCTGGTATGGCGGTATTGTAGAGGACTTCTAAGGCCGGGACGGCTATAGAGCGCCGATACTTTGTCCCAGTGGAGAAAGTAGTGAAGATTATATGATTATTACGCATCAAAGGGGTCCTTAAACGTATAGATGAATGAAATGAAATGAATTAATGATGGCGCAAATGAATTCAGAATCATTGGCGACTTAAAAGCTATCTGGCATTCATCTTCTCAGGGTGAGGAAAATTTCCGAAAATATCCTTACTCAGACAGCTTGACCTGACGAGAATCGAACTCAGGACCTTCAGATTAGTAATCGCAAACACTATCACTAGACCATGTAGGGGTTATACATTTAATTTCGCGGACTGGAATGCATTTTGCCTACTGATTTGGAAGAATTGTGATGAGTTTTAGCTAATTATTGTCGAACTGTTGGAAGTAGGGTGTATAATCTTAACCTAAATACTCTAATTTTTCTCCCAATAACATTTTACTCCATAGAACACTCTATTCTGGCGTCAGTAACTTGTGACTCTCCGCTGTTTGCGTGATAATTGCATCAATTGATTTGAAAGGCATAATCTTCATCCCTAACGCATTAGAGGCATCCGATATGCTTTTAACTGTTGCTTTATGTAGTTCAGAAATATGATTTTTCTAATTTAGGTGATACATTCCTCCATAATCCCTTTACATTTCGAGTCATATAGTCGAATAATCTAGTTTACCTTATTTTTTTTTTCTTAGTTGTCTGTAGCGTTAATTTATCCATTGTCATTGATCAAATTTCGCTTTCTTATAGTGCTGCCTTTTTCATACATTTCATGTTATTTCCTTTCTGTGGTTTATGGAAATATCAGCAAATCATCCATTGTTACAATTCAATGTTTCTAATCTTTCCGTTTTTTATGCACTTGTTCTGTATATGGTATCGTTTTTACTAAATAATCAACTTTATTTACTTACTTTATGGTATTTTCTTTTTGACCTCAAAAGTAATCTCGTTATTTTTGTCTGTTGAGATTTTAAAGCTACAATCACTACATATTTTATGAGTACAGAAATCGATTTTGAGTGCGACTCGCATGGGTTTCGATTCCCGTCAGGACTTCCCTCTCTGGCTATGTTCTCCCCTCCCCTCTATTCCTTTTAAAAGGCAAATGCCGGGAAGTAGCCTGAACTTAGGCCTTGAACACTTCCTTTCTTAGTAATTTTTTTCCTTTCATGTACCGTCAGTTCCCAAAACCTCATTGTGAAACCTGGTGTTAAAATCTATCTGTATTCTTTTCATTTATTCATTTGCAAATAAGTTTTGTAGTAGCAAACTTGATAAAATAAAAAAATTATTTTCTCGTTATCTGTTAACTTGTTGCAGCGCAATAAAACCAGAAAGGGCTTTGGCCAAAAGCATCATCTTCTTTCATGGATTAGGTCAAATATCTGTTCCGACTTCAGTACATTTTTGAGGTCTGATGTATCGTCTTACTTTTGATTGTAGCACATTCTTCGTCCAATTATCGGCAATTTAAAGCATTTCATTACCTTGACCGAATGTCTTTATCTTCCCTCATGCATCTCCTTAACTGTACGCAAACTTAATTTTTGTTGCTGTAATTTTTATGCGTGTATTTTTTTCTATATTCAGCTCCAGTTATGTCTTATGTGTATCATTTTATTCACTGTTTGATTTAGAACACTGTTTCATTCTATTCTCTTTACCGAACGTTATAGCATAGTCAATAAACGCTATTGTCACACTTTCTCCTTTTACTCATTAATCCCTTAAGCTTAACCTTTTGTTTATAAATAATCGTCATAGTATAAATGCACTTTAGTTTACTGAAATTACTTCTGCAATTTTCATATAATGTTTTTGTCAAGCAGTACTAATTTGAAAGATACCTTGCTGTCCGTATGCAGAATACACATTTCAAATACTTGTGCCTCTCGCCAGGGTTACGATAGAGCATATGTACATCTGTATTTAGCTGTTATTTGAAATATAAGTCATGCATGTTCCTGTGATCCCATACATCTGTGTACTTATGTGAAGTTTTACCACAAAGTTTGTTCAGAAAAACAGGAGAATTTTATAGTCTTCATCTTCTGCCTTTCCAAGGATTGGGTTTATCCCGTTCAGCGCCAAAAGTATTTTATTCTTTAAATTGACCTTTCCATCTATATCCTGTCTTCCATTTGCTTTATAAAGAAAAACTTGCTGTAGTAGTCTGTCAGGTGCATATGATTGATGTGCTCTTGCCAGTTCTTTTGGTAATCCATTACCTCTTGTACCGTACTATTTATTATGCCCAGTTCCATTCTTATGTCTGTACTTCCCAAGTTATCTCTTAGAGATATTTCAATAACCTTCTCATAAATCTCATTTCTGAGCTTTCAATTTTATTTTTGTCTGATTTCCTCACTACCAAAGTTTTTCTACTTTTAGATTAGCATTGGTTTCTATACAATATTGTGTAATCTTGAGTTTAATTACGTTCATTTGATTTGATTTATTTATGGACGCTCTTTAACATCACAGGTCATCAGCGTCCCATTGTATTCAGGGTGTGAAACGGCCGACAAATTTTGCTCAGGGGCCTCTTCTTTCAGGCTTGAGGTTCTTTATCGTGCCGTAAATGTACGACACGGCTTTACTTTCCTTCCGAAGGAAGCCATACTTAGGAGTTTTACGCCCGAAAAAATCCATCGGTCCTGGCCGGTTTTGAACCCGCGACCTAGGGTTTAGAAGGCAAGTAAGGTTACCAATACACCACCAGGACTGACAATTACCTTCCTCATTGAACACTCCAAGTATATATTGATGCATCAATTTTGAGTTATATTTATTACATTTTTGTATAGCTTTTGGTTCAAATTATAGATTGATAGGTCACATTCCACATATTTAAAGTTATTACTTTGTTCTGTTATCTGATTCTTTATTACGATTTCAGCTCTTCTATTGTACTTTCCTTCCATAGCCGTCACTTTAGTTATTAATAGACATTTTCAAATTGAATGTTTCTAAAACTTTATTTAACTTCAATAAATTTTCTTGCAGATCATTCTCAGATTCGGCAAGCAGTTAATCAGCAAATAATGTTTGCCATTCTAAATTACTTAATAATAATGGGGGCAATCCACATCCCTGCCTGACACTCTGATTAACTCAAAAAGAACGATTTTTAGTATTACTTGGTTGTTATCATATAGTGGTTTAATTGCATTAATCATATTATGGGAACGTTAAAGTAGTTTAATATTTCCCATAGTTTCTATCTACTAGGTCGTATGCTTTTTCATAATCTAAAAACATGATAAACACTGGTAGGTTAAATTCCCTTCTTTTTCCATTAGTTATTTTACAGCAACTATTGCATATCTATATGATCTGCCTTTCCTAAACCCACATTGTTCCTGTATATGATTTGTTATAGTCCTGGCAACAATAACGGAAAGAAATATTGACTATAAACGAATTGATAAATTGCATTACGATGAATTTAAAGGATTCACATTAATTTCCCTAACAACTTTAGGGCTTTCTTTTGTTTATCAAGATTTACGAGACCGTTATCTTGTCTCATTCTAATGCTATTAAAGAATCGCGGTTAATTACTCAAACATGTTTAAGATAACTTGGAAAAAAAGAAAAAAGACTGTCCCATCTTCGCTTTGAAGAAGTGGTGGTTTGTCGTGCTTGTTTTAGCGCGTTTCAAAGAAATACGGTTTTTTTTTTCTTTTTAGCAATTTCAGCACCTTTCATTCTGTAGAACGCAGTCCTTAGCGACTGAAAAGTTAATTAATTGCTTTAGGTTAATGCCTCCTCTGTTGATCTAATGCCAAGTTCCCGGCAGTCCGTTGACACGTGTAACATAAACAACGAAACAACTTTCACAACATTAAAGATAGGTAGCTATGCCCTTTAGGCTCCTTTATTGGCTTTGAGACAGCACCGTTGAAGTGCAGTCTGAATAATTTCCTATTTTCTTTTCTATGCATTTGAGAATTCTATGTAGTGTGTCGTTGATGTACCAGATATAGGACTAAGACCTGTTCCGGGTCTTGATGTACCATATGAATAATTTTAATTGCACTTTGCACCTACAGTTCTCAGAAGGTTATAGGGTTAACCCATTGCTTCAAGTACCATCTGGTGTGATACTGAAATGTTTTGGGTGTGAAATGGCCGGTAATTTTGTTCAGGGATCTCCTTCAGGTATGGAGTTCTTTAACGTGCCGTAAATCTTAAGTCCCTCCAGGAAGACTCAATTTTACCTATCGGCCTCGGTCGGGTTTAAGCCCACGAGCTTTGTCTCAGGAGAAGAGCGCGTTTCCTCTAGACTTCTTAGGAGGGAATATTTAAAATTAGCATACATATTGAATGATCCGAATGGTCTTGAATATAATAAGTGATAACTTATTTTTATTTATTTTAGATCTAAGTAGTTATTAATTAAGCATAATTTAATATTAAAGCGCTTTCCGAAGGGAGGGGGAAGCAAAATAATTCCTGGCAATCAAAGATACAGTGTTAATTTATGCAACAAAGATGTAAAGGCAATACATGTTCTACATACAAAGTTTCGGACTAGTGCATAATAACTTTTATGGGTATTCTCCTCCTCCCTTTTTTGGAAAAATTTAAAATTTGCTACCCCCTCCTCAAAATGTATTATTTTCAAACCGATTTGATGCAAATAATTGTGCTCTTAAGACAGTTCTACATAAACTTTCTAATGTTTTGGGGGGAGAAATATATTTATTAATTAATGTATTTATTTATTAGTTAGCAATCAGGTTTTAAGTATTATTAATATTTTTTCCCATTCCATAATCTGGTATTGTTTATAAAGCCTCTTTAACGTGAATTCTAGGTCATCAATATCTAGGCAAAATTCAGTTGCTCATATGCACAGTTGGAAATAAATAAATTATTCTCGTATATACGAAAGTGCATGCCCAAATACGTATCATTAAGTATCAGGAAATAATATAAATGCTCCTACAATAAATAAGAATTTGTTCTCACCTAAAAACACTGTAAGAAATAGGAGAAAGACTCCGAAAGTAATTCACCAAACTAGACATAAATAGCGTTGAAATGTTTACTAACAGATATTATATATATATATATATATATATATATAAATGAGCAGTTAAAGGGCAAATTTAAAGAGAGAGCACTTAAAACAGTAGAGGAGGCCTATTGGGCTAAAACTTTCAGGAAAGTTTTTATGATATTTTTAAATGAAAATAAAAATTAACGTTTTTCGAAAAAAAATCATTACATCTCATTGTACCCTTAAGTAAGCATCTCGAGAATGTGTCGCGCCATTTGTCACATAATCGCTGGCCAAGAGCGCGATATTCTCATTATGGGTGAACGCACCGTTAGATGCGATGGTCGACGTTCAACGGCGGCAGTGCACTGGACATAGTTTTTCTACCTATGAAATAAAAAGCACGTAAAACAACACCTACTTACTCATTTTAAAAAGGGGGACACTAAAAATGTGAACATTCATTATTTGCATATTTTAGGCTGCACTATAAAATCCTATCCAATCGCTTGATGTGTTTATCCTTGAGGCAATCTCCTGGCGGGTCTTTTAATTTTTTCGAGGTATTTTATCTCTTTCGCTCTTGTCTCTTCTTCAACAGTGCAACGACATCCTTCTTGGGCTTTTTAATCGCATTGCGACTAGACGCTCCGTACTACTTCTCCAGTTTCCTACACTATTCTTACTAATGGTGTTCCCCCAAGTATTCTTGGTTCCTCAACCGGTATTTTGCCATGGACTACGCCATTTAGTTCTGCTGTCTATGCAGTTTTTTAAGCTTAATGTGACTACATCTAGCTTTTTGAACAATTCTTAATATTCTTTAATGTACTTTGAATCCTGCCCCGCACGCACGCAGAGGGTACACACTTTCACAATAGATATCTATTTAATGTATTTCAAAGTTGGACCGAAAAACAACATTAATGTGTAGTATGATGTTCTGTAAATAAATGTGACTCACATTATGATAGCGTTGCTACGTGACAGGTAAATCAACAATGAACAAATGAAGCCAAGATTATCGTAAATCAACAATGAAAAATGAAGCCAAGACATCTTTTGAACAGCGGAAAGAAATTTTGAAGGGCTATTGGAAAACCGAAAATGGTGTATTTCAAAGGTAATGGAGACGTGTGTAAGAACAGATTCTCCGGATCTAACTCCGTTGGACTTCTACCTGTAGCGAACTCGTAAGGATGTTGTATACCGTAAAAAGTCAGTTACGCTGCAGCGTTTCGGGAAAAAATTGAAACGGCATGTGCTGCAATCGCTGAGAACACTTTCACAAACGTTGCTCAATCAGTAGTTCAATGTACTCAGAAGCGTAACGACGCCGATGGTGAGCGTTTTGAGCAATTGTAACTGTAAAAGTCTAAGATGATTAGTGCTCATCATTTTCGGTTTGTGTGAATTCAGTTTTGTTATGTTAACAGTTTTTTCTTTGCTTGAAGTGGGTATACATTTTTGGCACTTGACAAATGGATCCCATGCAGATTTGAAGTCTGCTCTTCACTGTATTTGTGCACTAAATCTAATGCCTTTTTGGATCGTGTTGTGACCTGGGAAGAAAAATGGGTTCCCTACGACAACCGCAAACGATCGGCACAATGACAGAATCTCTATGAAGTACCGAGCGCTTCGCAAGACCAGAGAAAGGTTATAGAGAGTGTATGGAATCTGCAGCTAGTTTAATGCGCTACAATCTTCTGAACGTTGCAATTATTTCGTAGGATTATTGTCCAAAAAGTGACAAAATGCATCAGAAGCTGCGGGAAAAACAGCCAGCACTAGTCGATGAAGAATAATCTACTCATAACACCATGCTACACATCTCTCAAAGAACATTTCAAAAGCTTAGTGAACGGGGTACAAAACTTCCTCATCCAGCATATCCATCCAAACTTTTATCAACTGACTTTCGCGTATTTTAACACTTGGATCGTTTCTTTGACATTAAATTCGTCTATAGAAACCACAATTTTCCTTAAATGGCATTGATAAATTTGATAGTTATGTGGACCAATGTACAGAAATTAATGTTTTATAATAATTAGGTTAATTTTAAATTCATTGGTGGTTTAATGAAGTTTAAATCTAAACCTGCCAATAGTTTCCGAACGACGTAAGAGAATGCTCCTCCAAAGCGAATCTTCGAAAAGTGAGGACGAACATAATTAGAAATGTGCGGATCAATTTGTAAAGTCAAATCATCAATGTGAGTTTCTCGGTCTTCGGTCGTTTATAAAAAAGAAAGAAGGCCCGTGAAAGCTTCCTGCCAAGCCAGGAAATGAAAGAAGCTCCAGAAATATTCTCCCTTTGTACAGTACCGCCAGCGTATGTAAACCTTCCCAGAGCACCTGACTTACTTTATTGCGTAATAAGTAGGTCAGTTTCTTGCTGAGGTTCCAAATTATATTTTAGACTTCGCAGAGGGAAAATTACTCGGTTGATCACGTGTAACAGGAAATGTTCAAATGAAAGTTTCATATGATACTCGAAACTGCGAGTTCGAAATTGCTCACATCGTTTGCCCCTGTAGGCAGGCAATACGAAATATTCAAATGTCAGAGAAGTTGTCGCCGAAGCCTGGGTAGCACAACAAATTTTTATAATTCTACAAGATGCTTGTAAGATTGCAGGGACTGCTTCACTTAGTGACATAAAATCGACCAATGAAATTAAATAACATTTTGAATTTTGACCAATCACAGTTCGATAGCGCAATGAAATTATCGTAAAGTTTCACCAAACCCCTTTACCTCACGCATGATATTCTGCTCAGTGTAGCCATCTCTCTGCCTCAACTATAATTCTTGAGCACGCCTCACTGACAACTTTTGCTAGCAGGCGGTGGGAAGGTATTGATAGCAATAAAACTATCGATTAACCTAAATCCATATTTGACTCTTCTCTATACGTATTACTGACAATCGTCATTCTCTATTACAAAATGGATTGAAAAGCACAAATACACAATTATTTCAATTTTGTAAGCCAAATTTAGGAGAATTATATTTAAATTCTTATTGTTCGTGTAATAGTCCTGATTAATATCACTCGAGGGTCTAAGCTTTCCAAAATTTATCGGCAATCTCAGACCCTCTTATGACATAGCCTGTGATAATCGTTGTGAGTATACTTTTTGAATTATTAGAATTAAATGGAAATTTTCCTTGACTTTACGGAATAGGTTATTGATTTTGCCGACTGGAAGTTACTGCGTAATGGCGTCACCATTTGCTGAAATATATTATGTCGTGCGGTCGGAGCTCGTATAGCTTCTCTCTCTCTCTCTCTCTCTTTATTAGTAGTAAATAGTGAAGATTATTGTTTTAGGGCACAAAACTTTTTTGATCATTAGCGTCCAAAATGATAAATCTGTGGAAATAAAATGTAAAAATAAATAAAGTTACCAACAAAGAAATACTGCCCAGAAAACAATCGAGAACAGCGTGTTGGTCACTAAATTTATAAGCCCGGAAAAATATGTAAAACAATGTTTAAAGACATACTATAATAATAAATCAACAATAGCCGGAAACAAACTTGACTTAAAATGCCCTAAAAAGGAAACTATCACGTATAAAATGAAAAGTCATATCTTGCTCCAGAAACCCCAAATACGTATAAAACCACTCGATCAACAGCAACAAGCAAGAAGGCAAACACTGGGACACTCTGAAAGCCACTAGATTTTGATACTCGATTAAAATGCAACGCACTGTACATGTGTGGCCACAATGTAGCAGGTTCACTATTAAAAATGTAATATGTTAAAACAGTTTCTCGACGAAAAGAGGTAGATAAAGTAAAAATGACAATTTGTTTTCCAGAAGTTAATTCCCTCGGAGCAAATACCATTCTTCACGTCAGCAACTCTACGTAAAAACAAACTAAAATCTCCCGAATAAATGTGTTGCTTGATTGTGGCATGGACTAAAAGATATGACTTCGCTGCTTCGTTGCCCTGAATGCCCACATGTCCAGGAACCCACAGTAGTAAACAGTGATTAATATTGTACTCACCATCATAGTAGTAGATTCAGATGTTCCTGCACAAAAGACTAAAATAACAAGTTAGCGATGTGCTGGGTTTCCTACATTTTCGTTCCCTGATTTCGGGCAAAGGACTAATCGTCCTGTCAGGAAAAAAAAAATAATGGGCTTAGTTCTGTGCTAAATTTTGAAGAATTGTTTTCTCATGACTAATAAGCTTGGTAGTAGAGGAAAGTGAAAGATATGCTAGGGAATATAAAAATTAAACAAAACTTTCAGTCAATCTTAATGAAATATGGCGTGTCTATTGCATTCTTGATTTTTACCATATACCAGGGATTATGCAGTGACAGATTGTCTGAAGACGATAATTTTGGAATCCAAATAGTAAAAGATGCTAGGAGTCGTAACGTTACCTATAACTGTAATTAGTACGGCATTTCGACAATAGAAAGGCCAATGAAAACAAACAATATATAGCGATTACCAGAAGTGGGACACTTTACATTAAAATCTATCTGTAGACGAACTGATTGTGAGATATTATGAACATTACAGTTTTTTATAATGAAGCCGATAAGATTAAGTTACAAGCTCTGGGTTCTGTGTGGTAATGACGTGTATTGTTTTAATTTTTCACTGTGGAAAAGACCAAACTGATGACGAGTCAATTGAATAGTGTTCAACGCCCGTTTTTACTGCTGACGCATCACAGGCGGTGGACACTGATGATACTTGAGATGAAATTATAAATTGGAAAATTATTTTTTTAAAAGGACAGTAACGTTCCAGGCCTAAGTTATAGGGCATCTCCCCTGCATTTGCCATTTATGAGGACTGAGGAAAATCTGGAAACATCCTCAGTCAGGGAGGGCGTTCCTGGCGGGAATCGAGCTCCACAACTGCCGCTCGCGAGTCCGCGCCTTAACAACGTCGGCCATCCCTGAACTAATGACTAGAGTTTCATAGATTAACCTTGGACTCTAAAGTTTTGAAGACGATGTCAATCGTTGAAGACCCGACAAGTTACAGAATGTTTTGACAACTATTTCTAAGTCATGACTCTCTTGTTCGTTGGAAAGAACAAAAATTAGTGCGAGTGGAATCATGAGAGAGAACGGAAATGTCTTATGCCATCTGATAATGCTACACACAAGAAGAAAAAGAGGATATTTTGAATTAATATTTGAGAAAAAAGTATGAGCTTTACTAAATAAATGCTTTTGCATAGAGACCAATTTTGACACTCTGTATCCTTTATCCTTTATCTCATAAAGCAAATATCTTGTTTCACAGCCCCATATATAAACTGCATGGGAAGAATTGATCTCAATGATTGCTTGCTTGAGAACCACACTATTTCTGTGGGTGGGAAAAATAGTATTGGTGCCTCTTCGGTAGGATGAGCGACATGGCAGCTATCAATGCACATTTAGCCTTCCAACAGATGCATTGACATCAGTTCTGTTCAACCTAAAAGAATTTGGAAGACACATTGCTAGGACATATCTCAAGAAAGTTTTAGAAAGAACATTAGCAAGAGGACGATCAACAAAATATATACCATCATCTCACACTTCCAGTGTCTCAGAGCAGAAATTCTAATTCAGTAACGTGTTCCAAACTGGCAATTGTAAAGGAAAACCTAGAACATATTGTGGAAAGTGTAATGTGATGTTATGTATTGATTGCTTTTATAAATATCATAAAGCACCTTGAACATTTTATTTAGATAATTTTCTGGAAAACTGAACATTCTATATTTGTAGCAAATATTTAATTTAATGTGTGATTCACTAATTGTAATACTTGCTCTCATTTCCTTGTCTATGATCATATTCATATTTCACAGTATTAGATAACAAATGGTTCCCAAGAGTCCAGCGCTTTCAAATGAGTACCTCAAAACTTCACAATCGACGATCATATAATCAAAATTCCTTCACAATACCAAATTTTGAGTTACTAAATCACTAATTAGCAATAATGAACAGAGTCTGTCAACTTAAAATAAATTAATCCTTTTAAAGATTTTCGAGAAGAAGTTTCTAATCTATAGACCATTTCATCAATTTTCTCCTTTGTTAAAACCCAATTTTTTTTTGTCTTGTAATTGAAAACGCCTTAGGTTCGAACTTGTTTCACCAATTTGAAAATTGCACATCCAGGTAAAGACGTTACTCTGTTCTCCTACAGTACTAGCACGATTTCTTTTACACATATCAGTCATAAATAATTGGTGAATTTAAATCTCTATTATATGTTTGCTAAATTCTTGTTCACATAAATTTGCTTGATTGCCGTTATCAAAAACCTTTTCTGTAACTAAAAATAGTAAAATGATTTCTAAATTCTTTTTTGTCACTTTTCTATTATTTATTGCAATAGAATAAAAGTAAAATTGTACTATAAAAGTAAAATCCCATACTCTTAAAAAAAAAACAACAAAAATTAGTACTTGGCCACCGAGGCTGAAAGTACTTCTGTTGAATGTTTAGGTTCAGTAGTAAAGTTACAAATTAATGTATTTTATAAGCTATATGAAATATGTTCTGTTGGTATACATCCGTGTATTTCATTAATATGAAGAAACAGCTTTCCGAATTCCTTATTTCATTGTCTTTGTACTGCTTCCAAAGCTCTTTCATTTCGCAGGAAACGTCTACTGATGCGCTCTGAAAGAAAATTAAAGATTAAAGAGTTTTCGACCTATAGCAACGAAGACTGTGTTGTATGCTGCGGTCTAAGTCTTCAGACGAGACATATGGAAGAGACTTAACCGTTAAAATTTTGTTATACGTGGGAGTGAAAGAGGCGGGGTGATGGCGACGGTGGCTAAATATAGTTGTCCGTCGGTGCCCCATTGCCCTTGCCTGCCTGCATATTAATAGATGCGAGTAATCCACGCATGACAGCAGGCGACCAGCGGGGGGAAGCTCTGATTACTGATGAAGATCCTGGTTATCTGGCGGTCGAGTTGACGTATGCATTCTCTCTGTAGATGTTTTCATTTAAAGGAGCTGCAGCTGCTCTTTGCGAAGGAAAAGAAAAACACCTTCAGCAATTAATTAAATTTGTTACAAAAACAATCTTTGTGCATTTCTTACATTTTCTGGAGATTAAAAAACGTTACAGTAACTCACTAAGTGCATTTAGTGAAATTTTCTGAAGTCAAACCTTAATTAGACTATTGAAAGAAAATGTTATCATTTGAACAAGCTTATTGGCCATTCCTTAATGCAAAAAACGTGTAGTAATTATGCTCATATAAGAACACGTGCTCTTTTTGTAAGAAAGCTTAAAGATATGTGTTATTTTTGCAGGAAATAACACGAATTATTTTACAATAGCATTATTTGGAGAAGAGTACAAAGGCTAAATGATAGAGAATGTTGCAGAGATAGTCGTTATGCACTCTATTTAATAAAGTTCCAACAATATAGAAATACAAAACCAATTGCCTGCATTTATCACCAACAGTTTTCCCATGCAGTGATTTCCCAGCATGGTTAAAACGTTGTTCTCCCCTAATTTTCGCATCTCTAATATTTTCTTTCTTCTTTGAATCTTTTAACATTATATAAGCTGCTTTTAATTTCTTCCTCCGTTTTAAACAGGAATATAGCAATATCTGACAAAAGTAACCAGTCATAAGAGTCTTTCTTGCAGAAAAATTAACGAAGATTTTTTTGTATAATGTGTAAATGTTCAAACTTCAATAACTAATAGCACTAGCATGCATTAATATTTATTATTTATTTAAATAGCACCAAGTTCACAAATATTACAATAAGACTAGTATATTTTAAGCCAATATTTTGAACCACTCTGATACAAAATACTCTAATTAATATACAAATTTTCACCATTCAACTAACTATATTTTACAAGTTAGCTAAGCCCTAGTTCTCAGTTCTTCAGTAGCTTCCTACTGGTATATCCCGACGATTTTGGCACAGCCCTTCCTACATTCCTCCTAAGTTCTTTGTATTACATCTAAATACATCATGTACGCTCTGGAAATCACCCAGCTCTTTCCCACAACCACTACTGTCTAAATTAACTAAAATAGACAAATAAACACTATAATAACAAAGTAAAATATTTTATACAATTTAACAATCATTCAAATTAGCGATAAATCCTCTCTCGTTTATAGGACCTCTGCCTTAACTACCTACATCCATACACATTTAACTACACATTTAATCAAAATACTACCACTACCAATTAAACAACCCAAATACAATCGAACTCAATACCCTATCTCCTCACTGACCATAATGTTCTTTTATTTATACAAATATTCCCCAAGATCCCTAATTTACTTTGATCACCAAACATTTTTTGCTGCATTTTTCTTATTTAATTTCAACCATTTAGCACGTATTGCTTTTTGTCTCCATTCGCTTCTTCCTGAAATATATTCTACATTTTCCAAATTTCCCATGCTCACAATTACTTCTAAAACCGCTTAACCTCCAAAATTTTAATCTAATTTAAGCCTTGTCTCTCTCTCCTGCTTATTAGCACTTACTAATGTATCTCTCTCTTTTAACTCCTGATAGAACACTAGTGACCTCTTCCCCTGTGCCAGCATGTAAGTTTTCATTCAGTGATGTCGATACTGCTATTTTTTATAATTTGGAGGACTGCTTTTGTAACATACCCTTTAATTAAATATGTCCACAGTTGAAGCTGTTAAGAAAGAGTGCAGAAAATAGAAACCGGATAAAGTGAAATAGGTTACTGTTTGCCAGAGTAGTTTGAACGCTCAATTACTACAATGAAAACTCTTCTGCTTTATTTTCAGTCTTACTGCTTAAACGCTACACTTTTCTAGTTTCTTTAATCCTAGGTACGATGTTTCCATTTCTCCTTTAGATGTATATGTTTGGAAGGCTGTACTCTGCCTAAGAGTCTAAATTTCCCTCTGTGACGTTGTATTTTCCATGCCATATGTGCTACAGTTACATTTCTCAAGAATTATCTTTGTGGAGTGAAATTTTTTAAATTGTTAATGACGAAATGCTACATTTGAGTCATTAAAAATTAAATAGAACGTTAAAATGTGCGTGATAGAACTGTGACTAGTGGAAAAACAACTTCCTGATATCCTCAAATGGGTGCATGCGCATGTTCATATAAAACTACAGTAAGAAGAAGAGAAGTTGTTCACTGTTGGCATTTGAACATCAGCATAAACATTCTGTGTTTTAGGTGAAAACACAACACATTTAATTTAAATATTATTGCTTCAGTCTTTTTATTGTATAGTACTGAACTGTATTTGTGTAGTCTATGACAATTGAAATTAATGCAGATCCGTTAGTATTTAATAATTTACTGGGCTAGGAAATAGGTATATGTTTCATTGGAAGCACTGGAAATTAACATTTTAAGAAATTTCTAAAATCTTTTACCCTATCTTATTTTTATGATACTATTCAATAAATTCATTATTTAAGTTGGATTCAGAAAGTGCTTACTAGATTTTGTCGTAGTGTAACTGTATCCTTTGAAAAGGAATTTTCTCAAATATTGGTTTATTATAATTTGGAGGAACATAGGTCTTTTGTGATCTGTATGATGCATGTCTCCATTTTATTTTTAGAGATGAGACTGTAAATGTTTTCTATCTACATAAACATATTCATGAATGTTTTACATGTATACCTTTATTAAGCTATTCTTCACCTCTGGATCCTTATATTATAAGCAATACTAATCTGACCACTACTAGCAATTTTAGGAATTTGTCTCTTATCTGAACTCTTAAAAGAGTTGCAGTTTTCTCCCATTGTCTTAACTTTCCACATCAAAAAACTGCTTTTGCATACTCTCTGCAAAAATAAAAGTTCAACTTTTAACTATAAAATAACTAATAAAACATAATATGTCATTAAAGTAATTAAACTCACAGTGTTTAGCGCCTTAAAGCTATTTGACATTCACCTTTTTGGGTTAAGAAAAAATTTTAAAAACCCTTACTTAGACGGCTTGATCTAGTTGAGAATCGAACGCAGGATTTCCATATTAATAGTCGCAAACGCTACCATTAGAACAAATAGGCGATCATTGTTTTCTTAGTGTTAAGCCCTAGGCACTTTGCTTCTCTTGTTTCACACTAACAGACATACGGTAGTGAGACGAACAAATCCCGCAAAAAATATGGTACTGGAGACCGTTAAGATTTCCAAAGAAATGTTCTCCTTGACAACTCAGTATTGCCCTTACCAAATGGGAAATTCCATTATTTACTCAAAAGATCTTTTCAGTGAAATCTATAGTTCATAGCACTTCAGTTATCTTTTAGTTATTGTTTCACCTTGAAGGAGGTGAGCTACCACATAGAATTTTTGACTGGAAGATGGTTATGAACTCTTAGCCCTTTTAATACCAAACTCTCGAAATTTTTTTAAAAAAAATGGCGCTTAACGCCTTTAAAAATCCCATTGTACATTTATTTAGTAGTTCTCTTTTTGTTTAACACTCCGCAAACGTACCCATGATTATGGGTATTATGTTGTGTAACCATGTCTCCAGGACCGCAAACATTTTTTTCGATACTGCTATGAATTAAAATATTCAATTTTATTAAGTTGTTTCTATAATGTCTTTATGAGAGTCAAACGATATTAACTGGATATCCTTATGAACATTTATGGTACTTGAAATTATGATTATTTTTATCCTTAATAAATATTTGCCTTTACTGCTGTGGTTTAATTTTCTCATTTCTATTAAGTGCTAACAACTTGAATTGACTACTTTTTCAGCTTTCCAGTATGGTGGTATTTATCTTAGTATCTTTTTTATAATCTTTATAGAATTTTCATTTTTCCATTTTCTCATTGCTTTATCCATACATGAATGCCAAGGAATCATTCGTGGTTTAATCAATATAAGCAAGAAAGAAAGAATGAAAAATAACTAAAGACCTTTGAAAGGCACACATAATCCTAAGTGACAACATTTAAACAGTAAGATATTGAAAAAATGTTAGTGAGTTTATATACCTTAGATGTAATTTAATATTATTGGTAACATAAATATAAGGTATATTATGAATTAAAATTAATATTGACAATCATTGTTGCGTTAAGATAGCGAAGCATAAGATCTGAAAGAAAGAGTGTAAGAAATCAGCAAATGATGTTTATGTGGAGAACTATTGTTTATATGAAGTGGAATCTAAGAACAAATGAAAGTGTTCTAGAAGAGCTAAAATAGAAAAGTTACCATAACAGCTAATGGTATTTATAAACAGTGAAATTTAATGAAATGAAAATCCTTTAGTGATACCGTGGTTCCTGATGAAATAATATCATTTTGACTGATGATAAAAAGGGTAGACTATTCATATCCAAATCGTATCAAAACTGTTGCTAGCAATAGCTTCGCTCCAATCAGTTGAATGTTTGCGCACGTATGAGTGAGAGAAAGCAGGCTGAAACTGTTAGAGGGATTTAAGGGAAAGGGAAGAAGAGATGCTAGAAATGTGCAGTTTGATGTCTTTGGTTTCTTTTCCATTTTGGTTTATTATATAATAAATATTAATGACCACCTCTTTGATCTAGTGGTTAGCGTTGCTGATTGCTGGCCGGGAGGTCTGGGTTCGATTCCCGGGACCAACTTGGCATTTTTCTAAAGTTAGGGTAATCTGGAACGGGGTCCACTCAGCCTCATGAGGACAACTGATGGGAAGCTACCTGTTAGAGAGGTGGCGACCTTCGATCACGAAAGCCGCATGATAGGCAACCTGCAGGGTACTGGCATGTTGAATACCATTCCCCCTACAATACTGCCCTCTGGCAATGGAGTTGTAAGACGGATATGGAGGGAGTAGAGGTCGCTGCAGCAGGCCGAGACTGACCACGAACTATGGTACCGAAGGAGATGAAGAAGAAATATTTGTGGATTTCTATTTTACTCTGTATCAATATCAAAACATCTGTTTTGATTAAACTTTGTTTTTTATTGTCTCTTTGTTTGCATTGGTCTTTTCGCGATGTCTGTAGATCGGAGTGAACACTGAAATGAGCTCGGAGTCCTTGGCGCCTTAAAGCTATCTAGTATTCAGTTTCTCAGGGAAGGAAGCACTCCAAAAATCTTATCTAAACAGCTTGGCCTGACCGGGAATCGAACCCAGGACTTAAGGATTGTTAGTTGCATACTCTACCACTAGACTATGTAGGCGGTCTTGATTAACTTGTTTTGACTTATATGCTGAATGTTTGTGTTATTTCTTTGTTGCGCTAATGATGTAGCAGTCTTTACTTCTAATTATTTCATTGCAGCAAATGTATTTGATATTTGCTACTTTTGTCAATTTCCATGTTTCGGGAGCAATAACATTTCGAAAGCTATCTTAATTTCACTTGCTCTGGTCCCGCGTAATTTTATTTGTCAGCTGTGTACATTCGTGTCTTTAATTTCAAGATGCTCTACAATTCCCAGATTACACAAAGATACAACTTTCAACTTCAAAGCAAAGATATTTAACGTTAAGGACAGTTTTTGAGCAAAGTAATTATTTCAAATGTAGAATAATTATCAATGTGTCTCTTGTGGCTGTGAAACGTATTCAGCTACGATATTCTGTAAAGACAAACGTTAAAATTACAGAGATGTTTGTGGAACCACGTGAGGAAAGCGGGTGATACAATGGAAGCAAAACAAGCATTGAATTATAAGGTGAAGAAACAGACTTCCCTACGCCACCCACG
Organism: Metallyticus violacea; assembly: GCA_030762175.1. Classification (NCBI taxonomy): domain Eukaryota; kingdom Metazoa; phylum Arthropoda; class Insecta; order Mantodea; family Metallyticidae; genus Metallyticus; species Metallyticus violacea. The sequence goes on along the minus strand of CM060840.1, from coordinate 52,756,097 downwards.
ATAGTAAAGCTAAAATTAAACAGAATTTCCTCAGTTGCCAAGTTTGTTGTTATTTTTGTTTAAATTTGATATGTGTAAAATATGCTATGAAAATAGTATTTCATAATTTTAGGTAATTTAATTAATCAGACAAAATTTAATATAAAGTGCTTTATAATACTTCCGTTTACTAGTGATAGCTAAAGTAGTTTATACGTTTAAGAAAAAAGAAAGCATATCTTATAGAATATTCAGAAGGATTTGAAAATGCTACATTTTAGTTGAAGGCGAAAACTAAGCCTCTAGAGTTATTAAAACCCACATTTCAAACGTGGTGTATTTTATGTAAAAATGTAAATACTGAATCTATGCGGGATTCAAATATGATCTCTAATCTTTTGCTTTATGCAGGCTTTGATGCTAAGTGTTTTTTTGGTTACATATGCTATAGTAGTACCAAACAAGTTATAGTATTATAGATAATGCAAAAAAGTTTTACAATACATTTCCACGAGTTTGGGTGTATCTCTAGAAGTCACCCTCCCCTTCCCCTTAGCTGATTAGCAGAACCCCGTCTTCGGATAACCGCCCTCTCCAAACGTACATACGGCATATATTTCCCTACAATTTAAAACATGCTACAACCATATGTTATAACTAACATAACTGTAACGGTTCCATTACGTATATTCTTTTATATGTTCAATTTCATCCCAAAACGGATAACTTTGTCATTACATTCATGCCATTTATTTTTACCCCGATATTAATACTCTGCTAAATTCCTGATCTGCAATTAATCCTTGAAGATTTTATTTATCGCTATTTCCCCTGCTTAATCTTAACCATTTCTCTTTTATCAGTAACTGCCTGGACACGCAAATAAAACATGTAATGTATCGTCTGTATCCCTACATCTTTGTTTCCAGTCCCTCCTGATCCCCTTAATCTCCAAATTCCTAATCTAATCAATTCCTACCCTCTGTTTCAGCTATGTACCCATTTCTTTATACCTTCCTTTAATTCCTCATATAACACCAGAAAATTGTCTGCCTTATTGCCGAATAGGTACATAATTTGCCTTTCTCTATCCTCAAATGTAATTCCCCTGCCAAACCTTAATTCCTCTGAAAGTCATCCATCACCCTACCATTTTTCAGTAATTACTCTCCAATTTTTCCACCCAACTACACTTTCTAGAGTATTCTTGAAATTTCAGGCATTCCTTGAAAATATGACCACCAGGCATCTATTGTACTCAAAAGCATATTTCAAAACCCACTCAATCACCCATCCCCTCAGATTTATGTTTCTCATTTCCCGTAACGCCCCAATGTTAGCGTTTAGTTATATCTAACACAATTAATTAAAACATGGCTTTGATATATCTGGATGCAATTCAAACAAAAAAAAAAAGTGAACGTGTCTCATTTAATTGTATGCACATGCCTGCCATCCGGGAGCAGTGAACCTGGTACTAGAAAATGTAATAAACATTGCCTTACCGTTTAAGTCACAGTGAACATTTGCAAATATGATTCACACAATAAAATTTTCAGGTCACAACTACTATATGAACCTCGAATCTTTTCACGTTCTAACCATTGAGATACGAGTTCTGTCTGGCCACAACCACGAACTTCTTCCCCATCTGAGACTATATCACGTGTAGATATATACAAGTTAACCCTAATATAAATGAAATAAATCTCCAGGGTATAGAACCTGCTTTACCTGCAAAATAGCAAGTACATCACAGATCACGCATATCGGAATAGTACTGTCTTTCGGATTCTATAGTAATTGTAATTTTTTAATTATTCTACTGTTATAAAATGTATAATTACGTGTAAAAGATGTTACCATTCATCACTCCATATAACGATATACAATAAGCCTTTTAAAAGGACTATATATAGGCCTGAACAATGGAAGAATTTCATTTCTGCTTATAATAAATGAGCGCAACTACATTGTTAACTACCTTAATGCTTTTAAACACCCTGCCAAATTGTTAGCAGCCGACAATGAATGTCCACAAGACAGAATATGAAAGAAAGGCTTGTGTTGTGGGGAAAGTGAGAACTTAAGGTGAAGGAGACAATTAAACGGATGGAATGAGGTAATTAGCTGAGACAAGGAGGACGGAGATATTTACTTGGGTCTGACACTTGTGAATAATGAAAACATTTTGCAGGGTATGTTAGTTGTAAACACAATGTTTCGTATTAAAAAGCCAGGACAGAAACATCGTTTAGCACTACGGGCTTTATTCTGCAGCTGATTATATTTACATTTCCGGACTTTTAAAAACCTTCCGGATTAGTCATGTTAACTATTTTCCTGTGCTGTTATTGAAAGAATAAGTCAATGTAAAGGAAACAGAGGGAAAAATAAACGCCAAAATAACCCAATGTTCAAATCGCTGGATTATCAGTCATTTAAATTATTTATTTAGTATGAAAGCTAGGAGATATTTTTTGTGTACCAGGGTTATGAACAGTCTTTATTGTTGGTAAACATCCCATGCAAAATGCTACTTTATAACACTAGTTGCATAAAAATAATGTAGTAACAATTACATCATTAAATTATTTACATTACTAAAGTGCTGTCATTAACAGAATACAATATTAAGGGAACAGTTTATGTATTACTGAAAAAAGAGTATATCATTCATTCTCATTGTAGAACATGTAATTACAGAATTTATAAACAATTTACGTTTAACACCCTGATTGATCGTTCAGTTACAACTTGCACTTTTGCACTCAATCATGGTAACGTTCATGAATGTTTGAATAAATGAAATTATTTTTATGGTTTTCTCTGAATTATTAAGTAAAATATTTTCGCTTTTATTTCATTTTATTGAATGGTTACATAAAAACGCGAATGTTTTATTTTCTTTCACTGATGGTTTAACTGAAAATTATTTTACTTTAAATACGCACCAGTAAATGTTAAGCGCAAAAAAAAAAAAAAAAAAAAAAATGTATTTTATTTAGCTCTTTCGCTCCAAGCTAAAAGAATTATGTATTCCGCTTTTAGGTGCTTTCGTTAAATTTTGAAACTTTCGCTGCAAAGACACGAAGGAACTCTGTTAGCAAGTATCAAACATACAATATTCCTAATGCAATTTGTATAATGTATAATGTAATCGCAATCCGACACTCATTGCTAAATAGACAGTGGTCACATTTCCACTCTTAACTCTCAGCTTTACAGTAGCTACAGCAGAAAGGCGCGATTGCCAAACGTCTCTTGTTTCAAACACGTTTTTGAAAGATCGAAGAAAAGTGTTCATAACCTTTTTCATTGCCCTCGTCGAGACCTCTTTCTGTTTCAAAGAATGGCATCTATAATTTTTCATTCCGGTATACAGGTTATTAATGAACTACACTGAAATAATTTCAGAGAGTGTAGATATGTGTATATAAGTAATTTGAGATAGCAAATGTATGATCCACAACTAAACATAACGAAGTTTTGTGGTGTTAAACACTGTTGCATCAGATGCTGATAAGTTGGTGTTAAAGCCAAACCGGGTGAAAAATTGATTTAGAATGTCTAGAATTATGCGAGCATAGAAATATTAATTTTTCGTAGTTCGTTATCAGCATTTTCAAGATTTAGTGCCATAAAAATCCCTCAAATCTTGAACAAATCATTTGACAGTGCGACACTTAGCATACTTTAACTGCATTGTATTATGTAACCTGCTATAGAGGGAGCTCTTTAAGTACTTGTGCGGCGTAATGCATAATGCAAAATCTGACGTTCCGCAGGCCGCGGGTTCAATTCTTGTCAGGCTGTTAATTATTTTTTAAAAAAAGTGCTGCGAACGCATACTAAAAATATGAATGAAATTTAATTAATGCTCTCAATTTTTACTCTCATTCTTAACAAAGAATGTATTGGCTAATAAACTTACTACTAACACGATGCCTAAACTTAATTTACCTAACACATACTCAGGACACAATTCTGATTGATAAGTGCAATAACAACAATTACAAGGGTTGTAATTATATGAATTGATTGTTAAATCTTAAGTGTATATATGAATTGATATGTTAATATTTACTCGTAAGAGTATAAATTCAAACACGAACTTAAAACGCAGACTAAAAGCTGTGTTACTAGTATAAACTAGTAACTAGTTACTAGTAAACTAGTATCTACTAGTATAAAAAAAGTGATGAACGAGACTCGTAAACTCGAAAACAAATGACTACCTCGGGCATCTTCATTAGCTAGTGCCGAACTGGTGCTTTAGACATTTATAGCCATAGCTTCAAAATTTGAACAGAAAACCAAGCGTTTTCTATTTCAATTTACCTAAGACACCTCCACACTCTCTGAAATTATTCGGTGTAGTTCATTAACAGCCTGTATATATAAACTCTTTATCCCCAAACTGCGTTCCTGCCTCTCTCAGTTCTCTACAGCCATTAACCTCCTTTGTCGGGTCTTTGCCAAAAATCTTCCCAATTTATGCATTTCTCTTGCACCACCTCTTCCAGGCAAACGTTCAACTTCTGTTGAAATTTATAAATCTGTTTCCTCACGTTCTGGTAGAATGTGCTTCCAGGTACAGAGCGAGCAAATTCTTTCCGCTGCAGTATTAACTATTTTACCACCTTTCCAAGCACTTAATCTGAGCCTTGCCAGACCACTTCTGCATTCATTCTCACAAATATCTAAATACTCCCCTTCTCCTCCATCCGGGATTATTTGAGGTTGCAGGTTAAGTGTAACTTGTTCTGCTCATTATGACGAAATATTTTGTCTATCGATATCGCTCAACTGTCTATTAATTATTTGTCACACACTGTACGTAATGTTCTGCGTCTTTAATCAAATATACCAACCTAATTACCAAAGTAGAAACTATTATCGGCTCTGTTGAATCTCCACTTTGAAAACTTGTTCTCAACCATTCAAATGGCTTTAAGCACTGTGGTGAATGGCGGTTAAAACTGAAACGCCTCTGCAAGACCGATTAACAGCGTAGAGTAATGAATCATCTTAAGGAATAAATAATTTAAATTGAAGTAATGATATTAGTACTGTGGATGACAGTGAAATACATGGAAAGTTCAAAAAATTAACAGAATGAATAAATTATACTCCATCTCTTGCGCTGTAGACATAAAGAGGAAACAATAAAATTAGAAATCAGATATTTCCATATGAAGTAAGCAATAATCGTAATGATTAAGAGCATAATTTCTTTTATTGAAAATATAGGCTACATAAGCTATGATTACAACTTTATTGATCACCATAGAGTGCAAATATAAAAGCGATATTACCAAAATAGAAATGAGATATTTTAGTCTGTTTATACAGCTAAACTAAAACATAACAGTTCAGCTTTCAAGAAGTCTTTTCTGCGTCAGCCCGTTGGATTTCTAACTCCAACACAGGATTAAATCCGTCGCATGTGTTGGGTTATTACTGTCAAACTTTTGTTCTTCCACGTTAATCTTTCAACTCATGTTCAAGCAATTAGCTGAAACCAAATGACACATCTCACCTTGAAACCCATCTTTATCCCTGATGGTTTGGACCATTTGATCCTTTCCAGGTCCATTATTATTTATATAATATTTCATCCATCTTTTAACTGGTCTTACTCGTTAGCATTTACTTGGAATTTTTTTTTAATAGCACTGGTGTACAATTTTTTCACTACTATTTAGGAAAATCAAGCTGTATTGTACTGAAATCGGTGCACCAACTACATATCTTAAGTCAGATTTCCTCTAGCACGTCAGTATTTTAGGCTAAAATCAATAAACATATATTTTACAATTCAATATGTACAGTACAATTAGAACAACGCATTTAGCTAGGTTGTATTATTATTGGCACGTTTTTATAATAATTTGAATTAAACACGTTTATATAACTAGAAGCATTTGTAGTAAGTAGCATAAAACCTTTTAAAATACTTATGTTGCCATGTAGTTGACTGCATCACACTCAGGCTGAAGTGACCTTGATAGAGCTTTCGCACGATAAGTTTGCACTTAGAAACTGTGGGAAAGAGACAGCTCTTCATTAAGAAAGTAGATCATTCTGCGCCTGCGCACAATCTTACTCTGCAGCAGATACCGTTTCCAAGAAAACATTACTTCCATGCTTGAGCGAGAAAAGTAAGCGCGTTGCAACAAATGATAGTGTATGCCATCTGTAGTTTATCTAATTAGCTATATTTAAGGTAATGCGCATCCAAGTCTTCTCTAGAATGAGATATGCGGTGTAGTTAATACTACGTTCCGGCAGATTGCTAGAGACCAAAGTCGTCACAACAGGTAGTAGAGAAGTTGCCTTCGACTGTGTGACGTAGGCAGAGTGCAGAGATGTCCTGTGTTAGCTAATTTAATTTGCATCGTATACATACCATGGTGAAACCTTTCATCATGTACATGGCAGCTTAAACAAGAGGTACCACAAAGACATACAATAATCTAGAGACTGGTGTGCTCAAAGCGCATTTACTACAAGATCGTATGAGAGTGGTCAGCATAGGGACCATATTCAGCTTCAGCTTTTTGTGAATGTTGTGTACTAGCTATAATATATAAAAACTCTGTCTGAATGGTTAACACAGATTCTGCTATTAATGATGTTCATTAAATTATGAAATTAAATCGCCATTGACATCGCGAAAGCTATAAAGAACCCAATTTTAATGTATGAACTTCATAACCTATTTCACCAAATGCCAGTACTTTTTCTTGGTACATAACAACATTAAAAAATTAACAGAAAAATTGTAAAATATTTCATTTAATGTTTACTTACATAACTGTGTTTAAAACGCAAAAAAGTTTATTAATCACTAGTAATTTATTTCTTTGGTGTGTTGATAGCACTTAAAAAACTTCCTTTAACAGAAACTCATTTTAATGAGAACATCAATAAAGAAAATGTGGGATGCAACATGTTTGTCACATTACACCAAAGTGCACTCCTTGATCATTAACAGTGTGAAATCCTATTTATATACATGTCAGTCATTAGTAACATTAGCAATCCTACACATGAGAGTTTAAAATAAAATTATTGAAAAAATATAATTGTTTTAAAATGCAACAAATTAGGGGAAAAAATGACTAGATCTGTTATCTACCTCAATCTGAGTTGGTGCCTTGTTTTTCCCTCAGTATCAAAATCAATGTAGACCAGTGTAATCTATTATCATGCATCTTGCAGATATGCCTAGGCCATGACAACGTTGTCCGTATTTTTTTTTTTTTTTTTTTTTTTGTTTCAAAGAAAATGCTCAAATATATTTCTTCTGAGCCATAAAGAAACATCTGTACGGCCAAAACTTAATAAAACATCATTAATGCTTCTTTTCTGCTTTTCTTTCATATTTTTTTTGTTTTGCTGTACAGATACTGAAAAAATTTAATTCTATTTTCTAATTTGTCTTAAAGTAATTAAGATCTATTACTTAATCTGTGGTTTATTATTATTATTATTATTATTATTATTATTATTATTTCTGTATTGCTTTCTCTAGTATTTTGACATTACTTTTGTTTTATTTGCTAATATACTTAATGTATTTTACAGCAGTTTTAGTTCAATTATGACTGGCTCTTTAAAGGTCACTTCTTATTTTGCTATAAAAACATGTAGGGAATAATATCGTCAAAATATTGATTAAAAAGAGCGGGTGAAAGCGAGCGCCTTATTTTATTCCTTTGTTTATTATTACACATGTTCACATTTGTTATTATTATTATTATTATTATTATTATTATTATTATTATTATTATTATTATTATTGCCACTGCTACTTTTAACTCTGAATGATGTATCTATGTACAAACTCTGAATCCCTCTTATAAGATACCTTTTAACTTCTCTTAGTAGCAAAAGAAACATATCTCTTATTTTAAGGAATGGCAGTCCATGATTTTATATCACTTTGCCAATTATTTTTACCTTGATTACACATTTGCCTGCTATAGACACAAAAAGCAATAAGTACAAGCAGATGTAGCACTGAACGGGCCGAACGGCAAGCCAACTGCACCTTCTATAGATATTGTAGTATGATGATCTATATAGTTGTGTCTTTCTCCATCCCATACCACTGTTGATTGGAACGCACGGATGAGCGAGCAATGAGGACCGGGCGGATTTCAGTTGATCACGCCTCGTAGAAGGGAATATTTTCTTCAAATTAATCTTCGGACTCTAGCATCATAAAATATCTAAATATGTCAGGCTTGTCTATGTTAAATATGCAAGTTACCAACATAGTCAGTTTTTGTTTTATAAGTATTGTTAACCCTAACAACATCCCTTGTATAATCTTTTTAATAATTATTTTTCTTGCAATTAAAAAGAAAATTTTGCTACTAGCTGTTGGATGAATGTTTCATTTGGATCCCAACGGGAAAATATCGGCTGTCTTAAAATACTTCTAGTGGTCAATAGCGGCGCAAAAAAAAAAAAAAAAAAAATCTATTTTTCAGCTTTTACTATACGAAGTGAGTGATAAATATATAGAACCCTTTCAGTAAACATAGATTAAACAGTATTAATGCAGAATATGCAAAACGTAGAATTCGCGCTGTCTTTGCCAGATCTGGATGTTGGAAGCTGCCAGAGCGTGGAACACAGGATTGGTAAAAATAGACATTACAACAAGAGCCAATGCAGCGACTTAGAATTGCGTTGCTGAGCTTTTAGTTCAGGTCATTACACTTGCATTTGTACTGTAAGTGTTACAAAGGAAGGAAATGGGGGCTATTTTCTGTTTTATTTTGCTCTTAAACCGTAAATCATTTCTTTGCTTTTGGAGAAGTACAGCGCCTTTGCGAACTTCCAACTTATGTGCTTCTTTTTTATAGCACCGTAAACTTAATGGAACCCGATCTCGCTGTTCTCTATGTACAGAACAGTAAGGGGCCATTCACAGTGAAAATTTAAGCGTACCGTAAACATAAAAACTACTTGCTATGTACTGTAATGGAGCCGTTCACAATACATCACATAAACATAAAAATAAACGCACAATTACACATAAACTTAGAAGCTTTTAAGGTTCAAGTTTTTGCGTCTGCGTCTAAAGAAAAACGTGAGAAATCAGCCAATCAGAACGCATTGCTGCTGTTGATAGAATGGCATCGGTGGACGAAAAGATTAATTGCCTTACATCAAACCTATTCTTGCTTGTATGACCCACCACCTCTTCGCCTGAAATAAAATGTTTTAAAATTAATTTTGTGTTTCTGTATTTTGTTAAAAAAACAATAATTAATCAACTGTTTCGATATATCAGTAGAATAGATAAAACAATTTTCTGTTTTAGATGCGATCAAGAGAAAACAAAATGAATAAATCTAAAAGTTGCTCAATTTTTGTCAATATTCAATTGAGATGTCTATACTGATTGCAAAATTACGCACACAAGATTAAAAAATAGAAAATAATTTAAATATTTTTTTTTAAAAACCACGTTTTTATTTTGTTAATTGTAAATGAACTAAAAAGTATAAAATAATTCATCCTAGCCAAATGCAGATTTATAACCCCATGCAAATTCATAATCTCATAAACTTTTGTAGAAAAATTCTTCTATACGAAAAACGTGGGACGCATGCAATAGATAAAAGTAATAACTGTTAAGGGTATTTATAGTTTAAATTAATCACACAAAAGGTTCAGACAAACTATTGCATGCGCCCCACGTTTTTCGCTTTGAAGAATTTTTCTAAAAAGATTTATGAAATTATGAATTCGCATGGGGTTATAAATGTGCATTTGGCTAGGATGAATTATTTTATACTTTTTAGTTAATTTATAATTAATAAAATAAAAACGTGGTTTTTAAATTTTTTTATTTAAGTTGTTAAATATATTATTCAAGCAAATTAGTTACTGCACTTTACATATGCATAAACTCTATCGCTGTCTGCTCAAAAGCAGCCATTTTCAATGGGCAATTAGTTAATCTTCGCTCTTATCTCCTTTTTTTTAATATATATTTTTTTATTTACGTCTTTCGTTGTGAATGTCTACATATTACAAACTTTTCATGTTACGTCTTATTTTATTAAGTTTGAGTTTGTAATTTTCATTGTGTATGGGGCCTAACGCTCGTTTCTCAAAAATGCATTTTTAATTTGGCCATGAACAGTTGAGTGTCACTATCTCACTTCGTTTGAGAGAATTAGCACGCACTAAAATGCTATTTGTGTGTGTGTGTGTAAATCATGGCAATTATGCTTCATTTTATAACCCGCAAAAAAAACTTTCGAGAGTATTATATGCGTTGCTTATTATTTTTGTTAAACTATCGATACGTAATTTTCCACGCCATATAGGGTGTGTTTATAAGTTTAAAGCTGATTCCTTCAGCCATTTAATTTTTTTATTAATTTTTTTTAAAAAGCTAGTGCTTAACACTGAGTTATTTTGCCTGAAATTTATTTTGAAGTATTACACTTAAATTATTTTAAAGTTTACACTTAGAAAAAGAGGAATCAAGGAGATAAGCTCCCTTCTCGAAATCGAATCGAATTTAATTTTTCCCCAAAAATCAATTTTTTTTGTCAATGCTATGCCTCTTTTAGCGTTTAGGAACATGCAAATTAAGAGCTTGGACTAAGGTGTCAAGATTATAGTTCCACAATGCAAATGGAAAAAGTTACCAAATGTCCGTCGACTTTCATTTGCTATCATAGATTTATACTATTATTTTTTTAACGAGTTGTTACTAACATTGGTGAAAATTCTGCGAATGTATAGTAGTAATAACTAAGATAGCTAACTGTACTTTTCAGAAATAATTTGCTCCCCAATAAAAATTTAGCCACGCACCTGACTTCCACGTCGTCTAGCATTTGGTCATATTGAACACAACCTCTTCGCTTTGTCTGGAAAGAAAGGGGACTGAAGATAACTCAAGGTGTTGTTGGAGGATTATAGTCGGTGAAAAACACAAAATTTCCTTGTGAAAAAAATTTTTTTTAGGAATTAAACACGTAGCAAATAATTATTTATATCGTTTATACAACATATAATTATGGCAACAGAGAGAAAAAAAAATATATATAAAATTTCGTAGAACAAAATCCATATTTATAAAAACAGCAATTTCCATAGAAAAGATAAGTTTAAAAAAATAATAAATTACTCATTTATGATGAATATATTACGATCAAGATTTTTCTCAGGTGGTAATGTTTGGGACACATTCTGGAAATCCCAGGTTAAATTCTGCGGCCGACTAACCTCATTGAAGTTTTTCGTGATTTTCCACAGTTCATTTTCAGAAAAGTAAAATTTCAGGTTAGTATTTGGCACGTATTTACCATTTATTTCATCATTCATTATTTCATTTCTGTGTGTGTGTGCGCGCGCGCGCGTGCGTCTTTCTATGTTTGTGATGTCTTCGAGACGAACCTGACATTGGACTGACTACCAATTCATAGTATGTGTACTGTAATATAAATGTTTCCCGAAGGCTACTGGTCAGAACATTGCCTTGTAAGTCCCAGAGATATAAGTCATTAATGCCGTAGTAGGGTAAACGGTCAAAGAAGAAGAAAGAAAAACGTGTTACTGACCGTGAAGTAAATTAGGGAAAGATCAATGATTGATCTTTGACGTTACTGTTGTTAAACTGCAGTGGGAAATAAAGTAAATTCACCGTAATTAACAAGGCCTACTATTGACCAAGCAATTCCGTCATTTACCAAACCTCTTTGACCAATGTCATAACGATCCCCCCCCCCCGTCTCTTAGTTAAATTCAATAATTATGCAGCAGTTGGCAGCACTTAAGCATAGCGACGACAGTGAATAAATTCAAAAAGTGAAAGATATCGATGATAATGAAGCTTGTTTATTTTCGCACAAATCCTGTAAACACATTTCCTAATATTCCTGTAAATAGAACTTTCAGCTCTCCGTTCATCTTATAACGTGATTCTAGTATACTGTGTCTATGTAAGGTTCAGTGTGCTTTCTACCGTAACACGAGTTTTCCTATGAGCTAGCCTCCATTCGTTTGGCGCGCCTTGTATGGTTGATTTGTTTTATTGTTTTATCGTCCCGTTAATCACCGAGATCTGGTTGTCCGGCTGACGAGCGGCGCTCTCGCCCATAGGCAAAACACTCCGGAGGAAAACAAAACTGACCGCACTATAGATTAGAGTTGGTATGGTTGGGTTAAGTTAGGTTAGTTGTGAACAAGTGTTAACTTTTCTATATTCACTTTTTTAATTAAATAATATTGGTGTGTTACAAATAGTCATTACCTTCGTTTTTCTAGCGATGTGTGACGTTTTAATTTCATCTGAAGCATATAAAATACTCTAAGCTTCTTGGTCAGTTTACACAAATTCTCACAGATTGGTGTTACTGGCCAGAAGTAATCAGTAGTATTGGGAAACAAACTTAATGTCAGAACAATAAACTGTCTTCTTTCACTGTTTTACTCTCCGTCGTTTGTAGGATGTATACCAAGCCCGGGTAGGTCTACCACCTGGGCTCACATAAGAGTACACATGCACACTAAAGGACTGTATGAATGAATGGTTAATCCCATGTCAGGGCCACATCGATGACATCACAAACACAGAAGGTACAGACACACAGAATGGAATAAAAATGAATGATGAATGTAAATTGAATCCATGTCAGAGGAATACTAACCTTGCATTTTCTTTTTCTTTAAATGGACTTAGAAAAACGTCAGTTATGTTAGTCGGCAGCAGGATTTGAACCTAGGGCTCCCAAGCACAAGTCCCAAACGTCCGTCTAGAACAAAGTGCTCAATCTGAGCAATGCGTTATTTCATAGTATACTATATTGTCCGAAACAATTATATACAGGGTATGTATAAATCACTAGAGCGCAATAATTTCAGAAAGTGTAGAAGTCTCTTAGAAAATGAGCAAATTGATAATCTATTCGTCTTCCTGTTCAAAATTCAAAGCTATAGCATTAAGTTTCTAAAGGACGAGCACGCTACTGACTATTGAAGCTTTCATTCGTAATGATAACCACGAATGGAAGTTATGAAGCACATAACTCTTTATCTGAAACAGTGTGATACCTGGCGTCAAGTAAAAGTGTATCATTTTAACTAGTTTTAATGCGCTTGATATTTGTTATTATTATTATTATTATTATTATTATTATTATTATTATTATTATTATTATTATTATTATTATTATTATTATTATTATTATTATAATATACACATCTTATGTATCAGTATCTTTCTGAAACCACAGTCTGTCACCTATCTATTAAGCTGCATGGTCAGCCGTCTAAACTTAGTGTTGTTCCTGGTGGTCTAGTGGTAAATATACTGTTGTTTCATAGGCCCAAGATCGCGGATTCAATCTCGGCCGGGGTCGAAAGATTTTTTTCTGGGTGTTAAATTCCTAAGAATAGCTGTGTTGAGGATTTACGGGATGTAAAAGAACCTCAAGCCTGAAAGAAGAGGCCTTTGAGCAAAATTTATCGGCCTTTTCGCTCCCTGAAATGAATGGGACGATGAACACCCGAGATTAAAAGAGCGTACGTAAATAAAGTGAATCAACAAAAATCTAAACTGAGTAACATAACACGATAAATCAGTTAACAACTGTTCAGAACAACATTTTAGACCGCCATGGGTGACCGAGGTCGTTAAGACGCGGACTCGTGAGCCGGAAGTCTGGGGTTGGATTATCATCAGGACCGTCCTCCCTGACTGAGGTTTTTTTCAGGTTTTCCTCAGTCCTCATAAATAGCAAATGCCGGGGAGATACCCTAAACTTAGACGTGGAACGCTTCCTTTAAAAAAAAAAAAAGCATTTCCCAATTTATCATTTCATCTCATGTATCATTAATATCCACCGCCTGTGATACTTCAATAGTTAAAACGTGCGTTAAACACTATTTAAAAAAAATCATATATTCCGACATTTTAGAAATTTTTTAACATTGAATTTTAAAAACGCTGACGAGAGTTATTGAAAATCGGAATTTCCTCACTCGTGAATCTGGTTTGATTAAATTCTAAGGCAAACCTTTATTCCAGTTCTCTTTAACACAGATTTATCAGTATGTATTTTGTACTCCTTTATCGCCATATAACTCTGTTATTTTTATTTTGGACCATAAATTCCATTTTTGAAATTGCTTGTCTGAGACCCATCTACAATATGTGAAATGATTGCTGTGTAATTCATTAACATTCTGTATGTTTAAATTGGAGAATTTGAAAACAGAATTTTCATCATGAAATACTTATTTTACGGTTTTTTTTTATTTGGTATCCAATACTCACTGAGATGCAATCCTGTACTGACTGTGTAATGGGATGGAAGGCTGTGTATATTTTATGGTACCATATTTAAACTTTCCACAGAGTTCGAGTAAGGGAGTTTCAGACAGTTTAATAATCAGGCTGATTAATCGCAAGAGAGAGAAAATGCAACTCTGTTGTTACCAATATACTCATCAGCTGCCTGTATTAAGCCTGTCACATGACATATGGTTATTCCTCATACTGATTATTTTTGATATGATTATCTGTGATTAAAATGGCACATACTTTCGTAGGAATGTCTTTAAGGAATATGAGTATCACGTAATGTAAGATTCTGTTTTAGATACGGACGCCAGAGAAAAAACAAAACAACTAAGGGTTCAGTTGTAATACCAATTAGGGAAGTACTAAAGTAGTCAATATTCATATTCATATTCATAATTTTTATTTTTATGCCATTTTAATAGTTGCAATTTTTTGTTCATTTTGATATGATTTTCATTAATGCTCCTTGGTTGTAAGTATTTTAATACACTTTTAATTATGTCACAAGTGATTTTTGATTTCTCTAGCACTTGTTCAGTTATAAGTCTATATGTCAGGAACTATTTGCTCTGGCAGGCTGTGGTTTGTCTTGAATGATAGAAATAGCTGTATTCCATAAATTGGCAGCGTTTATTTCCATGACGTCATCCTTTGTTGTTTTACAATGTTGGAGGGTTTTAGGTGGTGTTTCCCTCAAAAAGTAGCTTTTTCTTTGAAAACTTTTTTTTTTTTGGATGCAATTATTGAAGAGCTACATTTTTTTTTGCCTAATATTCCTATTTTTTATGATCTGTATAAGTCACTTCAGATCTTTTACCACTTATTCATGATATTATTTTAATGATGTGGATCTATTATGGTAGAGCTAGGACAAAATGTGATAATATAAAAAAATAAACGATTTGAAAAAATAGAATAAAAAGCAAACATTTGGAAATAATGAGTTATGGTATAGTAGTGAAAATAGATCAGAAAAGTTCAACTATGCGCATATGTATGCTGTACAATTTTCATTTCATTAGCTTTTATTGTCCTTGAAAAAATGGGAAATGAAATTGGCAAATTTAACATTACAAATTTTGATGCTCCTTTGAATTATTTTCAATGTATTTATTAATATCTAAAAATTATTTTAATATGTTTTAACGAATTGTTTTATCTCCTCTCTTGATTATATTTCGCAGTATTCCCCCAGTTTTGTTTTATTTGTCTTTCAAGGATTAAAGTGGAATCGAACTGCTGCTCTCAATCTCTAATGGTGAGAATCCAGAAGTGTAAAGCGACGTCTTGGTTTATTCCATTAGCCTGGAAACCACAGTGAACACCCACGACCGGGATTTGAATAGATCGCTTCGCTGTCTTGCAATCTTGAGATAAACAAAATCTCATCGAAACGATTTGCCAAGAAATACTTTTTTTTTTTTTTTTTTTTTTTTTGCACACGGCACCATAGCAGCTTCGCAGCATCTCCTCCCAGATTTAACACGTACAGATGTCTTCTTCTACATTTTGAAGACGCTGGGCGTAGTTCTCTTTTGTGATGCAATGGAGCCATGATTAATTCTAACCTCTATAAAAAGCTTGGAAAGATATCAGGTTAACCGAATAGCGCTACTCCCCTAGATTCGAAATTGTCGAAATGTGTGAAGCCAATTTCTTCAGATAGATGAAATATTGTCTTTTATGTACTTATCTCAGTTGATATAGAGTAGTGTTTAACGCCGTTTTTACTACTGAGGCACCACAGGCGGTGGACACTGATGATACTTGAGATGAAATGATATATTGTGAAAGGATATTTTTAAGGAAGGAAGCGTTCCAGGCCTAAGTTTAGGGAACCGCTCCGGCATTTGCCAGTTATGAGGACTGAGGAAAACCTGAAAAAAAAACCCAGTGAAGGAAGACGGTCCTGGCGGGATTCGAACCCCAGACCCCAGACCTCCCGCTCACGAGTCCACACCTTAACGGCCTCAGCCACCTGTGGCAGTGTCTCAGTTCAGGATCTGTTTATTTTACAAATTAAAATGCAAATATTTCTTTGAGCTGCAGAATTTAATAGGTGTACATTGCAATAAAGATAATACTAACAGTGGAACAACTTTTCAAATGAAATTATACAGAAGTTATAATAGGTAATAAATTTAATCATATACATAGCTACTAACTGAATGAAAGCTCTTAAGGGGCACGAACTTTGATTGAAAGAGAATAGAAATAAGATAATCAATTAAGATGCCAATTCACTAATAGAATCAACTCAAAGATCTGAGCATTGCTATTCTCCGGGTGATATTGCTTACTATCAGAACCATAGTTTATAGTAAAGTGTGCTTGTGATTATTGATGTAAATAGGACATATAGCAATTTGTTTATTTATAACAAAAATGAAACGATCAAACTGTTGACTAATGTCTGAAATTTTCTTCTCAGCTACAAAGACAAATATCGGGGAAGTTCTTGCTTACCACAAACCCTCAAAAGTTCATTACCCTTTTCGTTGAGCTGTCGCTTCGTAAACTCTTGACATTCTCTTTTCCCTGAAGTCAGAAACTGTTGGACAATAATATGATTTAAGCGTAGATTAAGATGTCGGCTGTACAACTCGAGGAATCACAGTAAATTTCTCTCTCGTCTTTTCTTCTTCCTTTGCACTTAAAAACAAATTTTAAAGAACAAGTAGAACGCTAACAGTACTTTGTTATACATCTTAACTTTATTATAACTATGCCACTTTATTGCATTCAGTTTATATTTTGTTTTATTCTCTTGTTTTTGTATTTTAAATAAGGATATTGCACTTTTTTACTCCGCTGGTGTAGAGAGAAAGAGAGGGCCTCACAGCCTTAACTTTTACCAGAGTACATAAATAAATATTTAAAAATTGCAGGTATAAGACGACTACAGAAAGTCAACTGAATACAGATTCAGCTCTAACATAAGCAGTATATCATGTTGCGACGACACATAAATAACCAGTTTAAAAAAATAAGCACGCTAAAGCTTTAAAATGTGTTTTAATCTGAATTTAATTAAGTAGTGAAAACATTTTTGATATAAAAATAAACAGTTCTAGATCTGTTTTTGTCTTGAAATGTGTTGTAATCGGTATTTTCAAAAGCAATTCATAGAAATAGATATTAAATAAACATTTAAGAATAAAGAGCATGTGAAAAAGTATCATGAAAAGTAATCTATCAACATTATCCACATTACAAGTTAAAATGTAAGTTTTAGTACTATTTTCAACATTATATTTGAGGTAATATTAACCGAATCCTTCATCATAGCTCAAGGGTTCTGTCATTCATAGGCAAAAAGAGTAATGCATCCTCCTAAACGTATTATTGTTTTATTTTTAAATGGAAACTATAAATGAACTTATATGGCTGTATCCATTAATATTTACAGATGTTAAATTCTGACTTTTTATGAAACATTAAAACGAGAAAGCGACGTTTATAAAATTGCCATAAATTAATAAAACTCTAGAACTAAAAGGTAGATTTAATATAAAGTGACTCAAAATATATTTGTTAGATTGCACAATGCCTCATTTGCAAAACGGATGGATTAGTTGATATAGTAAATTTTGCAGTATATCTCCATTTTATACGTATGTAGTTGCATTGTAGTTGCAATACTAGAGTCCTTGAAATGGGATATATTTCGACTTGAAACACATGCTGTTCCGTGGAATGTACTGCTCACTTATCATATTCTTTCATGTGTGCATTTAACGTTAAGTTTTGTTATTGCAGTTTCATTTGTGGCATAGTAGCGACGCTTGGGATTAACCATTTATTAATTTATTTCATTAATTTGTAACCATACTCTGACTAGCACATTAAAAATTCTTAAATGCCTAGAGAATCCGTGGAACAAATGGTGATCAAAAACCTGAATTCAAAAACACGTGTTGAAGTAAACTAGATACAAAAATGTGTGAACAGCAGATAAAAGTTATTAATTTTGCATGCCATGACGTATGAAACATAAAAACAATAAATTATAACTCTTTATAATTAAACTTTCAAAACAAATACATTACAACATTAAAGCCCACTAACTGTAAAAGCAAAATGGCATTATTTCTCTCAATAAAATTAATATTAAACCCTTTTATAATTTATTTTATAAGTACACAAAACAATCCAAAAAAGCCTAACAAAGCAGGCAAGAAACTCCATTGAATTTCTAGAAAAGCCGAAACAAATTCCCATTCCCCGGGAACATGTATTGACCACTGAAATTAAATCTAAAAGTCGCGTCACCATGCTTACGTGACTACCAAGGAAAGAGATAAACACTGAAAAATCGATCGGCGGGGTTCTTTTGTACCATAATGACACACTTATGTGACATATTTTCCTAACAATGAAATGTAACGGTATTTGAATTTCAACCAATCACAACTGCATGTCGTTATAAATTTATGATTCTTTTTTTTTTTTTTTTTTCTACCGTAACCATTTAATCGCATGAACGTGAATTTGTATTCGCAAGGTCGCCAACTCTTTCCCCGCAAATCCGTCAAAAAGAATTAATACCACATACCACAAAATGGTAAAAAGAGAAAAATAACCATTCCAGCCGGTCAACTCTCGATTTTCATGTGACAAGCTGAAAATCTGCAAATGTTCTTCAATAATAATAATAATAATAATAATAATAATAATAATAATAATAATAAAATAATAAAGAAAAACGAAATACACGAAATAAATATTGTTAAATTTATATTTTTTTTCTGTTAGTATTATTGAGTAAATCGTATTGTAGTAACCGATCTTTGTTTATTCCATAATAACGATATGTGAATAGATAGCTAGGTATTAAGAAATATCATATTAAAGATGTTATACAATTTTTATGATTTATCAGAAGCTTACAGAATATTTTTGAAGAGCAGCATCGCCTTTTGGCAATCCTATACTTGATGGCTAATTTTAGCATTGTTTTAAGGCTTTTCACGTTTTAGAAATCTTATTAAAGGAATTCAGAGAATTTTGCATGAAATACTTGAATCGACTTCCTGCTCAGAGAAAGCATTCTTTATTTATTTATTTTTTTTTCCAGTTCCCTACAATGCCATATATTGAAATGACGAAAACTATTGCGTTCTAAACCACAGGATGGAATTATATGCCGTGTGAAATGCTGACGCTTCGGAAGTTAAATGACGCATGTCCGGTAGAGATTGCACAGATGATTAATGAAAGACAGATTTCCGCGCGAACTATACCAAGATCCATTGGCCCGAAAACTATCTTTTAGGATGCGGAAGAACTTGGATGATACATCTCCTCTCCCTTGGTATAGTTGTGAATAAAACGAGTAACGTGCACTTCGCTTTTTCATAAACTCCTATGTTGTTTGTATAAACACATTTTGTTTAGAAAAGCATTATGGTAATTTATTTGCATTGAATTCATTACTATGGTGTTTGCTTAATCTTGGTGACTCAAAAACATAAATAAAATTTCTACTGTTAAATTCAAATTAAAATGCACGAGTAAATGCAAGTATCTAGGTTATGTCATTCATTTATTATGCGTTATATATTTTTTGCTATAACATGCTGTAGTTTAGATTTATATTATTTTAAATGCAAAAAATAACATTTTTACTGTTGAAAATGTGACTTGATGTATCTCGAACTTTTAAAGTAAGTTTTTTTAAATTAATTAAACCCAGTATAGGTAAATATATTGTGTTTCTATCTCTCGCGCGCATAGAACAGTATCCAACAAAGAAGCGAAATTTGTCTTCATATTATTATTTATAGATGCCGTTTTGTTTAATTTATTTTATGGCCTGTAAATTTGTGTTTAGCTTTGGTCTTTAAACTCATTTAAATATAATAAATTTCTTTTAATCACCTATCCAACATTTTGGAGATATTAAAAATCTCTAAATATCGTGACTTTTAATCGGATAAATTATCCATTTGAAGTATACTGCATGTACAGGGAAACCGAGCTGTTCTTAAAAATTAAATATAAATCCAGTATTTTACTCGAGTTTCATGGTTTATACACTCCCATTTCCGAGAATTATAAAACATACGAACGAGATAAATGAATGCAAAATAAGTGTCAGATTTTTTGTTTTTAAAAGAGTGTTACAATATATTGCGCTCTGCAGGTTAAAGGGAAAAAATATCCAGTACATCACGTTGAAATTGCGTTTATGGGATTAGTGAGGAACTGTAGAAAGACGTACAAAAATCTAAATGAAATAAGGAAATACAAGTATATGTAATTAACCAAAATTGAAGCCAATTAATTGAACTTATAGAACGAATTAAAAACAAGCTAGTAATTAATTGATCATTAAATATTGTATCTTTGCAGCAAGAGAGAAATGGATGGGATGCTGCTACAAAAAAGTGGGAAATTCGTTTTTTTCTCAAAGTAGTCCCGTTGGATGCAATGCACCTGTCCCAGCTTTTCTTCCAGTCTTCAAAGACATGCTGGAAGCTATTTTTGACGACTTGCTCCTGATGATACAAAATTCCTGCCATGATTGGGGAAAAGAAAAAGAAGAAAAAAAAAACACGGGGCTTAATCTGTACTATAGGAGTAGTGAGGGACACACTTCACATTGATTTTTGTGAGATATTCAGCAAAAACACTAGCTCTGTGCTGCCGTGCATTATAGTGGTGCTTGTTGCAGAGCAATGTGGCCTTTTGCTTGTGATATGGCCTTACAGAGTTTTCGGGACATCTCTTTAGTACATGCTGGTAAATCATTTTTTCAATATCGAAAGTGAGATGACCATAGCTTTCCCAACAGAAGCAACTAGTGGTAATGATGGAGATTTCAACACACAGCTTTGCTGTTTGCTCTCAACTCGAAATGATATAGCCAGGTTTTATGAACAGCGTTTACCAAGAAACTCCACATCTTTCTACAACATCACCTTCAACTGCATGCAAATCAGCACTTGCGCGTCCTTTAGTTCGGAAATCAGCTGTCTCATAAGCCAACGTGTATAAACACCTCTCATGTGCAACTTTACAGTTACCACATGTGGTGGAACCCAGTAAAATTTTCCGAATTCCTGAAACTGTTCTTAATATAATTGAACTATTCTCTCTCATAATGGCAGTGACTGTGTTAATATTTTCTTCCGTTAGAGCACATAATGGATCGCCAGGTTCACTTTCCTTTGAAATCAGTTGCATTTTAGACCGTCTACGAGCTGAGAACAAACTCTTCATAGGACTCCTGTTACATCTAAAAATTTGTTGAGACGAAAGCAGAATTTCATAACAGCCTATTCGTGTTTTTCCGTTTTGCTGTAGGCGGATTTGAGCATGTTTCAATTTGCACACTTCTCACAGGCGGCAACCGGAAGTGACAACAATGAAAATAGCACATTAAGGCAACAAAAATTGCGAAGTTTTTTTTAGCGAAAATTTATGCCTGTAAAATATGAGCTTTCTTTATTGAAGTCCTCTTATAGAAATGTATTCTTTCATGCTGATATGGCATCTGGCATTCCTGTTGAATAAAACTTCGTGAAATAAAATCTGGGAAACTTCATCGTGAAATAGTAGACAGTGCGGATCCTCCCTACTTCTGCAGTAAGACGCATGGGCCTAGAATTTGTGCATGTCAAGTCATTACAGAGATGTGCTTAAATTTTCCTATTTTATTGGTATCTTTTTATTTCCATATATTTTATTATTTTTATATGTTCATGTGAAATAAACCTTTCTTTAAATTTATGGGTCCTAATGAATTTAGGCGATGTTATAAAGTATAATTGCAAAAGATAGGTTAAAATATATTGACGATAACATAATACCTTTTAATTTTTAAATTATTGTATAAATAATACAAACGTTTTAAAATGTCGGTAAACAAACATTGGTAACATGCTGCAGTGTACCCTCAACTAGGTATGTGCTTTTCAAGCCTTGTTTCAGTGAACGGTGTATCATAAATTGTTTTGGAAACTCTCCTTACTTAGGTATTCAGGTTTAACTACAAGATTTTAAATGACATTGTTCCACACTATAACAATATAACGTGGTTCCAAGAGCGTCCATTGAGTATTTAAAGTAGGAGAAGAAAGCAATTTTGATAACAGCTTGCCATTAAAAGTTCATTATAATATCGTTAGGTTTATTATATTGGTTCCTAAATCTTCTACGATAATGAAGGCCATCAAAACTTCGTTCTTGAAAATATGGTCAGCAAGAAATTATCTCCTCATTGTGTGTGCTACTTGGTTCCCAAGCTTTATTAACCGACACCCACGAGATAAATAATGTAGTTTGATGTAACTCGGCCTTTTGGACTATTCCTATGTTTGTGTGCCTCCAAAGATGACGCTTTAAATCGGTGGTCCCCAAACTTTTTAGACCATGGAGCATTTTTTATCGTAAAAGTTCATCGCGGAGCACTAATCTTCACCTAGCACTTATGTGACCTTACAATTTGAGGATAGAAGATAAACATTCAGCATTTAATACTCCAGTCATGTAAAACATGCTTCATTAATTTATTTCATCACAGGACTTTTTTTCTTTCACTATGTACCTTACAAAATAAAGACGACACATTTTAAAACAAACGAAAAGCAAGTATTGAAAATCTATAATATATCCTCATAGATCTGGTATATAAAACATTTCTAATGTTGCAAAATCAAAAATATCACTTGGAACGGTAAATATATGTAAAAATAAAAAAAAAATTAAAAAAATGACTTAATTTAAAATAATATAACTTAGCTATATCTGGTTGAAATTAGGACAGCTGGAGCCCATAATCTGGCTCCATATCGAGAGGAAAAGTGTGTTTTGTTTTAGTGTCTGCATAAGCAGGAATCCTGATTCACATAAATAAGTGGTTGCAAAGGGAAAAATGTGGTTTTGGCTGTATCAGTCAAAACTTTAAATTCCTCTTTTAACTTACACCAGAATTCAGATAGTGGCTTCTTATTTGAAAAATGATATTTTATCATAGAAGCTGATGTCAAAGCGATCAAACATTCATATTGCTGCATTATCAGAAAGGCCTTTTCTGACACAGCAGAGAATGCGTGTACCATCGAAAAGTTTTATTTCGTTTTTTCATGGAGTTTTTCCGGAAAATAACTGTTGAAACTATCAAGCACTTTGCACTTTATCGCTGATGTCAAACACTTGTTGCTTTTTCTTGAAGTGAGAGGCTTAAATTATTAAATTCATGAAAATGATCACTTAAGTATGCCAATTTTATTAATCAGCGTTCGTCACATAACCTGTCTCCCAAAGCGAAGTTGTTGTCATTCAGGTAAATTCTGACTTCAGCTCTCATTTCAAAGAGCCGAGTCAAATTTTGCCTCGAGAGAGCCACTTTATTTCTGTGTGAAGAAGCAAAGATGTGTATAAACTCCCCCATGTGGTCACACAACACTTAGAATAGCCGAATATATACAACCGGAATTCCAAATACCGATCTTCAGACTTCAGGGTTGACGTTCTAACCAACTGAGGTAGAGTGTCTTTCTCCAAGCTCGGAACTACGAACCTCTCTCGTGTGATTGTTACATACCCCGAAGAGTTTCTTAAGGTTTCTCTACTATGAGAGATTCATTCCTTAAGAGGCGACTGTACTGCTGTGCTGTACGAGTACTTATAACACAGGTTTCTAGTCTAACCACCAATTATATAGGGGCTAATTGATATTGTGCCATGGGATAACAATATAGGGAAAATGTATTGCAGCAGTGTGACGGTTAAGAGTAGAGATGATAGTTTGGAAAGATTACGTAAGAAAATTAGCGTTTGCGCGTGCTCAACAGGGAAAAGATAGCGTCTTAACGAATGTTAGGAGAGTCAGGGATTGGTGCCTGAAGAAAGTGGATGTTGTATCAATTCTTCACCAGGTATCACCCCCCATCTAATTCGCTTTGCTATAATATATTATCCTGGGGCCGTGACTAGGAGCGTAGCTACAACACTAATCAGAAGAAATCCTAAAACATCATTAATCAAAATGACACAAAGACAGGAAACTTATATACCGAGGTGATGTAAGTAATTATAAACGTTAAACATGGTTAAAGTTCATTTATGAATTTGC
Source organism: Metallyticus violacea (assembly GCA_030762175.1). Lineage (NCBI taxonomy): Eukaryota > Metazoa > Arthropoda > Insecta > Mantodea > Metallyticidae > Metallyticus > Metallyticus violacea. The sequence continues at coordinate 52,731,690 of CM060840.1, read as the reverse complement.
TCTGAGATTGGTTCGTCCGCCGAATAGATGGCCTTCCCGGAGCAGAAACGGTGCAACGTCCTTTCTCTTCCACATGCCTTAAGACGCCACCTTTTTCCTGTGACGCGCAAACGGTAATTATCATACGTAATCTTTCCAAACTGTCTGCTATACTTTTAACCGTCACATGCTACAATATATCCCCCACCCCATATTGTTATCCCTTCATATGTCACAATATATGGGAATAGTTCCCTCACACTAGCTGTGTGTGGGACATTAGTTGCAAATGAAAAATCAGAAATGAAACCTAGGTTATATGTATTCATAGCATTACGAGTCGCCTCTTTAGGAATGCATCTCTCATAGTAAAGAAAACGGGAGATCTTGGGGTGTATACTATCAAATGAGATATGTAAAGCTCAGTTGGTTAGAATATCGGCGGGGAAGGCGGTTCAAATTCCGGCCATAATCCGAAAATCTGAAGAAGAACGATTCTTCATTTCCAGCTTAATGTCCTATATATGTCAGGTATATATAAAATCCTCAATTATTTATGGTTTTGTAGCATATACTTCGTCTTTTACTAATCCCCAAAAGAAAAAAAATCGTTGATCTGAGAGCTGATAATCTAGAAGACATTTGTGTTACCCCTGGCCATCGAACATATCTAAGTTCTTGCATAATGCGGCGTAGCACCATTGGAAGCAAAGTAAAATGTGGTGCATCTTTACTTATGGAGTATCATAGAACTCAACATTGCCTAATACATCTTCGCAATGCTTACCATAAATTAAACCAAGACTTGGTCCCAAACAGTTATATTTATCTCCCTTTCATCCATTTTCCTCATATCACTTGTGTAATTCAAAATGATTATTCCATTGTTGAATTACTAAATGTGTAAATCCACCTTTATAGTGTTTAAATAAAAAAAAATGTTCTCATTTTAGTAAACATTTTAATAGCACGAATCGGCACTATCTAATAAACACAAGAAACAAAACAGTAATAATAGATGTTTTATTGGATATTTACGCACTCATTGTTTGCATCACTATCACGCTATAATTTTAAATTGATGAGGAAGTGACAAGCAACAAAATTGCTTAACATTTGCAATTTATATTGATTTTTGCCAACCTGCATATCGTTGCACATAGCAAATAAATGCTGGCCAGTTATCATACTCATGTGTTACTGTGGCATTTTATTTCACCTCGTTATAAGCGATTATTGTAAAGTGCATGTAGTTGAGAGATTTAACAACGCTGACGTTACACAGTAGCTGCAACTTCCCCCTCTCTGCCTCAAGCAGCCGCTGCCTCCTCTTTGGCAAGGCGGCGCCCTGGCCAAAAATGGCCCGAGCCTCCGGTGACGTAACGCCTTCCAGAGCGAGGCGAGGGTCAAATATCAACGAAGTTGCCATCCGTTGCTGAAAACATCGACTCTTCGAACACTTCGGAAGGATCGAAAAGTTCGCCTGACTAATTGCTGGCACAGTTAAAGACCAGGAAATCGTTAGGTTGGAGAAAAGAATGCTAGTAATGTTTGTAAACAAAGTGGCGTGTTGTAGGCCGAGACGGTTCACCGCTAACAAGCGCCACATCAGTGACGGTAGTTTACACTATCACCCTTACCTGTTTGTGATGTGGGTTTAACGAGTCTCATATCTTTTCGTATTATTTAATGACACAGTCATCACAGTATTAGGAATATTTCTTTGTTTTTGTAGAATAACATTAATATCAGATAGCCACTTCTCTGCTCTTTTGTTGTGCCCTCCAATGTACTTTTCTGCTCTGCTCTGTTCTTTTTTGTTCTTTGTTTTGCTTTTTCTTCTCTTTGCTTTCTACTTTCCCTCGTTTTCCTGTTTCCCTCTCTGATCTTACCACCATATTGTAATTTCCCTTTCTCCGATTTTATCAACCTTTGCCTTTCCCTCTGGCATTTCCTTACTCTGTTGCATTTTGTTCTCTTCTCATGTTTTCTCTTTTCTATTGTGCTCTCTCCTCTTCTATCCTCTTTTTCTGTTATCTCTTCTCATTTTCTCTTTCTTTCTCTTCTGATATTGTTTTATCTTCTCTCCTATTTTTTTTTCCTGTTCTTCCCTTCTATTCTCTTTTTTGCCCTCCTCTGCTCTTTTCATCATTGCCCTTCTCTTTCGTCCTCTCCTCGTTTCATTTATTATTTTTCTGAATAATATCACCATTCATTTTATTTCATTAAAACGCATTTCAAATTTGATTGTGCTTTTGTGCAGCAGTTTCTTCTAACGCAAAATTCTTGAATACGTTTGTAATTGTCAATATTATTTTCGTTATTTTAATTTTATTTCCTCCAAATTTAATTTCATCCAAATGTATCTATTTTTTTTTGTTTCATATCAACGTAATTAAATAACACAGTAATTGTATGTTCTACTCGCCATTCCCTGACATTTACAAAATGTTCTTGATATTAAATGAATTTCAAACTGAAAAGTACCTGCAAATAATTGTCACTCCCGCACAAATTTGTTTATCATTGTTAAAGGCTTTATGTAACTACAATGAATTGGAGAGTTTGAAAGCATATCTCTCACTAGACCTTTTTAATAATATTTAACGCCCGTTTTAGGCGTAGGCACTGGTAATGCTTCAGATGCAATGATAAATTGGAAAAGTCTTTTTTATTTGTTTTTAAGGAAAGAAGCGTTGCGGGCTCGGGCTGAGGTACCTTCCCACATTTGCCGTTAATGGGAACTGAGGAAAACCTGGAAAAACCTCATTCAGGGAGGATGGTCCTACTGGGTAGCGAATCTCAGACTCTCCGCGCATTATTCCATGCCTATATATATAAAATTCGCAAGTGTGTTTGTAGGAGCTTTTCTCTATCAGTTTTGTAAATGATAGAGAAAGCGTTGGCTTCACTCATACTATTCTCTTTAAAATAAAAGCCGGCAATTCATTTGACAGCAATGTCGCATTCATAGAATCACAATATAAAACTTATTTTCTATATTTCTTCTTCTGATTATTATTATTATTATTATTATTATTATTATTATTATTATTATTATTATTATTATTATTATTATTATTATTATTATTACGTGATTGACCTTTGATTTTCGCTTGCTAACAAGTTTGTTTTCCTTTGATTTTCAGGTGAGTAACTAATTTCATCTCAGAAGCAATTTTGGTAAGTTAAGCAATTCCCAGTAAACAGAAAACATTTTTTTAGTTTCAAACATATACTTATTCATTACATAATAAAGTTTACATACATAAATAATCGAAGACAATTTACTAATAAAAGAACTCAAATACGAGTACAGAGGGAAAAAAGACATTTAAACATCAGGATATTAACATATCTTTGAAGCAGGTACTCTATAACTGTTTCACAAATTTATTTAAACTAGAAGCTAAAATATGAAGATTGTTCAGCATACACTTTAAAAAATTGCTTTTTTCTCTGTTCTTCAATCAGCAACATTACATATCTAACAAATGTATTGGAGTGTAAACGCCTATATCAGCAAAAGTTAATTAAAAAGTAGTAATATTTACCTCCATAATTAGCTCTAGAGAGCGTTACATGTCTACGGAAAATTTTAACCAGAAAAGATATAAAAGTGACCCAAAATCGTTGTTAAGCCTTCAGAAAGAAATTAAAAACAATTGAAATGAAAACGCGCCAAGGGCATACAACCAAGATCAGTTGATGCCACTTAAATGCCTGTAAATCACAAGACATTTATTGCACTGTGACAATGGAAGATATTGGAACCATTTTAGAACAGCATCCTGCACCTTTGTATTGTAAAAATTTACAGTCTCAGCATACAAACTGTGCTGCATGCCAGGTGAAATATTTCATCTGAATTTGATAAGATAATCCTTAAACACTGCTGCAATGTTAGAACAACCAGCATATCAGAGAATTATAAAGCAATTAAATAAAGTCTAACGGTATAGCAGAAAGTATATTTTGCGAGCTTTTAAGTTATTCTTTAGACTTTGACAAAATAGCCGAAGAAAGTATCATCATTAAGGGCTGGTGGTAAAACACACGAATATTGCCTTATATGTTAAACAAAACACTTTGAACTAGGTACATTACATAAGTTCATTCAATAAATCATCTTAAGTACAGAATTTATTTTTTGTCTATTTTTAAAATGTATACAATGTATTCCATAAAACTTTCTAAAAATTAAAGGTTATTTGGAAATGAATTTAAAACGTTTCACAAAAGGTTTAAAGAATGGGAGATAGGTTGATTTAAAGGAATGCACATATATAATGCAAAAGTTTGCAGAAACCTGTCAAGCTTAAAATTTCAGTGTATTCTTCTTCTTCTTCTTCTTCTTCTTCTTCTTCTTCTTCTTCTCTCCTTTCTCTCTCTATTTCTCTTCTGTTACCAAATTTAACCTTTAGTGAAATATTGAGAGGCAAGCTCTTGAAGTAACCTTCGATATAAAACAACATTTACAAATTTTCTGCAGACTTTTTAATATTCCCCATCTAGTGCTTAAGTGTTCTAATAAGCTTAACTGTTAAATATGCCTTAAATAAAAAAATAGTTTTACTGTATCTGAGGATACAGAATATGCCAATGACAATTACAACGATTATCCGATGTTTAAATTACATAGTAAAGAATAAATTGATCATAAATGTTATATTTAAATTACTTAAGGAAATAAAATTGTTAGAAAGTGGTCGTTATACATACAGAGTGTAAACAATACTGGAACAAACTTGGGGGCGAGTTCCTCACACCAAAGCAAGAAAATAGTCAATAAATGTCTGTTTAAGAACAATTATTAAATACGATAAGTTTCGAAGTACAGTCTAACAATTTAAATTTGTTACAAATAATAACTGAATATTTACAGACGATCGAGTGACGCTATTGATGAAAGAAATTCAATTGATGTACCCTAGATGGTGATGTGTTGCCAAAGAGTTTTGTTCGAGTTCATGCTTTCTTATCTGTGGGTTCACCTAAAAACATAAAGAGAGACTTCGTCAATGTGTTGTACAATGGCAAATCCCGGGGAGGTCCCTAAACTTAGGCCTGAAACGTTTCCAAAAAAAATATATTCTTTCCCAATAAATCATTTCATCTCATGCATTATATATAATGAAAAGATTGCAGAAACCTGTCAAGCTTAAAATTTCAGTGTATTCTTCTTCTTCTTCTTCTTCTTCTTCTTCTTTTCTTCTCTCTTCATTTACCATCAGTGTCCACACAGTGTCCACCGCCTGTGGTGCCTCAGTAGTAAAAACAGGCGTTATACACAATTAAAAAGTGTCTTACTCATAAAAGTTTATGAAACCATTCCAGATCGTAATGGGGTCTTTGAAAGCATGTGACAGTCCACATGTTGAAGCACGCGAAGAATATTTTGAACATTTCTTGGGAATTGAAGTTTTATACAGTTAATGCGTCATTGTAAATATTTACGGCATAAACTAGGAAATTTAGAAGCCCCTACGGATAAAGTGCAAATTAAACAAGTCTTTTTGTTAACACTTGGCCATATACAACCTATCAGTAAAATTTAGTTATTATTTATAACAAACTTAAATTTTTTGATTGTACCTTGAAATAAATTGAAAGTATTCTTTCAATAATGACCCTAAATCAGGCATTTCCGGACATATGTTTATGACATTTTTTCCTTGTTTTGGTGAAAGGAACTGTCCTCCAAAGTTGTTCCCAGTCTTTATTTTCTATTACATTCTGTATACTGATGTATTAGAAATCAGAATCCGAGCTCTTTCATGTAATTATAAACAGTTAGGTATATTACAAAATAGCTCAATCATTTCAGTTTCATTAATATCCAATACTAAGAATTTAATTTATGTTTTTATGTGTTTACGGCGCAAAGAGCATTCTTTTTGTTGGGGATAATTTGTAAGCTTTTTCTTAAAGGGGTTCCAGCAGCGGTCTTTCCTGCATATAAATCTGACACCAACAAATGCATGAATTGCCTCATCCTCAAATATGCTCAGACAAACGAATTCATTATAGTTTGAAATATATTTTGCACCATTTAAAACTTGAACTGAATTCGTTTGTCGGAGCACTCGTTCTTTTTGCAGAGTAAAATTGCACTCCATAGAAATTACCGGAAGATCAAGTATGGATTAAGTTTTTAGCGAATTCCGAAGGTTGAACTGAGGAAAAGAATTTGAAAAATGTCTTCAAATCTCCTTCGACCTAGGCACCAAAAATGAAAATGAGAAAATTTAAATTTATATTTATATATTTTATTTTTTCTTAACGAACTCTGCATATAGCGATCAATTAACAAACGATTTATCGAGTTCTTTAACCAGCAAAATTACACCATTGGGGGTGTGGGTTACCTAAAGCTAAAATTTAAAAATCGCTCTAGCCGTCTCAAATTTTAATTTTTATGAAAAACTCTATCCCACAGCGATATCAAACTATTATGAATTGAGGTTTATTGAAACCCAAAATTAAAAAATAAAATGATTTTTTTGCAACGAAACTCTGTATATACTGCTTAAATAAAACTAAAAAATTAGTTTCTAAAATTCAGGGATATCGGCCCATTAGGAATACCTGTAAACCAACTTTTGTAAAGGCATAGGACGTCAATTTAGGTTACGGGGGGATTGTTATAGTTAGCATTACAATCGGGTATTCCCGCTGACCATAAACTCGGTGTCATGTGAAAGAGTATAGGGGGAATAGTGTGCGCATGCGCATGGACGAATAATCGGGCTTGCCCTTAAAGACAACAACCTTCCTGCGGCTTCAGTAATGAACGGCAGTGAAAAAAGCCGAATTCTAGGGAATGCTGGAGCGATATGAGGCGATGTACAAATCTTAAGCGGTAGTGTATGTACTCTTATCAACCTTGGTAGTGTAAAGTGTTAATCACAATTCGTTTCAGTTGTTATACAGCTAAGTGCAATTGAAAACGTTAAGCTAACAAAATAACATGTAAATAAAATAATAATGATACGGGAAAAGCGTATACTTTTAAGCCTGAAAGTTATGTTTTTATTAAATACATATGCATATCTTCGGTTAGCGTTACTTGTTTGTTTGTTTGTTTTTTACTACATTCTCTGCTCTAGCACTCTGTAATTAATAATCTTCACAAATTCAACTTACTCAGGAATTCGCTTAGTTTACGCAGCTCCTGCATGACGGTCTTTTTATCATACAACACTGAAAAAAGTAGATAATTTCATTTGGAAACCCAAACTACTTTTATAAACTTTGAACAAGTTTTTGATAGGATCATTAATCTAAATAAGATCATTTGATAGAAGTAGTGCAGAATTTGCATGAGAAATCCAATATTGTAATTTATATAGGAATGGCAAAAACAGAATCTATTGCAGTCATTAAAGGGGTAAGATATGGGTATCTTCTGTGCCCACACTTTTTATCATTTATATTGATAACCTCTTCCAAAAGTGGAAACAAACGTTTAATGTAGTATTAAGATAAATTCTCACCAAGGGTTTATGTTCTAATGTATGCTGGTCATGTACCTATAATACAAGAAAAAAATTGGTAACTCTCATATATCGTTTAAATCAAATAAGTAAATAATTAATTTTAAAATATCCAGACTAAAGTCAAAGGTGAAAAAAATACGATATGTTCAAAAAGTATATTAAATAACTATTAGAACAATGCTCTTACTTCAAATACGAGGTATCTAGGTTGCGCAATGCATATAAAATAAGCCCTAGGTATTTATTAAAAATTAGACAATTTTCAATATGCATATAATTTTGAAAAATAGGGTAAAAAGAATAGGAGAGTTAAGCTCTATAAAACAAGGCAATTCCTGCCTTAATTTGGGGTTATAAAACACGAATCCCTGCAAAGAAAATACAAAGCTAGTTCAGAAATTAACTTTCTTAGAAAAACTAATTTTGTACAAAATTAGGTCACATATTTAACGGACAAATCAGGAAATAATTACATTTAAATTTCATTAATGACGAAATAGAAATGCATACAAATAATTGGAAACATTTGTTAACAGAATGCATAAATTAGACTTCCAAACCAGGCAATAGAATACAAACCATCAGGAAAAAGATCGGAAGATTCACTATGAAGACGGAACAGACAAAGTACCTAATCCTTGGGATGAAGAAGGAGAAGGAAAAGAATAAGAAGAAGAATAAGAAAATTTCAGTTTAAAATCTGTATAATCTCGTACAATTTTCAGTAAAACAACCAAAATCTCGCATTTTATCTTCATTTCGTTTACTGTTGTCTAGATAGAAAAAGTAGCTTTAATATTAATTGTAGTGTGTACAAGATCATAAACTAGGATATTATCACTAAAGTAACATGTTTGTAATAAATTAGACCTCTTCTCACTGCTGTCGATGATAAATTATAACCAGAGAGGTAGTTCCGTTCAAGAATCAAATTATTTTTATACGGAATTAATAATAATATATATACATATATATTTATATATAAATATATATAGTATATATGTGTGATTTAACCTATTTAATAACCGCTAATGATGCGTAATAGGTTGTTGTTCCAATTCTTAAAGGGTTCAAACTATGGAACCAAAAATCTTTAGTGCTAGACTGGTAAATCAGGTCATAAGGTCCACAGTCTTTGTGCTAGTTCACTTTGATGAGTATTTTCGAATGCAGCACTGGCATCAGATGGTAACATCCTTGTTGGCAGAGTCCTGGTCTACGCTCTGTTTGCCGGAAGACACATTCCTCTCGCACATTACACTTGGGTGACAGATGTCCTACTTCAACGTGTCGTGTCATCTTCCGCGCCGGCTTCTAACAGGCGTGTTTACAAATAGAATTAACTATTTAAAAATTCTACTCTTCACATGATTGAGTTCCTTTCATCACCGTCTGCTATCTATATCCGTCCTTCTCTTATTTTACTGCCTCTCCCAATTTTCATAAACTTTCAGAGAATAGCGTGCTCTTGCTAAACTTGCTTGAAACTATAGGAGAGATTGAGAATCTGAGTTCTTTCTAAATTGTATTTCAAAATTGCATACTGTCACAGCATTTTGGTTCAAACCAGAATTGATTACATTTTCAGTTCAATCCCCCATGAAATTTCAAAACACAACTCCACTAACCTTATGGTAATTAACTTTTCAGATTGTTGAGTTGTTATTACAAATTTCGTATTCGATTTTTTCTGGCACTTTGGACTGTTGACATTGTTTGGATTTTGACAGAATAAAACCACAAAAAAAAAAAACAATCCAGGCTTATGTAATAGTTGTGCTTTGCTAATAAATTCTTTAAAAATAGTGTATACCTTACAAGAAAAGTCATGTAAGCGGATTACTGTATTACCTTAAATTGACCATTATTATAAATATTACCCGAAATAAATTGTTTTCATCGTACAACTGCCTTTTTTTATTTTGCCCAAAACAACAATAATAACAGTAAAGACTGCCAGGCAGCGGTAGAAAACAAAAAATGTAATAATAATTCAATGTTCTTTAAAATATAAGTATCATAAGGTAGGGAAGGCTGTAGTGAGGGGGTGAAATCTAAAATATAATCAATATTACTTTTTAATATCCCTCTCAATAACCAAATTGATGTTTTTAAAATTTATTTTAAATTGGTATTTATTCATACTTCCATTTTTGAAACGAAAGCTCTGTATAACCCACATAACCTTTCTTAAGGTGCTAGTCTCAGGAAATGAAATTCATGGCTGTTGATCAAATAAACTTTTACGAGGAACGACAACTTTAATAGAAAAGGAGGAAATCATGATAATATAACAATTTTAATACTAAATCTATTGTTATTTATATACCGGGTCCGTTGTGGAGGGAACATCACATACTAGGTACATAAATCTTGGCACATAGACGACAGTCCTAAATGTAAAATACTCACCACCTGTAAAAGAATATATAAGGGGGCGGGGAGTCTTTGCTTGTGTGAGGATGAAAATCTGGACACTTATGAGTTAATCAAATGCTACTATTGAATGGTTGTTATTGTTATTATTCTATTCAATTCGGAAATTAAATGTTATTATGGTAGTATTATTTGGTTCATTTACATCTCAGATCATCAGCTTTCCATTCAAATCAGGGCGTGAAACGGCCGATAAATTTTGCTAAGAGGCCTCTTCTTTCAGGCTTGAGGTTCTTTTACATGCATCTCTGACACGGGATTCACTGCTTTATTTCCCTTTCGAAAGAAGCGATACTTAGGATTTTTACGCACGAATAACATTTCATCGACCCTGGCCAGGATTGAACGTTGCTATATTGGGACTATTATGGTAATCAAACACCACTGCCTTATAGAACATTAGGACTAATTAAATGTTTCGTAAAATGCGTCTTTTAGCTAGTGTCTGCTTAAATCAAAAGTTAAATAGGGTCTGTAGCGTGAAATAGGATGACCTATTACATCCTCGGTTAGAAATGAAGCAATATAAAAGTATTTATTTGATAATGTGCTGTCATAAATTATAACTTCCAAATGAATCCAATATAATATAAGATTACATTATATATACTTTTAAAAGAAGGAATGAATGCTTCGTGGACACGGTATCAGCTAAACAGCTACTATGCGAGTTATAGGGAGAGGGATGGGTCGGAGAGCCCCGAAAAAGCACTTTCCTCATTTTTCCTACAGCTAACTAAGCAAATGGTTGAACACTAGGGACGTACTCAATCCTCTTACTATCCTGTAACTCTTTTACTTCATGGATTCTAACCACAGGCAATTAAGGATAAATCAAATGATAACAATGAACTAATACTTTCACCACTACTACTACTACTGCAGTTTTAAATAGTATTACCTGATTGTATTACAATTGAGAAAGTCTGAAGAGATGAGTCGTACGTGCTTCCTGTCCCACTAAATCCCGGCGCCTCCACCAAATATGTGTCCAGCAATTTTTTGCCTAATTAGTTGCAGGTTAAAAATGAGGAAATACGTGAGTGCTCTTTCGCGACTATGACAATATTGATATATAAATAAAGTTAAAAAATGTAGTGTTTCGATGGAGGGAACATCACATTACTTTATACATTTAAATTTGGTTTACATATCCGCGCAGTTTGCAAGTTTCGTCTTTACGGAACTATATTTCATTTTCGTACCTTGTCAGTTCTAGTGATCTAGTGGTAACCGTACTTATCTCGTAGATCCAAGGTTGTGGGCTTAAACCTTACCAAGGTTGATAGATTTTTAGGGCGTAAAAATCCTAGTATTGTTTCCATCAGGAGGAAAATAAAATATTTGATTCCATGTAGTAAATTTACGGCACGTAAAAGAGCCTCAAGCCTAAAAAAGAGACCTCTGAGCAAAAATTATCGGCCGTTTTACGCCCTGGTTTGAATGTGGCGCTGATGACCATAGATGTTAAGAAAATGCCTTAAATAAACCAAAAGTAAGCACATAAAATATCTATATGCTTTTAAACCAGTTTTGTTTACATCGCAATGATATAAATAACGCACCTCCTGTTGCAGAATGATCAATCTGCTTACAACTTAGCGTCCATTTTATATTTGTTCCATGACAAATCATTTTATTAGTAATTTCTGTTTTAACTATGTTTATGTCTGGGTTAGGTGCTAATTTTGAATTTTACTTGAAAAAATTATTCCTTATCTACTTTAAGTCAGTTAGGTTTAATAATAGGGGTTTTGTCTTCAGGATTTTTTATTTAGATTTTATTATTTATTAATACATACTTTGTTTAAATCTTTATTGTTTATATGTGCAGGAAATGTTCATAATATAAACACTTTTCAAGTTATTCGTTTTATAGGGATTTTTGTCTTTTTTATGCCTCTTTCATTTTCTTGTTTTATAGCATCAACTTTTTCATTATGTGGGATGTCTTTCTTAGCTGGGTTTTATTCTAAGGATTTAATGTTGGAAATTATTTCACTAAGAAATTTAAAATGTTTGTGTATTTTAATTTTTTTTTCTACTGGCTTAATATTTTATATTTTATTTTATTTTATATGTATTTTGAGATGATTTTAATTTACTATCCTCTTATAAATTAGATGACAGAAGTATGTTTTTGTTATGTGGTACAATAAGTTTTATATTTTTTGCAGTTTTAGCAGGTATAATACTAAATTAAGTACTTTTTTGACTCATATAGTTTTATGCCTTTTTATAAGGGCTATAACCTATTTTAGTTAGATACTTGGGGTTTGAATAGAGAGTTTATTACTTAAATATGATATAAGCTATTATTTTGTAATATTTAAGTTATATAAATTGTATAATTATATCGGTTCTCTATGCTTTCTGTCTTTAATTTTATAATTGGTATAATAACATAAATACGTTAAACATAATTAATATATTAACTCTGGAAAGCACATACGAATAAACCGGCGTGGCTCATGCAGGAACACCAGGGACTTGCATTCGGTAGGCCCCAGGTGCATATTTCTTGGGGCGAGTCATTCTTACTTCCCCCCCCCCCCCTGGTTTTCCTGGTCCGTTAGGCAAATGCTAGTGGACATTTTCTCTCTCTCGCATTTCTGATTGTAGCGTAGCAAATGGCAGGCGAAACGGATTAGCGGTGTGCAGCGGTGAAACTTGCTCATTGAAGGTTTCTGCTTTGATGTGTGGCATGTAAGCGGCCGTTCCTAGGGACTTGAGCTCCTTGCAAAGGGGTTCAGCTGGCGTTAGAGTGCTCAGTCCGGAATTATTAGGGAACCCGCCGTAATCCGCAAATGTCGCACCACAAACCTTGCCGCCGTTCATATTCCTCACCTGGCCCTTCACCTTGATACTAAAAGCTCTCTCATTGCGCCTTCGTGTTCGAAATCCTCCTCTATCCCTACCATATCAATTCATTGTTTAAAGAAATTTATCAATGCAGCCTTTCTTATTAAAGGGGGGAAAAACCCATTGCTACAACTTCATACAGTGTGCCCTGCTTGTAGGTTTAACATTACAAACATCTGATCTTTCTTTGTATTAGATCCCGATTGTAAATACTCGTATAGATGACGATTATATCAATGGCAAGTTATGAAAAATACTACACCGTGGTTCTGATGATGTACAAATATGGCGATGTGTACGCCTCAACAGAAAGTATTCTGCGCTCTTGTGCTGGCTGGAACAAAATATGAAACGTGTGCAAAAAACATTTCGGCGTGAATTTAATTTTGGACGCCACGGCAATATTGCTTCCTATGTGAACGTTTTAAATGGAAAATATAGCAAACGGAAAGTGTCCGAGGAAAACGTGATAAGGATTGGTAAGTCCGAAGAAGTCAATTCGACGCCAGTTTAGAACTCAGCATTTTTCTGTCCCTTATTCATAATTCTATTCAGGTACGAGAATTTGTGGATCATCAGTTTGCCGGACGATGAATTGGAAGGGAAGACACTCGCTTGGCCTCCATATTCTCCAGATCTTACCCTTCTGGAGTTTTCCTGTGCGATTTTTTGTGAAGGACGAAGCGCAGGGGCATAACTATCTATCTTCAAAAAAAAAAAAAAAAAAAAAAAAATCAAATTCAATCTACAAAAAGTTATAATTAATATTATTAACAAAAATAAACCTTGGATTATTTGTGAAGGAATATTTATCAAACTGTCGCAAATGTTGCTGAATACTGGTTGAAGGTGAAGTATAGGTTGGACAACTGCCAGGACACTCAAAGTGCACATATCAAAGTGTTTTAAAATGTATCATAAAATGCAAGAGTTTCTATATCAGGCAGTATCACGTTTATCATTAAATTCAATCCACTTCGTAAATATATGCTCTCTTATAATATTAAATGTACAAATCGAACGCCCTGTAGAACTGGTACACAGCAGTCATCAGCATCGTTCACAATGCGATCAATTTTAGTCAGTTCATTTGGCACCAGTATAGATAGTGAAAGTATGCTACCTTTTTGGGATTTAAGGAAATTTTTTTTTCCCTCCCCAGATGAGATCACCGTAGGTAATTATCGAGCACCACTTCTACCATGCGATGAAAGGCGTGCTCTACACAACTGTTTAAGGGCAAACAACTGTCATTACTTGGCCGGCTTTCTACATGTTTTTTTTTTTTTGAGTAGTGTTTAACGCCCGTTTTTACTACTGAGGCACCACAGGCGGTGGACACTGATGATACATGAGATGAAATGATAAATTGGGAAAGGATATATTTTTTTTTTTTAAGGAAGGAAACGTTCCAGGCCTAAGTTTAGGTACCTCCCCGGCATTTGCCAGTTATGAAGACTGAGGAAAACCTGGAAAAAACCCCAGTCAGGGAGGACGGTCCTGGCGGGATTCGAACCGCAGACCTCCCGCTCACGAGTCCGTGCCTTAACGACCTCGGCCACCCGTGGCGGTTTCTACATGTTTGTAGCAGAATCGCTAATAAGAAAATACACTATTGCATTTAACATCCTCTGGCAATAGAGTACTCATAGAATCGCTGTAAAATTTTGTAACTGTATTGTTATGTCACTTTTCTGATATTTCACAGTTTTAAATACACAAGTTGGACGTCTTTATTTCTTCACTTATCTTTTGCGCTGGTAAATGACTGAACCGTTCTTTTCTTCTGATTACTGAACCGTCGATTGGTTAGTTTGTGAAGAAGGATGTCGGCCTGCCGTAGCGAGGTCAGTGTTGAACTCGGATCTATTAGAAGTTTTTGGCTTCGTTAGAGTCGGTTGTCTCTACTTGAAGTTCATAGTTTGTTTTTCTGATAATTTCCAGTTGATATTTGCTATTGCACCAGGAATCTTTGAGCAGATTTAGTTGCCATACTTGCCTCCTAAACCCAAGGTCGCGTGTTCAAACTCGGCCAGGGTCGATGGATTTTTTCAGGCGTAAAAATCCTAAATATGGCTTCCTTCGGAAGGGAAGTAAAGCCGTGGGTCCCGTTTCGTACATTTACGGCACGAAAAAGAATCTCAAGCTTGAAAGAAAAAGCCTCTGAACAAAATTTGTCGACCGTTTCACGCCCTGAATTGAATGGTACGCTGATGACCTGAGCTGTTAAAAAGCGTCCGTAAATAAACCAAATCAACAACAACAGATTTAGTTACACAGAGATATAATATACACCAAAATATGTAAGGAACAAAACATGTTTCTTAATTCTAATAATTAAGAATGGAGTTTTCATCATACAATTTGTGTTAACAAAATTATTACACATATATTGATAATACAACACATTGGTACACACACACACACACACACACACACACACACACACACACACATAACGAAAAGAACACAGTTTTCTAATTTTGAAGATATTAACAACAATGACAAAAATGTATAAAATTACCATGTTTCTTAAGTTTCTCTTGATCTCTTATCTATCAGTAATTTTAAGGCTATGCAATTGCTATACAGTTGATCAAAATTAAAACCTAAACATGAGCACATTTTTCCTTTACATACTGTACGCGTCGGAACTCCGCAGTTAATGTTTGTACGTCGTGTAACGCCAGCGTAAAATTGTGTTTTGTATTATTTTATGCAAGCCGCTCTTAAAAAACAAATAAAGAGCAGCTAACTTAAGTGTTAAAGGTGACTTTATCGTAAATGTTTTAAATTTGATACGCATTCATTATTCTTATCCAGCTTTTAAACACAGCGAAATGTATTTGCTAATTTTTGCTCTCGTGTGTGTAAAAGGTAATAGTCGCTGAATGTAGCAGCTTTGTAAGATTTTCAGTTAATGCAATTTCTATGGATTTTCCAATACAGTTCTTTGGACTAAGAATGAATAAAGCTTGTCTTGTTCTCTCTTTCAACGAGATCTGCCTCTGCCAAAACATTTCATTACGGGCATCTGTTGAATGTGTACAACATGCACCAATTTCTCTCTTCAGGTTTCGTTCTCCATAAACATTGTTAATAATAGAAATTAAAGACTTCTCCATTGTACGCCTATCTTTTAGTCGGAAATCTAGATGCGTTTTGATTAAGTACATCCTTCTGAAGCAAAATTCTTCTAAATCCTACTCGAGACAGCGCGCAGTTCGCAAGGTATTCAGCAAAACTGTAGCCCACTTTGTTCTATCTAAATGCAATATGCTGCACACGCATTCCCTGCACATGCAAGGAAGACAAAAATGGCTTATGGACACAAATTCAAGAAGTCTGGGATGTTGTATCCTCTCATTCAAACTGCTATAGAAATCTGACGTCATCTATGCCCCGAAGATTGAGGTCAGTCATATATGCTGAAGGTTCATACACCCGTTATTAATTTCAGTTTTCACTTAAGAAGATAATTTTTTTCTGTTCATATATTTATTTGTTTCTAAAGAATACGTTAGTTTGTGATTACTTTTGTGTGTGTGCATAGGTAATGCCATAAAACTTAAATGATATGTTAAAATATAATATATTAAGGCTACATGATATTCTGCATGTACACATCGCCAGGGGTTAAGGCGTGGACTGGTGAGCGGAAGGTCTGGGGTTCGAATCCCACCAGATTTGCAATTCCTATCTGGGGTTTCTTCCAGGTTTTCCTCCGTCCTCATAAATGGCAAATGCGGGGAAGTACCTTAAACTTGGGCCAGGAACGCGTCCTTTCTTGTAAAAATATCCTTTCCCAATATATCGTTTCATCTCATGCATCATCAGCGTCCACCGCCTGTTGTGCCTCAGTAGTAAAAACGTTAGTTGAAAACTACAAACGCGCGCGCGCGTACGCTTGTAAAATAGTAATTTTTTTAAAAAGTGTAGAATTTGAACCCAGGAGCTTAAGTAGAAAAGCAATTGCTTCTAAATCGCTTGGCCACCGCTATTCTTTCCAGACCTTCTCTTTCCAGGTGCTCATGATTGTGATTTAATGTTGTCTTAGCTGATGACCACAGATGGAGGAGGGGAGAAAAAAAAGAGTGACATGCTTTTTTCGTATTTATGATTCTCAAATGTCCATTTTATTAGGAATAATCGATGTGTATTTTTTAAAATAGAAAAAAAAAACTTTCATTATACTGTAATATTATAAGCATATTTTAATTATTATTTCTCGTCTTTTCTCGGATTATGCTTAGTGCTTAACTTTATCGAATATATGGATACTACAAGGATAGACCTGGAATGTTACTTGTGGTACATGGGCCATAGTTATAGAAATGCTGCTTTATATGAGTTTCCATTTTTTAACATAGAGCATACATTTGCTATCGTGTTAAGATGCCTAATATAACATAATTCAATATAATCCATATATATTAACATCCTTTTTGGTGCCGTCAAATATTTGTTTCGCCTTTAAAAACCTGTTTGAAAACCTTTCAATGTATGTGCATTGAAGGTGCGTAATATTTAGATGACAGGACTGAATCATGTTAGACCAGTGGAAGAGAAGTGTATGGTATTATAGTAGGAGGACTAGTTAATAATTTACATTTACTATGGAGAACCGCCTGTTTTATTTAAATTTAATTGAAATCAAAACTCATATATATATTTAATTGTTTTTGTTAACCATGTTCTCATATAAGAAATCAAATTAATACTTCGGATATGGAGAGTTTAATCTAGATTTTGTACTAAGAATTCTGTTAATTATATTCATTGTCTCAGAATACCAGCTATAACTGAGATAGTATTTTTGGCTACCTTTTAAAGTTTTTATTGTATAAAATGAGTGAAGAACGACCTCATAACAACACAGC
Source organism: Metallyticus violacea (assembly GCA_030762175.1). Taxonomy (NCBI): domain Eukaryota; kingdom Metazoa; phylum Arthropoda; class Insecta; order Mantodea; family Metallyticidae; genus Metallyticus; species Metallyticus violacea. The sequence goes on along the minus strand of CM060840.1, from coordinate 52,714,034 downwards.
AAATTATGTATTCAGTCCATGAAAAAATAGGAAAACATTTATTTTTATTACTCTGTGGATTAAAAAAGGCTAGGGCGGATTTTCACTTCATATTATGGGGGCAGAAATACGTTCTTATTACTTTTTAATCAAGAGTGTTCAACGAAAGCTTTCTCAATAGCACCCCTCTCCCAAGAGAATGCTACCGTAAATGACGCAAGTTTATGAAATAAATTACATATAGACATTTCATTTAAAAATATGCTAATGTAAATAACTACATAATTAAAATGTATGTCAATCAGGCCAATTTAGATGTTAAAGGAAAACAATGTTAATCATATTTCAGATTTCACTGCCCCCTCACGCCTAGCCATTGCAACTTTGAAAATTCAAATGGAATCCGTAAATTATAATACTTAAATTTGTTTGTTATTATATCTTTTGTTTTCTATCGTCGAATGGCGATCTGGATTGTTATTGTCATTTGAACAAAATAAAACCACTATTTGTGTTTTGGTAATCATTATTTCAAATGGTAAAATAATATTCCAAGAAAAGAAACAATATAAACAGGTTACCAGACAACGATGGAAAAGCAAAAATTGTGAATTTTCTGTAACATTTAAGTATCGTATGAAAGAATACCCTTGACATTTCAAAATGTGGGTGGCTAAGGTAATTCCTAAAATGAAATTCAACATTGTTTTAATACTTCTCCCTCAATATTTCTATTGATATGCTTTTTGTTTAAATTAAATTAATTTTAAACAGGTAGTTATTCAAACTGGTCCAATTTGAAATGAACGATCTTGTATAATGCGAAATAACACATAACCTCACAGAAAAATTTAATGTGAAATACATTTTAATCTTTACTTGTACTCTAAATATTTAAACACTTGGCATGTTATAGTGTAAGGCATAAATAAAAGAAATGTAACCTTTCATGTTTTATCAATGTAAGATATTAATGCACATAGAGCTGTGTTACTGTTACACAGGCTGCCGATCCATGCGACCGACTTGGCTCCGTTTTAGAATGACGATGCTTGACTCACTAAATATGTTTTGCCAACTTCATCTGCGCTGTGTCCCTCGTCTGTGGGCGGGAAACTGGAGCTGTAGAACGACAACATTCCGGAAATGCATACGTCACAATTCTAGAAAGCTTGTTTCCGAATTTTCAAGGATGATTACACCTCTCTCTGTCGCCGTTAGGGCATGGAGATATATCGCAATCAAATCCTTGGCCTAGGAAAAAGTCCCTTCAAGCTTGGTACTCGCTTAGCTCCCAGGAATATCTTCAAGGTAGTTAGTCGCTTGCTATCTAAGTCGGGACACAGCCCAAACGCGTGTTGGGAACGGTGCGAGAAGGTCTAAAGGCGAATCGGTGGCGTAAAGATATGGGTTTTTTGGCAAAATTTGTCTTTAAGTGTGAACCAACCTAGTGTCGGTGGTGTCTGGGTTGAGCCATGGGGTTATTGCTCTCTGTGTTAGTGGTATGCGTTGGTGTGTTGGAAGTCATCGCCAGCGTTCGGCATTTCCAAGATGGCTACCTTCCTTTGTGGACTCCGCACTGTGCCGTAACTTCCGGGTTAACGATTTCGCACGATTGCTGGCGAAAACGATCGAGTGGTGATGAGGTTAACGCGAAAAACAAAAATGACGTAAGCAAGGAAGAACATTTCATTAACTATACAGATTTGACAGAAGCTAAAAATGGTATTGTAACGTCATCTGTGACTCAAGGACTTGAATATGACAGTGCTGTGGAAAATATCGGAAAATTGGAAACGCAAAACTTTCATTATGGCGTTTATAATAATGTGTCATCGCCGAAAGATAAAAAAAGTATACAGGAAATTTGTGCAGCTGAAAGTAACATATCTTCTAAACAAATAACAGATAGTTTTGCTGCTATTAAACCAAAAGAAAAGGAAAGTAGCGGGGTTTCATCTGAAGTCCACAACCAACCAGTAGCAGAGTCTGACATTTATAACAATAACTTAGTGCATGCAGAAGACGATTCTCAAAATTCCAAATATGCTGGAAACTTAGATGAGTCAAATAGCAACGTGGCTTACATCGTAGAAAACGAACCAAACGATGGAGAGCAAAGTTCCTGTGACGTATCAAGTGAGAAGAAAGAAATCGCAGTAAGCCAAGTTGAGCACTTAGTTCAGTCTCCAGAAGTTCACCTCAAGACTGACGAACCCGACAGAAATTTGGACTTTTCAGTAGAGGAATACGAAGTCTGCTCCGATAAAAACGAAACGACCGTGGTGGACAGTATCCATCATGAAGAAACAAGTACCATCGCTGAAGATGAAAATTCAGTTCGACCATTGCAGCACAGTAGCTCTGAATCAGATCATCGTTTGGAACCTCAAACGTCTCCTTCTGATAGGGATGTAATCCAGAGCAAAGAACATGCAATTCTGGGTTCTACATCGAAAGTTAAAGAGTTGGAAATTGCTTCGGTTGAAGAAAGACCGCACCTTGAAAAGTTAAATAAAACACCTTCGCCAGTTCGGACTAGTCCACCGATTTCCACGCCACCGTTGACACCGAATACGCTGAAGAAATCTAAAGCAGATATCAGCTGGCCAACATTCTTCCCCGGTGCACCAGTGATCAAGAGACCTTCAGTCTCATTTGCCACACCAGAGGCGTTGCTAGCGGGTGAAGAGCAAGAAATTCAGCTACGAGGTGACGAAGAAAAACCACCAACTCCTCCACCAATCATCAAGCGATCGACAGAAAGTAGTCCTGTTCCGGGGGAGTGCGAGACAGGATCAGCAAGTTCCGAATCTCTAGGCGAAGATGAGGATCAAGAAGATGAATGTCCTTCCAGAGAAATCAAAGAAAAATCTCCATCAAGCATCATCTCCGGAAACGATTTTTCGAAGAAGGAGCTTGAATTACAGCGACGAAAGAGCTATAAATTGAAAAGATTTAACTCGGCAGTGGAGACTGTACCTCGGGATGAAGAGGCGGAGGATCGATCATTTAGCGAGGACAAGAAAGGCGTGTTACACGCCACAAAGTCTAGGGAACCGAAAAAGAGGTATAAGAGACCCATCAAAGCTTCATCCTTTGAAGACACCATGTTACGAGATGTGAGCACTGCAAATGTGTCTGATGGAGGTGCACAAAAGTTGAATAAAGAAGTAAAATTCCTGAACGAACAATCAGCAGGCATGTTTCCGAAAGAGGAATCTGGCATCTTGGTCGAAGAAGATGATAGCAAAGAATGCGACGAAAGACGCGAAGAGTTAAGGAACGATGACGAACGAAGTGAAACGAACTTTGTTGATCGGGCACCGCTTCCTGAAGAATTGCAGCAGCAAAAAATGACTGAAAAGGAAGAAATATTGTGGCAGAAAGAAGCAGAACAACATAAGGAGGAAATCGAAGAAGTGGAAGGTAGTGGCGAAGAACTTGATGAAAAAGTTGAAAGAAGTGGCAGCCCGAAACCTCCTTGTGGACAAATGAAGCTGCAGAAACTCCCAGATAAGTCAGATGCCGTCTTGTTGCCTGGTACACCAACTAAAGAAGATGAGCACCAGGGTGTGGCAAAGGAACAAGTGCCATTCTTAGAAGAGGAAGAGGAAGATGAAGAGGAGGAAGAAGGAGAAGAAGAAATAGGAAAATATGAACGAAAGGAATCATCAACTAAGCAGCAACTTGTTGAGGAAAGCGAAGAGGGATCCTCAGCAGTGTTGAAGAAAGCTGATGAACATCAAAATGTGTTAAGAGAGTCCAAGCATATAGAAAAACAGGAAAAGGGGGAGGAAGAAGGGGAGGAAGAAGAAGAAGAAGAGGAGGAGGAGGAGGAGGAGGAAGAAGAAGAAGAAGAAGAAGAAGAAGAAGAAGAAGAAGAAGAAGAAGAAGAAGAAGAAGAAGAAGAAGAAGAAGATTGGGTAGAAGAGCTGAAGGAGAATAGTTCGAAAATTTATTCCAAGCAAACTGAAATAAAACCAAATGGAGGTGACATCAACATATTACTTGCTAAAGACAGTGAAGAAAGGGAGAAAGAGGATATGGAGGGAGCTAAACAAACTATAAGCAAAAATGAAGATCTTGAAATAAAAGAGTACAGGTCTGTTCCCGAACAACCGGAAACAAAAATAAGCAGGAAGGATGATACATGCCAACAGGCACAACTGAGAGATACGCAGTCAGCCCCTGCTATGACAGAATATGAAGAAGAAGAAGAAGAAGAAGAAGAAGAAGAAGAAGAGGAGGAGGAGGAGGAGGAGGAACAGCAGCAGCAGCAGGAGGATGAAGAAGAAGGAACAGAGATGCCACAAAACATTACCAAGACTTATTCACAATCAGCAGCTGCAAAAACAAGCGAACCAAAGGAAAAAAATCAACAAAAGCAATCAGCAGGTGTGCGGTTTGTTGAGACATTGCCCCACAAAGAGACCACGACAAAGCAGAAAGAGAACCAGGAAGAAGAGGAGGTGGAAGACGAGGGCGAAGAAGGCGAAAGCAGTTACACTTACAGCGACAGCACGCAACAAAAGACTCCTCCAAAGGAAGCATTTTGGGTAAGCAGAAGCAATGAAGTACAACCCTTATGAAGTATTCTTGTTATTGAATGAAACTTTCCTCCATGTTCAGGTGTAGTGGTACAGTAGCTTTCTGTAACAAGCACAGAACACTTATAAAAAATAAACCTGTGTATCCACCCCCTTTTCCATGGCTAATGCTGGATGATTACGTAGCATTTAGTAAAGTGTGACATGAGTTTGGAGATGTTTTATCCTAGCATGCAATTTTACTTCTGCAGATGGAGTAACGAGGTGGATGTCCGGAGGACTTCGTGGACCTAGACGGGCCTCACCGGCATGTTGTAGCCCTCCCCATTGTTTGTTCACTGCGCGCTGAACTTCTGCATTGTCATTTTATACATTTACACTTATTTTATCTTTAGTGAGATTGTAAAGTTTGAATGCTATAGTGAAGCGTAATTAAAGCTTTCAAAAAAAAAAAGCAATGCAGCCATAGCGGTGGCTTAAAATTAACGCTTATCGCTCTGCCACGCTTTTAGTGCCACCTTTTAGCCCTCTTGGAAACGTTTTTTAAGATTATATTTATTCATTATACGCACAGTAGTGGATAACTTTAGCATTTAGCACAGTAAAGCTTTTACCTTTTGACTGAAAGCTTCGACATTAGGTGCAAATATTAGCTTTTGCTTTAAAGATAGGTATGCAAATCGCCAGAAATTCTTAAGCAATGTAAATAAGGCACGAGTATGTGCCTTTGCTCCCCCAAGGTCATTCGGTATTGACGGACCTGAGGATGTACTGGAAGATTCTGTGGAGAAATTAACGTATTTGTTTCCCATTTTCTCCTAATCTAAGTGTTACCAGCGGATTAACTAGATAAAACCTGCTCCAATTTTAATTTATTAATTTAAGACATTCTTAATGAAGTGTAGAAAAATACACGTAATGTCTAGAGATAATGTTAATTTATGTGACCCCCAGTATGTCTGTTATTTCCTGTAAGGTTGTAAAACCAGATTTTTGTATATATTTTTTTTTTTAAATATTACTAATACATGGTAGCTCTCCTAATTTTATAATCTATTTAATAATTCTTTCCACGTTTACTTTAGTTACTTGTTAAAGTTTTGTGTATTGCTCTATATCTCCATACAAAGTCACAAAAATAGATTTCATGACAATGGAAAACAAATTTTACACACTTTTGGAAGCCTGTATTCTTTCGATACCTTGAGATTTTGTCTAATGGAAAATATCACTATACTCTGGTTGCACTCCTCGCCAAACTCATCTAATTTTATCCCTTGGCATGAAGTTCACCGTATGAGCCAAGACACTCGCTACTATTTAATGTGGAAGGATTTTATATATAGAAAATTTCACAGCTGCTTCGTTGATTCACTGTTTGGTTTCGGCCAAGCATCTTGTGCCACTGATTAATGAAGTATTCTCAATCATTGTCACCAATTTCGTTCAAACCAATTTTTGCAGCACAATGTATTGTTGGACTTGATTAAAGAGATACCATGTGGTGTGGAAAAAATAAGATCCGAGGAGAATTAAAAAAAACGCAGAAAGTGTGAAAAATTCAAGTGCAAAACAACTGTTTAAAATACATTTCTTCGGCAACTTTAAGCTTAGAGATACATGTTTTATTTCTTGAAAGAAGAAAATATAAGAAAGTTCTCCTATTTAGTTTTCACATAAACCAACTGCATGATGCATGCATTTCATTCGAAGGGAAATAACTATAAAAATCAGGAAGTAATTGAAACTGAAATAGAATGCGAATGACCTAACAAACAAAAGGTAAGTTACTATGGAAACAGACTTTTTAACAAAGCGTAAATGATACTTCAAACAAGTGGGATTTTCGTTCACCATAGCTAAAAATGAAGGAATTCACTTGCCTCACAAATGTGAACCTTAAGTCATCCAAATACTCAATTGTTCAGCTTACATATTAATATTATATAATCTGAAATAATAAGGTATTTAGTTTTATTTGCTTTCTAATTCTTTAGATGTGCTTGATATTTCTCTAATTTCCTAATATTCTTACAAAGCTCCTAAATCCTTACCGTTTTCTTGACTATCAGCTGTTTTTATTGCCGATTGACAATTAAGACAAATAACTGCTACTCAACCGTTAAAACAATCCTAGAAAATAATAATTCCAGTAGTTGTAGGCATTTAATCAACAGTGCATATTCAATACCGATGCAATCCACTCTATAGCACCCACTGATTTCTGGCGAAAGGAGCACAACAACAGTGTCTATAAAGATTGATTTTTTTCTTTGGCCGAAGCAAAGTAGCATTTTAATATTAAATGTTCTTTAAGAAACAAATTCGTTCCTATAAAACGACTGATTAATATGAGAGTATTACAAATTAATCGACTCTGGTGTTAAAAATTGTGTTTTTCAGGTGTACTTTTTTGTAATGTTTGCTTAATGCATTTATTTCGCCAAATTCTCCATTTTATATATTTGCAAACGATGGCACAAATTATTTGTGTGGTCATGTTTGTGATTCTTTTAAATTAAAACGTTGTTTTGGTTATTTCCTATGTAAACTAAACTTTAAGTTCTTATCTTTGGGAACCATTATGCCTGCATGATTTGTATAATATTTAAGTATGTTATTGTGGTATGTTGTACAACAGCCCATCCAGAACGCTTTAGTAGTAAATTATTAATTTTGTAAGATTATTATTTGCTTTATATTTTTGCTAAATAATCACAGTACTTAAAACTTCAAAACATGCATTAAATTAATTTGATAGGTAACTTTATATAAGAATTTTTATGATTCTTATATTCTCTATTCTGACATCGACTTGTATTTTATGATATTAAATAAACTTCTTTCAGAATTCCAAATTTTGAGAGTACTAGTTTTTCCTTTTCAAAATCTCCTACCCATTTTTCACAATGACATTTAAATACAGATGCAGGATGCCATAATCTATGTGATAAGGAATCGTGCCGATTAGTGTTTTTACATTTAGATGTGGTTTTCACAAAAAGCAAGTGCATTGGTTAAAATTTCCAGTCAGAGTTAGCTAGGCAAACTTTTTTTTTTTTTTTTATCATTCCCGGGCCCCACAGGATATGGGTATGTAAATGGTAAGAGCACAAACACAGTATTTTTTAATATATGATTCTGATGAGCGATTGTATTTTCGTTGCTTGTTAGAAAGCCTGCTGCTTCACTGTGTAAGACATAAAGGAGCATATCAAGTAAGTTTAGTTCAGAAAATTTGCTGGGACCAGCTTTTGCATTGATAAACATTTTCCTTGAAGTAGGTAGGCTGTTAGATCTAGTAAACGATGAGAATGCTGCATTTGTGGAATCCCACAAGCTAATGCGAGAAGCTTGCTAGTTATCATTAGCAACACTTTCATAGATATTGAAATTCAAAAAGCAGCTTTAGTTCTTGCTCTTTAAGCCTGGCTGCGAAATTTTCCTCGATACTGTTAGGAATAATTAGAAGGTATTGATAGCCGTGAGACATAAATGATTAATAAAAATGATAATTTAATAATGGATAGGTTTTAGAAATGGTCGTTCCTTTACTGATAATACGTCAGCACGAAAGAGTATGGTGATATTGTCGCCACGCTGCTAATGAACGTGCGAGAGCCTCTCAGCCCGTTAGGAGGAAGAGCATAATAGTTGTACATACTACACGGACAAATATGAATATGTCAAGCATTCGCTTTAATTTGAACCCCTCTAAAGCGATATTTAGTAAAAGTGAGCAGCATGCATAAATTAAGATTGAAGTGACACAAGTAAGAAACGCCAGAGCAATGATATACAGGCTACGAGAAGCCTACGGTAATTAAACGTTGTCATATCGGACGGTGACCTTGGGATGTCTTCCTTTCATCAAGGACATGGCAGTGTGCAAGCTACGCCACATGCTGTTCTCAAAGCGCATTACATTAATTTGGTTCATTCACTGCTAGATGTGGAACGGTGATGAACAGCGGCCACACTATTGTGTTGCAATAGGACGCTTCTTTTGGATATCATCAAAAACGGTTTAGCTACTGGTATCCAGCATCTTCCAGAAATGTGAAAGGGGATTACATGGAAGAACTGTATGCATTGCAATTTATTTAGTAAAACTGTTAGATGTCTTTGCTCAATATCTCTCGCTCATTCTTTTAAGAAATGCAATATATTTAGATATAGAAATTGCCATTCATAGAGATGATAACTCTTAACATAGAATAATACACCCACATGGACACAGGCTTATATGTTTTTAATAAATGCTCAAAATATGCAAACAAAACCTGCTCATTTAAAATACTTACTTTCTTACTTTCGCACCATTTACTTTTCCTTTCTCACAGATTTTAGTGCGTTATACTTAATCGTATATCAACTGTTATCATAAACAAATAACATTACCATGCTATTTCTAAGCCAACTATAATCTATGGAACACTAAACATAATCTACGTAAATCATAGTATATTGGAATAAAACAGAATGATGATGTTATTAAAAATAATTAGTTATTATGAAATGAACGCGAATAAAATATTGTTTGCTATTGATAGGATGAGGGTCATTAAGCTCTCGTGTAATTACAGAACTCTGCTACCATTTCGTTCTGCAAACACATTCAAGCTGTAATGAAGTTCATTTCAAAGTTCTGTTCCACTGTGGTCTAATACATTACAAGTGTACGAACTTGTAACTTGTAGCTATTAGTAAAATTTAGTTCCACAAAGGTTTCTGCTACACATGTACTTTGTAATCTATACTTAACAAATGTACAAATGATTTTTCGTTGTTCTGTTCTACAGAACAATTAATATTAGTTGAGCACTTAATTTGTATAAATTTCTCCACAAGTGTAGGAATGTTCGTAACTTCAAATACTAACTCAAAATGATAATTTTAGGAGTCAGTTGACCTAAATATCGGAAGTATTAGCAAATATTATGGCAATGATGAGAGAAGGAATATGTACAAAAAAAGAATAAATATTTGTTTACAATTAAAAAGTTAGGTTAGGTGCAATTAAAGCACGGCTTATGATTGATATTGGCGTTTACTGTTTCAAATGCACATTTTAGTCCAGCATTTTAGTTTATGTTTTTTAAAGTTCTTGGTATATGCTACGAAAATATTTTCTTTTCGTTCTTCATCTTTTGACAAATTTTCCCAAATTTTTGCTTATAATGAGAACGTGATGGTCAAGTAATATAAAAATACGTTAATATAAAGATCAGCTAGACTAATGAAATACAGAGCAATCGGAAAGCTCAATTCTCCCGCCATCTCTCAACGACTGTAATTTAAGTACCCGTTTGCTACAGTCGTCTCTAAGCGATTATTACGCTTGAAATGCATAATAAATTGTTTAAAATACCATTATATCTGAGAAAAAATACAAAAATCCGCTCTGTACATTATAAAGACGAATTTATTACTAAGGAGTGGATATAACCCAATTCAAGGTATGGCGACGTATGACAAACATCTGTACCTCCATCTTGTTCTTATGTGACGTCACTTGTAACTTTTTACCAATGCTTTACATATGTTGTACTTTTTTCGTGGAACAGAAAGTTACAAAACCATACTTGATAAGGTCTTGTACTAATACACTGGTATGTATTAGACCATACTTTTGTGGAATAGAGCTATAAATAGCAACTATCGTCTTTACTGCTAATTTCCTTTTGTCTCATATTTATTCCTATTGTAACACTGGATTGAACATTTAACATACGCAACTGCTCCACAGAATAGACTCCAGTTGCCAGATAAAATGCTTAATTTACCTTTAAACTAAAAAGTAAGCCAATTCAACAAAGAAGGAACGAATAGACTACAGGAGAATTTAAAACCTATATAGAACACAGGCTTTCTGTAAAGAAATACAAAGTTGGTTCTGTGAAGTGTTTATTCCACGCAGTTTAGCAGTAATTGTTCTTGTTAGACACGATACATTCGTGCATAAAGATAAAAAGAAGATAACAAGCAAGACTGGAAACCCACATTATGCACGAGTAGATAAAGGTTGGCAGCTTTTGGCATGGCAATTACTTTATATCCACCCTGAGTAACTCGACAAAAGCTGATGTGGGATATAAACTTCTCCCAAACTTTCATCATTATCCCTCGTAATCGATGCCTGGCAGCTGTTATACGGCACTTCATTTCCTTCACGACCTGCTGCAAGATAGCAGCGTTCTTGACGCGGAAATCGCGCAACGTCAGAGGAGTCCATCAGCTTCGCTTTGTACCAAGTGACCTATCCATTCCTGAGGGAAGTGAGCCGTTACTTCGCAGTGGAAATGAGACGGCGCCCCATTCTGTATAAACAGAAAGTTTCCATTCCTTTCGGCGCTTTGCCAGAAATAAACTACCACAACTGCTATTCTTGTGTCTTTCTACTAGATGACGCGTTTATAAATAATTTTGTCCTAAATGCGAAAATGCAAGCAATATCTTGATATTCTAAATGATTTTTTGTAGAAGTAGATGGGACACAGTTCATTGACACAAACAACTATTATGTATTTTTAAAACATAGGTCTTTGCTATATAACTAATAAGTTATTTGTCCACTCTGTATTTTCATATTAGGATATACGTGAAAATATATTATTGCTATATGGAACTTCCTAGAGTCGCTAAATGAGGAGTTAAAAATGTTGTCACTAGGTAAATATGAATTATGAATGATACGGGGTGGTTATGCATTCTTATTCTTTGCCTAAGCTAATTCGTTAACTTTTGTTCCCAAATTTCCACATGTTTGGGTACTCTGATATGATTTCAATATGCTAGTAAGTAGTAAAAGCGATGTCCAAATGAAATACAGTAATTTCCAAAAGAATTCATCTTTGAGAACACAGCGCTGTGGAGATAAACAATTATTCGTTCTTATGCAAACTTAAAAAAACAACAAACAAATTCGGATCCTTCTGTAACAGTTGATTTGCAGGTCAGCAAAGTAACTGTTTTTCTAGGTTTGGTATTTGTCTGAAAGGACAACCAATGTCCTAGAATGCAGTAAACACGATCGTCTCTGGTCATAGCGTTTACATCGGCAACAAACTGAACCAATGGTCGCGTGATAAGAAGATCTGGTTTTTCATTGTGTCACGTTATTCCTTATTTCCCAGAATGTGTGGCGGACATTTAAATAACATTCCTGGCAAGTTGTGAATTTTAATACTTAAGGATTAAAGCCTTTTCATATTACTGCACATATTTCAAGGTTAAGGCATGTGTGATTTAAACATTCCGTCCTAGTTTTGCTTAAGACAACATTACTGCAGAACTGGAAGAGGGGGAAAAATGAAATTAAAATAGACCATAAAAAACTTATTTTATGGATAAAAATACGAAACAAAATGAAGCTGTAAAAATTTACCTATAATAGAAAAATGTTAGTGAAATGACCAAAAATTACATTAAAATGCTGGTTTTATATCCCTAAATTCACGACAGAGAATATTATACTGAGCAATCAGTGATGTTTTTACTAGGAGTGAGCACCTACTTGTTTGCGGCGCTGTGGAGAGGGTAGCAAGTCTGCTTCTTACTTGTTGACTTTGCTGACTGTCACAGTCGTAGCACAGTGTTCCCAGGTGTGTGTTGTGCTATTCATTTCTTAACTCGACAGTATACGTAAGTTATTATTCCTCGTTAGTTCAACGGTACAGCGTACCTTTATGCACAATTTCTATGTGCTAACTTAGTGCTGAATGAATCTAAGACCATTTTTATTTTTGAGCATACAATTGATTTTCTTATTTATGTGAGCACCATACTAACTCCTTTTTCAGAGAATTATCCGACAGGGAGCGTGATCATGCATTTTTTCAACGGGACTCTGCCACTGCTCATAATGCTAGTAATTCCATGAGAGCAATTCATAATGTGCTTCCACAAGAAGGAGTTATAGTAGGGATTTGTGCCCCTCTCAGGTCCATCTCAATTTTAATAGTGTTTACTGCCCATTTTAACTACTGAGGCATCACAGGCGGTGAAACTGATGATACATAAGATAAAACGATAAACTGGGAAATGCTTTTTTTTTAAGTAAGGAAGCACTCCAGGTCTAAGTTTAGGTTCTTCCCCGGCATTTGCCATTTATGAGGAAAACCAGGGGTAAAAAAATCAATCAGAAAGAACGGTTCTGGTGGGAATCGAACCCCAGACCTCCCGCTCACGAGTCCGCGACTTAAGGACCTCGGCTACCTATGGCGGTCCCCGATTTAACAACCTGCGATTATTATCTCTGGGATAAATTTAAAAAAAAGAACCGTGAACAAGACGAACCCCATACCATACAAGAACTCAAAAATAATATTCGTCAGGAAATTGTCCAGATTTCACAAAATGAGCTAGCAAGGTTAATTACTTCCTAAAAAGATGCCAAAAATGTGTAAGGTTGAAGGCGGCCAGTTTCAACGCTGCATTTAATAATTTGGTAAATAATGCTTTCTTAAATTGGTTTCTTTCATTGTTTTACCCTTCCTCTAATCACCGAGATCCGGCTATCCAGCTAACGGGCTAAAGAATAACGCGCTCATCCATATGCAAAGTTTTCGAAAAATGTTAGCATTATATTATCTCTGCGCAATGATGGCATTTTTATAAAATGTAGACCCTAAGGTTCTTTAAGGATTCACTGCGCACCAAACAGCATTATTGCGTTCATATAGTGCCATTTCATGTACAATATAGGTTTTTTCTGTACTCTACCTGTTCTGTGTCACTGCATAACCATTTAGTTGAAACCATGCTTCATTTGTTAATGAATGAATAAACAAACAAATAAATGTGAGTGCCCTTACTTTGCCCTATGGCTGCAATTCCCGAAGTTATTTTATACGGTTTTACTTTTAAAAGTTTGGTGGCATTCTAAGACGAGTTTTCCGAGATTTCTGTTTGCTGTGCAAGTATTCACAAAGATTTCTTTAGACTTCGATCTAGCCTTTCTTCAATTTCATCAAGCTTCTCCTCGTAAGCAAAATGCGATTTGCTGCCAGTTTATTATTGAGAACAGGGTTAGTTTCCTAAGTATATTTACATGATTACAAACAGTACATTTGTGAGGTGCATGAACACACAGACATTTTCTTACACATCGCCGTCTCACTTTTCTGCAAGAATTTGTTTTTTACATACGAATCATACATGTTCCAAAAATGCTGACATTTTGGCATTATAGAGCACTAACAAACAAATAAAGTGAAAAACACCTCGTTTAAAACCGCCACGGGTGGCTGAGGTCGTTACGGCGCGCACTCGTGAGCGGGAGGTCTGGAGTTCGAATCCCACCAGGACCGTCCTCCCTGACTTTTTTTTTTCAGGTTTTCCTCAGTCCTCATAACTGGCCAATGCCGGGGATGTACCCTAAACTTAGGCCTGGAACATTTCCTTCCTTAAAAAAAAAAAATCCTTTCCCGATATACCATTTCATCTCGTCAGTGTACACCGCCTGTGATACCTCAGTAGTAAAAACTGCCGTTAAACACACACGCACGCGCACACAAACTCTTTTAAAAACTTCTCACTTTAAGAATGCCCGAACGGCATAAAGACAACGCTTTTACTGTTTAGGCGGGGACATTGAAAGTCAGGTGATCCTGTTCACCATCTATTTCGCCGCTGTCGCTGCCCGCCTTCTAGCGGATGAACGTCTAATTGTAAACACTATTTCACAACATAAAATAGATTACTTGGAAGTCGTAAAAGATAGTCACAGTGTTCATTGCTGTATACACTAGTATTCCAACTTAGAAAAATAGGAAGCGAGGAGTAGTAATAGCTCAATTTTCTATCTTCGATGTAACACATAAAAAATAAATATTTTATTCATACAAAATGCTCCATAATTATAATGAATTAGCAACATTTTCAAGGATACGTATATATATATATATATATATATATATAAATATATATATAAATTAACACTAATAATAAAAGTAGATAAAGATAAAACACAGAGAAAGAGTCACACTTGAAACTGCTATATATATATTTTGTTGTTAGAACGGGGCGTTTTTCTGAGCAAGCTACTTGGCATGCGGAGCGGACCGATAAGAGAAACGTTTATTCTTTTTCTACAATGTATTGCAGGTCGTAGGATATATTTCTGAATGCTTACGAACATTTATTTTATGCGGGACATATAAGTACTTCATAGGCTAAACACAGTCTTTTGTCTTTCAGAACAGTGGAAATGTGTATTGATTTGCTTGAAATCCCAAGCGGGCAGGGAAATAGTTTTGGAAGTCTGGTAACTTCTGGCATAGCGTCAAACTGCTGTTCCAATATAATAAATCCAGTAGGATTTAAATTGTATTTTGAGTAATATAGATTTAAATAAATTAATCCATATAAGACATCTTTGTGTTAACATACACTCCTATATCAACCTAACCTAGAAAATAAATGGAACCAAAAACAGCTGGTATTCTGCAGTTATGAAATTTATAATAACTTCACGCATTTTTTTTTCGGTGTATAGAAGGTGTCACATCTCCTGTGTGGAGGAGAAACAAACATAATGAGAAAGGTGAATATAAACATTTGGGTTTAATGGATTTTGGCAACCTGCTTATATGCGTTTATAAGTATTTCGTTGCTGGCAATGCATCCTAATAAACAATTCCTTTGAAGTGACTGCACAAATAAAAGCCAATGAATTTGTGTTTAGAAAACAAGCAGAACAACCAGTAGGCCCTGCATAATATATAAATTCGTTTGAAAATATTATGAGCATGAAATTTCTGGCTGCTCGAGTAAAACGTAGTGGTATTCTATAGATACTTATTCCATTTTCATCATATCGGTTTATGCATGACGGTACACCACCAGATTTTAGTCAACAAATGAGCTTTATTATGTTATGCAGAGTGGCCTGCATGCTCCTCCCCTCTCTTTTGATAAAGTCATATCAGAATAATTATTTAACTCGCTGTCATTTACTCGTAAAAGAAAACTGTACTTTCTACGACACTAACTGCAAAGTTGGCACAGCCTACACGTAAAGTACAAAAATGAGTATATCTGAGAAACAATATCAAATGGATGGATAATATGAAACGTTTTGTTCTTTCTGTTTGGAAATGTCCATTATGTTTTTCTTTCAAACCCATCGCCGAAATGGGCTCCTAATATTGCGATAAGTGTTTTTAAATTTACGATATAATAAACGAAAGTAACTTGAATCATTTGCATCAAATCACATGTTATCTTATAGAAACATCCCGCAGGATTTGTAGTTATTTGGCTTCCTGATGCAAAAGGGAGTCAAGCGAGATCTAAATGGCCACTCTTGTTTTGATTCATTTATATA
Organism: Metallyticus violacea; assembly: GCA_030762175.1. Taxonomy (NCBI): domain Eukaryota; kingdom Metazoa; phylum Arthropoda; class Insecta; order Mantodea; family Metallyticidae; genus Metallyticus; species Metallyticus violacea. The sequence goes on along the minus strand of CM060840.1, from coordinate 52,698,176 downwards.
TTTTAAGTATTTGAAGAACTCTGATGGGTTAAAACAACTGCGGGACAAGTCTTAATAAATTCTCCCCTCCCACCGAGTTCAGAGTATACAGTTTAACGTAATAGACTGCACTGCCACGTGGTATTTAATTCTCCAGCATTGCCATTTTATATTTAAGATTGTTCACGACTATTTGAATATGAAAAAGTGTACTGCATTGAGACTTGATACAGCCACAGAAGGACAAAAGTGTGAAGTCTGTCGTCGGTTACTGGAAATACGTAATGAAGGTCCGGATTTTTGGAGAAGCTGGTGACTAGTGGCCAGTCACACACCAGAGAAGAAAGTTTTTTTTTTGAATGATTTATTTATGGGCGTTCTTTAACAGCTCAGGTCATCAGCGTCCCATTCAACTCAGGGCGTGAAACGGCCGACAAATTTTGCTCAGAGGCCTCTCTTTCAGGCTTGAGGTTCTTTTTCGTGCCGTAAATGTACGACACGGGACCCACGGCTTTACTTCCTTCCGAAGAAAGCCATACTTACGATTTTTACGCCCCGAAAAAATCCATCGGTCCTGGCTGGGTTCGAACCCGCGATCTTGGGTTTAGGAGGAAAGTATGGTAACCACTACACCACCAGGACCGACCAGAGAAGAAAGTGCAATTCATACAGTGGAAACACCCAGGGAATCCCCGACCCAAGAAATTTCATGTAAGCAGATATGCACGTCTATTATGCCACTCAGGCATACTGATAATGAACTGGCTTCCTCAAGACACTACTATCAATAGCTAGGTGTACTGCTAGACCCTTTCACGGCTTGGATGCAGGATTCAGCAATGGCAAAGGGAAAGTGGTCGGCAGGAGTGTTCCTCAACGTTGTAATGCACTGGAACACTGGTGTGGGGCTATGCAAATTTGGATTACTGGCGTTCATTGTTGTGCCGCACTCACCATATTCATATGATTTCGATCCGTATAATTATACCTTATGTGGCAACATGAAGGACTCGCTGAGGTAAAAAATTTTGCAACAACGATTCAGGCAGCTGGTGCATAGTACTCCCAAACAATGGTTACGCGATGCCAAAATGAAGTTACCAGGAAGAAGCAACCGTGCATTGACGTTAGTTGGGAGTATACTGATAGATTCCACGTGCTTTGAACCATGTTGCATAATATACAAAAATCTACTATTGTAAATTATTTCCGAACTCTGCTCGTATTAATTAAGTAATTATATATAGTGGAACTAAGATGATAGATTGGTTCCGTTTTCAGTAAAACATAAATTCTTTCCTTAATACTACTCAAAACATATTATTCGACTGACGGAAAGTGTTTTAGCAATGAAAACATTAACAGCTGACCAAATTGTTACTATGAAATTTAATGCAACTAGTGTAATAATTTAGCCTTTTATTGACATTTTGATCAACAGTAAATACTTTTTATGGTCCTGGTATAAAAATGTTTTATGCTTTAAAATTAGCAACTGTTTTTGTAAGTTATTTGTAACTTAAATTACCGTGAATTCTATAGTAAGAAAAGTGCTATGTATACTGGTTTCAACATTTCTTTGCAAGCGTTAATGGAATTTCCTTCAATAACGTTTGTGGGTGAATAATCTTTTAACATAAAAGGGGAAACACAAAATAAGACAGAAAAATGAATACAGAGTTCTGAAAAAGTGCCTATTTTAGAATGTAGAAGAACAAAGAATCTTTTCAGCATAAGTCAAAGTACATAAATCTACTAAAACAAGTCTTTCGTTGAGTTTAATTGTGTTAATCTAGTGACATTTACATTTTAGGTCGCATCCTGTTATGAAATTAGTTTCTGCACTGTCGACTACAGAGGGCCTCTTGAGCGGAATCGTCTCTGACATTAGTTTTATACAAGAGCCCTACTCTCGGTTTAAGTACGAAATCTCCTGTAAACAAAGGATTTGGGTCAAACCGAGCAGGCAACCATGCATTTAGTGCACTCCTAGCAACTAGGTCCAGAACAAAATAGCGTCGCCAGTACAGTGCATTTGTTTAAATATAATGAACTCAAAATTTTCTTATAACTTTTCTCACTTCTCTCAGATGTCCTGTCCTGATGGTTTAGGGATAACCATACTTGCCTCGTAGACCCAAGATCGTAGGTTAAAATCAGGCCAAGGTTCTATGGATTTTTAGAGCATAAAACTCCTAAGTATGCCTATCCTTGATAAGGAAAGTAATGCTTTTGATCCCATCTCGTAGATTTACGGCACGTAAAAGAAATTCAAGCCTGAAAGAAGAGGCGTTTAATCAACATCTATTCGCCCTTTTACCCCTGGTGCGCTAATGGCCAAAAATGTAAAAGTGTGTCCTTAAATTAAAAAAAAAATCAATCAGTTAGCTACCATGTTATTTGTAGAAACTCTTGGTAGAATGATATAAAGATATGCGTAAAAAGCATAATCAGCTTTACGCAGGTCTTATAACAAACTCAAGATTTGTGCGCCAGGTCACCGATCAACCACAAATGCAGCACCACACCACGTGATGCTGTTTACATAAGTTTATGTGCATAGGTGAATAAAGAATATATTCGTTTCTATACACATTTAGACATTTACGTGTATCTTCAATATAAACAGTAACATTTTTTGTTTATAGGTACCTAGTTATTTCCATCTGATATACTCAGTAACACTTTATTCCTTATTTGGTTTTTCTAAATATTCTAGAAACATGGATCTAAAACTATAGCAAACACAAAACTAGTTCACTTTTGTAATGACTTGTGTTTTGTTATGGAACAGCATTCTCCAAATGCTTTCAATACAATTTAAGTTCGGAAAATTTCGTGGCGATCTTCCTGAGGGTAAACATGGGCTATCTAATACAAACACTTTTTCTCCCTGTAAAGTTTGTGTTCCGACATCACGAAATTCCTTTATTATTTATTTGCTTTATTTATTTTTATTTTGGATTGAGTTCATTTGGTAAGAACAGAACATTTCGTTGCTTCAACCTTGTGCGTACGCTCCCAATGTGGGCAATATGTAGTAATCCCTAACGACTTTTCCAGATAGTACGTCCTGACGTCGACAGAGCTCTCCTTCAAGGACTCCGAGTCTCTCAGAAAGGCTGCTTCAATCCCAGATACCGGGGCAGAAACCTTTCCAAAGGCAAACTACCGCCAAACCGCATCAGCCTACTTTTCAATCCTATAATAGAATCAACCGAATGAAATGAGAGAGCGGAAAATTTATGGAAAGGAAGGCATGACAAAGGGAGTTGAACCCATGATCTCTTGAATGCATGTCCTAAGCGTTACTGCCTGAGCCACTATGCTCGATTGTTTTTATTTTACTTTAGGAGATGATTTATCAGATCTTCAGTCGGTCCTGGTGGTGTAGTAGTAACCATACTTGCCTCGTAGACCCAAGACCGCGGGTTCAATCCCGGCCAGGGTCAAAGGATTTTTAGGGCCTAAAAATCCTAAATTAGGCTTCCTTCAGAAGGGAACAAAGCCGTGGGACCCGTGTCATAGATTTACGGCAAGTAAAAGAACCTCAAGACTGAAAGAAGAGGCCTCTGAGCAAAATTTGTTGGCCATTTCACGCCCTGAATTGAATGGGACGCTGATGATCTGAGATGTCAAAGAGCGTCCGTAAAGAAAACAAATCAACAATCAACAAATCGGATCTTCAAAATATTCTAGTATCATAAATATAAGTACTTTTCCTAATTGTTTATAGGCAATCTTTTGCAAAAGTTGAGCTTCTTAGCTCACCAGTAGCATTTTTCTTAATAATCTTCTTATTTTGCTATCTCCTATAAATTGTGAGGCATTATAAGGTAAAAACCAATAGCAATGGATTAATTATTTTGTGCGTATCTTTGTTTTCTGATCTTTTATCTCAAATTTATCTTTTATTTCAAATATAAGCTTGAAGATTAATTGTATAAATCACAATTAATTGACTGTATTTACTGAAAGCCTGACAGAGACACACGTTGTGGAACATCTGTCACCTCTTTCAGTTCAACAAGTAAACAACTCAAATATTGCCATTGACATAATGTATATATCTATTGGTATTGCTGTTTACACCGATTTAGGCGATGCTTTGCATTTAGAGAGGAAATATTTTATTTGTAATTACTCTACTACAAAACTCCATTCCGACTATACTCTTGTTACTGATAATATTTGAATTTAGCTGGTAATTCTTTCTACAGTATATTTACCGTTTCCTGAAAACACCCTCCATAATGTTTGTTGGCTATAGGTCGTAGTTTTGATGTGATTATTCTTTACGCTTTCATTTTACATTATCACTAACAGTTCATTTGAGTTTATTTATATCACAGCTAATGATTATCTCATGTTCAAAGTCACAGAGCTCACTTGATCTACCCATTTTGTTGTAAATAGCAATGAACAGCAAAAAGCGTTGCCTTCTTTTTTATGGGAACATTGTTGTGCTATGTAAGCTTCATTTTGCTGGTTAACGAAGTTATCCGGAAACTTTTTGATTATGCAGTATACTGTTGCATCTTTTGTGGGAACATTTCAATTTTCGATAGGAATTTAACGCGTATTTTGTATGCGTATAGTTTTGGCGGTTTTTTGAATTTTAAAATGGCATGACACTGAAAAATTTTGCGGCTATTATTATTATTATTATTATTATTATTATTATTATTATTATTGGTGGTGGTGGTGGTGGTGGTAGTGGTGGTTGTTGTTTCACTTGCTTTTGGTGAATAAGAGACTCGTAACGGAATGAAAGTCTTATGAAAGAAACAGAGCTAATGCATCTTCGAGCCGTTTTCTATCGTCCTTGCTCCAAAAGGGCACACATCGATTAGTTGATGGGACTTCAGTAACGGACTAGTGTGGCAGAGAAGTAGGATAAGTTGCAGCAACTTCGTGCTTAAAGATTTTGCATCTGAGATAGATTCCTTGTATAGCATTGAATATAATTCGACTTTCATACTCTTTATCGCCTACATAAATATCATAGAGTATACCAGAAACCCTGTTACAGTATTCACTAATTAATTAAAATATATATAAACATGTAAATTTAATCAAGAAAGGAGGAAAAAAAAACAATATACGACGAGGTTTTGTTTCAACGACACGGAATCTGTGGGAGGGTTGTTATACAAGTTCAGTAAAGATTTCCCAGGTGTTATCCCCAACATCAAGGATTGTAAGTTTTTCCTTCCATTCGTGCATTATAGTCTATAAAAGTCGAAGTTATTGCATCCACGCAAAGGTTTTTAATAGAAAGTACAAAAGAGATATAAAAGATCTGAGAAATTTTCGGGCTGGACTAAAGGTGGCCGTGTAATTGACAAGATAAGTTTTTTTCCTTCCCACGTTAGTACATCTGTCTTAAGCATTCATATGAAATATCAGATTAATGTTTCAAGCAGTTTATTGAATACAGATTTCTGAAGCAGACGTTTTGTGGGTATTCCATAAAATGGATAAACTTTCATATCGTGCATTGATAAAAGTTCACCGCCATGGGTGGCCGAGGTCGTTAAGGCGTAGATTCATAAGCGGTTTCAAACCCGCCAGGACTGCCCTCAAGACTGAGGGTTTTTCCAGGTTTTCTTCAGTTCTCCCAAATGGTAAATGCCGGGGAGGCACCCTAAACTTAGGTCTGGGACGTTTCCTTGCTTAAAAATCCTTTTCCAAATTATCATTTCATCTCATATATCATCAGTGTTCACCGCCTGTGGTGGTCGGTCCTGGGGGTGTAGTGGTAACCACACTTGCCTTCTAAACCCAAGATCGCGGGTTCAAACCCGGCCAGGATCGATTAATTTTTCGTGCGTAAAAATCCTAAGTATGGCTTCCTTCGGAAGGGAAGTAAAGACGTGGGTCCCGTATCGTACATTTACGGCACGAAAAAAAACCTCAAGCCTGGAAGAAGAGGCCTCTGAGCAAAATTTGTCGGCCGTTTCACGCCCTGAATTGAATGGGACGCTGATGACCTGAGATGTTAATAAATAAACGAATAAATAAACCAAACCAACAACAAGCGCCTGTGGTGCCTCAGTAGTAAACACCATTAAAAATTGATAAAGTTCTATGTTTAAAATAGCCTAATGCCAAAGGAAATTCATACCAAATTTATAAACTCTTGTCCATTTTCAACAAATAAAACTGGGCTGTACCAACTCGAAGATGACCCAGGTGAAGGACGTCCAAAATGTTAACAACAGCAAAATTTATCGAATAAAATACACGATGAAGTATTAGAAAATGATTGCCGTCAAACAGAAATAGGATCAGTTTAAAAACCTCATGAACTTAGGCTTTTACTTTTAGGCATGCGACAGATTATGTTAGGACTTGTGTTGTTCAAACTTGCAACTTTAAACTCGTCACGTCTATCTTTTTAACTTGCTTTTAACTATAGTTATTTCATACTTCTATTGCTTTATTTCGTTGTTTTCTCTCCTCTCAAGTCTGCATTCAATTTCAGGTATGTATACTGAATTTATACAGTCTTTCTTTTGCTTAAAGTTTGAAAGTATTAATATGCTCCATTTTCTATACGTATCCTTACGCTAAACTTCCTGGGAATGAAAACTAAGACGTTTTATTCTTCTCAGTTCATATCTGATTTTAAAGAATAAACTGAATAAATTTGAAAAAAGGAGCACTGAGTTGTTTTGAAAAGAAAAAGTATATTTTTGTACGTAAAGCGTTTAGAGAAAGAGACGGAGCTGAACAAAGAACTAAAATATTGTACAAACGATACTGCTGTCCTTAAGATGCCACTTGACCTAGTAAACATTCAGAAAAAATTGTGTGTTTTACAATATATTCATCTTAAAAAAGTTACGACATTCTGCGTCCTCAAACAGTCCTTTCATCCACATTTCAGTCACTGAAGTTTTAGCGACAGCCTGTATTAAAACAAAATCCCTAAATTCTGAATAATATGATTTAAATTTTGTTAAATATATATATATATATATATATATATATATATATATATATATGTAAATTATTGCCATAATTTTGAATATATTATTATATATTTTATAAATTTTAATAAATATTGGGAATGTTTTAAATGCCTTATGAGATGAAATATTAGCTAATTTACATTGTAACTTTTTCTCTGAATACCAACATAAATTTTGTAAAACTTTAACAATTCTACCATAGCCACATTAGAATTATTTAAATGTGTTATTACTTTTAAGTCATAGGTCAATATTTTCATCGTAGTAACAATATTTTAGTGTTAAAACAAAAGCATTTCTTTAAATGGTCTCTTTATTAAAAATATGGTGTTGAGCTGTTAATGCTTAATGAAATTTTCATTGATTTTAGCGAAAAATGTGAAAAAAATTATAAAAAGATAAAATACAACTATAATACGAGTAAATTAAAATTTGCACCTTGTGGCCTATATTGCACATGGATATAAAATTTTACAGTAAATTAGTTACAGATTTCAAATTTTAGAATAATCTCCGTAAGCAAGCCCAATCGATCTTAATAACAAAACAGCTGAATTTAGTGAAGTTGTATTTCAGTTTTCTAACTGGAAAAAATGTTAATAAAATTGTCTTTAGGAACAGTTCTATTTCAAAGTAATTCATTTTATAAAGGACATAATTACTTAAGTTAAACTTGCCGTTTAAACTATCAAAAACCTATGCTTAAAGACAAAGCCATATCCTAAGTGTGTTATTCTGCCATCGTTATATAATTGCAGCAAATTTTTACATGATAACTTGCTGCATGAAATTGTTTTAGCATTATGCCAATGAAGGCAAAATAACAAATTAAGTCGAATATAAACCAAGTCTTCCATCATCTCTGGAAAGGAACATTAAAACAGCGGTGCGCAAATTGCATCCTCCAAGAGAAATGTAGCGAAGCCAAGTAGGCATTTAGCCAACATTCGTTGCCGTATCACGCATGCGCAATATCTGCAATCTGAGTCTCTTAGTGATGAGATTCTGGCACATTAATATTATTTCATCCCAGTAACAGCTAAGTTTAGCCGCGCTTCTCAGTTGCCTTCCGAAATGTAGGTTGTTGCGTGAACTAGATAATTCAATAGGCATCATTCCTTGCATATCATTTGCTGAAGAAAGCGCCCAAAATAATTCCTGGCTTTCAAAGTAAAACTGCATCAACAAAAATAATAATTCCCGTTTAACATTGCCTCATTTGTACCCGTATGACATTATATATGTGTGGATGTTAAATAACAGCTTTTATTACTCCATATAGAAAGTTATACGGAGTAACTTAGGAATTCTAAAAGAAAAGAGGTCGTCGTTAATATTCTACTGTGTATCTATTTATTTATTAACTTGTGCAAGAACGTCCTGTTCCATCATTAAATCATAAGCTAATTCCATCCCAATTGTCCTTTGCTATAAGGAGATACCGTAAATAAAATGTAGGCCAGCTTGGATTAAGTAGGACTTTAATATAAATCATCCTTTTTGCATTTTGATTAATTTGTTTATTTACGGACACTCTTTAACATCACAGGTCATCCCAGTGTATTCAGAGTGTGAAAAGGCTTAAGGTTCCTTATCGTGCCGTAAATGTACGACACGGGACCCACGGCTTTACTTCCCTTCCGAAGGAAGCCATACTTAGGATTTTTACGCCCGAAAAATCCATCGATTCTAGTCGGGTTTGAACCCGCGATTCTGGGTTAAGGAGGCCAGTATGGTTACCGCTACACAACCAGGAATGACTTCCTTTCTGCAGTGATTCCAATGTCTTCATGAGGTGACCTCACTGAAGGTTTTCCTTGGAGGCGATGCTTTATTTAAATTTCAGAATTAAATTTCGAAATATAAACAAAATTATTTATAGTTAATCATTTATATTATACAAACAAGAAGGAATACTGTTTAGGTATTAACAAATAGTTGAAAACAAAAGAAAATCAAAGAGGAAAAGTGGAATGCTGAGGGGAGGTAAGGAAAAAAAAAACCTAAGGATGGATTAAAGTAAGATGTGCCATTGGGAGATCAACGCTACGGCACGTAACAATCATAATCTCGGCTTTCCAGACTGAATTTGCTAATGCCTGTATCAAGACTGCAACTGTTCTCACAGGCAGCCGGAGACTATGTCAGGAGAAGCAGCTCCGGATCGTCCACGAGTGCATGTGAACAAGCGATTTAATGGGGAATAACCGAGTGAAGGGATGTGGATTTGTATGGTTCAATTTCAATTCAAAGTACATAGAAAAGTCAAGTACTAAATATGATATTTAATGTTAATCGAATTTAACAATCTCAATTTAATGGAATATTACTAATTTTCAACTTCATTATTAATAATTTATGTATTAATCAAATAATCATTATTCCAATATGCACTTGAATAATATGTACTTAATTTGGATTGCAAATGATTGACGTATTGATTTGAATTTTATGTTCATTGTAGATGATATAAGTAACCGAAAATAATCATTGTCTTTTCAACGAATATTTAACATATAAAATTCTCTTATAGATCTTCCCTTTATAGCAAAACCATGGTGAAAGAATTCAGTAATAAAGCTACTGCAATATGCAGCGTAACATTAAACAAGTTTAAAACCTCGCAATGAATTAATATTTTGCCAGTATTGCAATCCTGTGAAAAAATTCATGTAATGTAAGTTTTGCATACATGTATAATTAATTTATTACCCGGATCACTGCTTTCAAAAAAAAAAAAAAAAAAGATTCAGATCCTAATTTATCAAATTTCAAAGAAGAATTTTATTTGTAAACCTTGCTGGGGGATGTCGTCGCAGAACGATAGAACAAGAATTACCACCCAGTCACACGAAAGCCTCGACAGGAACAAGTTCGGAGTGCAAATATGGTTACTTTTACCGAAAATGAGATCCGACTGCTGTGTGCCGACAAGTAGGGCAATAAATAAAAGTACTAGCAATGCATTGCCCTACGTAGCAGTAAGAGAAGGAAGCAAGAGCGCACATAGACATAGCCGAGTGAAGAGACTCAGTTACGGGCCTTGCTAACTGTACATCAGAGGGTGAACCTGAATATGAAATGCAACACCGTGAGAGAAATTAAAGAGAATAACAATATAGAGATAGGGTTACCATGTAAAATAGACACAAAAGAAAGTTGGGGTTACTACTTCAGCTACCGTTAGAAATATTTTCAGCTTATTAAAAGTTTCTAGTTAACAGACATTTCCAATCACTTCTGACAAACCCTTCAAGATACAGGCATTCTCATTATATTAGGAAATACAGCGAGGTACGTTTGACACTTGTTACAGAAGAGAATGTGATAGTAAATGAAGATGAAGCTCCCATCCGTAAAAACATTTGTTGTGAAACTTCTTAAAGTCACTGAGAATTTTGCAGTCAAACGACTTTTACCCTGTATAATTAGAGTAATGGAGTTAAGAAAAAAGTACTCACTGAAATGCTTTGATTTATGGTTGGCGGTTAATTATGAAAAGTGCTGAACTGAGGCAACTTATGTGAGATATTTTTTCTTTCTTTATGTGAAATAGAGAAGAGAAGAACGGAAAGGAGGCTCTCGATTGAGAGCTGAGAAAAAGAGCGCCTAAAATTTTGTTGACAGAATGAGTTACGACTGACCAGCAAACTGCCAGTAATATAGATAGAGGCCATGTGGAATGCCGTGAGGAACTTTATATTTTAGGAGAGGAAATAGTGGGAGATAACATGACGGTTTTCACGTCATGTTAGTGCTGTCGGTGCTTGTCCCTGTGTGCAAATTTGCAATTTCGTCTCGTTTATGCAAAGGAAGTTTTTTTTTTTTCTTAAAGTTAGGATCTCTGGAGCATGTTTGTTCAAAATGGAAGCGAAAACGCAGCTAAATTTGGGTAACGTATTATATCCGTCACTGAAAACTGAAATCCTTTCCTCTGTTATTAACAAGCTAATGAATTCAGAGTTGCAGTAGTGTAGCAACTGAATGTCCGTTGTATATAGATGATCCCAGCCCCTACCGACACGGGTGGCCGAGGTCTTAAGACGCGGACTCGTGAGCGGGAGGTCTGGGGTTCGAATCCCATCAGGACAGTCCTCCCTGACTGAGGTTTTTTTCCAGGTTTTCCTCAGTCTCCATAAATGGCAAATGCCGGGGAAGTACCCTAAACTTAGGCCAGGAAGGTTTCCTTCCTTAAAATAATCCTTTCTCAATATATCATTTCATCTCATGTATCATCAGTGTCCACTGTCTGTGGTGCCTCGCCTCAGTAGTAAAATGGGGCGTTAAACACTATTAAAAAAAATAAGGTGACCATGCTTAGAAACGTTAAAAATTGCGGGTTAGAATCCCGCCTCTCTTGTTCCTTGCCTCTCAGGAGGAGGCTGTGGAAATTAGGGGAGTCAAAATGGTGGTTTTAATAATTTTTGACATTCTCATATTTTGATATCATTTTAATATTTTAATTTTCCCGCTTGTTTTTGTACATTAAATCGTACGATAATTCCAAGTATTTAATTTTTTAAAATATTATGTCACATTTTTACGCTGTTCTGGTCCCTTCATTCAGTTCAACATCATTGATGTTCAACTGTATGCTTATGGATACAGTTGTTCTACATAGGAGATCTTTCTCTCTAATTGTTCGGTAAATAAATAAATGAAATTAAGAAATATACATCATGATCAATAGAAAGCAATGGAGGACTATGAACATAGAGGATTTTGAGTTTCTGTTTCTTCTACAAATATTAATTTTCTTATAATTTATAGGTTTAAGCACCATTTCTGAAAAAAAAACCACTCTAAAGAAACTGGAAACATTCCAAGGGATTTTGTTATAGGACATTGAATTGCATTTTTAAAAGTTCTACTACGCATTGGAAATACTTAAGTGGCAGATTGGTGCTTGACCGGAATGATATTTGAGATAAAGTGCTTTATTAATAATGCAACCTAAAATTTAAGTAGGTACGTGGTAAACTAATCGAAGGAAGGAAAATGAAGATAATTGAAAATGATCTCAGGTAAGCTTATGAGTGCGCTGTGCGTTCTAGCCCACAATCTACAGGCGACTTTTGCTATAAATACATACATTCCCATTAAAAGCGACTGGTTCTCGTGGTCTCCTAGTTCTGCAGAGACAGAAAAAGGAAGGATGAGGTGGAAGTAAAGGAAAAGAGGGAGAACATGTGAATGCCTTTCATCAACCTAATAAAGATTCACGTTCCTCCCTGTAGAGGGATGTTATGCACGACTGATGTACTACTGAAAGAGATTTCTGTCATGCTTTTTCCTTCCTCCGTACCCAAGACGTCATTGCTACTTGCCTGATTTCCCACGTCTCTTTGTCTATTGTAAGAACTGCTGGACAGGGCAGGAGAGGGCGTAATGTTAAATTAATATAGTGATTGTTTATTATTTTCTTAAAACACACCAGAAAATGTGAAAATTTATGTTTAAACAATTGAAAGAAAACTGTAGAAAAGGAATTTTATTTTAAATAAATTTGTTTATTAAAAACATGCACCTGCAATGTTAATTGCCTTTTAAAAAGTAAACTGTACAATAGAATGGAATTTACATGTGCAAATGAGAAGCTCGGAGTTACAAACCTACTGCACTACAGTTCTTGGCATGCACTTGGTCGCACTAGTCACGCTCGAAGCTGTAATCTATGCAAATGCTGTAACTGTGTAAACAACACACGAAAAAATGTAACATTTGTGAATATAGGATTCTTAAATTTCCATTATGTGTTCACTGTAAATGAAAGCTACAAATGTAAGCATCGAAGATTTTAAGGTTATAGAATTTAAAACTGCATTTTAATTAAACTTGATTATTAAAATAATTAAGTTTTGGTTAAAAACAAATTAGTAATCAGTAATTTACATATACGACCCTATTCCATAAACGTATGATCTAATAAAATGTATTAGTACAATTATTTATAAAATTATAATTCTGTTCCACAAAATAATGTAACGCTTGTGTAGTATTAGTAAAAAGTTAAAAATGACGTAATGATGAACAGCTGTTGCCACACGACGTAAGTAATACCATGAATTAGTTTATGTCCATTCCTTAGTAATGGCTTCTCATTTTTTTAATGTACAGAACTCATTATCATTGTTGCTATACTGTTCGGGCATTTTTCTTATAAATAATGATAATTGAAATATTTTATGTATTTGTCAATATTCATGTGCAAACTTTCATTTTGAGATGAAGGTCGTATATTTTTATACTTACTGTTACATTGCAGCATTGATTTCAGTCGAGAATCGAACTTTTTCCGATTGCATTAGATAATTTATTTATTAGTATATTTGGTAATAATTTACATTGATAAACATGAACATTTTTCTTTATTTTTTAGCATTAAAAGTTTCATTACAAGCAAAAACTGTGAAAAAGATGTCAAAAGAGACTAAATTCATTTGAAAAGATAATGGGGCAACAAAAGAAATTATTTTCCTGGCATTTAGCAAGAGCCTTAAAATTCAACAACGTAATCTAAGTTGCTAAATGAAATACACATTTGATACAGGAAAATTTACTATCATTAATTCTATTTTAATTGCATTTAACTAATAAGTTCATTGCATTCAAATACTGAATAGTTTTTCTTTATACATACCCTTTTCTCATCACTTTCCCTACCACAGGATCATATATTTAGGTGAATTGATTCCCTATGCTTTCAAAAAGAAATTAAAAATTGCATTAGTGTTTGAAATTATCAATATTTCTAAACTTGTAGAAAAATCTATAAACATTGCAAGTACGTGGATAATGCTAATACTACTTGGGGGGAGGGGGGCGTGAAAAATCACTTGTACACTTGCAATAACAGTTGTAAAGTACAAGTATAGAATAATCATTTGAGGAATAATAACAGAAAGTTACAACTCCATATACTTGTATATATTAGACCATACTTTTGTGGAATAGGGTTCAGTTAGTTAGACGATCGTGTTTCGTTTATTCTGTTATTAATTCATCTGTTTAGAATTGACACGAATCTGAAATATGAAGACTAAGACGGGAACAAAGTACAATGAGGCAGCTGGTATTTAGTTTATTTCAATAAGAGAAAAGAGCGCAAAATTAATGTGCCATTTCCTCAAAGGAAAACATGAACACGTTCTGAGTTTTCTCAAATTTATTACATAAATGTATGGAATCCACTAAGTGAAATACAATGCAAAAATATTAAGGTATATTCGTCAATTTCAAATTAAATATATTGTGTAAGTTTTTAGGTTCATAAGGCCGTAAAGGTGATTAAACTTGTCACCAGCCATTGGATGTGACATTTGTGTTTTGTAGCATTCATTTGCAGAGAACAAAGAATTTAAATTATTATTTACTATTTTACAATGTTTATTCCATTTTATCTACACGTTTCTTTCCTAGGGTTTCTATTATACGAAAATTAAACGTATACTTGAATAGGCATAAACATCATCTCACCTTCACTGTTCTATTATTGTTGTTGCATAGTGACAAGTATAAGCATAAATTATCTTTTGTTGACTTCCCAAGCAATCCTCCTCACACATGTACGTTTTAACTTGTTGCTTTCATTTAGTATTTTGCTATAATTTGTAATCTGACATCCAGCGCGCCTGCCCTAGGTCTGTAGGTTGAAAAATAAAAATGCGAATGGTAATATATTACCGTGTAAGTAACTTCTAATTGGAAATTCACGGGTTGAAAAGAATACGCTGTAGAATTCCGGTTACTCAATGATTTTTAATCGATTTTATTTGTAACGTTTTATTTTATTTCCCTCATTTGGTGTTTGATCACTTAATTTTACCCAACTACTTATCGTTTAGTACATTTTATTGTTCCGCATGAACTGGTGAAGTTTTATACATCAGGCTTTTTAATTACTGAAACCCTTCAATTTATTTGTAAGGAAAATTTAAAACTCCCATACAGTATCAAATGATGAAAAATTTAATCTTACTTCAGTAGTTGACGAACCTTCCCTATGTTAAATATTTGAATAGAAAGCAAAAACATAAACGTGATATTTTATACACTTTCTTAAAAATATAAAAGATTAGATTTTTTAGTGATTCGGTGTAGTTAGCTGGATGCATTTTCTATAATTATAATCAATTTTATGAGATAGGCATAAAAGTTTCTTAAATGTTTCCGAAATTAAAACGGCCAAATAATTGTAACCGAAGAAGTGAATATTAAAAAGCGTGATTTCAGATTAGGTTCACAGGTGAGAATTACAGCAAAACTTTTTAAGAATTGCACTAAAATAATAAATAAACCAAAATGAAATTAAATTAAAATTAATATTAAAAACCAAAAACGCTTGTGTCCCAAGGCACTGGTCACATCATTTAAAGCACAGCTAATAAATCCATTGTAAGCGAATCAGGAGAAGTTGTGTTTGCATTTTTAATACCAGACACCAAAAATCAGTATTTTCTCCAAACGCTAAGGAAAGGATGAAAAAATGAATTATGAATTCTCGTACTGGTAGCTGTGAAGCCTTGAAATATTCAAATATATATGTAATTATCTTAGAAAGACAAAATTGGATGCCCGGTATATAGATAAAAGTAATATTTATGCAAGATGGTATCAGGTGCGTGAAAATGCAGAAAATATTCTAGCGCATTAAAAATTCCCAAAATAAAATAATTAGATGATTGAAGAAGTACTGAGAATCCATTATTCCAAAATGGGTTGCGTTTGTTAAACATTTTCAAACGAGAGTTCTAAAATATTGGGGGGAGGAGACATAAATCTTGCTGAGTATAAAAGTTTTATTTATTTCATTCACTGCGTATATATTAAATATGTAATTAGTGGGTTAGAAAGTCCAAATAGTTTGACCAAAATGGAACTATAATTCACTAGATCTCTTATGTAGGTATATATTGTTTCAAATATAATTTTATTAGTTTTATGCGGTGAATATTTAGGTTTTGTTATTTTAATAGTCTTTGCTTTAATTAAAATTACAAGTTTGGAAAAAGCAAAGGAGCTCCAGAATTTGCAGAAGAAAGGAAAATTGGTTTTAAGGCGAAAGTGCTGCGGGTTGTCTACCTTGCAGATGTGGGCGATACTGCGGGTTGTTTGTTTTCAGGGGCATGACTTGCGCGATGAAATTAGGTGTTGGTGGTATTTGAAATTGATGTAAAGTGTAGAATAGTAGTTAAAGTGCACAAAGATTTCAAAAGATGCGCCTTGGCGTTCCGCGCAGGTGAAGGTTTGGTGGTAGGGCGGAGATTTGGGGCGACAGTGTACTGTTGCGAGGCGCGTGCGAGAGAGCGGACAAGTAAATCACAAGTACTTGGGGAGGAAGAGTCAAGACTCTGAGAGGAGGGAGGAAAAGGGAGGGCCCAAAAAAAGAAAAAAGCTGGGCGAGGAGGACCGTTCATCTTTCGTTCTATCCTACTTTTTCGTAGCTATTTGCGGGGAGAGAGGGAGGTAAAGAAGGAGAATATGGAGGGGTGAGAAGTCGGGAAAGTTTAGGCAAGATGGTTTTAGCTTATTCCATTAGCATTAGTTGGGCGTAGTAGTAGTCGTCGATCAGTAGTTGCTGGGTTCGGTTCTTCAAGGGTTTGGAAAGTTGCTCTCAATTTTTGTTAGTGGTGACTCGGTGATCGACAGCCATGGCAGACGTGGAGGTTCAAATGCAGTTTACGACAACGGAGCGCAAAGTCCGTAAAGTGAAGAAGACGAGCAAGCGGCGCGAAAGTACGGACAACGACGTCACCATCACAGAGCTCGAGAAGGAAAACCACATCAGCAACGACCATGGGTATGTGCTGGATGTTGGAACAAACCTTGTGTAACGATTGGTCAATAGGACAATGCCAAGGAAACAATCGCTCTTGTCAAAATCTTCTTTAGTTTCTTTATCGTTACAGTACTATATTATCTTTGATAAACAACATTTTTGTTTAGGAAATTAACATCTTCCTTAATAATATAATAAACAGATTCATAAAAATATGTAATAATTTTATAATAATGGTTAAATAATAATATGTAATTACAAAATTGCAGTCACACGTTTTAATATATACCCATGATTTGTATTTGTCGAGTGTACTGAGTTCAGTTCAGAGTCAAGCTTATCATTTAAAATTCCATAGCTTTATACACGTATAAAATTTGTCACATTTTAACTTTCCTCGCCAAAGGTCTGACTAACTTACTACCATTATAAATAAAATTTTATTACCTATTCCAAAATAAAAACGCACTGCAGATTAATAAATTTAAAAATAAACCAATTAAGAGTGGATTTTTGCATATTGGAATACCTTTGATCACATTGCATTGCATACAAGCTTTAACTTCTATATTACCAATATATATTAATGAAACGAGAAAAAACTATTTATATGTCATTTTGGAATACGAACCCTCGTTTGTGTGAATATAAATATTCATCATTTCAAATGCTGAGGGTCAAGGTTGATGTTCTCATTGAATATTTCTCTACTTTACCTTCAGTTATTTACGAAAGAGTCTAGGCCTCTGACAGTGAACATTGATTTCTGTACCAGTGATGGAGGCTTTGATGCTTCTCGTTCTGCAGTTTCCAAGAGCCGTTTGTCATTTCAGCCGCTTTTATGTAACCTCATAACATTAATGCATTTCCTTCGTTTTCTTAACTCAGACTCGACTACTTCAAGGGTGCCTACTTTTCACTCAGCTGGCCCGTTCATGATTCGGTTCGAGATTCTTTTTATCAAAGGCTTATTTTCGTTTTCTTTATTAATAGATAATAATGATTTAGATAATTTTTGTTAGCCAGCGTAAACCTTTAAAATTTCAGCAGCATAATGTGGAATTTAAAAAAAATTAATAATATACAAAAGAATTGTATCTTCAGTACTGGCCATTAAAGTTACAACGCCCATAAGAGACGATTAAACCAAACCCATCTTTTTTCAAAAGAAACGAATACGACAGCAATACTAAATTTGATGAAGAGAGAATTGTGGAATGTCATTCCGAGATTTTGTTTCTCCTATTGGACGAAATGCGTTCACAGCGAAACGATCTTTATTTCATTGATGGTATTTAACACGCGTTTTGACTACTGAGGCACCACAGGCGGTGGACACTGGTGATACATGAGATGAAACGGTAAACTGGGAAAGGAATTTTTTTAAGGAAGGAAGCGTTCCTGGCCTAAATTTAGGGTATCTCCCCGGCATTTGCCATTTATGAGGACTGGGAGGAAAAGAAAGAAGAAAAAAACTGGAGGACGGTCCTAGTGGGTATCGAACCGCAAACCTCCCGTTCACAAATCTGCACCTTAACGACCTCAACCGCCCATGGCGGAAGAAACGAATATGAAATCAGCAGTTCTAGTAAGGACGAAACACACAGACATGAACGATCCCCCATCAAACAACCGAATGGTATTATGAACACTCACAATGTGTTGCTATTATAATGACCAGCAGTGAATTTTATTTTATATTTCGTATAAATTATTCAGAAATTAGCATAGCTTCCATCGTTCTAATCTCTGGATTTCAGAAATTGAACCGCCTCCAGCAAGTAGGGACGCACCCAAACAACAAATTAAGTTGTAACCAATACCAGCACATACGTAGTTCTTAAAACATTTAGGAGTTTCGTTAGTTCATGTTTATATCATCACCTAGAGCTTGCTGGCAAATAATTTAGGCTCTATTCATAAAGGCTTTCTGCATAACAGTTATATCTCCAATGTCAAAAAATTGGGTTGCTGGGAATGCTTTCTTAACTCTGTGGCCGCATCTGCATTACCTCTATTACCTTGTGAACAAGAAGTTAGAACCTCAGCAACTCAATGCTAGAAATGCCGAAAGGTTTTCTTTGGAGCTGGAATAATTTTTAAACACATTTCTGTTCTTCCATACATTTGTAATCATCAACTTTTAAAGGTCCACAAGTAACATTTTCATAAAGTACGCTGAATATTTCCCCGTCGTGAAAGTTCAAGCCAAATGTGATGTAACAAAGGCCTTTCATGATTCTCTCCCCTTCCCCAACTTGTGGATCCCTCTTTTCATTTTACATTCACGTTCCAACCTTTGGTATTGTGTGTTTCGTTGCTAATTATTGCAATCTAGCAAGGAGCCCAATAATGGAGTGATAGAAATATTCATTGTTATAACAGAATGATTTAATTTCAGCCTCTGTGATTTGCAGTAGGCCTATAGGTACATTAACTATAAGTATTAGGCCAAAGCTTGTTCCGAATCCTTTAAGGACACCAGAGGGATACCTGGTTGCCTTCATAACAATGCGTTCAGTATTACGCGTGATCCATTCTAATTTTATAAAATAATTTCAAAAAATGGTTTTCATGTGCAGCTTGCTTTGCATTCTGGGTTAGTAGAGGTAGTAATCATTAGTATTTTAAAATTACATTTTTAGCTCTTTAAAATTACGAAACATTTTATGTACGTTGGCAACTTTGTGGATATGTAACAATGAAAAAATGACATTGCAAACTTAATAGGGCAGCATTTGATAATTTTAAAACTGTGAAGTAGCTGTTCAGATGATAAAAACATTGATTTTGTTAATTAAATTACGCATATTTCTAATTAATGTGTTAAATTGTGCAGTTTGTAAGTATAAATTAAAATATAGCATTTCATTTACCACAAATTTAATTTCACAAAGCTTCAAGACATTACTTGAATTTGAATAGTTATTGCTTGAATGAAAGAACATTACATTTCTTAGATATAAAATATGTTGTGGCAATGAAGTAAATATGCCGTGTAATAGCTAGCAACGTTTACTAAATTCATCTTCTCAAAGCTGCAGCGTGATACTCATACATATACTGGCAAGATCTTCAGTAATGAATTATCTTGTGCAGATCAGATGTTGAGCGCGGTGACAAAAATAAAGATCTATTGTGCATAAGATGGTCTCTCTTTGCTTCAGAGGTTGCGTTCTCTTGATTTCGCTCAGGCATTTGGTAGATTACAATCCCTAGCTTTACGTGCAGAAAAATGCAAGTATCAATTTCAAATCGTTGGAAGAAAGACGTTTTCTAAGTGCATTTTGCTGCATAGCGTGTTTCAATATGTTGGTGAAGGAGTTCTGCTTTTTAAGCCAGCTGGTTGAGGATTTATTTGCCTTCAATATTTTTTTGATCATCTCACATGTTTTGGTTTTTCGTTGTTAATTCTTAAAATACTTTATTTTGTTTTAAAAATTCAAACACTTTCATCATATTGTTTTGCTGTTGCTAGTGTACAAGGTTATTATTACGTAAAATTTGGTTTTCGCCTGTATTTTATTATTTGGAGTTTTGGTCACCTTTATTCTAAAGCTTTATCAAAAAACATAAGTGGCAAATTTTATATGAAATTGGTATCTACAGCAGAAGTAGATAGAGCAGGCTGATGGTCCAATGGTCTTTCGTCATGGAATAAAGCTTGCCTGGTAGTTGAGCATCGAACAAATGCGAGGGTCACTAATTTAATTTCTGTTCAGAAATGGGAACTCGCAAATAGCCATCGCATTTCAAAGTACTTCCCTTCTTCGTCTAAGCAGCTTTGCATCCTTGGTAACAATGTCTGGAGGTACCCGCACCAGTCTTCTTTGACTATGATTTCCAACTTCTTGCTGGTCTCTTCTGTACTGCCCAAAGTTTTTCTTTTCACTTTCGGAAATAAAGAGAAGTCACGTGACACTTTAATCAGAACGGGAGCTCAATTGTCCGCATCCAAAGGTATTCTGGAGCTTTGTCGTTGTGGAGAAGGCCTCAGAGGCTTTGGTCAACTCTCATAAGATTCTTTTTAAAAATATCTGGCAGGAAAATTATCTTTTTTCCTTCAGAGGTATAGTGTCAACATGCCACGTTTCTGGAACAAAGTGGCCACCACTCGCCGGCCGTACAGACTTCTTTTCCTGCAAGATCCCAACTGTCGATGTTCGGTTTGTGGATCTTAGTGGTAAATCCTGCTTTCCTCGCCTGCTAACCATATCTGTTACACGTCGTGATATCTCATTTTGAAATGTTTATATTATAAAGCAGCGCCATTCCATTTTGCTGTTAGTTTTCACATACCGGAAACAAAATTTTCACGCATGAAGTTGATGATGCTGATAGCGAAATGATACCTGCAGTTCACTCTACTGGTTTGTTGTTCCCTTGAGCTCAACAGCCACCACATTTTCATCAGTAGGGGCAATGACAGGACCGCCAGATCTCGCTTCGTCTTTCAAATTAACCTGAGCGTCCGTAAATAAACCCAAATCACCATCGTCTTTCAAGATGTTCCTGTTGCGCCGGTTCCGCAAACCACCAGTATTGCCTTTATGATAAGAGTCTAGAAATGCCCCCTGCAAATGTCCCAGCAATTGCCTCTGTAAAATTACTTTTTAAATTCATAAAATATCAAATGTTCCTTAATCAGCTTCATGATACAGCAGTAGACACCAAGCACTAAATTAGACTGAAGTGGATAGTAACCAGCCTGTGTATAGTTGCTGCCTCTACCCGTGCTTAGGACTTTACCGTAGTGTTGAACAGCTGATGTTGGTATTGTTTAGGAAGCAGTTTGATAAGAGATAGTGCTAAGACTCCTCGTGGCTGTACTGAGTTGATCTGTTATCCGGAATTTTATTAAGTAAACTGAAGATTGCCAGCATGACTATACAGGAAATTGACATCTTATTGCTGCTGTTACAATTGGATGCACGCGCTAGCTATGCCAATATTTACCAATCAGGATACGTTCTTTCCATTGTTGCCAACAAGAAACTTGTGATTCTCCTAGTTTTCCTGTATCCGAAATTTAAACATTGAACCTGTTAATTATTTTTAATTAACGAATTCCTTCAATGCATACATACATTAGGTATGCTATAAGTTTCTAACGTAGTAGGTTTTAAAGAGCACTGAAATAATGACAACTGTTGCAGAATCGGTTCGTTGAGGGTCATCAATGAAAATATTGTTCTGGAAAAATATCTTTTGTTGCTGGTTTTACTAAATGTGTTGTTTGGTCTTAGACACCTCTATTATATAGTCATCAGTAAAATTCGAAAGATTGAGTTTTCTTTGTGTTTTTAAGTGAAATTATGCCTAAATTCAAATGAAGAAAATATTAAATAAAAAAGCATGGACACAATACTATCACTTTATTAGTAATCACACTCCTTGAAACAATTGAAGGTTTATTTAATTAAATGTAATAGCTATGTCAGCTTTCCTACATTTTCTCATCATTTGTGAAATCTTTAAATATTTCTTGAAACGTAAGGACAATGTTGGCCACAATATCTTAGCAGTCGACATAAAATCTATGAATAGTAAAACAACCCTATATCTACTGGTTAATTCATGAATTCCAGTGCCGAAGCACTTCCACGCTCATTCATGTTTTAGTATAGCGAAAGTTCTGTTGAGCATAACAACAGCTGCTTTCTTCCTCTGCGCTTTGTTCTCGAGGATAAGATACGGACCAAACTAGAAGCTTGCCAACAATGTTGAGGTATTCCACATCATTATTCAGGTCGATCCAATAAACAGCTTACCAACAGGCAAGATGCCCAAAACGTGTTTGGTTCATTAACATTTAACTCGGTCAGTTCTCGATTGTCTAGGTTATGACCGTGGAAATTAAAAACAAAAAGTCATATTACGAATAGTAGCATTATTTTGCTAGGGTCTTAGACTAGCAATTTGAAAATTGGGGAATCTATGGTCCGCGAAGAAAAATATCGAAGTTATATGAGCATAAAAAAGTTGAAATTAGATGCTGATAGGTCAGTGTTAAAGCAGAATGGTGTAAAAAATAAATAAAACATTTAAAAATCAACTAATGGATAAGCGGTTTCGAAAATCGTAGGTTCGGATCTTGCTGTTTAGGTGAGGTACTTATTTTTCCATGAAATATGCCCATACATATCATGGGAAAAAATAAAAAAATGAAGGAATTAACGAGACTCGAACTCAAAAAAAAAAAAAAACTTAAGGTCTCATTACTTTTAAATCTGAACAGGCAGCCCATATATTTTAACCTAAAATTGCTTGTCTAAGATTCCTAAAAAAATCTTTGAAAATTGCAGTTCAGTTCATGAACATCCTGTATTTAATATATTAATACAATTCGTGTTAATTATTAAATGGTATATTTATAACTTATTTCAGGGCGGCTTTCTCACATATGATAGACTATAAATCGGTGCCCTTGAGCTTATGAATCCAGTATGACAGCAGCAAATGTAGAGAACAGTGTAAACCTGGTGGAGGATTCCCTTAAGCCAAAAACCCGGACGAATATGGGGGGAGGGTCATACAGCACAGACATATCGTGCACTATTTGTTTTTCCTCCATTATGAAGATCGCGACATTATTATGAACTACTAACTGTAATGTTATTATTCCCTTAATTTAACCCCACATTTATGGCTAAAACCTTTATAGTGACTAACTAATAAAATTTTTTTTAAATAAAATAGAAAATCCCCTCTACTTAAAGAAAAATGTTCAAATTATTGGCTCATTCACTCATATGCAGTTTTAAGTGCGATTGTTTCCTGAGTTTTCACATTTAAGAAATTTTAGTTTAAGACTCTAAAAATTTAGAGAAACATTTATTGTCACACATACACCAGCACATACCCTTCAGTAACATATTGAGGTAAATATTATTACTATTATTTTTATTGTTGGCTTTAATGCTTATACATTTAGGAGTGTATGTTACTACATTTAAAGATTTTTTCTTTTCTTTCTTTGTTTCTTTTTTTTTTTTTTCCCCTCCCATATTACTAGTTTGCCAACAGCAAGCTGTGTGTGTATTTTTTCTGCATATAAAGCTGACAGTTAATGGCATATTTGAAGTTTCTGTCTCAACGGATAATATGGTAGTGTTATAATGGCATTTTGATGTAAAGAAACTTGTGTCCATACATATAGTCTAATTTATTAGTCTCTCCCAGAAGGTATTTTATAAAATAACATAGGATCACTTTACATTTCTGGTGCCCTTAATAGCAGTGGCTATTGCTCAAATCGTATCCAATAAGTTAAACTTGGTTAAATTTTCATTGACAAACAATGGAAGCTATTTAATAACGAATAGATAATGGAAAACCCAACATATTTAAGAAGCACTTTGAACTATTATTTCTTTAAAGAAAAACCTTCTTTGGCAACATCCTGCTTACCTACAATATTAACAACAGCTGGAGTAGGATTTTGAGTGCATTTATGTATATTTTTATACATTTTCAGTAAAATTGCATTTTACTCTTGAACTTCTCTCTGGTCAGATTACGTTTATATATTCAAACTATTTTATGTTCAGCTTTTTATATGAAAAGCACATTTTAAGAATTTTATATCTTTCAAACAGAGTTTTGCAGAAAAACTTGAATATTGTTTAATGGTACAGTTATTTTATTAACTAAGTTTTATACTTTTTAAACATTGTTTATAATCAGTGTACAGATTTAGAAATATTATGCTCTTCATATTTTATTAATTTTATATATCGTGCAAATACCTACATCGCCACCAAACTCTTGAAATATGATTGTACAAAACAGTAATAATGCGGGGGAAAGCTGTGTTACCCATATGAATAGAAGTGTCCTTGGTTGAATATTAGCTTTTTGTAAGTAGCAATAAAAACAAAACTCTGCACCAACGATATACAGGATGTTTCAAAAACTAAAAACGAGTTCAAAAACTAAAAACGGAATAGGGAATGCTTTGCTGAATATTTTGAAAACTCGTCTGCGAAGCCAGATTAAAGATATATGGATTTAAACAAGTGGAGAAGAGTCTGAAGGCTAGGCAATCTATGACACTTTATTCTGTTTACCTGTCGTCCACGTGGTGGCTCTGTCTTATCGTATTTACATTGTTACAAGACAGAAAATGATATGAATCAAAGACAGATATTTCATACTATTCGAAGAGTGGAACAGTACGATGGCACATTACTGGTACGGAGCTGACAGATATTCACCTTGTGTGTGGGAAAGTACTTAGGAATGCCCTCGCTGAAAGACTTGGGGACTTTTCCAACAGGCGTCATCAGTCATGAAGAATGCTTATTTTTGTAGATTCGGCGATTGCGGGAGATTGGTTCGTTGCAATAAATAAATAAATAAATAAAAATAAGAAGAGGCCTGGTAACTGAGATCCATTCTCACATCCGAATTTGACCGAGGTGCCGGCACTTATTGTAGTGGACCCCACCACAAGTACTCAACATTTAAAAACTAAATGTCAATAAATACATGTAAACATTAGCTGTAAATAATCCTTTAAACAGTTATAAAGATGGACACGTGTAAGCCCATATCTTCTTAACTGGCTTTTCAGACCCTATATTTCGTATTTCAAAGAATTAGTAGCATTCCCTATTTCCTGTTTATTCTTTGTATCCTTTTTTGAAACACCCTGTATAACAATATAAGAACACAGGAAATGTAGATGTATGTGACAACACTGAATTAGCTATTCATACGTTTTAATAACATTTTTGCTATATTTATTTCTTTCAAATTTCTTACACAGGGAAAGAAGATTTAAATTTCAATCGATAACATTTTAAAGTTGAGTCTTGCAATCCATGTGCGTAACACGAGTTCATTGTGCGATGTTGTGGAAGTGGCTATGTGTCAGTATTAATATAACTGCGACTTTAATTCAGCCTTGACCCTGCATTTCTATTCACGTGTATCTCGGGTTGCTTTCCCTCGCGGAACCGCGCAGTCTATTTTTGCCTGATTCGGACTACGTCATAATTAATGTAACACCTGCCAGCGTAGGCCACTAAGCACTTGTTGAGGATTTTCCGCAGGTTGTTTAAAAGGAGTGTCTGACGCATGACATGATTTGCACATTAACAACGTTAAAATTTTTAACGCACGTTACAAAATATTTGCATATCTTGGTACAGCCAAGCACTATTGCTTGATATTTCTTTAATGCACTTAAGCCAGGGTAGTGTTTATGATTTTTTTAATACACGTGGGGAGAAGTGACATAGGTAGCAAAATATTGCTATAATTGTTTCACATTGGTCCATAATGAATAAAATAAACAAGTTTGCCAGAATTTTACATTACACATAATGCCATTTAGAGATTTTCATCATGTAATATGTAATCAGGTGATTCATTCTAAATACTCTTTGGTTTGCGCTCATTTGACCCTTGTACCGATTGAACATAATTGCAGATAATATGCCCGACTTCATTTAAGCTACGCTCCACTAAAGGACGCAACGAAAATCGCTACCGATATCACTGAGATATAAAACCTTTTAATTTGGCCAAATAAATTATTTTGTAAGAAAAATGCAATACCTTTGTTTTTCACAATTCACAGAATTTTTCACAGGCAGAATCAATCAATAAAGAAGGGGTGTTCTAAAAGTTATCAGCTTGACTCAGAGATGCCTTGAAGATAGCCAAATTACTATGATATTTGTTAAGTATCATCTTTAGATGACGCACTCTAAAGTTTCAGGTGCATAAGTGTAGTCAATTGTTTATGACGATCGTGTAAACAACTAGTGTTAATATTATCTACAAAATGGATGAAACTGAAATACGAGCTGTGATAAAGTACTTCGATTTTGAGGGGTTTAACCCCAACAGAAATACAAGAGGAGTTAGATTCTACATTAAAGGATTCTTCACCTTTGTTTTCGACGATACATAGTGAGTTCGTGAATTTAAGCGCAGTCATGCATCCATTCAAGAGCAATCAAGGCGTCCCTGCTATGACTGACCAAATTGTGACAAAAATGCACAATGTTGTACCCAATAACCTCCGATGAAGGTACGCGAGGTTGCTGACATTGCAAAGACCTCGTCGATAGGCCGTGTTCATTATATTTTACATAAAGTTTTAGGCATGAGAAAGGTTTTACTGGATGGGTGCCGCTTCTGTATAACAACGGACCAAAAGGCACTTGAATGAACATTTTGCAAGAGGGTTTAAGCACAATTCCAGTGAGTTTCTCCATTTTATAGCAGTAGATGAAAAATGGATTCATCACTTCACACCAGAGGCGAAAAAAGAGTCTAAACAGTCGGTGATAACACGCGAAAGTGCACCAAAGAAAGCAAAAAGTTTCATCTGCAGAGAAAGTCGTGGCTACGGTTTTCTGGAATTCTAATGATGTGGCGCTCTTCAACTAATTCCAGAAGGGCAGAACTATCACTGAGAAGTTTTACGCTTCACTCCTGGACCAACTAAAGAATGCTATTCAAGCTAAACTTCCACACCTTGCGAAAAAGAAAGATCTCTTTCATCACGATAATGCCCCGTCATATATGTCTGGGATCGTTGATGCAAAACTGATGACCTTCGCTTCCAAGTGCTTCCACATCCGCCATATTCGTCGAATTTGGCTCCTATCAATTACTTTTTGTTCCGAAAGCTGAAGAAACGGCTGGGTGAACGAAGATTCACATTAAATGGCTAGATTAAAGCTGAGATAGATGCTTATTTTTTCACAGTAGCACAAATTTTATTTTACTGAGGATATTAAAGAGTTGGAAAGTCACTGGAACGAAATGTATTAATTGCCAAGATGACTATGTTGAAAAATTTAAAAAAATACCATTTATATCTTTTGTTTTCTGGTCAGGCCGAGAACTTTTAGAAGCCCTGAGTATGTTAATTTTATATTCGAATAAAATGGTATGTCGCATTCGGTATAGTATTGATGTGACGTTAATTCTGCTTCCATGTGCATTGTCGTGGAAAGACACACTGTCTTTTTCTATGTGCATATTCATCAATTTTCCCAACCGAGAATATGAGTGTTTTACATATTGACATGGTTATCCAGTAGTGACCACATTCGTCAGATCGCCAGTTTTGGAGCTCTTCAGGCTCTTGATGCACATCGAACACAATGCGTGAACAATGTTGAACACTTGCTATGAAATTTGGCTCCTTCAGCTCATGATTTACAGTGTATATTCTTTTCTTTTGTAGAATTGTTTTACACACGATCTTAGATAACCTTTCTTTTTAGGGGGGGGGGACTTTTTCCCGTACTGGTTGCTATGTTACGGATCCGAAAGCAAAAATTGAAATTTAAAATTTGTTCTTTTGATTGTACACTTTTTGTGAATAAACCGTGTACGTTTTCGCGCCGATAAAATATTATTATTTTATTAATCTTAAACTTTAAAGAGTATATTAAATGTAAACTGTTTTTTTCCATGCTGTGTACTTTTTGATGCGCAGGCTCTGGCAAATAAAGGAGATAATAGCTCTAATAGGGAGGCAGTTATAGACGAAAGACAGTTTCTTATTTGCGCTACTGCTTCTGTTATTCTCCAGCTAAGTGGGCTGACTCGTTACGATTGCACACTTTCGATTTTAGATTCTAGAAGTGTACAAACCATGGACAAAGTCGGAATTTATTTTGATTTTCTCTCCCGGATCTTACGTTTTCATTTCACTAACACACTCTTTTTTCGTGTTCTTTTCATCTGCTATCATATTCTAAGTCTGTAGTCCTAACTTCTCCCTTGCGATATTGCAGAACGTGGTGCCTAAACTCAGGGGATGCTTTGATGCCCAAATCTCGCACTGGATGAGAGCCTATTGAAACTCGTTTGTATGATTATCGAAGCGATATGGGGGTTTACTGGAACTGCCGGATGTGTAACTGGGGACGGATAGCAGTGGCACCGTAAAGTGCATTTTTACAAGCTGCTCTCACAGACGTTTCATTCCTAACCAATCCTGTTGTATTTTATCCTATTTGCTCTTATAAAATTGTTTTGCGGAGTTTAAGGTCGGTGTACCGAGTACAAACCACACTCTTGGATTGAATTAATAGTAACAGAGTAGGACTTTTCGGTTCTTCAAGGGCTAGCCGTCTTTTGTCTACTCCCACAATGGGTACCTTCGGAAGGAAGGGAACGACATAGGGAGACACCGGACTGCCAGGATACAGAGGCGGTGAGGCATGGAATTTGAACATTGTTTCCAGATAGAGCACTCCGATGCCAGAAGCACCGCTTCCACACTGGACGCCTTCTCCCCAATCCACCTCGCCACGCTGCAGTAGAACCAATCGGTATGAAATGGAAAAGCGGAACATGTGTGGAAAGGAAACGTCCATCTCAGCATACGCTTAAGCTACGAGGAGAAACCATGAAAATACTCAGGGTCGATGCCAAGAGTTTTGAATCTAGGACCTCCCGAAAGCGAACGCCAAACTAATCGCATGATCCACTCTGCTCGATTATCGCAATTAGTATGTCTGCAAGAATTTGTCTCTAAAGGTACTTTTTTTTGTATGATTTTATTTAAGGGCGCTCTTGTAACAACTCAGGTTATCAGCGTCCCATTCAACTCAGGGCGTGAAATGGCCGACGAATTTTGCTCAAGAGTCCTGTCTTTCATGCTTGAGGTTCTTTTTCGTGCCGTAAATGTACGACACGGGACCCACGGCTTTACTTCCCTTCCGAAGAAAGCCATACTTAGAATTTTTACGCCAGAAAAAATCCATCGATCCTGGCCTGGTTCGAACCCGCGATCTTGGGTTTAGGAGGCAAGTATGGTAACCACCAGGACCGACTCTAAAGGTACAGAAAATATTGGGGGAGGAGATATGTGAATAATTTGTCCAGTAGTAGGATGTAATTTACAGATTGTAAACTAGATAATACTGAAAAGATAAATCATTAAAAATTACAGAAACGGACAAACTGGAAAATTGATGATATAGTGATAATGGTGATGCTTTTAGCTTTATATAGTATCAGAAATAGATAAGTAATGAGTGTTCTCGTTTTATTTTACATTTCATCAATCATTTCAATAGCAAAGTTTGCAGACACCATATTTCGCAAATATAAAATATTTCTTTTGATAACTGTTATTTTAACATATGCGGCATAACATTGAAAACATTTGCAAATTCGGATCATACGTTAAAATGTTAATACTTCTTAAATAATAAGTATAATTGTGTATCATTGTACTTGTTTTGATAGCGGTAATTTGAAACGGTGAAATGTATGTATATTTCAAACAATTTCAATTTGTTAAGACTCGAACGACACTTAAAGGGTTATGTAATATTTCTAAGTACCTGCTTCAGTTTTATCGACATGTGCTCAAGATACTTCGCACTTGTGATATTCTATGCATATAAAACAGCACACACTTCTCATTTTTCTTTGATATGGAAATTCGATGTTTGTTCATCCGTTATTTATACTCTCGTCTCCAAACTCTGCTATATGACTCGCGTATGTGGAATATGGCACCTCTGTGTACCTTGAGAGAGCAGGCAATGGGTAAAGGTAAAGGACTTGCATATGTCCAGGAAATCTGTATAGGACACCTTTCTCATTCGTTTCTTTGTTTTCGTGCCCTTCCAATGTTGAGTAAGATTGGATCGGTTTATTAGGGAATGAGGAGGACATTTCCTTGCTTCAACCTTGCTCAAGAGCAGGCCGTTTGTGCCTACTCTGGGAGGAAGAAATGGGGCAAGGGAGACATCGAAGGACCAGGATCCAATGGCGATGAGGTATGGACATAGATGAGTTGTTCCCATGTAGAACATTTCGACACTGGCGTAACCCAGTCCCTGCAAGGAGTTCAAACCTCTTAAAAGGGCCGCTTCTGTGCCGGTCGTAGGGATATAAACTTTCCTACCATCATATACCATCCCGCCTCACCCTGGCACTTTCGACTCTATAACAGAAACGAAATGAAAACCTGTGAAATGGGAGAGCGGAAAATTCATGGAAAGAAAAAATCCAGGGAAACCACGAAAACCCCAAGGTCAGGAATTTGAATCCCCGAATGTGAGTCCAAAGCGTTAACGCATAAGCCATCCTGTTCATTGCTTTCAAAACTACTGCATCTGCGGGTAATGTCAATGGAACTCGGTAAAGCTGGATGTAAAATTAACGCATTTGCTTTCGTTCGCTATGTTTCATGTTGTGCATGTCACATACGTGTCAACTCCACCCTCTTCGTCTACAGCTAGCAGGATGAGATATTGTAATTACACATAAACGAAAATCTACCATGTTCTGGAAATAAAACTGCAACATAAAAGGAATATTTAGTGCCTACAGCGAGACCATAAAGTGCAAAATAGAACAGTGAAGTACTGGCTGCGAATTATTCATGGAAACGATACTTTAATTAGGACATTATGCTATCAAGAACAGCTGGGGATGGGAAGGAACAACACATGAGCATGCAAATTAAGAAAGAGGCTAGAAACAATAGGACTGGGTTCCACTAGGATGGCGAATACGGAGAATAGAAAGTGTACATGAAGGAAGGTTAGGAACCGCTTGAGGGACAACTGCGCAATGCAGAGAGGTGATTTCGCTGGAAGCGCAGTCGGAGCTAAAATCGGAACGGGGAATGGAGCAGTACATCAAAAAAGGAACTAGACACGAGCTCGCTGGCCCAGACTAGGGGTATGGCGGATGATTAAGATCACTGACGAATATGAGCGAGAATTTGTTCCATCTGTCACGATGGGGAATCAAGGAGACATATTCGGGATGAATGTAAAGGTACGGCAGAATGGAGAGAAAAGTATCTACCGCACGCCTTTACAGGATCGAACACAAGAGATGATCATGCTGGCCTTTGCTGGCAGGAAGGGAAGGAGAGGAGAGATTACGTAAATTTCTGAAGATTATATTTAATATGTATTTTTTAATATTTTTAAAAAATTATTCTTCTGGTGTTTCATATTTTATTATATTTTTATGTTTATTTATTTATTTATTTTTGTTAAGTATGTGTTTTATGTCTTATTGTGAATATCTATTGTAATATCATGTGCTATATCGAACATGCCAAGTGTATCGCAAGAGCACCCCGTACGCCTATTGAAGTTGTTTTATATTGTATCGGTGCAAATCGGAAAAATCGGAAATTAAATTAAATAGAGATTGGACCCAACCTATGACATCTTGCACCGCTGGTTCACATGATACCGCTGAGATAACTTAAAACACTGATGATGAACTCATACAACGGAATTCCGTAAAATGATTAGTATTTTCTTATGGGAACATAACATTGTAACTTCAGATATGTTCAAAGCTTCCAGATTAGGACCTTTTTCCTATCTTAAAGTCAGTGGCGGCTCGCGGCCCCTATAACGCGGGTTCGAACCCGGCCAGGATCGATGGATTTTTTCGGGCGTAAAAATCCTAAGTATGGCTTCCTTCGGAAGGGAAGTAAAGCCATGGGTCCCGTGTCCCGTGTTCTTTTTCGTGCCGTGTTACGGCACGAAAAAGAACCTCAAGCCTGAAAGAGAGGCCTCTGAGCAAAATTTGTCGGCCGTTTCACGCTCTGAGTTGAATGGGACGCTGATAACCTGAGATGTTAAAGAGCGTTCATAAATAAATTAATCAAAAAAAATCGCGGCCCCTATAGAAGAGTGGCTAGGGACGCAAGTGGCGTAGGGGAAGATCTCTTCAAGACTATACTCCTCCCTGACATTCTCTCACAACTGCAGTGTCATCGTACATATGTGCTATATACTTATAGTTCATATGAAATTATTCTAATTCTGCTGTTAAAATACGCCTTAAGCCTTTTGCAGTCAATTCAGAAACAGCAATGAATTTTATGAATCCTTCAACCGGTTTACCCTCAATGATGTATCGTAATATCACAACAAATTGTGACATGCATGTAATATCTGTTGTTTCGTGGGCCTGTACAGAAATAAAATTTGCCCTTTCTATTTATCTTTTAATCTCGTTCCTATAAACAAGAAACGTTTCTTCACTTCAGCCCCTGTCAGCCAAGATGGTTTTTCAAAACATTAAAAAAAAAAAAAAAAAAAAAAAAAAAAACCCTAAATTTTGAGCCATCTTGCTGAGTAAGTTCCTCTAGCTTTCGGTTAATGAGATCCAAATCGTTTCACTTCCAATGTAACAGTTAAATTTAGACGCGAAAATGAAGACGTCCATAAAACGTCCACTTTATTCATTGCCACGAAATAGATACGCTTTATGTAACTTAACAGTTAACACTGTGAAAATCAACTTTCCACTGACAGTGAGGAAACCACCCAATTTCAAACAAAGTGGAAAACAACCCATAATCAGTTATGCGTGCTGTCAGTAACCCCTCAACTTCTGGTTCCTAAGAAAAGAGAGAATATCAAGCGTTAGCCATGGATCGTCTTCCTGCTGGCCCAGAAGAACGTAGAAATATGCAGGTGAAAGGTGGAAGAAGACAAATATAAGTACTTGTAAATCTTTGCTGCCTCATGAAGCTATGGGTTTAAAGCGTAAAATATTCCGGGATGGCCCGTGAGGTTCCCTCGCTAATGGAGTACCCGCATGCTACTGCTACTGCGGTGGAGGGAAAATGCGGATTTTTCATAAGATTCAATTAAGAACTAATCAGTTATACGCTTTTCCATGCATTTTTTGTATGTTTTAAAAGTTGACCAGGAGAAGAGAAAATGGTAAATAATTACAGCATTTTCTTTGGGGAGAGGGGCTCATCAGGCAATTATTGACGGGCCGCAAGTTTTTCTATTACAAGTTTAGAGCCGCAGGTAGCTTGCCGTCCGTGTGAGTATTTTCGGGGCGTTTCCCTGATGCGCGTTGGGACTGGAGCGACTGTACAGCGACCCAACCTTGACCCAAACTATTAAACAGGAGCAAGCCAAATTGAGGGCGTAATTACATTAAGAGCGGGCGGGTCCTTCCGACACAGGTGTTGAGATGACACACGCAAATCACTTCCTATGGAAGATCAGACAGGTTGCATACTGGGTCACTGATCCATACCATGACCTCTTGTCCACAATGACTTGTTGACTTGCCCTTTTTAACATACCGAGTACTGCCAAGGGATTCTAGAACAAGGATTCAAGAGCTGTGTTATTTTGGAACAACCAACATACATACTTTTGCTGTATAGAGTGTACAGTATTACAAATTAATTTACAAGGACATGGATGCAATAAATCCGTAAACTTCTTAAGGACTTCTATCATTAAAGAGTTGGCGAAATATCTTAGCACGAGAGAAATTAGTCCTTACGAATGATCTGGCCAATACGGACCAATGCCTGTACAGTTATATTTAAAATATAGGCTTTTAAACCAATTTTATACCTTCAACCATCCAAAATGCATCTCTCGAATGCTGTTTCTCCTTTCCATTTTGCGCCCGCAGTCGTATTTGACTTCCTGTGAATGCTCCAAAATTTTCCTCAACTTTTGTATGATCTTCTTTGTCACCTAGGTTTATATAGCTACTGTTTGACCGAGATTTATATACTCTGCAGAATGGTATTTACTAGATA
This sequence comes from Metallyticus violacea, assembly GCA_030762175.1. Taxonomy (NCBI): domain Eukaryota; kingdom Metazoa; phylum Arthropoda; class Insecta; order Mantodea; family Metallyticidae; genus Metallyticus; species Metallyticus violacea. The sequence continues at coordinate 52,663,900 of CM060840.1, read as the reverse complement.
TGGTGTCTCAGAGCTGATAAGGAGATTATATTTCCAATTGATGTAATAGTATAATGTAATAACCCATATAAACTAGTTTCACATTTTTGTATACGAGAATTTTAAATCACTATTGATAAAAATTAATATTCATGTCGATTTTCTAGTAATTTGCTCTTAATGAATCTCTATTTTAGTGCATAAATGATATATTGATGGAGATTAGTTCGTTCTTTTGTCTATTATTAGCAAAGATGGGTTTATTGCAGGAAGTTTTAGCCCACGTTCAATCGGCTTAATAATACAATACCGAAAAAATCTTATGACACCTATCAGAAGGAATGTGACAGATTCATTAATTGATGAATTGTAAAATATTGAGGATATTTCAGAAAATGTTATGTATATTTTTCAAAATAGGTTAGAAGTATCAAATTCTGGTAATTCATAAGCTGGTCCCATTAACTTATTTATTTACTTATATTGTAAGACTGAGGAATCATCAGACTGTAATGTATTTGCAAATCTTGAATTTCTTGCATTTTCTGTCAAATTGCACTTTTCATTTTCGTATTCATATGTAGATCCACTGGAATTTTTTATTAATTCGTAATTATATGTAGATGAATGGCTGACTTCGCTTTCAGTAATACACAAATTGTTTTCTTAATATTATCGTAACACAATATTCAGTTTAGGACGGCGCTTTAAACAATTTAGTTTAATGACGCAATTATTACTATGGTAAATTTATGCAACTGGTGTCATAAGGTAACATTTTATTAAGGATTTTGGCCAAAACATATACTGTTTATAATTCTGATATATAAAAAAGACTTTTAACAAGGTTAATTTCTTGTTACATACCTTCCTTTCCTTTCATATTCTATTGATCAAATATATTTTTATCTTCTATTGATATTTTAGTCCTTGAAATTGATTCTCAGAAAGCATAATGAAGAAACTATTTTATATTAATAGTTTGTTAATTATGTATTCATTTCAACAGTGGCCAAATTTTCTTCAATTTTTTGCAGCAGTTAAATGTTTTGCTAAATAAATAAATAAATCCTGACCTTTACGAAGACGATTGCTAGGCCTTTTTATATGCGCGTCACGGTACTAATTTATCTCCGTCATATTTTTCCTGCCTCTTGTTAGAAAGTGTGGTTAAAGTTGTGCATACAAAAGACCAACTCGTCTGTTTGAAATATTCCGGATGGACATGAGCAATTCATTTTGCAGACATATTTGCTGAAAAATGAAGTTTTCTCTACATTTACTGCTCAGAGGCAAGTAGTACAGCATATTGCAAGCTTACAAGCCATTTCAATAACTCAAAACATGTTTATTGATATCTCCGCCGATGAGGCTTTTATTTACTGCATGTCGTGCTACAGTCTGAGAAGTTCTGTTGGATAAATCAAATTGCTACAGGAAAAATTAGCTGATTCATATCCGGTCGTATAATTAAATCAAGAAAAATACCGGAATCGGCTTCGTGAGAAGTGTTTGTTGCTTAGGACTATCCAAAAGAAATAGCATATTTAACATTAATTATTTCAGACAATAGAAATTTCATTTGCATTATAAAACTGGAACAACTGTTTTTTGTTAATTACATTTATTAGAACCTGTTTGATATTAATTTAATTATTGACAAGAAATTTAATTGCAGAATTATTTCTTACATTTCTTACTCATTTCACTTATTTCTTACAGAATAAAATAACTGGAATACTGAACTGAAAAACAAACAGAAACATTTAAAGTTACAGCCCTAGAACCTGTTAACAATGGAAGTTCAAATTTTATATAATCAGAAAATTGATATAATTGATATATTTCGGATAACTTTATATCCTCATTTAAAGCAGAGCTCGCTTATGAAGAAAATAGGATACTCAGTTATCCGAAACATTACATGTTTTGCAACTAGTTTTCAATGTTTCTTTTAATTGCATTTAAGATCTTGTTCGTTTTGTTAAATCATTCCAGTATGTGCATGCCTGTGTTCGCCTGGCAAAGAGAAACTTCAGATGAATTCTAACATTAAAATAAATTGGGAATGTAGCGTAAAAATAATTTGAGAACAATGCGGTAAAAAGAGCTCTAACCAAATCTATAAAAATAAACATGAATTATATAATTGCATTTTCAGCATCTGATGTTATGGCAAATCAAAAGGATACTTGTGACGGAATGTTATTCAAAAGTTCTTCGCTGTGTTTATACTGTAAGCCAAATTATGAGAAAATAATTAAAGACATGTTATCTAAACATCATGAAGTTAAATATGAGCCTGATATTGTTTATAACATATTTATAAACGAGATGGTTTAGGTAATCCGATAACAGTTATAAAATACGTTATGTTGTAGGAAAAACAATTGTTCTCGTATTTTGTATCTTATTTATAAAAGCGTCTCGTAAATGAACTACTATTATTAAAAATGTTCTATGCATAATTAACAAAGACATGTATTTCTATTCAACAAAGAGTCACACAAATACAAAAATCCGAAAAAGAAACGAATTAATTATGATGGTAATGTAAGCAGAAATGCAGTATTCCACCCACCCCCTCCCTTTAACCTTGGTTCACACAAAAAATAGCAGCTGCTAGCGACCTTTCCTTAGTAACCTGATCATCTCAAGGGATTCCGCCCGATTTACCCTGCGCAACCTTCATTTCGTACAGTTCAAAGTTCGCACACAGTTAAATGATGAAAACACAAGGGCGTCGCGACGCCTCACGTCTTCAAGCGATGGCACATTAACTAGCGCTTAATTGCCTGTCCTTGAGAGGGAGATTTTCTATTTTCTTTTTAATTTAGCTCCTCTTTGTTCTTTTGTCGGTCTTCATTTAAATTAAGATTAAATGCCTCTAAGGCATGCATTAAAGATGCTAAATATTACGCATGTCTTAATGAAAACGTTTTTCAGGTTAAATTTTGTTTAACACATATATCATTAAAGTAATTTAACTTACATAGCTATTGATTTATCATTTATCGAGAAACATCTTTTAGTTTAATTTACTGAGTTAATCATTTAACAGTGCTTGTGATGTACTCAAATATTAATCGAAAGTCATGTAACAGCATGGTTTAAATATCTGTGAACAGAAACTGTCATATCTAAAATTTGTAGATGATATAGTTATTTTTGCAAAACCACAAGGACTCCTTCATTAATTTAAATTAATGACAAGAAGAAAATTTACATCCAAATAAATCTGAAAATATTATGTCTATAATTTTTATATTTAATACTGATTTAAAAAATAGTGTGATAAAATATTCCAAAAAGAGTTTCTTCTTGAGTGGTTTCAAAGTGGAATAATGATTTGTATGAAAAGATTGTCTGTTTTCATGAAAATGTGTTAAAATGTACAATATTATTAGTTGTAGCTTATAGTAAGCAATTTGTAATCATAGCTTGGCACTAGATTAGTCATAAAATGTACAAGGCCAAATTCATTGCCCTAAAAAGCAAAACAAATTTTACACTTTGCTCTCCAGTTCCAAATAAATAAATAAACAAGTGTGAAAACTGGCAACATTGTAACCAACAGCATTTGATCAAGCAATGTACAATCTAGGAAAAATGAAACAGCATATTTTTCATTCATGTAGCCTATTAATCAATTATTATTTTTTTTCTGATCACCATATGTCTTACCTACTTATGTTATAAAGTATTATTTATGATTTGCACAATTTAAAGAAAAGTAAATATCATTTGTGTCTTGTGACTAGGGTAATGTTATTTTTAATGTACATCCTTTCACAAGAAAAAATGTGTCCCCTGATTTTATATGATAATCGGAGAATTTCGGGAATGGTCGTAAACGCTGTATTTACAACCCCATGCAACGACTGCACACTGCAGTGGGCGCTCTGCCTTTAAACGTAATAGTCGCAAGCATAAGCATCTGGAAAGAGAACATTAGCGTAGAGTAGCAATGGCAGAGCGGTTTAGAAGGCATTGTTTTTCCGCGTAAGCTCCTCATACCGGGGAGCGAACCTGCGCTCTTAACCACGGCATCATCACTCGCCTACAGAGCTAACGGAACATACAAACTAACCCGCTTCTTTAGTGCATGCCACATAACACATAACATGCTGCAGTGGCTACACAGATATCTTGTGAACCGGGCGCTGTTTCTAGTAAGACATAAACTTTTTGCGATAAAAACAATTATTTTTGTCACAAGGGGTACATTCATTTGTGTAAATGGTGTAACCATCTAAATCCTCCTCCTCTATGGCGCGACAGCCGATATCCCATGACTGCTGCGTTCTCTATCTACGTCTTGCGACATTATTGTATGCGATCAGCATGTCAACATTCCGCCGATCGCCTATCACGTGGCTTTCGAGGTCGAAGGACGCCATCTCTTTATCAGGCAGCTCCTCAGTTTTTCTCATGAGGCTGAGTGGACCCGTTCCAGACCTCGTTAATTTAGAAAATTCTTAAGCAGGAACCAGAATCGAACTCGGGACCTCCCGCCAGTAACGCTAACCACCAGAGCAAGATTGCGGTCGGCTACCAAAATCATATATTTACAAACTAAATTTAATAAAACAATGCAATCTTTTATGCAAAATGTTAACAAGCTAAGAGAAAAAATATTATATTCATAATTTATTAATTTTATTTGTATCGTTTTATTATTATTATTATTATTATTATTATTATTATTATTATTATTTAGAAAATAAAATGTAACCTATTATCTCATAGGAGACAATGCTGCAGTTCACTGACATGAAACTGCTACCGAAAGGAACAATGACTTAATTTTTTCTTTTTATTCTTTTAAAAATTGGACAAATAACCGACTGAAATTAAATTAAATTATATTAAAATTTTACTCGTAATATGCGTGAACTATTATATTGGGTTTCATTGGTTCCACCGTGTATATATAATGAAATATACCTCATTTTGCTAATCCCTACAGGTTTCAGAAATGTACTCGCGAGTTAAGAAGTGCATCTTTATGGACATGCTTGCACCAAAAGCCTCGCAGGAGTTTCTGAACAGCATGTTCGCATTCCAGGTTCCATTGGTTTCCCAGAAAGTTCATGATAGTGAACTTCATCTGATTATCTTTCATACGTTCCCTGATCTGAGGGCCTTCAAAACTATCTGCTCTTAGCACGGTCTCAGTGACGCATGGAACAATTGTATTTAGGAAAGCAAAAGTTGCACTTTCTTTGATGAATGCCTTGACAAAATTTGGCATTATATAAAGTTTGGTGAGATAGAAGAGGCTTCTTCCAAACCACAGGCACACCAAAATCTAGACACTTCTTTTCAACACACTTTTTGCAGCATACGTGAAGTGCAAAATCTATTGGTCGCCAGTTTTAACACCAAAATAACCATTATGCAGGAATAATTTTGTCCTCTTATCATGGTGATAACCACATATGTAACGAAATTGAGGTGGATGATTTCTTGCCCTTTCTGTTCATTTTGTAACAGTATTACGAATCACTCCGAAAGCTCAAGTGGAATAAGCTGCAGTTGCCAGAAACAAGATCACCTTACACCCTTCTATCCATCCTTAAGGGGTTATCTCCTTTCAACCGTAATATTCTGGGTCCGAACCACAAACGTTCTTGAAAATACTTTTCTTCCATATTAACTGAATCATGTACTCTGCGTGTATTTAATGTACATGTGATATAAATATAAGATAATATAAGCTTGGACTTTAAAAAAATGTACTTGGCATTAAATTATTTAAAGTACAAAAGAGTCTCTTTTTTTTTTTTTGGATTACCTTATATATAATATTTACTTGTACCTAACTATAACACAGATATAAAATTTACTTAGTGCTAAATAATTTTATTTACAAAAATTAGAAATTAAGATTGCTATACATTTTTTTCCCTTAACAGTTATTAATTTTAGTTATTGCTTTGTTACAATTAACTTCATAGTTTCATAACTATTATATGGTTTATTTCCATTAATGATATCTATATTATAAAATTTGAGGTAACGAAACCTAACCTACCTGGTTGGGCAGTGTGAGTTGTAATTTTGAATTCAGCATATGCACTAAATGTAAAACTCTTGACTTTAGGGGGGGGGGGTTGAAACAAGGCTACTGTTAATCTATGCTTGACTCGGAGCATGTCATTCCACAGTATCATTCTAATGAAATAAACAGCATACCATAAGTATGGAAAACAGCTGTAATTAATTGAAGAAACTGAAAATCAAAAGAGCGAACTTAAATAGTCATATACTTGCTGTACTGATAAACGCACCTATCTGGACACTAAGCATACAACAGTAGTGTACGTGAGTCAAAAGAAAATGGAAATGAGAGTAAATGATGTTTGAAATTTTTATTTTTCAGGAAGAATTAACTGAGATAAGGTATGATTTATCTCACCTACTTAACTTGCGTATGAGAATAATTTTCAAACCCAACTTCCACAAAATGTCTTTTTACCCTTAAGTAGTTTTATTATTATTATTATTATTATTATTATTATTATTATTGTTATTGTTGTTGTTGTTGTTGTTTAGGAGCAAAGCTCACAAAAGCGATTTACTCATCCAGGTTGAAAGATAATTTTCTTTCACGTTCTCCTTTATTGCGGTCCAGGATTAGACCAGCCTGCGACAGAACGGCAAGTTTATTTGCTGTGAAAATGTCTTGAGTTCAGGGAGTAATCAAGATGTACTATCCATTGGAACTGTCAGCAGAGAAAGAACTCTCTAGAGGTTTTGGTCGTTTCATTACTTGTCGAATCTCAAGAAGGATCTTTATTATCCGCTTCTGCTATACCTTTGTCACAGAAAAAACAGCATTCTACAGGGTGCTTCAAAAATTTGGACTCAGTTTCATTTGGCTATATATTAATGATTTATATAAAGTTTGAAAGAGGAGGCCCCGAGGTTTTAAAATCCACTGCTAGAGCGCTAGGCTGGCGCACAGCCTTGCAGCAACATTAGTTGTAACGACAATGCCAACTGTGAAGCACAATGTTTTTCTGCGTTCGTGATATCATTACAGTCGAGTCAGGGTTTGGAGGCTCAATGTTGAAACGTAACGAAACGCAAACTTCACTGCATTCGTCGATTCGATTTTGATAAACTCGTTAACGCACAAGTTTGTGGGGCACATTGCCAGTTTGTTCACAGATGACGCTGCTAATCGTCACAAATCGCAATCTAATTTCAAATCGGAACTAATCACTCTGCCGAAGTTCGTGGTGAAAAATGCATGCAAAATTTCCTTTCTCAAAGTAGTCTAAGCCATTTGTTAGGTATTAAAGAGGCAAAATACAAGTACTACTAAGAAAATTTCATATGTTCAATAATTGATTGTATTATTGTCACGGTATCCTCATTAACTACCGGCAGGTCAAAGAAAGACCTAAGAATAGCACTGATAAACTCTTCCACACCTGTAGATGAACCACATTCTATACTAGTCAACCTGGAGTTTGTTGACTGTTAAATCCTGGCCTGCTATTGACTGAACCTAAAATATTACTGGTACGGCCAATCATAGAGTCTCTATCAATGTGCAAGTAAACACTGGGTAACACCCAAAGGCCCTCGTTGTTAACGAGGAAAATATGGCGATTATACTTACATGAATAATGTTGCAGATGATTTAACTCACAACTTGACAGACTCCATCCACTTCGTTCATTTGAGTAGTGTCGCTCGTTACGAATCGCCAACAAAGTTTAATATCATAACTTTTGCGTCAATGTTTAAAGATTTCAAATTTTTTTAAATTATATAACTAGTCATAAAGCTTCAGGCTGATCTAAAACATCGTGAAATAGAATATTTTTTGATAAATAACATTACACCATATTAAACAATATCAATAAATCTGTTCACAGGGCAAAAACAAATTACATTTTTATATTCTTTCTTTATATAAAATTAGCCATTAAGAAGATAATAAGAATAAAAATGGAAACATTTCGTTAGGATTATATTTTTATGATACGAGAAAAGGGCTAACAAAATCAGAAAACATGTGATACCTCCAAGAGCCTTCATAAATTTAAGAAGACCATACATCACCTCTTTCGCTGGGTGTACTCTGTGTTCAGTTTTAAATGGGCTTCCATTTTTTAAATTATTATTAGCAAGTTTAACTCTCGAGAATTAGGTAAACGACATAGGTCATTCCTTTATATATATATATATATATATATATATATATATATATAATACTGTTCTTTGTTTTGCTATCTTCATCTTTACTAGAAATTTGTAATTCCTGTTTTCGTTGTAACAAAAGCTACATTTATGTTGTAAAAATTTTTCTTAAGGGCGTCATGAGTTACAAAAGAGCATTAAATTTTTGAAAACTACTTCCAAGCAGGAGTTTTGGTTGGGGAAGAGTATCGTTATTATATACTTCAATGTGTGAATGAATTCTTGGACAGTAGGTCACAATTTCAACGAAATAAAGCCCCTTCTTTTTCTTTTTCTTCTTCTTCTTCACCTTTTGTACATTTAAAATGTTCTGAAACTATCACAAAAAAGTTTAACAGAGTCATTGATTTCAAGTATATAATAAAGTTAAATGCTTCTTTTCTTTAAACTGAATTATTTGGTTTAAATTCGCTGTTTTCATTACGTTTTGTCAGTAATAAAAGCGTAAAACTCTTGCTCATGTCTTTGAAATAGAAGAAAACACGGAGAAATGATGACTTCCCTAAGTCTCGGCAGATATAACTGTGACGTCGTGAAGTGACATAAGATCCTGTCTAAATCATAAGTAGGTTTTATCTTTACCATAACAAGGTGATTTATGTTGTTCCCAGTCACTGTGTACTAAAGATTCACTTACTCCTGAGAGCACACAGCTCTCTCTTGCTAAATTGCTTTGAATACAAGCTCGTACGTTATGAATGGGTGTAAATGCACCAAGATCGTTAAATGTCACCGCAACCAAAAATGAAAGAAATCAGGTCAACGGGTCCAAACTACTGGATATATCCGTCCGATCCATTACGCTTTAAAAGTCGAAGTATTGGCGAACGATGAAAAGAAAATAGTGTGGAGCCTCAAACCTACCATATTTCATGTGGAATAATGCGTTTCTGTGAGGACAAACTACCCCTCCGAAAAAAAAAACTGATATCTTTCTCCAGAAATCGCTTGTTACTGTAGTACCTTAATGTCTACAATAATTCACAAATAATAAGGGTAACAATAACAAATAAATAAAAGAGGGAATTAACTGAAATAAAACTTTTTGATCTCAAGTCAAAAAAATGGCTTATCATTGAAGATACTAGTTTTAGATCTCGTATTTATTAGACATTTTCTTTATTTCGATGCATGCTGACTGTTCTCAAATATGAAGATGTATTTTGTGAAATTGAACCATATAGAACACCTCATATAGTGACGATAAAGACCGACTCCTATCTAAGAAAGTACCTTGTCAATATTTCTGTTGTGAAAATATGCGTCACTTTTTTTAAACACACTGTATTTGTACTTCTAAAGAGAACTAATTTTTTGTGCGTATATGTGTACATCTTTCATTATAAGAAGACGTCTACATTTTGAGTACAAGAGAGAAATAAACTTCGTTCAAAAAGTCACATGTCAGTTAAAATAAATTTAACAATCAAGAAATTCACTACTCCTTTTTCCTTATAGAAGATGCTCTTTAAAAATCTATAAGCATGCAGCGAGTGTAACAAGTTGGGGGAAAAAAGGAAAATAAAAAGCAGAGAAATGTTAAACGTAGCTACTGATTCATTAAGCAACACAAGCAAGATACTCGTGCTCAAAAGAGAGAAACTAATAGATATTAGAGAAGAATTCAATTTTTAAGGCCTACATCGTTAACGTCGACGCTTTTATCTCGTTCGCAAAAGTATTATAATTACAATGCTGGCACAAAAGGTTACATACGCCCCCATAGAACTGTATTTTCGAGGAAATTCGTATATTCCACCACCAACGCAACAAGGAGAGAGTTTTTCTTCCTTTCTTTTTCAGATGCTTCAGTTTATTATTAGAGTTTTTGAAGTTTTATATACACTCCCTTAATGTGTAGGGTCTCATTTTCGCGGAACATGTTAATATTTTTTACACCAACGCGATAACAGAGTCATTTAGATAAAGTTGTATTTATTATGAACTTATGAATTCGATAAAAGAACAGAAAAATACATCGAGAAAAGTTGATATGACTATAAGATAGCTCAATACTTATTTACTTCTTAAATTACAATTAGGCTGTAGAACGATAGTTTAATCTTGTAAGTTTTATTTTATATCAGTAGATAATCAAAAAATAAAACATTGAAAATAAAAACTTAACTAATGGTAGAAAAGAATATATGGTATTCACATTGCACAATGAAAATACATAAGATAACCGCAATTCACCCTTGCAGTTTAAAATATACGAGGAATAAGTCATAAGTCATTGCAACTATTTTTTTTTTCTCGCGAACAAGGGACAATGACAAATCTTAAATGTGCGATTTACTGCCCAGTGGTGCCACCGACGGAAGGCTGTGTATAGGCGGCCCTCGTAGGCAAGAAGTTAAACAAGGCAACCGGACAATATTGGTTTATTATGGTATGCGCAAAGTTTACACACAACTACTTACACAGGATTTCAAATCCGTGCAGACAATCCACGATGTTTAGCAGCCTTCGAAGTAGTCACCAAGTACATCGACAGTTCGTTGCCAGATGGGAAGGCCTCTGTCCAACTCCCACTGCTCGATAGGGCAGGGCATGTGCACCCAGTGCTTCCCGTAGATCTGTGTAGAATTTTCTTGCATTCCTGCCGCTTAGAAATGTTATTTTCACATACCCACGTGAACCTCAATTCCTGACCACTGTCGCTCACCAACTGAACTTCGGGGTGTACTGAGATACGCAACTTTATCTGGTGACTTTATTCATTCATGAAAGTACATTCCATAAATCGTATGTCTTAGATTTTTCGTGTTGCTCCTTTTTCGAAAGTGAAAATAAATAAATATATATAGTTTGCATGACTTAAAATCCTCATATAGCACGACACCTTTTCCGTATCTTTTAATATTGCGTCATCCTTTATTGCGGGGCCTCGCTTTACACACGTCGGTCCTGGTGGTGTAGTGATAACCTTCTAAACCCAAGATCGCGGGTTCAAATCCGGTCAGGATCGATGGATTTTTTCGGGCGTAAAAATTCTAAATATGGCTTCCTTCGGAAGGGAAGTAAAACCGTGGGTCCGGTGTCGTACATTTACGGCGTGAAAAAGAACCTCAAACCTGAAAGAGAGGCCTCTGAGCAAAATTTGTCGGCCGTTTCACGCTCTGAATAGAATGGGACGCTGATGACCTGAGATCTTAAAGAGCGTCCGTAAATAAATCAAATCAAACAAATCGCTTCACACAGCACAGTGATCCTGCCCGAAAGTGCTCCATGTCAGTCTCTCAAGGTTTATAAATATTCAATCGGAGATTGGTAAAACAGAATGAATATACACACATTTTTACAAATTAAGAGCATTGACATTAATGTAGCTTTAGCAGATGACTGGACAGTTAGGCATATTTTTTTGGAGTTTAAAGGCTATGAACGTACCTAAAACTTTTCAAAAGTGATGTTCTACAACATCTAAATAAATTGTGATCCACACATTGTAACTTTGCTCAAATCTATGAAATATCGTTGAACTGCAAATCAACATTGATAATAGAATGTTTCATTTTTCCTGGATTGTGCATTGTTTGATCAAGTGCTTTTGACCAGTTTTCACCCTTAGCTTTTTGGAGCTGAGGAGCAAATTTCTTTTTAGGTAATGAATCGGATTCTTTTAATTTTGACTAATGTAATAAAATGTGATCATAAATAGCTTACTCTAAGCTTCAGCGTATGAAATTGGAAAATAGTTTAAATAGTTTCACGAAAATAGACGTTAAAAAATTTAACTCGTTTTTTTTTTAATTCGAAACCATTCAAGAACAGAAAAAAAGCTACTTTTTCGTTTGTCATACTTAAAGGAATAATACCGGAGGAGTATAAGGTTTCCTTCACTCTATATACTACGTGAACTATTAGAACAGAAAATTTACCTGGTTATTTAACTTCCACTCTGTATTTTACATGGTATTTATCAGTGTTACAATATTAATATGTATAATATTTTTAGTGTTTAATACTTATAAAATTTCAACGCAAAAATGGATAAGTTTAAGTTCTATTTTCTAATATTTTTTCATGACTATATGCAGGTCATGGTTTAAAATATCTGAGTCCCTATATTCTTTTAGGTCATATAAAACTGTGTGTTTACAGGTGTAAACTTTCTTTCTACGTTTTTCTCAAGATCTTTGGTGTAGATTTTGCACTGATAACTTCAATTCTCAGTGTTATCTAGTGCCACATACAAATGAAAAAGTTTCGATGGAGGGGCAGAAAAGATTGTACAGTCTAGTGATGAACCAAAGTCCCTTTTTGGCTCGCACTAGCTTAGGGAGCTTTGCAGATCCAGATTCAATGCACATGAGTCCCGCTGTCTCTACCCGCCCACTCTACTCCTCTGGTAGCACAATAAGCTTATAGGCTGACGTGCCTGAGGTCGTTTAAATTCCATTAAACCCCACGTTATCATCATCTAAATTCTTGGAACAATGTAATTAAAATACTTAAAATCAGATATAGCGAAAATTCTGTGAATATTTAAGTGTTTTGTGCATTATTGTTGTTATTATAAATGCATCGTGTATAGTAGAGGTAGGTATGGAGTTAAGATTGTACCCGCGCTACTCGTGACGTCATAGCGAGTATTCAGTTCAGTTTGAATGCTTCGCAATGCAGGTGTACTTGCTAAGCGGTTTCGATAGGTGGGCATGATGCTTATTCACGTATACTATAATACAGACCTAGCTTAGCTTAAAAAAAAAAAAAAAAAAAAAAAAAAAGACAGCTTAAAAACTTCTAGAAAGAAATGTGAAATGTTTATGTTTGCCAAAATAGCTAATGGTTAAAAAATGTTTTGTCAGCAGCTATTAAAAATAAATTAATATATTTTTAAACGTGAAACAACCGTCTACATTACTAATGTGTATTATGAGATAAAATGAAAAATTATGAAAAGAATGTTTTAAGCTTAGGAAGAAAACGTTATACATCTCCCCGGCATTTGACATTAAAAAGAAAAATAAAAAAAAAGAGGAAAATCTTGAAACTCTTCAGAAAGGACGACATTCTTAGGGAAATCGAACCGCAGACCTCCTTTTACAAGTCCGTGCCTTAGCGGTCTCTTCCTTCTGTGTCTGTATGAAAGATGATCTGGTAAATAAGCATCAACACACCCCACATAAGTTGAGCCTCAGCATGTTCTAACCACGAAAGTTTATTATTATGTACTTACTCGTTAAATACGTGCACATGTAAAAACCCACGCAGAATGAAATAAGCGAATATCCCTGGCCACAACGTCAACTATTACTTTTCAGCCCAAGCAAGCAAGGAAGTCATAAAGTGTATGTGCCGAGAGGGTTGCTATTTTGATTTTAATGATCAGAAATCCCCATGCTCTTCTATATAAAATGTTGCAGTAAGCTAAAATTGTAAATGCGCGGCCATAAATAAAAGTTGCGCCTTAAGTTATGTGTCAGTTTCTCGCTGCCAAATTTTTATGTTTACAAGGGACCGAGTCCATTGCCCCTCCAATTCTCCCTTCATCGCCCAGGAGTAACTACAGTGAACTAATTTTAAAATCGGAGCTGTAGCTACATACACAAGTCTGTCTCCACTTTTCGTAGGTGGTAAAATGGCGTTCCATTTGTAACCCCTCCCTCTTCTGGGCGCACGTGCGTCCCAAAGACATTTTCAATAGTTTTATTTTGGATGCTTAATATTTTGCCGCAACCTTCCGTCTGACTCCTGCGTTTGTTGCAGTTGATTTTCAGCGGCGAGTACACGAAGGCGATGTCGAAGGACTGGCACTCGGGACATTTCTGCTGCTGGCAGTGCGATGAGTCCCTGACGGGGCAACGCTACGTGCTTCGCGATGATCATCCTTACTGCATCAAGTGCTACGAGTCCGTGTTTGCCAACACCTGCGAGGAATGCAGCAAGATCATTGGAATTGACTCCAAGGTAAGACTTCACCACTCTTAGGCGTGGTAATTGTTGCTAAAGAAGTACACAAATGGTTGTAGATTGTGTTCCTTTAAAGCGAGTCTTTTAACATCATGTTATCTTCTATAGTAAAAATGCTAATAGTTATCCAGTATTAAATTGAGCTTCATGCATTTTTGCTTTCATTATAATTGTTTCGAGTTCGAAAGTCGACATAACGAACACGAGTTCAAAAGCAAAATTAAATTATATCAGTCAATATATGAGAACTGCTCAATAAAGAACGATTGTAATATATATTTTATTAACTTAATGCTTAATACATATGTGGTACTACTTCTGGCTCTCGCCTGTAAGAGATGTGCAAGTTGATATGTTCAGTTCTGTCTATAGCAAAATGAAGGTGACAATATGCTGCTATGAAATTCTGCTTTGTCTCAACGAATCTTCAGCTGATGCCTATGGAGAGTTTATTGTTCCCTAAAGCCCATCTCGACGATATTTTATATAAAGAGGCTGGGTAATCATTTCAAAGGAAGCTGAACCCGGTGCTTCAGTGTGTGCTCTAATGGAACAAAACATTAACACCACTGCTATCATTATCAGAAAGAATGGTTGAGAACACTTTTAAAGTTCTGAAATGTTCACTCGGTGCCATCCACAAGCTGATAACTGAAAAGTTGCACATGAAATGTGTTTGCGCACGGTAGATTCCAGAATTTACGAACCAAAGGACGTTCACATGCAGATTTGCATGTTGTTGAAGATGTAGAGTTTCTTTCAAAAGTAATCAATCACTGCAGATGAAATTTGGTTACATCATTTCGATCTTGAGAGCAAACAGCAAAAGTCTGTATAGAAATCTCCATCATTACTAACAGTAGTTGCTTCTGCTGGAAAAGCTATGGCCATCTAATTTTTCGACATTCAAGGTTGGGTTTACCAGCATGTCATACGTGCACACAAAATTGTAACTGGCTGGGTGTTGCACCACGACAACACACAGTTGCACAACGTAATGTTGGTGGATATCTCACAAAAAAATCAATGTGAAGTGTGTTTCGTAACCTCCCCATTTTCCAGATTTGTCCCCTTGTAATTTTTCTTTTCCCCAAATTGAAGAAACGCCTTCGTGGGAGGTATTTTTTATTATCAGATGCAGTGATGAAGGCTGCGGAGGTCATTGTAAAGGATCTGTCAGAAAATACTTTCTAGACATCTTTGAAGACTGGCAACAACGCTGGAACAGTTTCATTGCTTCAGTCTACTTTAGAAAGATTATCAAAATATGATAATGAGCAAAGGTATGTTGTAAAAAATGATTATCGTTCTTTATTGAACAGCCCTCCTATCGGTTTGAACGAGTTATATTTGACATGATAATTAAAAAAAATGTTTTCCTTCTTTAATATTTATTTAATCTTTTGAGGGTATTAAAATTAGTTTGAGAAAAATAATCGAACATTTGAACCTCTATATTAATATATGTTCAAGGAAAATAATGGAATCGAAGCAGAAGTAATGGGAATGAAAACCTCTGAACATTTGAAATTTAGCAATTGTATATTGTAAACTCTTAAATCGTTTGAAACTGTAAGAATTTGTAAACTCTTTTATCGTTATTATCTATAATTAATCGCGTTTAATTTCATTATGAACTACTTATACTAATAATCATCAATAATTGTGGTCCATGCTGAGATTTCAAGTACGGTTTTGTTTTTCTCGCTCAGTAATCAAATGGAAGCAAAAATGATAGGAATAAAACAAATGAATATCGACATAAAAGTTGTTAATTTTTTAACACTGCTATTCACCATCAGCGTTTTAGGTTAATTTTGAGACACTTATAGACGTTATGCTGTTGTGCTCATTCTCATATATTAATCATCCACAGGGCTCTCAGGTATCTGCCCAATGGTAGTTTTGAATTGCACAAAAACGATACACACCTAAAGCACGAATCACACTCATATACCAGACTGTGTGAATGATGAGCTTTCTTAATTAAAGAAAAAAAAAATTGTGGACATAACGCTGTCTTCTTTCCGCCACTGTCTCACACTACTTATCAGAATATCTTCTCCGCCTTATTTATTTTCTCGTACCCGTGACGTACTATCAATACATTGCACTGAATATCACTTTACTCATCTTTCATCGATAACGGCTGCCTGTCTCTGAAATGCATTACCACAGGACGTCAGAACCTGTCAAACTTTTAAGAGCGTGTCATAAGAAATTGTTTAACGTTATCAGAAATAATAAATTAGCTATAGATTCCTTGTGTTATACATGTATTGATTTGTTTTGTTCAGCTGTCGAACGTTTCATTCTTTTATTGTTATTACTATCATAACTCTTCTCATATGTTAGTGTTTTTCATTATATGTGTTTTATTAGTACATTTATTTTCACCCTTTCACGATTTACATAGGTTTATATGTGTATGAGTTATCATTGTTACTGGTTGTACTATTACTTTTTCTATTCTTTTTCTTCTTGTTATTAAGTTAACACTCTTCATTGTTCATTTTCATTATTCATATTTAGATATTAGAACACATTCATTTACTGCCTTTCATATTTTACACAAGTCTATTTATGTACGAGAAATGTCATTGTTAATGCTTATGTTATAATTGTGGCATTCTCACTTAAACTTATTGTAATTATTATTAGATTGGTAGAGCGGCAGAGAAGGCATAAGGGTCTTAGCTCTGTCAGAATAAATAAATAATAAAAAATATGAGATATACAAAGCTAACAGCATGGCAAAATCAAATACACATAAGCAAGTTGACAAAGAAAATAAAGGGACGAAATCAGCTGAGTGCTTGCTGCACTGAAATTAAAACACCTGCCATATGTTAGCACTCAGAAAGCTGCACGGTTGAAATAGGACACAAAATGCAGCTATGGGTAGAGTGATGAGCTGTTTATTAGGAAGAAGTGATACCCGATATTTCTGCTGTTTCATGGCTGTGAAATGTAAGCCCGAAATGAGTTAAATAAATAAAATTGAATCATTCTGAGTAAATGCTTGCATTACAACAAATTAAATGTGAATTAGGCATTATGGACAGACCGACTTAGCTGCTCGTAAAACAGGGTATTCAAAAGGAACTAGTAACGAAAGTTATACTAATTAAAGAGTATATACGTTGGTTTGAAAGGAAGAAATGCTAAAAAGTCAGATGAGGCACAAGATGTAATGTACCTAGGTAGTTCAAGTGATGGGTCTCAAAACCTGGGCATTAACTGTGGTGGAAAAGCGGGCAGGCACTCTCAACTCTCACTTTTTATACTGTCCTCTGAGGGATTAATTTGAGAGAAGCGTGCAATTAGCTTGAATTCATGAAAGCTGTGACGTCATTGGAAGAAATCCTCCTCAGAACAAGGCACAATTTCAATGTTATGCGACTTTTATGACACACTCTACGCGTAATGCCTCACATTTAAATGCATACACTGTGAGCGTTTTTATTATATGAAGGAGAAAAACAGAAATAATTTGGCTCCTGGCTCTAGATTAAGCTATGTGCATGCTCGACAAGAGGTTAAGTACAAGTTTAGTTAATGTAGCAGTTAAAATAAGGAGCATTGCTTCACCTGATAACGGCCATTCATAAAATTAACGGTGAACACAATACCTTGCACTTTAGGGCATCGTCGTCTGTTTTGTCATAGTTGATTGTTACACTAACAAGAAAAGAATTTCATCTCTAACAGGAATTTTCGGTTATACATTTGTGCACACAATGGTGAAAACCATAAAATTATTATTCACGTATGTGTACTACGTTTGACTGATTAGTCCTGTATACTTCTTGAAGAAATTCCCTAACAACATTTAATTATGTCCATCCGCTAGATATATGCTTCTTTAGACAACACAAAATACGTTCAGGAAGAAGAATAACTTATATAAGAACACTGACTAAAATTCAAAATTTAAATTGGAATCAAGTGTTTATAACGAACATAACTAGTTGAATGTTTTTGACACTTAACCGGACGTGAATCCTTTACAAGTTCCCGAGTTCAAAAATGTAATACGAGGAACATGTCATAAGTCATGACAACCATGTTTTTCGCGCGAACAAGGGACAAGACGAAAACTCTAAGATATACGATTGAAAGTATGTCATTTTCTACCGAATGGTGCCACAAACGGAAGAGTGGAAGTAGTCGGCCATCTTAGGGAAGAAGCAAAACACAGGCAACGGGACGATATTGCTTTTATGACTGGAGCAAAAATTACACCTACTTACACAGGGTTGCAAATCTATAGGACGGGTCTCCCAGTTAATCCAGGGTGTTCAGCAGCCTTCGAAGTAGTCTCCAAGTATATCAACGGTTCGTTACCAACGATGTGGAAGGCGCAGAATATCATCTGCTGCATGTGAGTTGCTAACATGAGCCACCGCGGATCGAAATGCTGTACAGTGTCAGCTTTGTTAGCAAAATATTTCGCATGCAATGGTTGCTTCACTTTGAGAATGAGGCCTTATCTCGGGGACTGAAATCGGGCGAATATGGCGGGTGTGGAAGACCTTCCCGTCCTCTTCGCTGTAAAAGACACTTGACATGTCGGCTGTGTAAGTTTTAAGTGTTATCGTGGAGAATGATAGCGTTGATCAAAAGTTCTGGCCGTTTGGCACGGCGCAATTGTGACGCCAAAAACGACCAGCAATACTCGGTATTCACAGTGATCCCCTCACGAACTGGATAACATGCAGGCACACCTTGACTGTCAAACACCAAAATGACTACGACCTTTGTTGGTGGAGGAGTTTGGGGAAACGTGTTTTCGTGGTGACCCAGGGCATTCACTGGACTGTCGCTCGAGCTCTAGTTCATACGTCCTTGCCCGTGTTTCATCAATTGCAATGATGCGATTCATCATGGCATCCCCTTCTTCCTGAAATCTCGCCAGATTGATGCGACATGATTCGTAGCAAATCCACTTCCGTACCTCACTTAAATGAAATGGCACCCACTTTGCACACATTTTCCGCATGTTCAGGTCCTTAGGTAAAATGCAGTGCTCTGTTTTGCCGTAATTCCTGTTTGTTTTTCTAATTCCACAAGTGTCCAGCGCCTATCATCGCGTATGCACTGTTCCACCACCATGGCCCATACGTCCTTGTCCGAAGACACAGGACGCCCACTGCGCAGTTAGGCTATCGACATTCTGCCTCGTTTGAAGGCCTCTGTCCGTTTTGCCACTGTTCGATAAGGCAGGGCATGCGCACCCAGTGCTTCCCGTAGCCCTGCGTGGCATTCTCGTGCATTCCTACCGCGGAGAAATGCTATTTGCATATATGAACGTTGTTCACTCCTCATGACCTCGCGCCTCCTAAACCCAAGATCGCGGGTTCAATCCCGGCCAGATCGGTGGATTTTTTCGGGCGTAAACATTCTACATATGGATTCTTTCGGAAAGGAAGTAAAGCTGTGGGTCCCATGTCATAGTTTGACGGCATATAAAAGAACCTCAAGCCTGAAAGAGTAGGTCTCTGAGTAAAATTGATCGGCCGTTTCACGCCCTGAATTGAATGACCTGAAATGTTAACGAGCGTCCGTAAATAAACCAAATCAACAATTCACGACCTCCATTCCTGACCACTGTCGCTCACCAACTGAAGCGGGCGGCCTCACTCGAAAGTACATTCGATTCACTTTTAATAGTAATCTTAGATTTTCGTATTGTCCCTTGTGAAAAATAGTTGCCATTACTTATGACTTGTCCCTCGTGTAAGTGACTTTTGATTTTTCATTTATGAATATCATTCAATGGCTCAGTTAATGCTTTTGCGTGTTGTGCCTATTGCTCTACTCTACTTATCACCATTATGAGATAATTCTGTATTCTGTTAGAGCGGAAATTCTTCCCTTGTCAGAAACTCTGAATGATAAAGATAACCACGTAAGCAGAGATTGTAAACGCACAGAAAATTTGATTTGTTTATAGTGTCGCCACTTAAGCACATTGTGATTATTGCTTTATTGTTATGCTGGCAGGATTTGTCTTACAAAGACAAGCACTGGCATGAAGCATGCTTCTTGTGCAACAAGTGCCGCGTATCTCTTGTGGACAAGCAGTTTGGATCCAAGGCCGACAAAATCTACTGCGGCAACTGCTACGACGCCCAATTCGCTTCCCGATGTGATGGCTGCGGTGAAATCTTCAGAGCCGGTAAGTCCGTTTGATTTCTTTCACCACGTTCTATAACCTAGAAGGCACACACTTACAGATAAATTATAAAGAAACAATTATTACAAAAGTAACGTCGTTTAAAATAAAAGCTTCTAAGGAATGTAGCATATTAATTTAAGAAACTTTTATAATGAGATTATTTTCAGTAGCTATCGTCAATTTTACTATTTCTACAGAGCAGCAGAAAATCTTAAATATCCTAAAGATAAAACAAACTATTTTGAAGAATGATGATAGAGGATATAATAGAGGTTGGTACTTAAAATGGTCGATAATTCAAAGATGATTTCAAATAACAATAAACAACACTTTTCATTTATTAAGATATTTGATGTCATAGAAATGTAAAACTGCAGTAAACTTATTGTTCTTTCGGTCACACTTTCAACGTCTGCTCCAGTATTTTTACATACAGTTGTTTAAACGAATAGGCACTTCTTGAACGCTGATTCTATCATAGGCGGTAGTCGTGAATTTTTATGACAGTTCCTGATATTTCATCAGTACAGTGCATCGTTTATTTCTAATAATTTGAAGTTCAGCAGTTAGATGCTATGTTAATCACAAGATTTTAGATTGTGAATTGTGTACTCCTGTCAATCTCTAGAGTTTGCAACATTTTATTAGTTCGGGAAAAACATTGGAAATGTGTTGAAATCAAACTTTTGACATATTACGCCAAAAAGGCGGGACCGAAACGGAATTAAGTGTACATTGTAATCTTGTGCTGTCATCGCAGTGCCAAAGAACGAAAGAGAGAGAATATTACCAACTAATTCTGAGTTTTTAACATTTTACTTCTTGTAACTAGTTTTTCGAGACCCTCTTTCATCATCTTCAATATATTTCTTCATTTTGCACACTCTAATTAAATAATATATGCGTGTACTATGCCTAAAAGACCAAACTAAATTATTACACTACAATGAACTAACTAACATAAAGATTTGTCATTCTCACAAAGTTATATGTGATGAAAAAAATGTAATTTTATTAAATCACAAGTCTGTGGTATAATCAATTTTATTACCTATAATAGATAAACACAGAACATTTTAGTGTAAAGAATCAAGTGAGGAAATATACAGATCAAAAATTTAAAAATAATGTCTAAATATTTAGTAGAATTAAAAAGAAACCGAAAAAAAAAATGTAATATAGAAAGACAAATGCATTATTACTTAGGAAATTGGATATATATTCATACTGTGGAAAATTGTTTACCAGGAACATAGTTACGAACTAATTTGCAGGTATATAAACGTCAAAACAGAATCAAACTGAAATAAAACGTAGAAAAGTTGCATTAGGATGCTTAAAAAATCCAGGATAGGAACCTTGTTGAGACGTTGCAAAAGAAGAGGAAGCTCTAAACACCTTTAGTGTTTCATTAATGGATGGATGGTCTGGGGCGGAAAAGGCTTTCGGTACTAAGTCGTGCTCACAACTGGCCCTTTGTGCCTACGTCCCCAATGGGGGCACTCTCTGGAGGAAGGGATGAGGTGACAGGGACACCAAGCAGCGAGGGTGAGCTAGAGGGACCATGTTTCTCCGCTTTCATTCCAGACGCAGGGGTAAAGACACCTTTCCAATGCGCAAATCACCATCATACCACGCCAGCCCTCCTAGTCCTGACACTTTCGACCCTATAAGAGAACCAAGAGAATGAAATGAAAAGTGGTTGATTTAAATATATAGCCCAGCCCTAAGTGACCAGGGAAAACCACAAAAAACTCAAAGTCAGAATGGCCGGCCCTAGCTAGGTAATGCGTAACTTTGTCACTTAATAAACACAGCTGCAATTTTTAAAACGGATTAAAGTTCAAGCATGATAATTAAGTCAGCAGTAAAACGTTTTTATCCACATTTTGTTTTGCATTTAGAAAAAGAGCGCACCTACCGTAAGTAAACCTACCAATTATTTAAATAAATAAATGTACACATAAAGACGATATCTTCTCGATCTTACCGAATAAAAAGGTCAATATAACTTCGTGCAGCTGAACAAAATGATCCCAGCAGCTTAATTATGCACAGCTCTGTTGCCCCTCACTTAGATACGCTTTAATATTTCAATGCCTTTACTAACGATCACTTTGTTGGTATACGTTTTTCGGCTTGTCTGATTTAACATGATTGTGATGATATTTGAAGGGAACAGAAATGTTTAATACAAATTCAAAAAATATTTGACCCCAAAAAAAGAGATATTTATTTTGCGTTTCGTATACTGTATTGCGCACTAATGCTGCGGAGTTTGTAATGGTTGACTGAAATAATGTTTGAAAAAAAACGAAAAATGTTCTTCATAACTGTTTTGGCATTAATGCAACAAGGTTTTATATGCTTTAATCCTTGATCGCAAAAGTTAATTTGTTATTACTGATTTATAGTAGTCACGAACTCAAAGGTTGTAGGGGAAGGCAGGAAATAAGGAATGCTGTGGTGCACATAGCGAATACAAAGTATTCAGGAACATATTTTTCTTTACTTCTTATAATGCGCTGTTATTGCGAGATGTTTCATGATTCTCTCCTTTTGCCCTATTAACCTATATTAGCAGTTTTTTTAGTACTTAGGTATCTTACACCCTATACAGATTTTTATTTATTTGTGTTTTATGAAGATGGCTAATTTCTGTAATTATAGTAAACATTAATTTACTTAACTCTTACATCTCTCGTTTTCCAATTATTAATTGTTAATGTAACATAGTAGCGCTTCTACGTTACCAGTTAATCCCAACTTTTGCCACCTTTCAAGCGGTAAGAAATGTATTAATGAAAGCCGAATCACATCATTACGGTTCTTATTCCTGTATAAAATAACGGAGAATCAAAGAATTTACGCTGCACCGCCTATTAATAGTTTGCATATGCCGTCCCTCGTGTCCATGTGTCAGAGAAGTTGCCTACGTTGCAGGGCGAATGTTATAATATGCATATCTCATTCACCTACCCTATAGATGCGTTAATTTTGTTTTTCATATCACATATTCAGAGAAAGATTTTGCACTTCATAAACTTTTTACGTAAGTGATTTTGATTGTCGATGATTTTTAGGATATGCCGTTGGAATTTAATATCGTTCTAAAGTATTCTGTTAGAGGAATATATGATAATTATTGAAATTTATTTTGTTCATTGCAGTTTTGCTATTCCTCAATTACCGCCATAGATTTTGTTTATTCAATTTGCTGCATACTTTTATATTTTGTAATTTAGCGTGCATGATAATCTTTATTTATAGTATATACAGCTAGATATCAACATCGTTAAACTATGCTTGAAAAACTAATTTTGAATATATGAAAAATATATTGAATCAATAAATGTCCGAAACGGTACAAGTTGATCAAATGATAAATGGGCGAGCCACCGAGAGCATAGCTGTTAGTTGGTTTAAAGGCCGGCAGATGGTGCTAACTGTACTTTTGTGAAAGTAAGCATATCTACAACCTGGTTTATACAACTTAGCTTAGATATAACCACCATCTCGCGTGTTCATATTCAGTTAAATAATGTTATTGTTTCTTTTTTATTAAGCTCAATTTAGTTTTAAAAGTCTAGAATTGGAAAGCCAATGTTATGCCTTACTGCTTAATACATAAACGCAATTTTAATTTATTTTTAAAGTAGTTTTACTGTTTGTGATTGGAGTTATATATATAGGTGACAGTGGTTCAATTTGAATGTAAATTGTACACAATGTAAGACCGTCAATAGTAGACTACAAGTGAAATATTGAATAACATGACTTTAAATTGCAGTTTAATTTAGAAAGTTTTCAATAAAATCGTTAAATACTAACTACTAAGTAAATAAATGTTATATTTTGCTACTTTGTTTTTGTACATTTTTTATGTTGATGTGGATTATTTTTACACAATTTATTGAATTCCAACATATATTGTTTCTTACACATACACAACAATGAGTACATACAAATAATCTACATTTAACATATTTTTTATTTGACTTTCACTATGTTCTAGGACATCCGCATAGAGGTTTCTCACATCTTCAGCTATTACAGAAGTATTTGAGTAAACCTGAATCATCCTTTTTCTTCTCATTGCTCGCCATTTTTTCTATGAATATATCCCTGGAACATTAAAATGAACTATGGAAATGTTTTTCTTCAGAACTTCAACTGAATTGTATCTCCAAAATAATTACTTTTCACTGATATTTTCTTTAATCAGGATCTTTTTGTAACTACGTTTTTAATAGTGTTTAACGCCCGTTGTAATACTGAGGCATCACAGGCGGTGGCACATGAGATAAAATGATAAATTGGGAAAGAATTTTTTTTTTTAGGAAGGAAGCGTTCTAGGTCTATTTATCTTTGAATAAATGTATAAAATAATATTTATCTTTACAATGAAAACGTAATGATAGGGTACCTCCCCTGCATTTGCCATTTATGAGAAAAACCTTGAAAACCTCAACCAGAGATAACGATCCTGTTGGAAATCGAACCCCAGGCCTCCCGCTCACGAGTCCGCGCCTTAACGGCCTCGGCCATCCGTGGCGGTTTTTGTAACTACACAATTACACGTTTCGTTGTTCATCTTAAAAGGCAATTTTGACCATAGTACTTAATTTAAGCTTTCTTTGAAGTGTCACATTTTCCAGTCACTATTCAGCACCTTCAAGCTCTCATGTTTCTATAATAGCTAATTATATTCTTTGAGTAACGTGTTGGTTTCTGTAATTTTTTCTACTCAATTTTTCGCCAGAATCCTTTGAATCGTGATTCATATTCGTTTTAAGAAAAAAGCAATGCACTTAATAATTTAATACTGTTCACTTTAAAAGCCCCTCAAGAAATAAAATTAAAACTATGTCGATAATGAAGTGAAATCTGTAATAATGTCTTGCCGCCAATTTGTAACATAATTCACAACAATGAAGTATGTAGCATTATGTAGCATAATATAAAACTATTGAAATGGAAAATATATACTGATTTATGTACATTTATGTACTTTAGCTTCCTTTTCAGGATCATTTATGGACTTGAGAAAAAAATCTCTACATTTTCGCTACTTCTAAATATAAGAAATATAGATATTTTTTTTTTATAGAAAGAACTGATTTTACGGGTTGATGTGCTACATCAGAGTCAAATGGCTGTTGTGTGTAACTCAATTTTCAAAACTTTCAAAATTTTGCATTTATCGAGTATTGAAAAAACGCTCCTCCAATACACTATACTAGAGAATATATTAAATGTACCCGATGTGTTTATAATTATCATTTTTTTCGAAAGTAATGCTTAATCCAGGAATAAAGAGTTTAATAGCAACCAATATATTATTGATTTAATTCATGTTTCAAACTTCACATGATTACTGAATCTTTCAGATAATGTGGCATATCCAAAAAAACCTTATTTAACTTTCATTGATATTATAGTAGAAATTTTAGTCCCTCAGCAAAGCAAATTTCTGTTATATTGTTTGTAGTTCCATCAAGATGTTGGTGACGATGGCATACATCTAGGAACATCGTTAGATTGATGTAAGCACTGTATTCTTTCGACAGAAAGAGAAAAATAATATCGATGCGCGAAGCTTTAGGCAAAGAGAATTATTCAAATATATCTATTGCCAGCGCTTTCTGTGAAACATCTTCCCAGCATATATATATTGAAACATTCAAAGGCACTTTAACCTAGCGTTTTATAGCATCAATACGCTCATGTTCTACTATATTCTCTTCTAAGAACAACATTAATATGTACCTAGTTATTGTCAGTATACTTTCAAAGATTTCCAACCTCCCTTTCTCTTTTATTAAAACGCTATATTTTTAGATATATAAATATTCCTGTTTCAAATATGGCCAAGCACATTTTAGATTTATAGTATATATATAACAATGAAAAATAAAAATAAAGCAACACTATTAATAATGTAACAAATTAACAGTAATAATAAAGGTAGATAAGGATAAAACACTTAGATAAAGTCACACTTCAAATTGCTATAGTTCGAAATATAGCAATTTCAAGTGTGACTTTTAAGTGTTTTATCCTTATCTACCTTTATTATTACTGTTAATTTATGTGTATGTATATATATATATATATATTATATACACCTCTAGTTGGGAGAGGCATAAAGCATGTATAAACACTGTTGGAAATACTCACAAGCTACATAAATTACTGTAAAAATGGAAATTATTTTTTTATAGTTACATAAATGTAAAACGGAGTTCTATTTTTGTACATTTTGTCTGAAAATTAATCTATGTTTAAGCAATACTATCAAAATTATAGTTTTAATACTCGGAGGGATAAAGAAGCAATATGATGCAGTTTTTTTCAGACATGGGACGGTAAAAGTGGGAAGATTTTATTAAAACGAAAGGCTGGCAACTTTATGATTTCATTTCCAGTTTTTTCATTGTATGAGTTTTTTCTGTGACGAAGTCATGGAACGCCATTCTTGACAAGGAAACATGCATTACCTTCTAATAGTGTCAAGAATAAACAGAGGGCTTTTGCGGATATCACCTCAAAACCTCTATCAATTAGAATATCAGTAAAACAAAAAAGGGTGAAGGTTATAAATATTTTTTTTTGTTTTTAGATTGAATGGAAACAGATTCAACCTTATAGTGTTGTTATATAAAATAGTGATGAAGGA
Organism: Metallyticus violacea; assembly: GCA_030762175.1. Classification (NCBI taxonomy): domain Eukaryota; kingdom Metazoa; phylum Arthropoda; class Insecta; order Mantodea; family Metallyticidae; genus Metallyticus; species Metallyticus violacea. The sequence goes on along the minus strand of CM060840.1, from coordinate 52,636,925 downwards.
AATGGTTTCGTAGAAGCTGAGTTAAAATTATTTATGCCTCAGCTTTGTTTTTAGGAAAGCAATTGAATATAAATTTTATCTTAAGGAATCTGGAGTGTACAAACAATATTAAGAAATGTAGTGTGTTTCAAAAGTAATGGTCAGTCATTTGAAGGTAGAAAGTATAAACGAAAAGAAGCCAAAAAGTTCCAGTAAAGGACGTTCTGAAACTTAACTATTTACGAAATATGACACCCATTGCTAGTTGGCATTCACTTGGACCGTTTATACAATATTAGGATTATTACAAATACCCAGTGAGCGGATACTTTGCAGTACAGTACCAAGTCAATAAAAACGTAATGCTCTCTTTAATGTAAACGTCTATGGTTATGTGTTTATATTGAAACCAAAACATAAAATTCGAGTATTTTATTATTAAGTAACCTGCCCTTTATAGGGAATTTGCAGCTTTATTAGTACTCACATAGTCAACTACGAATCTGAACAGGCAATATACTTTAATTCGAAAAAAGTTAATTGTGTGTGAATTTTTGTTTTTCATTTACACCCCTCATGTTCGAATAATTGACTATCATTTTTTAAACATCCGATATAAAGAAAGAAGATTAGATATGAGTTTTTCGCTACTACTGAAAGAAATTCGTAGATAGCTTTGGGAGTGTTTGAAATTTGTTTTTTCTGAACGAAATATATCGTTTCCCTTCTAACCTAAAAATATGATTTATTATTTTTTCATGAAACCACCTTGGCTTTTAAAATCGATATATTAGCAAAGCGAGAGTACATATCCTACTATATTGGTTGTCTCGTATATTTTCTGTGTATCGTTTCTTTTAAACTTTTACAAATTCGACTATATATGTACAAATGTATTTTAATGATATTATTTTTAACTAAACTTATTTTTTGTTTAAATTATTTCACAATCTCTTATTGATAAATTATCAATATAATGATATTAAAACGTTTAAAAAGTAGCGAGTTTACAGAAGTAAAGTTGAAAATATGCGTAATTTTTGTCCCGAGAACGTGACAAATATTCAAACTTCTGAGTCATGATACAAGCAAGATTCGCCCACACAATTCTCAAACAATACGTAATGTTTAACCTTTTTAATTTCCCAATTTCTATTGTCTGCATATTTGGTGTGCGTTACGCCTGCTATTATAGAATGACTGCTTCAGAAGCGTGCCCTAATTTCGAGATTTATTTTTCATCGCCCTGTCATCATGTTCTCAATTTGAGAGTCGATTAAGAACAGACTCAATGTCGGTTTCTGCATTATTCAATCTAAGCAGAGACGAAGTAAGATGGGCTCTCCTTAATTTAATGTCAAGCTCGACAGTCAAGAGTAACGAATATGATTTTAGAGTATCAGAAACTTTAAGAGAGAAGAAAAGCCTCTGATAAGGAAGTTTGTGATGGGTACAATATTGTGGAGTAAGTGCTTGAATTTAACTTTAAAAAAACAATATACATATAGTTCTGAGGAAGCAAAAATATAATACAAAGTGTTTTATACCTATACTTAAGCCAGAGTAGTATATTATGCTTTCAGTTTATAATGTTATATTGTATTTATTAATAATGAAGCGAATTTTGGTAATTTTTACAAATGCAACAATTTTATAGCATTATGAACTAGTTTCATGCGGTATTTTCATGTATCAGAATTACAAGGATATTAATAAAATTCATAGTAATATAGATTTCTAATGAATTACTCTGAAGTTAATGCTTTTTTAAATTTTAAAGTCATTCTATCGTTGGAGGTATTTAATTCGTTTGTCTATTGTTATTAGCGAAGATGGATTTACCGCAAGAATTTTTAGCCTGAGTTGAAAAGGCTGAATTGTCTCCAAGAAAATCTTAACATCAATTATTAGCTGAAATACTACAGAAACTTTAATTTTTCATATATTTCAGTAGTATTCTAAAATTCTACTAATCAATTTGGTAGCTAATATTAACATATTATTTTTTTAATTCAGTAATGTAGTATTATGCAGTAAATATGAACGATGGAATCTATTTTCAGTATACATAATTTTTTTAATATTATCGTAACGTAATAATTAATTGATGGCTGCATTTTAGTAATGGAAAGAAATTAACGTCATATTTGTTATTAAGCAATTTTATGTTATCATAATTTAGCATTTTATTAGCGGTTTTTACGAACAATACTAGTAAAAGTGCCATTATTTGACCTTTCCTTCTTCTAATATACAAATTAGCAAGGTTTTGTAATTACTTTAAGAAAAAGTAGAATTATTAGCATGAAAGAAGATTACAAAATTCAGAAGCAAGTGAAAAACTACTATTTCCTAGATATATGAAATGCGTTTGGGAACATCGGCCTAAATACCTGATAGTGAATAGGGAACAGTAGCACAGTTAGGTTCATTCACGGGTTTATAATCTAAATTGTAAAATTAAAATGAAGAAGAAACTCAGCTCTTAGATTTTTTTAGCTCATCACAATTTTGACTAACAATGCAGATTCTATCTGCCTCTTTGTTTTTGAATTCGTGCGCTAAACTTTTAATAATCATTGCAAACGCGCCTAGGATCGAAGATTTCTAAGAAGAACTTTGAAAGATTCCCAGTTTATTTTCAGTCTAGAAAACAACACAAATACTTCAAATGTTACTAAATGTAATATCTCTGTCTGGTTATATATTTTCCATTAGATTAAATTTACAAATTTCGTTGCATTGAATAATAGTAAAAAACCAAAAGTCAAGGCTGAATCCAGTCGGAACTTATCTTTTTATCGTATAATTTGTAAATTTCAAAGTTCAAAAGTTTGCTTATCAAAGATAATCTAGCTAGATAAAATAGTAACATGTTTATATAACGGTTTGTAATGATTTATTGCTTTATAGTGATAGTATTTGTCTGTTTCGTACAAAGTAATTTAACACAGACTGCTGTTATATAAATATATATTGAGAAATGTCGGTCTTAGGCTTTAAGAACTGAGACCGGGTTAACGGTTTTCTAAACTTTGGAGGCGTTTACACACAGCGACCATTTGACATATCTGGGCCTTCAGAGAGATTTCCATAGTCACTTCTATACGTAAAACAAATAGCCTCTAATTATTACTAATAGCCCTATTTTTATAGAAAGATTGACTAAGAAGTAGTCCAAAAGTTAGATGACATGTTTAGTAAAGTTACTGCTCTCGATTTTGTGCGCCAATTAGAGTGTGCTACCTTGCAGCATGTCAGTGTAACTCCCACAACATGCTGAGATTTATGTTCGGCTGCCCAATAAGAGCTTGGTGGAAGCGATAAATTAATATTATGGGGACAGCCCCTGTCATCACTGGGGAAATATTACTCTTTTCAATTTAGCGACTATGGTGGGCCTGTTTGGAACTGAATTGTGGATTAAAATGTTAAAGAGCTTCATTTGATATGATACTTTGTTTGATTTATATTATCATATTATTTAGTTTACATCACCTGGGGGCTTTACTCACACATAACAATTGAAATGTCTATGTTGTGTTCTTAGAGCAAATTAATATATAATTTTGCCTGTTATTCATTAAATAAACTTCATGATATACACTATTAGGGCGATAGATTGCTTACAGATTTATGCAATACACGAAAAAACTTTAATCGTTTCATAAATAACTATTGTTTTAATAGAAACCTTCGCGTTATTGCTATGACAATATACAGGCGTCTGTGTTTCGGCATAAATAAAGTTACAATTTATTGTAGTATGCTTTGCTTCTTTCATAATATTAAATATTAACCTAGCTTTGGATTCCTTATATTACAATACACATTTATTTGTTTTATCCTTTTTATTCTATTGCTTTTATTTATATTATAAATCTTATCAGCATCATATTCGTAGTATTACTATTGTTTTTAATTTGATGTTTTACTGCTGCATTATTTCTACTTTCATGATTTACATAGGTCGTTATTGCTCGTTCTATTATTGTTGTTCTTATTATTACGTTAATATATTTCATTTTTCATGATTTAGTATTAGCACACATTTATTTATACCTTTCATTTTGTCGGTCCTGGTGGTGTAGTGATTACCATACTTGCCTCCTACACGCAAGAACGCGGGTTCGAACCCGGCCACGACCGATGGATTTTTTCGGGCGTAAAAATTCTAAGTATGGCTTCCTTCGGAAGGGAAGTAAAGCCGTGGGCCCTGTGTCGTACATTTACGGCACGAAAAAGAACCTCAAGCCTGAAAGAGAGACCTCTGAGCAAAATTTGTCGGCCTTTTCACACCCTGAGTTAAATGGAACGCTGATGACCTGAGATGTTAAAGAGTGCCCATAAATAAATCAACCATAAAAAAAACCTTTCATTTTTACATAGCTTTATATCTGTACTAATGTTGTCCATGTTACTATTTTATGTTATAAATATGTATTGTCACTGAAAGTGCAATTATTATTATACTGGTAGAGCTGCAAGGGAGGACTAATGAATTTAGCTATGCTAGAATAAATAAACAAATAAATATATTATTTTGATATTTTTACATATCATCATCGCCAGTAGAGATTGATGACACGAATTTGAGTTTTATTCCCGCCAGATCGTCTTCCCTGACGGGTGTTTTCCAGTCCTCATTAATGGTAAAAGCCAAGGAGATACTTAAGCTTAGGTCTAGAACACATCCTTTTCAAATAAAATGTCTTTCTAATGTTATCCATTCATCTCTTGTGTCATCAGCGTCCACCGCCTGTGATGTCAGCAGTGAAAACGGTCGTTAAACACTGTTAGAAAAACATTAAATGATGGCATATGCATTTCTCGATGAAATTCAAGAGGCCTGGAGAACGGTTATGTTACTTTTGCATGTAGTATGCGCAGTGTCCCAAAGTCGCCGTATAAGCGACTGAATAAGCAAACCAAATTACTCCGTAAAGGTTGCCTAAAAGCAGCAGGTCATTTAGCAACACTTGACTACTGAAAACTTCGTACGTATATTTTTTTTGAAAATTGTTCCCTTTGTTTCACTAACGTAATTGCGTAAATTCTTTTTTAAATAATCTGACACTAAATTCAGCAGCTCAAAATCACTAACAGTTAAAGAATATTAATCGTAAATATGTATAAAAGTAGAGGAGAATGTAAACTGCATCTATTGAATATTAATTTTACAGTTTATTCGGTAATGGAAATATTACAGAGAAAATTAAAGGATAGAAACGTGCATAACGTCTCTAAAACTGCTGCAAGATGGCATGAATGCCACGAAAGTACTTGAAGGTATAACTTTAAAAAAAAAAGTACAGGGATTTATACTCTGTTCTCTCGTGTAGGATATAAAACGCTTGGAAACAATTTATTACCAAAACACAACTTAGTACTTTTTACAATATTATTTCGTCTAGATTCAAACAACATTAACAATATTTCAGGCTGCTAAATAACAATAAAAATTTATGTGGTAACAATGGCATTCTCTTTCAATTTTAATCCTGAAAAGGTAGGGATACTATTTGAAATTTCAAAGTGGCTGGGGAAAAGGAATGAAATATAAAATTTAACCAAAATTGATTTGAAACTTCCCCTCAATATCTTAATTGACATGTTTTTTTGTTTTAAATTTATGTCAGAAGATTTTCAAATTAGAAAGTTTTTAAATGAAGGTTCTATGTATAAGAAATTGACAATAATAAGAAAATATCGTTTAAGATAACTTCTGTAGGGTTCACGGAAACGTTGTCAGCATTTTCCAACCCATTACCAATATGATGTACACAAATGTAATCTTCCATGAGAACATATATAGCGATATGATATGAGCAAATTTTACTTGTATTAATAGTGTTTTTGTTGTTTACTTTTTTGGTACATTATTTGAATTTTCTTAATGATCACTATTAATCGCCGCTGCTTAATTTCCATTAAATTACTATTATTTAATGTGTGTACTTCCATGTTACTTGCATTTTTAATATATTGATAATATCTCATTCGCTGCTCTTTGAGCACTTCTGCTAGCCTTTTTAGAGCATTCACTCACGGAACATAGATGGGCCTTATAAAACGCAACTATTCCGAAAATTGTTTGGATTATTTTGTACTAAAATATACAAAGTAAAAATAACATTTTGTATAACGGTGATTTTCTTCCTACTACGAAAGAGATTCCGTACCTTCATCATCTGTAGAAGTAAATAGTACCATTATTCGGGAGTTAAAAACAAAAGGGTTTTAGTATTTTCCAGTCCTGTTTAATAGCTCTACAAATGGCACCATTACGTTTAATTTCTCTAAATAAAGTTTAAAATTTGGGGTGTTTAACACTAATAACCCATTTTCGGGCATTATGTGCTGTTAATAATAAATTTACATGAGAGCTAAACGATGCTGGCAAACTCGAGAAAAAAACACGATCGTTCGAAAAATGTTTTATTATACGGTAAAATATAGTGGCAAAGCAAACCTTATTGAAAAATGACATAATTCCGAAAAAAGATGTAATAAAATGAATTATTTTTCTACAAGCATCTTCTAATGAAGTATTGAACAATACTAAAATATAAATAGTTGTAACAGCACATACACAGAAATTAAGTGTATTAAAACAGCATATTTTTGTAAACTGGCATGTACAAGATTTCAAAAGCCGTGCAAGATGAAATACTGCTGTTATTAATCATTTTGTGGCATTTTCAAGAATCATATTTACAATATGTATAACATTTTCCTTGCTTTGAAACCATATAAATTATTACTATAATGTTGCAATTACTTTTTCCAAATGTATCATGTATATTTTTTCTTTTCTTTTCTTTTCTTTTCTTTCTTTCTTTCTTTCTTTCTTTCTCTCTTGTGTTAAGTTTCATAATGTTTACAAAGCTCGTTCTTTTCTTTGTTGTTTCCGCAATATTGTAATATCTTTTTTAAAATTTGTGTTAACTTATCTATTTTGCCGTACTGTGTTTTGTAAGCAAACATATATGAGTCAGACTTCCAAATAAAAAATCCGCAGTATGTGTGCTGCGATTAGCCGTCCAGTCATGGCTTTTATTATTCTCAGCAAACAGACGTCATAACCCCAGAGATGGAATATTTTTAAAAATATGATTGACAGAAGCCATGTTCTACTTTTTAAAACTGTGCCGTGGTGTGTCTGTTGCGTGCAAAGATAAAGTATACTCTCCTAAATGACCTAAGTGACCCGTTATTTGTGAGATGAATCGAATATTGACTGCTTACTCATAGGTATAAATATCGATTATGTCATAGTGAACGTTATCATTATGTAAGAAATGTTTGTCCCATAACTGTAAACACAAGAATTTTTATTGGCTTAATTCTTCGATCGCAAATAATTCCGGAAATATTTCAACAGCTCTTTAATGTTTCGAGATGCAAATATTTATTTTGTTGCGTGCATTAGTCCAAAAACGTATGCATATTCTTCCTTATTTATAGTAAATTTAATGTATTTTATTATACAGAAAGGCAAAATAGAAGAAAAAGATTAAAAACTAAGAATACCTGTCCATATGAGAAAAAGAAACTGGATAAATCTTGTTTCTCATTATTTAGCTGAATTTATGCCTTTTAAGCAACGAAATTACAAAGTGTGGAGCACAAACAATTAAAATTACTAGATTTCTTTACTAAGTGGTTTATTCAAGAACGTCTCTCCATTTTAATGAAATGAATTTATTCTTTTATTACTTGCACTGTTAAATTAAAGCCTTCGAATAAACCAATCAGTAGTACATAATTCTCAATAAGCAGAGAAAGAAATTGCATTATAAAGCAGTGAAAAGAATATTATTAATCCTCTGATTTCAAATGTTTCAGTGTTTATTTTGACGCGTTAGTACAATAGATACTAAGCTTGTCATATAGAAGGTTATTAATTTTGTGGGCTTTTTTACGTGTTTTATTTGGAAGTAAAAGTGGAAAAGGCCAGATTTTATGTGGCACATTAAAGGCATTATTTGAAAATAGATCGACTCTCAAACTCGTCGAATGCAGTTCCTCCTGTGGACTTCAATCTCTAAAATGTAACAAATGAAAGCTAATATATAAGAAACTGCTGAGTAAATTATTATTATTATTATTATTATTATTATTAACTGTTATTATTTGTAATAGAATTTTTGAAATTGCAGGACAGAGATATGTCGTGTGCACGGAAAGAAACAATACGACTTCAATGTCTGAATTTTAAAACAATTGGGAAACATAAAGAATGTTGGAAATAAATACATACTTTATTAATATATTATATGACAGTATTTGGCACATGAGTCAGAAAACCTATTCACGCTCATATTTTTCAAAACTGACATTGAAGGTTAAGGATGCTAAGGCACTGGTTGGAAACGCGAGGTGTACGACTCGAGTCCGGCAGGACAGTTTCTTCCAGGCTTCCTTTGTCTTAATCAATGGCAAATGCTGAGGAAGGTACCTTAAACATAGGTTTGAAAAGCCTCCTTCCCAAATTTCCTTTCTAATTTATCATTTCATTTCGTGCATTATTAGTATGCACTGCCTGTGTAAAACAATATTATTATTTTTTTTCAAATTCTGCTTTTCTTTAGGAAAGTAAACTTTAAAAGCAGTTGTAATTGTATATAAAATAATAGAACAGGATAAGTTGTAAAAGTAAAACTTTTATGTATCCAATGTTGAAAGACGTCGAGCCGATAGAATGAAGAAGTAATGGCTTAAATTTATGAATAACGTACACAGATGAAATGAAAATTTAAATTCTTTTACACAATTTCAAAAGCTGACAGAAAAAATAGGGGGAGGATTATGAAAGAAAACCTACAGAACGGTTATAGAAAAAAACGAATACAGGCAAAACATGGCGCAGTTTAACGACAAGACTTAAACGGTATTGTTGCGCAATTACACGATAGGTCTTGTATCTTGAGATCATACTTGTCACGTGTGTGCTCTCGGTATGGCATGAGGTTTCTATTATCATTAGAACGTTATTGTTTCTATTCATTGTATGATAATGAAGTGCTGTCTCTTGAATTCAATATGAGGCTCTTAAACGTTGCTTCATTACGGTTTATAGTGGCCCTCTTTATTAATGTTAAGAAGTCTAAAATGGTGTACATTGGCTGATCACCCAGCCCAGAAAAAAAAAAAAAAAAGTAAACTTGTTTTAGTCTCGGTTCATTGTTTAAAATACACAAACTCTTCTATAGATAATGCCAACTACCATCGCTTTACTACAGTATGATACAGTGGAGCGTCATATGAGATCTGCGCAATAAAGCAACATAACTTTAATCATCCTCGTTTTAAATGATCTTTCTCAAAGTGGCCCCCATTGAATGCAATGCACCTGTTCCAGCATTTCTGCCAGTTTTCAAAGAAATACTAGAAACCATTTTTGGCCAGTACTTCAAAATCGCGTTCGCCATTGTTTTAATGATGAAAAATGCCTCTCACGAAAGTATTTCTTCAATTCGAGGAAAAGAAAAATTCACAAGGCGCTAGATCTAGACTGTAGGGAAGATGAGAAGCACACTTCACGTTGATTTTTGTGAGATGTTTAGCAGCAACATTTGCATTGTGCGGCCATTCATTTTCATGGTGCAGCATCCAACTTGTTGCACGGAAATGTTGCCTTTTACATGTAATATGGTCATTCAGAGTTTTCAGGATTTCTCTGTAGTAACTTCCCCAGCAGAATTTGCTGCTGCTCACAGCATGAAATGAAGTGGCCAAGTTTCATTAGAAGGGATTGCCTTTGAAAGAAAATTTGTATCTTCCTGTAACATCATCTTCAACTGGATGCAAATCTGTACCGAACTTTCTTTTGTACGGAAATCTTGGAATCCGTCATGAATAAACGCGTTTTATGTGCAACATTTTAGTTATAGTGTGGGTGGCATCCAGTGAAATTTTCAAAATTGCTAAAAATATTCTTATAATGTTTTTCGACAATCCTCTTTGATAATGACAGCAGTGGCGTTAATGTTCTGTTCCTTTAGAACACAAACTGAAGCACCGGGTTCCTATTTCCTTTGAAATTACTACCTACCATCTTTAAACATTTTATTCGAGCTGTTCTATAAGGAAAAACAAGCTTTCCACATGGCTCCTGTAACATTGCATAGACCTCGGGTGAAGTTTTGCTGAGACATAAGCAGAATTTCAGAGTATGTTCATCGCATGTTACCTCCATTTTGCTTAGGCGGAAGTTAACATGTCTCAACTTTCACACCTCTCAAAGGCGGTTCCAACAATGAAACTAATACTGCGTGTACATTACGCATTAAGCTAACAAGATATTGTAAAGTTAAATTTTGTATCGAGAAATTATAACTGTAAAAAAGCTATGGTAATTCTTTATTGAACAGCCCTCGTATAAGCACAAGCTGAATTGAACTACAACTATCAGCATGAGAGTTTGAGTTCAAAGACGTATTCTAACTTTGGGCTATATTTGCTTTTTCTAAAAAGGGAAAATGTACACAAATCTAAAAATTAGTATATAATGTCATGTTTTACCACAGGGATTAGAGAATAGGGTTTAGACCTACTGACCCGTTTAATCGTGGAGTGAACATGTCATTCCATCTTAGTATGCTAGTTTCACTCTGCCTCTAAAGCAGTGTTCTGAACCTACGAGGGTAGTTCCATAAGTTTCCAGCCTCGCCGATAACACTATCGCCTTCACAGAATTCTTATCTAGTGTGATACCTTATCTGTCAGCAAATAATGGCAGATGTAACTTCAGCTCCGCTGTGTTCAGTTGGTCAGATATAGTTGCATAAAGAAGGCTATGTGTTACGTGCTATGTCACATTTTCAAAATGGAGCGTCGAGCTGTTATTAAGTTCGTCACAAATGAAGGAATTAGTCCAAATGAAATTAAACAGCGATTGGACGGTGTATATGGGGAAGCACCCCCCTCATATTCTATCGTAAAAGAATGGACCAAACTTTTTCGAATGGGCTGAGGAAGTATTGAAGACGAAGAACGTGCAGGTCGATCTTTGGAGGTGCTCACTCCTAAAAACATCGCTGAGGATGTGGATGTTATGGAAGACTGGCGGCTCAAAGTTACAGAAATAGGAGCAAGGTGGGGCCTTTCTAAAACAACAGTCTTTCGAATTATTAATGAATCTTTAAACATGAAGATGGGTGGGTACCTAGACTTCTTTCCTCAGTCCAAAAGCAGCAACGAGTCGTCTGTTGTCAGGCATTTTTGGAACTCTGTCGTAGCAAAGAGAGAGAAGTTCTGCAAATCATTGTTACAGGAGATGAAACTATAGTCCTCTACTATGATCCGTTGTCCAAAATAAAATCAATGGAGTGGCGTAAACCTGGCGAAGCACCGCCTCTAAAGGCCCAAGTCACTTAGTCAACCAAGAAGATCATGGCCATGATTTTTTGGGACTGCGAAGGAATACTCTTCATTGACTAACTCACGTATCTTCTATCGGCGATCATTGAGTACGGTATTGTAAATTTTTATCACAATCTCGTGGGTCGAAACAGTTTGGGACGCCCTGAGCGCTCTTCAACTTATATGGATGTACAACCAAAGCTCACGACATCTCTAAGTGCGTCCGAGAATTTTTAGAACAACACGCTCTGTGTCTGTTGAATTTGACTCAATTCCCCAAAACTTCTTCTACAGCAACAACTTCTTAAGTCAACGGGCAGCACTGCATCGTTTTAGAAAATGACTGACATTGACGTGCATATAAGGCAGCGAGCTGTGATAGATTCCCTGAATGCATTAAAAAGAAACGCAACCCGGTTCGCATTCATGAAAGGCTTAATGGTTTTTGGGGACGCAACAATGAATATCATGCGGTTAGACACTGAGCTCGTGGATCAGGGTAAACGCCATTGGTTGACAAAAATCGAAGCCCGGCCACTGCAGTGACTGTAGGAAGTTCATCATGGGCAACACTTTAAAGATAAGTGAGTACACCATGAAAACTTTCGTGTGCATGGCTGAGGAAGAAGGGCAGTGATTTTCACCGCGCGGGAATACATGCTCTTATTAAAATATAGACAGTTACATTTAATGTATATGATCATGCCAACTTTTCTTTAATTGAATATGTGTACTCTAATTTTTACAATTCTTAAGTTGCTTCCATAATTTGTAAACTTTCGTTTATTGCTTTAATTTTCTCTTTATTGATCCATTAATTTGTTTGAATTATTTATGTTCATTTTAATTTTGCGTTTCTTAAACCGTTTACTTATGTCACGTAAGCATGATTAAAACCAGAGCAAAAATGCAAGATAGTTAAAAAAAGTGCTGTTCATGGTGCGGAGGAACTATGAGTGCTATTGGTGCAGCATTCCGGCGCAGATGGCGCAACAGTTCTACTTAGTAGGACTAGGCCAACTTGGAGTCGACGAAACACGTATTTGGGAAAGACGTGGGTTTGATATAAGCCGGGGGCAGCCGGTGACCATTCGTGTAGGAAGAGCAAGGCGGTTCTGTATGGGGAGAAAGTTTACGATGTCATCCACAAGATTGAGATAAGGCACTGAGCACGCGCAAACTTGTGCTTTAATTCGGAAACCGGCATTCGTTAGATCCTTAACCGACAGCCTGTTATTTGCAGCAATTAATTAAATTAAAATTAAGACTCAATAAGAGAAGCTGATAGCATCTCAGCTTAAGAAATAACAGGCAAGCCGCCTTATTAATGATAATGCACAAAGTATAGTTTTTACTATCTATAACCTAAATTTCAGTCAACGGGTTTTTTTCCCTTTATCATACCGATACGAAACAGCCTTCAAATGGAGATGGTACTGATTTGTATGCAACATGAAACCTTGACCACCAAAAAACGAAACAAAAGGTAATAATTTCTCTGATTAGATCATTACATTGCAAAATTATCACACGTATTTAAATAAAAAACATTCTTGCCAAACGGTATGAATATTAAATGTGCTAATAGTATATACTAGACAGTTACTGCAGGAAAGTATCTTTAAGGGTAGGGGGTTGGAAGCCAATAACTCAAATGCAGGATCTGAATAAATAAATAAATATAAAGCAGGATGGATAAACAATTCTATGAAAGTTGTGTACAAAAGAGGCATCCTCTCTGTTTAATCAGAGTTATTTATTTATACTGGGGTTTGAAAACCTTGGTCGTTTTCGCGGCGTTTTACGCCTAGGTTACTAAGTGTGCATGCTCGTACTTAAATTATGCTTCCTAAAAGGTGTATACAATCTTAAATTTTACAGAAGAGCCCAACAAATCCATATATGAAAAATATCTGCTTTATTACCAGATATATAAAGACACAAACAGAAAGCTAAAATCATATTTGACTTCTGCAATCACACGAGATGCTCAAAATGTTCACCATTAACATACAGGCATTCCTGATGTTGCCAAACTACTGCACTAAAAATATTGCACATATTGTTCATAGTGATTGCTCTGTTCGTTTTATTTTCTTCTGTAGTGCAGTTAGAATAGATTTCCTAGCGTATATCTAATCTTTTTGGGATCCCCATAGGTCAATTTCCAATACATTTTATAATGGCTTACTTTGCTGGAAAATCAGGTGTGTGTGTGTCTGCCATTTTCAGTTTATGTTGTTTTGCCGGTTGCTATATAAACCCTACAGACTATAAAGACAACATAATAGTACATATTGATGCTACAATTCAATTCGAAATAAATATAGACAAATCTTTTTCGGCCCTTTGCAGAAGCTGCTGATTCTCGTCCTCCCTTTTCTAAACAGATATTGTATCTTATTAACACGATGAAATTCGTCAGCATAATGTTTCTAATTGTCAATATTTTGTTTTACGTGCGATCTCCATATGTTAAGCTAATTTCAGTAGTGATTTTGATTATGAACAAGATATGCGCCATTTTCGCTTAGTTGTAAATGTTGGTTCTCGCTGTTTCCTCCTTCACTGAGTCTGTAGGTTAAACTTTGGAAAAAGGCAATGCATCTGCGAATTTCCTATAGCATAAATTCCCTTAGCAAAGGATGAGCTGATTAATGTTTAAAATAACGTTTACACACAAAAATTAGTTGATCTACAGTCAATTGTGTATTTTTGTGGAGGAAGGCACAATGCCGCTAGATCGGCAGAAAACAGATTCAGAAAGTGACAAAGCAAATGATAGAGGCAGAGGAGTTGAAGTGCGGTCGCCTTCGGCTGCGGTACGTCTAGTAGTCGAAACGTAAAGCGGACAAGGTTTATAACTAAAGCCCTCTAGATATTACATTAAGACGCAATAAAGGAATACACATACGTGATGCTATTAAAATTGAAACAGTAAATTTAGGTGTAAGACGTATATTAGAGGTATATCGACGAAATTGCTAGAGAGTGGATAACAGTCTAAAAAGTTTATTCATTTAACTTCAATTGGGAGGACGTTGTAATGACATCTTTGCTGATAATAAAGTATTAGTCTCAAAACTGTGAAGATTATCAGCGAAGGCATATATAAATGAAATAAAATTTATGAAGTATAATAAATATATCTACAAATAAAAGCAAACTAATCGCATACGCAATATAAAATGTATGAAAATTAAAATATGTAAATTATATTATAGAGAGATATTTACACAAATTAAAGCTAGAAAAGAAGCAATATTTAAATTGTATAGGTAATATATATATATATATATATATATATATATATATATATTCTAAAAAGCTAATACATACACGCAAAATAGAATAATAAATAAAAAGAATGAAGCTAGACTACAATTAATTAATTTTTTAAAAAAGTGTAGCAGGGAAATAGAGAATAAAAGCTCAAATATGTGAGAATTAAAATATTTCAAAACAAAAAATAGAAGTAGAAACAAATAGATATGTCAGGTGCAGATAATGAAGCTAGCAAAAGTGTTATGCATTTTTAAAAAAAAAAATACAAAGGCTGTTGATGAAATGAAGAGCTGGACGTCTGAGAAAACTGTAGGGAGAACAGATTTAGTTGTTAAAGGCAGAAATGTCCCAATGATCATGGAAAGTAGTATTTTTGTGTGTTCCCTGTACATTCACAAGTCCCTCGATCCATTTGAACGAAATTTTGTACATATGCTGTTTAGAACTATTTTTTTTTAAAAAAAATCCTATTTGGATAAACTGCTCTCTTCCCTACTTTCAGTCTCTTTGACGTATAAAAAAATTGAAATTTTACCTCGAGTGTGCAATGTAATTATAGATTTTTTTTTTTTTTTTGCTTAAATTCATGCTTAAATTTGCGCTTTATGGCACATCTCTTGATTTCATTCCTTAATGAGGTGGGAAAGTGTGATTGCATATTCTTTTATGCCTGTGCAAATCAGGCTAAACAGCGAGTGCATTCCTAAAGAATTGTAAGAACGTCTTATATATTGTAATTAATAAAATGACAATGAGATATTTATCAATTTTAATTACATCACCTAAAACAAAATATTTCAAAATAAAAATTTTAAAATACAGATATTTAGGTTAGTGATGGCCAATTGATTACCAAGTGTAATAAACACAAGTGCAAAATAATAAAAACAATAAGTTCTGGTTATAGGTCAAGCTCATTTATTTACTAATGTGAAGTAATGAACATTAGACAAGTATATAAAAGTGGTAAAATACAATTTCTAAAGAATTCAGAGACGCGGATAAAAAGTTTAATGCAGAATTATCTGAAAGAATCAAATGTAACGAATGAATTATGAACAACTTTGAAAGAATTATTTAAATATAAACCCGAAAGAAGGAAGGGGGGAATTAAGACAACTAATCCTAAAATTGCATGACCAAGATCGTTTGGAGGACGGAACGGATCAGTAATGGTTCAATCCTTGGTGGAGAGGGCGGTGAGGTGATGAAGCAGGAAACTTAATAAAACTTTGCTGAGTAATTTAGGAAGCCTTTCATTTGCAGATTACTTCTGCTACTTTACAGCCGTTGGAATCAAACTGGAACTTATAAAATATTTTAAGGGGCGTTTTAGACAGCTCTCATTATTTTGATCCTGAAAAATGGGAAGTAAATGACATCTTCCAGTTCCTCCACATGTGAAATTTTTGACATTTTTATGCATCTCTGAAACAAGAGAGTAATTATAATTTATCTTTAATAAAGTGTAATTTTTCTCCGTGTAAAGCATTTCATCATAAGGCGCTTGTAGGGGAAAATGATTAAATATTGCCTTTAGTGTTTTCTAATACACAATTGATAAGTGTACAAAAATCATGCCGCTGAAGAACAACTGAATAGATCATGCTGGCTGTGAAATGTAAATAGTTATTTGGTTATTAATGGTGACAATATGTTTCTGTAATTTGTATTAGCAAAAAATACACTTTATTTTGTATACTTTGAGCTTTCTATTGGAGAATTTGCTATAGTGGCAAATAAATGTTATTTAAATTTATTGTGTTTAAAAAGCTACTATTCACCGCAATGTTGAAAAAATTAGTTTAAGTCAAAATATACATTTATTGAAAAATGCCACCTCTCTTAGTTTCTTTCTAAAGTTTTGAACGTATTTGAAAGGAAATTGTTTTTTAAACAATTTTTTTAATCCATCATGAAAAATTGCTTTAAATGAACTAGTTCCTTTTAAAAATAAAAAAATTCATTTTTGGGTTGCATTGCGAATGTTACCGACCGATCGCTACAGTAGTTCGCGGTTAAATTCACAACACTGGAGTGTCTGTCTAATGAAGCACTATTTATCGCACTTATAAAGTAATCACACAACCTATATCTGCAAGATTGTGATGAAACTCCTGCCTTCATTTTTCACACATTTCTGGTATTTGCTTAGGAAATTTGGCATAGTCCTTAGTTCTGTTTAAGAAACTAAATTAATCTCTTGACGTATGTTTTTCTTAAGTTGGTCTAAGTTGTCCTGTACACTTTATCTTTTAAAGATTCCCAGAAATAAAACCCACAGGGTGTTAGATCGGGAGATCGAACGGGTCATTTGTTGTTGCATATAACTGTCGTCAAACACTGAAATGCAGAATATTCAGATAAATTTTTATGTATGTTTTATTGTAGAGTCCTGCTGGATAAACGCAAAAATAGTTCTTACTGTTATTTCAATTAAAGCAATTATAAAATACTTTTCGTGTTTCCGTTGTTGATATTACTTACAAATACAGGGTTTTTCACGGTCGAGTCGCCCTTTTTATGGCGACTGGCGGACCGGCCAGTCACAGCCTTAACTCCCGGCAAATCATATTCGTATAATTGACTCGTGTTCTCATGATTACAGTTTAATTACAACAAACAATAACAATGAAAATAAGTATGTACCTTATTCCATGAACGGTTGTCCTTCTCATTCAGGCATTTTTTGCCGTTTAAGGAAATTTTCATTGACAGGCTTCAGTTCACCTGCCGGAATTGAGTCAATTTCTCGCCTAATATTTTGTGGGAATTTGTTCTAAACACCGCAGGAAAATTCATGTACAAAATGGGATTTATCTGTGTTTCAGTATCTAGAAACAAGACCATGTAAATTGAACCATGCTTTGTCAGAGAAGAATATTAAGGGTGGATCAATTATTTCATAATTAACCTTTTACAATATTCTATTACAAAAAGTCACCCGCGTAGCAAAAATTCGTGGATAACACATATATTGTATGTTTTCAATTTTAAGAACTTGTAGCCAGCCATGTTGAATTCATCGACATTTCTGTTTTCTTTGTATAGCGAATTTTAAGGAAAGTTTTCCGATTTTTCTCCAACTTCGTCAAATTCCTCCTCGATAAGAATAGTTCTATTTCCCCATTCGCTTCTTATTAAAATAGATCCGGTTTCTCTAAATTTGTTTACTGCAAGTTTTCGCACTGTATCTCTAGTGGAAATGTAAAAATATAAATAGTGTTTAACGCCCTTTTTTACTACTGAGGCACCACAAGCGGTGGACACTGATGGACATGAGATGAAATGATATATTGGGAAAGGATATTTTTTTTCTTAAGGAAGGAAACGTTCCAGGCCTAAGTTAAGGGTACCTCCCCGGCATTTGCCATTTATGAGGACTGAAGAAAACCTGGAAAAAACCTCAGTCAGGGAGGACGGTCCTGGGAGACAGGCTCAGAGTCCGGGCCTTAACGACCTCGGCCACTCGTGGCGGTGTCTCTAGTGGAGCAGGTACACCTGGTTATTCTATTAAAAACTGCTTTCTTACTATAGCTAAGCACAGACAACATGTGTAACGCTATACATTAAATACACGGCTGTTAAAACGAACTCTACTGCTGCAGTGAGACGGGAGTGATTGAGGTTGCACCATGTGGCAAACCATGTGCGACCTGCAGCTGAAGTTGCTATGGCTGTCCGGTGAGCAAACCGTGTGAAAGATCCATTAGTATTTTATTTTATTGGAAATTACGAGTTTAATCGCAAATGCGCGTTGCCGCGCCATAAATTTCCTCTGCGCTTATACAGTTTTGTTGTAATCGAATTTTCTTTCAGCAAGTACATAATTAAAGGTTTAAGATTTTTTTGTCACTCTGGGGTTTTCTTTAGATTCAACAGTCGCATAGAAAGCTGTTTCTGTTTGATGATTTTAAATAACTTTTAGCAACTCAAAGAATAAGTAGTGAAAGAGGATATGCATTTTACATGTACGTTAATGCTGAACAGGTTAGCCTGCCTCAAGCAATCAAATTATCTGAGCACTTTAATATTTATAGAGTGATGTTCTACCCTTCAGGTTTCATGAATTTAAATCTCCCTCTTGTTTCACACTCAGTTTTCACTTAATGTTTATGCAAACATCGTAGCACTCCCAATAGTGATGTCATTTCCCTGATTGATGACGCCATCATCGAACGAGTTCGGTCGACGAACCGCATCACTAGCTCCGATAATTATCATCGCATGGCTGTGGCAAGTGAATACTGATTAATTGCTAAAATATGAATCGGTGTCACGGATATATTGACAAGGACGTTAAGGCTTACGTTCAGACTCCCACGTTTCCGGACGATTAACCAGGGATCTGAGGTATGAATGTGTGCACATACAGAGATGGTTTCATGGAAATCTGCGCTAATACAGAAAGCGGCTAGATTTAACGATCTAAGCAAAAGAAGAGACATTAGAGGCTTCTTTACATGTGTAAAATATTCATATAACGCTTTGGGATTATGGATTAAAAGCCAGCCTAGATGCCATCTGTTCTATTTGCATTTCATTGATAGCTATGACCAGAATTCTGTCTAGAGATATTCCAGTTACTGTAGCATATTTAATAATTTAAGCAACTCATGTAATAAAACATTCGTCTTGCTTGTTTTACCCAAGCGATGTGAAAACTGGGTACTAGCTAAATCTCAATGAGAGAAGAATGCTGCAGAGATCTTTAACATTTTTTCATTATTGAACCATTCGTTTCATTGCTACCAGTACAAGAATTATTCACAAAGTTTTCCAATACGGACCAGGTTTTAATGATAATTTAATACTTACCTCTACACGTCTCAAAGCAGTCTTCCTCACCATCAATCTATACATTGATCATTCTTCGGGACCAAGATTGGAAGCAATGTCGACACCCATAGTCCTCAAGGTGCAGGGTTGCTCTTCTACAGCATCTTCTGATCTTGAAAACTGTTTCCTTCACAGTCGGTTTTTACCAAAGGGAACAAGAAGTCGCCGGGTGTCAGGCCAGGACTGTACGGAGGATGAGTGGAAAGCTTTACAGGGATACTCTCCAGGAAGTTGTCTTATCGACTGATGCCACAGGTCCGGTTCTCAGTTGTTTTTCGCACACCCCATGGAGAGAAATTATGTAATTGTCCTTCGATCTTCAAGGTGATATTTGCTACATGATCGCTAATGGCGTAGGGTGTCTCCGCCATTTTTTTCCCCACACTCCTTGCTTTCTTAAATTTCGTTGTGGGATGTCATCTGGGAGTATCCAAACTCATGACTGTCTGGATTATATTGATAGATCCATGTTTCATTCCATATTATGATTTCAGAAACACTTTAGGAGGCACGTGGGTGCAATTATGTTGATTTATCATTTACCACTGGCATATTCAGGTCCCTCGTGTCTACTACATTCATTTTAGTACTTGCCTATGTGCACTTGCAGTTCAGTGATGCTTCACCTTAAAGTCAGGACAGGAGGAAAGCTGCAGTTAACATTCTTCCCAAGTTAATTTAGAAAACGTTATCTCTGCAACATTGCCTCCTAGAGCGTGGTTTCCCTCACTACCAAGATGTCGGCTTGCTCTATGCCAAAAAAATGTTTTGGGATCCACTGCAGAACAATTTGTTCGTTTTTTTTTTTTTTTTTTTCAGTAGAGTTTTACTGTTAGCTTTTGTAGAATACAGTGAACAGATGAACACAGTGAATTTGATAAGTTTATTGTGGTTTAAAATATCATGTTGGTAGTCTACTATGCAGTGTAATGCAAATGATTACAATGTTTACGCAGGAAGCTCTTGTTGAATAAAATGAGAAATAATGATGCGTTAATATGCTGCTCGGTACAGATAGGGATTACTACATTGAATCTTAAAATATTACACATATCATATGTGTTCGATAATTTATATACAAACATTCCATATGAATGTGTTGGAATAAATTTAAATAGACTGCAGAAGATATGAAATTATCAAATGCTGAATGCGGATTTGGTGTTTTCGGATGGAGTAGACTTGAAACGAATGTTGATTTTAATTCAATTTTAATGCAGATATATCTTATCGGATAGGATCGATTAATACATTCAGATTCATATCTCAACTGCTTCAAAACTTCTTAATCAAGGACGAATTGTGCTAATCGTAAAATAATTCAGGGATTAATTCTTTATTGTAGTATTTTATGAACGCATATTACTAATTAAATGTACCCAGTTTTGCCTCTATAGTTTCGTAAGAGCATAACATTAAATCGTATTAGTTTCTTAAACAATTATATCTCTAACGGAATGTTTTAAGTATTACGTCACGAAGCTTAAAAATATATAAACCACACCGTAATTTACTCATAAAACTTTAGCAATTTTTAAATAATTTTCACCATGTAATTTTAGAAAAATGTAGCAGATAAGAGGAACTATAAGCAATCAAAAAGTGAGTTTACAATTGAATTAGCTTATAAATAAAATTGTAGCTATTGATTGGTATTCGTGGTTTTAAATAATTTCTATCATTGTACCTCAAAGAATCCACAAAAAAATTCAATTTAAACTCTTTTTTAAGAAAACTTTAATTTTCCACCAGCGGAACTTCCGTGTCAACAATTTAGTAGATCTTTTCACTATAAAACTTTGCTGTCTCATAAGCTTGCATTTATTGTACTATTCTGTTTTTAAAATCCAATAATTATATTTTCATAAAGTCGGTTCTTTTCCCTTACTTTTTGCACTTAAAATGAGGGGCAGATACATTTATTACAAAATAGAATTCTGGAAAGAATAAAAGAGAAAGGTCACCTGTCTTCTGGTTTTAGGGAATTTATGAACAGCGAGGAAATCGATATGCGTCCTCGTGATAGGGAAATCTGCAGTTCCAATCCCGTTAGGACCGTCCTCCGTGACCAATTTCTTTTCAGGTTTTCTGAGGTTTCATTGGTGGTAAATACAGGGAAGATATTCTAAAATTAGGCTTTCGGAATCCCTTTTCGAACTTATCAATGTATCATTATGTCCACTGTCTGTGATACCAAAGTATAAACTGACGTTAAACGTTGTTAAATAAAAACAGGGAGGAACATTCGAGTAGGAATTACTTAAATAAAACAGGAACAACTTAAATAAAATAGCGGATCCCTTGCCACCACAGTGGTCTTGTTAATGTTGTAACTACTCTCTGTATCTCAAGTTTCGCTACACCGGAGAGTAGTAAGGATATTTGAGATTAGTTGAAGTGAAAGGAGTTGTGGTCTACTTTTTCGAATCCTTGCTGTAGTTCTCACCACATTTGCTATAAGATACGAATGTATTACCACAAGGAGCAGCAGCAAGCGTAAACCACGCTAATCAGCACCTAGGAAACAAAAGTAACATCTCAAGCTAGGCTACTGCTTTATGGAATACGCTCGAGTGAGTTTAATTGTACACGTTTTCCCCTCTTGCAGAGTTTTTATTACGTCTGCTGTAAATCTCACATTAAAGGTCAGCCAGTTTTAGAGTATGTGTCACTCTCAAGAAGCTAAAGACTGCGGTTTCGAAGTTGTTTGTTTTTATTTAGATATTCGGCTTTTCGGAAACTTAAAGCTTTTAAAGATGAGGCATGGTTTAATATCCGTTACTAGACAGTAAAAGAAGACGGTTTATAAAATAAGGAAGTAGCTGTAAAATTTAAAAAGAAACAATTGTCCTTTCATTTCTTTATGCTTAAAGTAGTTGTGTCATAATTCGTAATATCACAATACAGTTATATATATTGCAGTAATATTTGTACTTTTTGTGATAATTATAACTAATATTAATTTTTTGCACGTGGTTTTCCAAAACAACACGTAGAAATCACTCACACATTTCCATTTCGTGACAGTGTGTCTTAAGCAAAAGCTATTGACAGTCTGCAACTGGGGTCCTGCAATGGGTGGCAAAGAAATTTAACGAAATATACTTTTCGTGTTAAACAAAATAACATACGAATTTCTCATATAGCTAGTAACTGAAATGTCGGCTTAATGAGGTCAGAAATATTGTCCGTGAGACTCCAAAGAGTTACCTTGTAACTGTTATGTGTCGACTATCTTCAGTATATAGTTAAATATGGGAACCGGCATTACACAGTTTCCTAAAATGCGTTCAAATAAAGATTCTGAAATATGTGTGATTGAACTGAAGTACAAGTCTGTCAAGTATACATCGAACTTTATGATTTTGGTGAAAATTCCTCCAAAACATTATGATCTCTCCTATATTCCTTATGTTCCAATAATAATGTCGGTCCTGGTGGTGTAGTGGTTACCACACTTTCCTCTTATACCCAAGATCGCGGGTTCGAACCCGGCCAGAACCGATGGATTTTTTCGGGCGTAAAAATCTTAAGTATGGCTTCCTTCGGAATGGAAGTAAAGCCATGGGTCCCGTGTCGTACATTTGCGGCACGAAAAAGAACCTCAAGCCTGAAAGAGAGGCCTCTGAGCAAAATTAGTCGGCCGTTTCAGGCCCTGAGTTGAATGGGACGCTGACGACCTGAGCTGTTAAAGAGCGTGCATAAATAAATCAATCAAAATAAAAAAAATGTTCCAATAAATTCTTAAAAAATGAGGAATACAGAATACTACTGCTTTGTTTCCCTAACTGAAGCAAGAAAGTAAGGAAATAATTTAAAAGTCTTTGAACACAGTGGCAACGCTAATACTTAGAAAGACTTTAAAGAAACAAAATAATTTCTTCATTATCGGAATATTTTTAAACGAAAAGTACAACATTTACATTTTCCTATAGTAAAATAATCTGCAATGTGTTCA
The DNA here is from genome assembly GCA_030762175.1 of Metallyticus violacea. Lineage (NCBI taxonomy): Eukaryota > Metazoa > Arthropoda > Insecta > Mantodea > Metallyticidae > Metallyticus > Metallyticus violacea. The sequence continues at coordinate 52,613,497 of CM060840.1, read as the reverse complement.
TGTTAAATTATTAGTATTAAAAGCTTTTATTATATTTAAGGTCAAATCTAATATTAATCTGTCATTTTACATTTCTTACTTTGTCTTTCGAAAAATAAAGCTTTTAACCTTCATTTTTAAAACATACATTTTAAGAGGATAGCATTATTTTAAAACTATTCGTTTTTAAAAGGAATTTACATTTGTGTGCGAAAAAAAACTTTGACAATATTTTCTCAACCCGTGTTTTGGAGCATAGGCCCATCAGCCGCTCCCTCCTGAATTAAAGTTTTATGCAAATGAACCCAGATTTCGATAGCTTACATGCTATTTTCTCGTGCAAAAGGGTTTATAAATCTATAAACCAGTTAAGGTTTAATAGCCATGCTCTTGGTTAATGGCCTGTTTGTAACCATTGTTTTTGTTTTTTTTTATTCTATTTTTATAAATAATTGTTAACTGAATTTTGACCTCCCTTTCAGATTGCACAATATTTTCCACGTTGCGAGATCGTTTAGCTAGACAGTTATCAAATTTAAAAGATTATTTAAATATTATAAACCTGTACATCGTTTCTAAATTGTTCGTGTTCTGTCTAGCGTTTGCGACTACTATTCCGAGGTCCTGGGTTTGAATCCCAATCAGGTCAAGCTGTCTGAGTAACATTTTTTTTTGTTGGAAATGTTCCTTATCCTGAGAAGGTGAATGCCAGAAAGCTGTAATGCGCCAATAAATCCGAACTCATTTGCGCCATTTCATTCATATATCTTATAGTACGGTCAGTCCACAATAGTACAGATGTCGCGAGAAGACCAATGCAGTTAAAGCGACAACAAATAAAACTTAAAAATACTTCAGTAATATATCTTAAATATTCTATTTTCACGATAACAAATTCTTACTCTCATTTGTTTTAATATGGAAACTTTCTAAGCAACTGCGAATATTTGCATATAAAAATATGACAAGTTGACAAAAATTGCCCAAGCAACATTAACTGAAAGAAACATGAATTCCCTTCTAAGAAGAGGAATTATTTAAGCATTGGATCTAGATTTTGTTCCATTCTTTATGACTTTGTTGCTTTTGAACTCTTTTGATACAAGATTTAGAACAATTCGTACATAGGAACTCAAATTTTCCCAATGCATCATTTTAGGTAATGAATCGACTCGTTCAATGGCGGCGAATTTGGATAGATGCCAGTTTCAAATGTAATAGCACTAGCAACTGTGTGTAAATTTTATCTGTTTAATATGTCAACATCATCAGGCTATGAACCACTGAAAAAATGAGCCAAGCATTCACTGCTAGAGCATACTGGTTGCAAGTTTGATTTCGGAAGTTGACACTAACTGATGGATGCAAATAGGGTTCTTCTTTAATAACAACAGAGTTGGGATTTATGTAATTACATACTTTAATGCTACATATTTATGCACACAGAAAAGGCAGATGTTTACAAGATACATAACTAGGATATTTGACATAAATTTTATTTTATGTTTTTTTAAATATTTGATATAATATTGTATGTTTTACGCCATATTACATATTTTTACGTTTTAAATTATTATTTTGCTCGTTGTTACATTCAAAGCGAAATTATAGAGATTCTTTATCGCCACCAATGACTTGTTTCATTTTTTTTCTTTGCTTCTTAAAACTTATCAGATTTTATAGCAGTCTATTGTTAATCTTGATTTCAGACGCGTCTTAATTATCGTCCAAGCTGAAAGAATGGGTTTATATTGACAGTGCTTTCATAACAGATTGTAAAAATGTGTTTTGTAGAGTTGTGACAAACGTATCGGGTGTTCGATTAAACCTCAACTTGATCATTTACGAAGCAATCTGCATATTAGAAGGAAATAAGGAAAGTCTTCACAAAAACAGGAGCTGCTTTATAGATACAGTTACATGATCTAATAGTGAGTTTTTCGAACATTATATACGTAGCAATAATTGGAGCAAACATAACCTTAAATGAACTTCAGGCCTCTATATTTAAATATTTCTTACAATAGTACTGCAGTTAACTATGAGGATCCTATTGTTGTACACACGTGCAGCTGTATACACATTAAAAAGCAGTGAAATCATAATTATAATGCATTTTACTTGCCTGGATCATGCATTGCAACGAGAAAGAGAGAGAGAGAGAGAGAGAGAGAGAGAGAGAGAGAGAGAGAGAGAGAGAGAGAGAGAGAGAGACGACATTCAGCAGTCTAAAACATTGCGACTAGTCGTTTCAGTAGGCCGACAGTATCAAGAAAATGTAAGACTTAGGGGTGTGCCTAATCAAGAAGCCATGAGAATAATGAATTATGCAGTTGTACCAAGAAAAATGGATGATGCAGTTTCTACTAACGTGCAATAAGAATTCCAGATACTCAAAATGCCTTGACTTTATGTTGCTTAATTAATTGTAAAACTGTTGCACATTGGAAAATATTATTGTTAAATGGTCGAGTGGCCTTGCCATTATGCCGGGCAAAAGACAGTGCATTACTCCAGAATATTTAGAAAAACATTTGATAAATAACTGTGCATCCTCTTCCAGTGTAATTTAAAGGTTTAAATGAGGGACACTTTACTAGTACATTTATTCTAAAAGTAATAGCAAATAAATATTTGTAGCGGAAATTATTAGTTCCCCACAGCTATATTGAAGTTAAAGGTACGAATTTTTCAATCCGACTAGCTGCAAAAATTTAAAAAATGGAAAAGGAGATACGTTTTCCAACATATATAAACATTTTCCTAATAAAGAAATTGTAACTAATTTTACATAAATTACACATTTATATACATACATATTTAAACAATTTTGGCTACATATTTCTCAATATGATGTTATAAAATTCGGACTGTGATAAATAAGATATGTGTGTTTGCTTTCCACCTTAATTGTCAATTATTAATGTATATATATTTTGCAGCAAAGCCACGAAAAAATCTTCAGCCCCAGAAACACTCATAGAAGCAATTTTCTTGTAATAATTTAGAGACAGTATAAATTAGCGGTTCCCAGTCTTCTTGCATGCAGAATCCCCCCCCCCTTTCGAGAATGAAATAATTGGCGGTCCTTCTATTCGCTTCTCTGCCTAATAATAATTCATTTGCAAGCTCGCGCGCACGCTTCAACAATGTAACATGTATTCAATCACAGTAGCCATTGTTGCGCTGCTGCATAATCATAATGCAACAGTTACTTAAACATTCTTAATAAGAACGGACGTGAAAATGGATAAGTTCTTAAATAAAAGTACTTTCCCCATGTTCACGCTGCCCCCCAGATAGAATCCCTTCCTTCCCACAGTTTGAGAACTGCTGGTATAAATGAACAAACACTAAATTTTCTGAGTATAATATGACGTGCATATTTCGAAATTAATGCAGTATTCTGAAGAATTTTATGTATAAATGGTGCTAATTTTAACTATATACATATTACGTTTTTAATAACAAATTAAAGTTTAAAAAATTAAATATGCTAATAACAGCGTGTTATCAAGTTATAGACTAAATTCCTTCGTATGATTTCCCATCCTGTGAAATATATAATCGATTTTTGATAAATAACATAGACATTTGAAAAAGTTAAAATGTCGTATATAAAGCTACTGAAAATATATTTTCTGGTAGTGTAGAGTTACGTGGTACTACGATGTGACAAATGATTCCGAAAATTAAATACAGAAAATAATGGTAAATGTATTGTACATAGATCTAAAAGTAGCCAAGTAAATATTTTTGGAATAAAAATTGTGACATTCATTCTTATATTGTACTTATAATGTGACACGCAGAAGGGGTTCGTGCTTTTCGCTGTTTAATTTCCGTTACCACTTATTTTTTTCTGCAAAGGCTCTACTAGTTCGCACTGCAGTTGTGTGGGTTTGCAAAAGAAGTGTTACTTAACGTAATCGAATCTTGCTATATTTCTTGTCTTTCTACAGTAGTGCGTAGGTTCAGTTCGTAACTCGATAAATGAAATATTAACTTTAGAAAGATAAAACTGGAATTTCAGGTCAGAATTGAGAGCAAACAAATATTCATGATGGCAATCAAAATGACTACTAATATTAAATTTATGTTCTCTCACTCGCCCGTGTAATTAATAAACGTAAGGTTGTAGCAGCCTATTATGGTGTAAAAGAGAGGATTACACAACCTTAAACAGTAAATTGCTCCATTCTCTTGTTGACGAGTCATTTTACGAGTTTGCAGGAATGCTTGCAGAAATGTTTTGCATTATATTTTGTAATGGGAGTAATATTTCGTAAAATTTCCCCAAATTCCTTTAATTTACAAAAAATACAAACGCATGCAAACTAGCTCCATGATTACGATTACGTGGAACTAGTTCAAACCGGAAACAATTATTCAAGATTTTTGGTAAAGACTATATTGTCGGAAATATATTCATTAAAAAGTTCAAAAATTTAAAACGTTCATTTCTACTCTACTAAATAATGACTGGGCAACAGAATATACATCCCTATTGTTACCGTTAGAATGCGAGAAGATGAAGAAAGCACAGTAGTTCTTCAGAAAATAAAGACGATATCGTGCAATTCGCGGGAATTTAAACTTCCCCCAACTACCGGAATTATTGTACAGTGTAAAAGACTGTGTTGAACAAATCATAGCTTAATGAAAATACAAACAAGTTCCTCTTCTTGACATGTAGAGAAAAGTGTGATTTCATGTATCGCTTAAGGCAGCTAAGAGTAAAAGTATCGCAAATAAATAAGGTCATACAAAAAAATCAAAGATAATATTCGTTGAGAAACAGTTCGGATTTTTCAAAACGAATTACGTGAGTGATGAATAATTTCCTAAAGAGACGCCAAAATTTTGCGGACTATGAAGGCAGGCAGTTTCAACTTCTCATTTGATAATAAGTAATGAGCCTCTTAAATTCATTTGTGTATTAATATATGGTTGGTTTGTTTCATTGTGTAAGCTCCGCTAATCATCAAGAACCGGCTAGTTAATGGCGCGCTCGCCCATTGGCAAAACACTCCGAGGGCGAAACAAATCTAATTGCATGGTATATACGGCTTATGAGTCCTGGAGGAAAGACACTGCATTTGCCGGTAATCCCGTTCTTCCCTATTCCCTTTGACATTAAAGTTATCCGTAATATTAGGATCGCCCAAGAATACGTGTTTCTCGCCGCATGAGATGGCGATGCTTGCAGAGTTGTTCTGGCGAGATTTGACAGTGAATAAACTAACGAAAGAACGAAATTTACTTTAAAAACAATTGCTCGTTGTGCTCGAATAAACTGTATTGCAATTTTTCCCAGTGTGGTGCCTTATTTAAGAAGTACTACACAAAGAATTGTAAATAAATTGAAACCATAAGTGCAGTATAGTACAAAACATGTTCCCGAAGACGGTTTTAACATCAAGCACAATAAGTGAGATATTCGATGGCGCTCTCCTGATTTAACCATCTGTAAGAACTAAAGACAGAGTATTTCGTACGAATCCCCACACATTAAAGAAGTGCCAACCGATATTAAACATAAAATAAGCAGAATTTCCGTTAATGGACTTAGGGAAGTGAATGACAACATATTCTCGGGATATGGTACTTGTATACGATCGAAGATTTCCTCTTGAAAAGGAAAATATCCTGACTTATTTGGAGTACTGGTTAAGTGCTGACCTTTGACATCATCAAACTAGTATCGATGATCGATTGAAACATTGCCAGCTGAAAATCATGCCATATTAACCTTGACTCGACGGTCTTCTATAATTATCGCCTCTAACTTCTTACTCATTTCTTATTATGATGTCTCTACGGCAATCTGTGTGGGAATCATCTTCAAAATGCATCTCCGAAAACGGCATTCATCCTCCCGCGGATTTCATTTGGTTCCTTTCCTTTCAGGAATTAACGAGGAACGATACGTTAAACCGCATTGCTTATGTGCACTGGCAAGCGCAGTTTGTATTACATTCAAACAGTACTTTTGTTGCATTTTTTGCTTACTTTTGAGATATAAGGGGTTATAATTGAAGGAACGCGTGATTTTTATTTTTCAGTGTAATCTTCCCTATTCAACTGATACTCCAATGCCATTATCCCGTCTTAAGTTGTTTTCCGGAAGATTAGCAAAATACTCTTTTGCAACTGCAATTGCCTCTTCATTTCGTGCGAAAACTCTGACCCGTAAAGAAAAGTTTAAGCTTTAAGAAAATATAACAATCGGAGAGAGCCAAATTTGGGGTGTAGGGTGGATGCTCCAACAACATACTTCAGATCTCTCAATTTTGCCATCTCTAAAACACTTTTGCGAACAGGTTGATTGTCTTGAAGAGAAATGCTTATCTCTTCTTTAAACCGGGTCTTTTCTTACAACTTTATGTTTATCTAATTGATTTAAAAGATTGTAATAGTATTCTCCGGTTATGGTTTTACACTTCTAAAGATAATTCCTTTAGCATATCAACAGATCGATGTATATCTTTTCCTGCAGATGGAACGACTTTAACTTTTTGGCGCTGAACAAAGGGCTTCTGTATATTGTTTTGACTCTTGTTTCGATTTTGATGTGTGATGGTGTATCTAAGTCTCATCCACAGTTATAACTAGATGCACAAAACCAGATCTGTTCCCGTTAAAATGCTCCAAACATCTCGACTACTCTCCATATAAATATAATCTACACTTTCCTTTAAAAAGCTATAGTCTCAACAATTTCACGCACTAAAATTCGCCAATCATCTACTTGTATATTATATCGTTCAATGAATTCTTTTGTTTTTGCATTTTTGGGCGTCCTTCACCTGGGTTATTTTCAAGGCAGGTACGGACATTTTTAAGCTCAGTAGGTAATTTTTTAATCATTGAAAATAAAACAAGAATTCTGATACGCGTCTATGAATTTGGTATAGTTTCCTTTGGCGTTAGCCATATATTACAAAGAACTTTATCACTGCACTCCCAATTTGTGAGGTTTAAAAAGATCTGTTAAAAGAACTATTTGAAACAATGAATTTGTTTTACAATTGTATGCTCAAGACAAATGTACCAACACGTCATCTTGACAATTGCATGGCCGATAACTTTTCGAACCGCCCTCGTATGCATTTCGTGCAGTTAAAACATTTTTGATTTGACTGATGTAAAATATCTTCAAAATAACGAATAATATTTTTACTCGTGTATTAAGTTTCAGACTAATAAAACGTTTTAATAACGTATTCACGATACTGGAAACTGCATATTAAGAGGGCACAAGATATCACAGCTTAAAGGGTTGCGAAGAGAAGCCTGTAATATTGTGTAGGCGATATGACAAGCTTACACCTGCTGCCGACTCTTGAAGGTTGCGGCGCTTGAGGTCAGTGTGCATAACCTAAATACTGAGAGAGTAGATCTGACGAACCGCGAGATGAGATCTCGTGCCCGACGGGACGAAATGGGCGTGTAATCAGCCCCGGCCTTGTTGAAATATCACTTTATTTCGTTAATCCCACGCATAATGCATTTTCCTTCCATAGTGGGTCAGCCACCGGACTATATCCACTTGACAGCAGCAGGTTTCTGAAAGATTGCATGTTTCGTTGCATATCAAAGCTTTCTCCGTGATACCTCTTTTGAATAATAATATTATTTGTGTTTTATGCTGTAGTGTGTTCTCAAGATTCAGATAACATTGTTAAATAGCCAGGAATTCGGCTATATCCCATTAATTTTGTTAAACAAAACTTGCAATAGAAATTTAACATTCCATCTTGCTGAATTGATACAGTTTAGGAAATGTCCGTGCCTAAGTTGTCCTTAATTTTTTACGTTAAACTTCCAAGGTTGAAGTACCTTTCTACAAAATATATTCTAACTTCAATTTTATATGACCTTTAATAAATATCTCTATTAAATGTGTGATATATCAATTTAATTGTTGATGCCAACTGAACGTTATTTTCTTTAGAACTGAGTACCAAAATAATTAAGGTAACAGAATAAAAATAATTTTGCGTTAATTAAACCCTTTTAATAGTGTTTAACGCCCATTTTAATTACAGAGGCATCAAGATGGTGGACACTGAAGATACATGAGATGAAATGATAAACTGGGAAAGCATTTTTTTAAAGGAAGGAAGTGTTCCAGGCCTAAGTTTGGAATACTCCCCGGCATTTGTCATATATAAGGACTGAGAAAAACCTGGGGGAAAAACCTCAGTCAGGAATGACGGTCCTGGTAGAAATCGAATCCCAGACCTCCCGCTCACGAGTCCGCGCCTTAACGATTCTCGGCCACCCGTGGCAGTACATATAAATTACAGGACAAATTGATGAGACTTTTTATTAAATTGTAAGCGTGTTTTTTCTAATTATACTAAGGGAAATTACCTCAAGTTTCCATAACTGTAGATAAACTTGTCTTAAGTTTTAAGTTTACTTGTATATCATTTTACGTTTTGAAAAATCATAGAAAACACTTTTTAAATATTGAAAATTCTCCAGATTTGTGCTGAATAAACATTTTGAACCGTTTCACAAATGCGAAATTGCAATTTTTTTTTCCATTAATTTAATATTTATAAAACTGTTGTGCTTTCAATATTAAGCCAAAATTTTTTATTAACTCCGTTACATTCAGAGATTAATAGGGGAAAATAGTGAACGAAATAGCTTTAGCTTTAATGTACGGAAATATTCGTACATAATATGTTTATTCTGCAGTGCTCAAAAGATATTTAATACACTGCGTTAAGAAACAAGAAGTTGTTAGCTATTCCTTGCTTCACTTCGTTTTTCTCTTCCTTCCCTCCACTAATTTCCCCAATCCTTTTGTATCCTTTTTTGTTACCATCGTAAACTTTTGAAGTATTAACAATGTAATCCGTTGCATAACATGAAGATACGAGGAAAAGCTTATACAATAAGAGCACTTAAATTAACAATAACATGATAATATATTCTAGCATAAATATATTTAACGGAGAAAGTGGCCTAAGTGGAAACGCAAGAGACTCACATTCCATAAGCCTCATATTTACTACACGAGCAAAAATATTTTTTTTTTTCTAATAATGGAAATATTTTACGTCATTCCAATCAGAAATGTTTTTTCCTTCATGGTGCCCATCAAAATCAAAATATACGAGGAAGGTCTGAATTTTTTTCCTCGGCTCTAGGAAGCCAATTAACTAAAGTTTTTTATGTTTGTACATTTATCTTAAGCATTCAATTGAAATATTAAGTCATTGTTTCTAGTATTTTATAACAGATCTTTCTAAAGCTCACATATTGTGGACATATTAAACTGAGTATCGTGCAGTGAAAATCCCCTAGGGCCGCCTTCTTGAACTAGGGGGTTTTTCGTGGTTTTCTCTGGTCTCTAAGGCGAACGTTTTGGATTAATCTTATGTCCGCTCTCCCATTTCATATTATCTCATCGTGTTGGTTGTTATAGAGTCGAAAGTGCTAGGTGAAATGTGCTGTTGCTGTGTGCGGGTGACACTGGCTTGCATAGAATTGTTTCCGCCCTTGTTTTTAGGGGATCGAGCCCTTGAAAGGGGCGGCCTTCACCAGTTTCGGGATATTGTATCTGGAAACATATTAAGACCTCTTATATTTATCTGTGTCTCGCCACTCAAAGGAAAATACATAGTTTTATGATTTTAAAGCACCCATTTTGAGAATATAATTAAAACACTAAAATTATAAAATAATATCAAAATCATATAATATAAAAATACATAGTTGTTTTTCAGACACCAAAGTTTCTAAGGCTTACTTAAAGGTCAACTGTACCTTTACTGTCAGTTATGTATGCATATCTTCCATTGCTGTTTTCTGGCTCTTTAAAAATTCAGCACTTTCGTGCATGCAAAATTTTGTTACAGACTGATAAAATTTAGTACACAGTTTCACAAATGTGTATTTACTAAAAATTATATTGAATTTCATTGTAAGTAGTTTTAACTATTTTAAACTTGTTAATAGTAACACGCATTTCAGGTGAAAAAGTATAACTTCATTTTAAATATTCTAGAAATGTAATTGGCAAGGATACATGGATTTAGAGCAATAAAGAAACACATTTATTGAGAACTTGATGGGAAAATGGTGGATAAAAATTATCTGCGTGTCTCAAGGAGTATGTACCTTCTAAACCGTTAGGGCTGTACAAATGATATTTAGAGAGCTGTGTACATATAACCCATATACGTGTTATAAAATGTATGAGTAATATTAACCGCCCTCGCTTTCTAAGTTTAGTTCCTTAGTTCTGTGTTCTTGCTTATACAGCGCTTCTCATGTTCAGTGGTTTATTCTTTTTCTTTTCAGTACTTTTGTATTTAATCTCTCTCTCTTAAAGGTCTACGTCGACTTCCATGTTTAAAACACTCTGGAGGCATGTGTGTTTAAATATAAAGCGGGATTGTACCGAAAACGTTTCAGAATTACCAGCGTAGAAAATATTTGTTAACTGTAATGCCTTCGACATTGATAAAGTGCTCATGAAGTATAAAGACAGCAATTAGACTGTCTATCATTGTAAAGGCTTACCAGAGAGAATTCGTATGACTCATGAGATGTCCTCATTTCATAACCAGAGGATTGTACTCTCAATGTTCTAGCCTATTACACCCTTTTAACATTCTGGCCTCTTGGCCCCTTTTATTCCTTATCTGAAATCAGAACAAGAATAAAGTAATTCTGAGGAGTGCTTAATAGCGTAGTAAAGTAGAAACAGACAGCAACAAAAATGAAGAAATATTTTTAAAATTACTATAATAATTCTAAATACACAAATTAATTCAAGGGGAATCATTGTCGGTTCAATATAAGAGCTAAAACAAGAAAACTGTATATAAACGTAATGTGTATTTAATTTACTTTTCATGTTTTATGAACACATTGCTGCCTTTAGAGGCAGTGCTTAAAATAACCCCCTTTAGCTGAACACAAGCTTGTAAATTTCTCAGCATGAATTGTCATACTCTCTCGAACCTGCAGTTACCTGCCTTATTTTCTGACACTCTGTTATGTCGTCAATAGGCTGTGATTACATGGAGATCTTCAGATTTTCCACAAGAAAAAAATCTGTAGACTGAGGTTAGGGAAACAAGAAGGCCGAGTCACTGGCCCTCCACGATCTATCCATTTGTTTAGGAACTGCGGAAAGTGCTTCTGACAGCAATATAAATGTGCGGTGGTGTCCCATCATCCTGTACTGCATACATTAAACGGAGTTACGGTTGACAATTCAAACTTAATAGATAATAAAATAACAAAAAATAATCATCAGAGCGTGCAATGAACATTTTCAAGAATTTTCTAAAATATAGTAAACTAATCTGGTTTTGGCTATGGTCACATTAGGAAAAATAATATGAAACATTAAAAATACGTAACTCGTAAAGTAAGTTAAACACTCCACGTGTTTGTAAAGGCATTTTCTCCTTGTTTTAGCTCTGTTTAACCCCCAGAGATATCCACAAATTAGTGTTCCCTATCATGCAAACGTTATAGAAAAAACTCAAAAGGTCCATTATCCCAAACACATGAAAGATCCCAAATAGGACCTTGGAATACTTTTTAGCATTGGACATGCGAAGTTCAAAGACTAAAGGATCGAAGTGGATAAAGGATTGGAGGTGTCAATAACGAAAAACATTTTTTTCTTTACCAATCAAAGCCAATTTTTTTCATTCTGCCGCTCTGTAGAAATAGTTTGATTTGTTTTGTAATTGGGGTTATTAAGAACCCAATAGCTATGGTAATGGAGTTACAACAATTCAATAATATTCAAAACTTTTCTGATGAACAGCTTCTGCATTCTACGCTTTATTTGACTGTATTTTAATATTCCGAAATTAATGTTGACAAAATGTATGCCAGAGCAGAAGATTTGCCCAACATAAATTTCACATGATCCACAGGTTGGCTTAAACAGTAACGCTTTGGACTCGTTTTCTGGAAATTCTAGGTTCAAATCCTGCGACCGACTAATCTGACTGAATGTTTCTGTGGGTTTGCTCAGTTCATTTTTAGCAAGGACAAATGCCGGTTTAGTATTTTTCTGCCATGTATTTACCTTCCATTTCATCATTCATCTTCATTCTATCTATCTGCATGTATGTGTTTGCGTCTTTTGCTTTTGTGATGCCATCGAGGCAGCCCTGACATAGGACTGACCATCCATTCCGCTCGGTGTGTGTGTGCTCTATTGCGTCCAGAGTAATTAGCTCTTCGGTAGGTGACGGGTGTGTTAGTGTAAGACTTATGAACGGGTCAGGGTAAATGCCACGAAAGAAGTCTTTGTGGAACCTAGTCGCTTATGAGAATGGCAGTAATCTATCACTCAGTTTGATTCATGCCATTTGGCGTAACTTTTGAATTATATGCAGAGAAAAATATGCGAATCGTTGTGCAGAATCTTAATATTTTCAAATAAGATATATACAATATCGTCTCTTTTCTATTATACCCTCTCAATTTTTCTGGTTTAACTTCGTCAAAGCTTTCTAAGTATAATATCTGCTTTTGTTATTGAAACAAAATGATAAGTGCCAAATCCAAGCAGTTGAAATGAAATTTCTAAAAATTAGCTGAAGAGTTATAAGAGTTGATAAAATTCTCAATGAAAAAATAGAAAGAGAAAGATTGCTTCTATAAATGAAATTATGGAATATTATTAACAGAAATGGAAACACCACATATAAAGATTAGGTGCTAACATCAGAGGAAACAGATCTATGGGAAGAGCAATGAAGAGAAACAGGAGGAAGAAGAAGAAATCTGTCGTTATCAATATCATTAATGTACATTTTCAACGAGCTGTAATTTTGGGAGGTATCATTATTACAGTGTTTTGTCATTCTACTTTTATGTGCAGTTAAAAGCGGCATTTCTTATTTATAAATAGTCTATGAAACAACAATAGAAAATGCAACGTCATATGCAGCTGTAATTTGGGTTATTGAGGCAAGATGGATAAATATTCATTTATTATAAATAGGTCCTTCTGTAGTATAACCTTAGGCTTACCAAGAACGTCATCAAAAGCCGTAGCACTAACAGTCCTAGAAGGATTTTGTAATTAAAGCAAAAGTATAGAAAGGAAGGAAATTATTGGAAAGGAAGACTCGGACAAAAATTCGGGTCACGCCCGGATTACGAACCACGGACCTTCAGCCTACCGTGCTGATGCTCTAGCCAACTGAACTACGGTGCCCTCTAAGAACAAAACCACTAACCTTACTCATCTAATTCTATATATCCCAGAGTAAGGTTTTCTCTACAGTGAGAAATTCATTCCTTAAGAGGTGACTAGTACTTCTAGTTTAGCCACCAACTATATAGGAGTTAATTTATATATGTATATATATATAAAAGAAAAATAAAGTAACACTATTAACAATGTAACAAATTAACAGTAATTAGAAACAGTAGAAAAGGATAAAACACTAAGAGTGGCTTTATCTTAGTGTTTTATCCTTTTCTACTTTTATAAATACTGTTAATTTGTTACATTATATATATAGTAATAGTTCTTTTCTACTGGTATGTGTAGGGCATTAGTTGAAAAGAACTATTTCTTTATATACTATAGAGATTATTGGAATGATAATCTGTGGAGAGAGAGAGAGAGAGAGAATGAATGAATATCTAAGAATAAACATATGGAAAGAGATTAAAAATAGAATAGAGGATATCGAAGAAAAACTGCACTACTGTGTTTTAATGAAACGAAATTCGTGAATCTCTATAAAGATATAACAAAGAGAGAAGTACAAATATGTAGATGTGATAAATTGGGAAGGGAAGCATTCACGTGTGTTAGGAGTAATAAATCTAACAGAAGAGAGAGGATTTCAAGGGGCACATACCCACTGTGTAGCAAAACAAGTAGTGTATACTTTATATTATGGAATGTGAAAAAAGAGAAAAAAAAACATGATACCTAAAGATAACAAAAACTACCAATTGAAATTGTAGCGGAAAAAATCTTAAAGCAAAACGATGAAAAAGATATAACGCGCATAGGAAATTGTTTAAAAGGATGAAGAAAATCAAGAAACAAGACAATATCCATATTATTTCAGAAAATAAGTTAAGTTAAGTTCTACTTTAAAAGATGGTTAGTATTTGCAGATAACATGGATTAATACCAACAGTCTTGTTGATATAGACTGGGTTCAATATACGCTCCCAAATGTTATAAAATATTTTCATTGTCAAAAATATGGCAATGCGACTATCGATAACGTGATAATTAAATTCATTTTTATGCAATATTAAAAATATTCAATGTTCCATGACAGCCTTTAATCTATTTCTATTTATATAAGCTTAACCCCCCTGCCCTTTTTACGTGCATATACATAAATAACTGTCGAAATTAATTCTTGGCGCTTCACCGAACTTTTTACCGTATCCTAGCACAATGGTGCGCCGTTCCGCTGCAATTGACAATACATAGATATATAGGTAAACAAAACTTTCCAACCTATCATATGGTCCGGGGTCTCGCTTAAACTTAAATACGATTAAGGGAATGTAAGAATTAGTTTTAAAAATAAAATGTCGTAATAAATGGTATGTACAGATAAAATAATTATATCATTTCATATTACAATGGAATTAAAAATAGGGAAAGACTGTATTTCAAGTTGATTTCGTATGCGCCCAGGTCTTTTTGTTAGGCTTCAGGTTATACAAATTTCCAGAGGAAAGCAAACAGAATCAAATGGGCTGGCCTACACAATAACAAAACTTCATGAAAGACCCGGTTCAGTTCGATTTGACAAAAACTTGGAAAAGCATTTATCTGCTATCTAATTCACAGAGAGCCCCACTAGTTCAAATAAGGAAATGTTTCAATTCGTCAATAAAAATTAACACACTAATTTTGGTTATGCTCAGCCTTACAGCCTATGGACGCTTCCTCTCCCCGCCCCTGGATTCAAGTTATGTAAACGCAACTCAAGAAATAAGTCATTTTTTTTATTTTAAATTATTATCAATTATTGTCCGTTTTAACTTTTTATAGTACACATTTATGATTCTAAACCGAAGTATTTCATAAATTTAAATTTGTTAATTCTTCTGGATATTCCATTAGGACATTGTTGATAAGCCGAAGACAAGGGTTCAGTGGTTAGTTAAAGTAAATAATTTGTCAATTTGGTTATGCAAATAAATGAATAATAAAATAATTAATGTATACATTCATGATTTTTCTTCATTCCTGTACTTCAGTGCTTTTTATTGAAGCTTTTCATATTTCTACTGCATTACAATTAAAAACCGTGAATCGATAAAATGAGAGAGATCTATCATATCCCGAAGACACACATGCTAAAGGGATCAAGCGCCCTTTAACTTATTTGTATTTGCTATGAAGCCTTGTACAGCCCTAAAATTTCTATTCCAAAAATGGCAAACACCACACATCTAGAAACAAGCTTTCACAGAAGCTATAAAGTAGGCATACTTTTAGGATGTTTTAGAGTCCAGCTGTAGGAAACTTCAAGTAAGCTATCGCACACAAATATGGAAGGATGTGACGACCCGTGTCATTAGATCTCAAGGTTGTGAGATAGTCGGCCGTAAATCGTCCAGATTTGATCATTCAAGCGCCGGAACAGTAGTAAACTGAACAAAGCGGTCATAAACTGACCAACCATGCCACTTATATGGCATGTCTCCTCCCACAGAATGGCTTATTGCTCTTTGCAGAATTCCTCAGGGTACACTCTGTATCACTTGATGGTGGACTGTATTACAACAACCAAACGCTGAAGAAATCGTACGTTATCTGTGCTATTTTTGAGATAGCTTCACGAATGCGGGTTTTATATTCTTCGCCGAGTATTCTTCCAAATTGAGAGGAGTAGTTAACGCTGTTATTGTAGCTATTGCATCTGCCCGTTGCTAACCTTCAAATGCGGTTGTAACAGCATAATAAAATCACAACAATCATGAGGATATTCCAAATGTCTCCTATTTGTTTTTATGGAAAGTACAACCGATTTATGAGCACAATCACACAATTAAAAAGAAGAAAATTTCAGGCAAATGCAGTTATTTTTCCTCATAGACACTATTATTTGTTATGCATTTTTGGCAGCGATCAGACACTGCCACATCATAGATAGGTCTTCCAGCTTCTAGCTCGTAGTGGTTACACCACCTCTCATCGGTGGTGATGGTGCTATCTATACAACTGTCATCAGCCTCAGACTGATGCGGCAGGTCCTAACAGACTTCCATTCGATGATTTTTCAAGTACTTTGTAAGCATTTGAGGGATCCACCTGGCACGAACTTTGCCATTCTTGACAACCAAGGAATTGTGTATAAAGTTTGATGTCGGTTGTAGAACATTGAAAACTGGGCTATCGCAAAGTTTATGCCACGTGGGTTCCGCGATGCTTACACAGGACCAGAAAAATCAGGATCTGCGACAATTTCACGGATAACATCGTCACCAGGGGTAAAAAGTGGCTTCATCACTACGAACCAGAATACACACATTAAAAAAAAAAAAAAAAAAAAAATTGGAGGAGCAGCCTCTGATTTTTACGAGTGAGACTTGCAAGCTCTTTTGCATAACAAATGATGTTGACTATTTGGAAAAATAGCTATGTAGTGGAATGTGAGCATTTCTGAAATTACGCCACCATCTTCAATCTCTCTCTTTGTAAGGCATTTTTGGTGTTAAGTAAAGCGAGTCTAATGAGATTATTCTACTTTAGAGATAGCTCTGAAGAATGATCTTATTGTCAACTAAAGATTTCCTTTCGAATCGAGGAATTAGTCACAATACTGTTGTCATATGGTGGGGCGCATGCCAATATGTGTCAATGACTGGCATTAAATCACACTTGTGAGGCCTTCTCATCATTATACGATTGATTTGTGCACACTAACCTTTAGCGTACGTGTGAGTAAACAATTACCCTCTAATTTGTTCTGAGTAAATTACAGACTCGGCTTGCATAGGCTCAGCCTTTGCTGCCATTTGGGAACGTCAAAACTAGGACACACGACTATGGTAACCGTGGAGGCCGTATGCCGTGTAACATGCAGATAGCCAATTGCAAGAATACACTCCCTACCTACCCAACAACATACCACGTATTGATTTGTTTTGACTGTCATGCTTGTCTCTTCCCCGGTATGTCCCGATAGCCATCGCACGATGATAGGTATCACTATAAAATGTCCACGCATGCGCGGGTAGGAGTGGCTTGCAAAGAAATCGAGATTTGGGAACAGTTTTCCTTCTTTGTAAGGTATTGGGGTAGATAAAGACATTCCACGTGAAAAGTGGCATGGAAAGTGGTTGGAAGCTTGCTGTCAAGTCGATTCAAGTTCAGAGTGAGTAAAGAGAGAGGGTCATAGTGTGCGAGTGTTCAGTCTCTTGCTGGCCCTCGTGGTATCAACACATCCTGCCGGAGCGCGTGGCCTACTACTGACAGCTGGCTTCGATCCACCACAGAGATAATCGACTCCCTTGGAAGTTAATAAATTAATTGCTGCCGGCCCCGAAGATGGCTACTGACGTGCTGACGGAGAAATTCGAGACCCGTCTTCATCTCACCACCAAAACCGTGGGTGAAGATCGCATTAAAAAGGCAAAAGAAAACAACGAAGATGTGGCCGTGCTGTCGACTATCCTGCCGTCTCCTGATGAATCCAAAACGAAATTCGAATGTGCCCTAAAGGACGGATGTCTTTTGGGGGATGCCAAATTGGCGGTGCCAGGTAGGGCCAGTGACATGTATACACTACCCTTAATTAGAAAAGCTTTTTTCTGCAGAATTTCATCAACAGCAGCCTTATCGCGCAGGACTCACTTTCTTAATATAATATATTGTTTTAAAATCGGACATAGCTCCGTATATAACATTTTTACTAAGCAGATACAACGTTTTAAAACAAAAATTATCATAATTATTTTTTTCAAAATTAAATTTAAAAAAATATTTCTAATGAGTATATTTTTTCTATTTTGGATATTTTGTATGCTATGAGATTTTCAAATTCCAGATAGCATTATTACAAATGTTTCGGAGAAAAGTTTCTGTGATATCATTTAGATTATTATAATATCTTTGATATCTCTATGAATGCAACATTATAGCATGCCTTATCACAAAAGAGAATACTATTTGAAGAGTACGGTTGAAAAACCTGAAAGAGAGCAAAATTATTAATTTTTTTGTTTTCGATATCATTCAATAGCTCAGGTAATATAGTTGCTTATGGTTTTACTGCACACAATAAAAGTTTGAATGTTTTAAAAGACTTACGATAAGTTTAAGGGAAATAATCTGATAAGTCCATAGAATACATGGAAAAAGGGGGGGGGGAGGAAAAAAGAAAAAAAAACATTTTACAGTTTTCTATCACGATATTTGTGAATTTCTTGCATTTGATTTTCTAGCTATTGCTGTGATTAACTCCATCGCTGCGCTGAAAGTGTTTTGGCAGTTTTAATTATTTTCAGGTGCAAAAAGATGAATAAAATAGCCTAACATCATTATTATTTATTTGGATCCTAGTATATTGAAAAGATTATATTTAATAAAAATAATATTTTACATTATTAAAACATACTTAGTGTAAAAACTTAGCGGCATTATCAAGACTTATCACGTTTTGCCTTTGTAACATTTGAATTGACTCTAAAATATTGAATATATCACTATTATACTTATAGCAGTCTGTGTAGCTTCACAAATTGTGTTTGTTCTTGTTATATTTCACTATTTTAAAGCAGAATGAAATTGATACTTAAAGAAAAGAAAATATAATAAGTCTTGAACTTTTAATTTTTCTCTCCTATAAAATTAGTAAAATGTGACTTTCAGGTTTTTCCTCCGTACTCTTCATTTTATAACTTTGTATAATAATCTCTTTTGGCATAAATTTTTTGTTTAAATCTACCCTTGAGTGTGTAACACTTGAATATCTTCTGCTTCTTATAAATAAGAACAAAACATAATATGTGTTAAAATGGTTAATATAATAGAGGGCACAGTTAAAACATTTCGCTTTTCTTAATATACTTTTCTTCTTTTAATATCTACAGTATGGCATTTGTAATATCGCATAATCATTCTTACTGTATTAATATAAACTTGTTTATTTGTTTACTTCTATTACATATAACTTTTTACAATATTATTTGCAACTCAGGTTATTTAACTATAAAGGTTAGACGGTTCTTTTTGAAAACGAGTAACCTTTAGCAGTTTCATATTATTTTACACAGTTCATTTCAGAGCATGTAAAAATATCCAGCACGAACTGTTAGGCAGTGATAGTAACACAAACAACCCGGTCTCTAATGACTGTTTGTTGGACGAATTTCCTATTTAAGAGTTTGACGTTGTTGGTCTACTTTGTCTCATTCTGTTCTGTTTTACAAGTCGCATTCATCGAGCTCAGAACAAGAAAGAGTGCTCCGGAAGCTTAAATGAAATTATTATGTCTTATAGGATAACCGATAAGATAACATAAGTCGGTAGATAACTTAACGCTACTGATGTTATTGTTCCGTGGCTATTAAAAGGATCTTGATGGAGACGTCAATGAAAAGGAATTTGTTTGTTTGGTTACTAGGATGCCAAACATGTGTGTCTGCTAAAGTTGCATTGCACATGTGGCCAGCAACTTCTCCAAATGAATGTCGTATGTGCGTACACTGAAGAAAGGGAAGGGCGATTAGAGGAGTGCCGTTGGTATCCTTGTGGAATACAAAATGCGCAAATAAATAAATAAATACCGCATTATTGATCCTGTAGCGTTGAACATAAATGTTAGAAACAAACAATGCATCATTTATTCGTGATATGAGTACCCGGTATAAGAAAGGTGGCAAAGGGAACGGAAATGCTAAGTGTCCCATTTATAAACATTTTGTTTTTTCCCATTATAGCATTCAAACGCTGGGTTTGTTCCACTGTATTTACGCTATGTAAAGATATTGGTTTCTGTTGACGCTACTTCTCACATAACAGGGGTTCGAACCAAAGTACTACAGATTGAATAGCAAACGTTACACTCTGTAATTTAAGTGTATAACAGTTTGTTGGAATGGAAGTAGTTTAAATCGGGAGGGGGGAGGATTGAATGGTAACAAAAGATATGAAACTTGTGTCTTAGGAGGGTTGCTTTTTCTGCTTCAGTCCCTCTGAAATTTGTAAAAGATTCTATTTCTTGATAGGAGCTTAAAGTGTAACGTGTCTCTGTAAAATATCTTCATCTGGCATACTGAATGCTATGTAGGAGTGGATGGTTTTTAGTATGGAAGAGTCATTATTAGTCTTAAAATGTATTTTTCTAAACAGTGGCGTAAAAATAACGAATGCCAAAATTCTAGCTTGTAATAATACATTCTTTGATGATTTATTAATACTTAACATATGGAATACTTTAGGAAATAATTATAGATAAATTTAAAATTATTTGGTAAAAGCTATAAAACTGGCTGCAACTTAATTGCTGTATGAAAGAAACTTTCTTACATAAGTACGTTTATCCGCTACTTTACTGGAACTAAAAGTAGTCGTCCATTTAAGCGTGAGCGAAACGATTAGCAGTTTCTGTACACAGGATAGGATGCATTCCTTCTCAGGTTTTAAGTATGATAAACAAAATATACAATTTTCCTTCTTTAACAGTCTTATTCTGTTAAAATTTAAAGTTTGTTTTAAAATAGTGTGCGATGTTATACGCTGTAGCTCACACTAAATTATTTATGTTAATTTTTAGTATTAGATTAGGATAAAATATGCATGCTCGATTCAATACCTAAAAAGGAATTTGTAAAATGCATTTATCAGTTTCAAAAAGGTAAATGTGAAAAAGGCAACATTATAGACAAAAGTACTTGATCAAAACAATGCACAATCTATAAAAAAGAAACAATTGTTTTCTTTTTTCTTTTCTTGTTCTTATCTCCCCCCCACCCTCTTTTCCTGGATACAGATATGCTGTATTTATGATTTGCATAATGTAAAGTGGAGTACGCGAACATGTGTAATTTAGAGTAAATAACATGTCATGCTGTTTGTATTTCTTCTAAATGTTATATTCAATTTTAACATTTATTTGTATAATCTGTGTGGCTATCTAAATTAGATATTTGTAAATTAAAAGTAATAAAATAATGAACTATTCCGTGTAAAACGATTACGAGTAATGAGAAGGTACTTTTTCGTACTTTTTTGTATTTTCAAGAGTGTGAATAAAAAAAAAAGATGAATTTTTTCCTTTCTATGGAAAGTGCATGTAGTGAACTACAAGATCAAGTATTCTGTGTTGCATTTTATTTTCTTAAAACAAGAAATTTTGACTAAATATTAGCGATATATAATTAACTTAAAAATGCTAATCGTAAAAGTGTAATCAATAACTTGTATGAATTAATGTATTAGTTCTCCTTCCACTTTGTAAGGAATTGCTCGCCCTCCACAAAACCAACAAAAGATGATCACGAGAAATTTGCCGGGCTAATCTCATGTGGTACATGCAACGGCGAGTATGCTGCAACGTTTCAGATGTTAGTCACCTACACATTCCGCATCTTTCACCCCAAAATCACATCTTAGGGACTGCTAATCGATAGGTAGGAAATTGGTTAAGACAGTAACCAACAACGTGCTTCTTTATGGAGATATGGAGGGTTCTTTGTAAGCTTATGGCTAAGTTATTAATCACATACAGTTCGTTCAATGGACTGTATGTCCGTTCTATATTTTATTTGAATAATCAGTATCAATTTATAATGCTACATTTTCCTACATTAAGGTCAACCAAAGTAATATTTAAATTCTGAAGCGGAAAAGTCATTCTGGTCGTTTCCATTCCCATCCCCCCCCCCTCTCTCTCTCCCAGGGATATATTAAATTTGGACTTCTTTCTCTCATTAATCACATGACTTTAATCCAATTGCATTTAATAGTTGCCTCTTAGACGTAAGAAATTAATTTTTGTCTACACGAACAACGCAACCATTCAATACGACATAGCTGTGATTAGCATTCAAACTACTGTAAAATTTAGTATAATTATGTTAAAACAATTCCACTGGCAGATTCCCATTAAACTTTACTACACATACGGGTCATCTAAATGTAACTGTGTGGGAACATTTTGTGTACTAGGTATAATCTTTTAACTAGGAAATGGGATTGAAAGAATTATTGATTTTAGACTGCAGAGACATTTCCCAAATATCTGTTAACACGCATCTATTAACAACTTTCATGATGGTCTCTGCAATACTTCCAACTTACGGAACCGAAACAAAAGCTGATTACATAAAATTCGCTCGTTTCTGGTATTTTTCATTTTTGAAATAGAAATTGTTGAAAAGATTTGTGTCAACGTATATAAATCTATTTTCAAATAGCTTTTGATTTACGCATTTTTCTTAGTATCGCCAGTTCAAAGACAAATGAGCAATAAAACAAAAAAGATGGTATAGAAATGCAACTGCATGATTAAGAAAATCTATCGACAAATTAACTAAAGCAGATGAAACGAGAAAGTGGCGACTTGATAAAAGTCATCTACAGATAAGTAAATTGAAACCAACAGATGTCGCGATAAGAGCATTTCAGTTAAAACGACAATGAATAAGTAGTTAAAAAGACAAAATAATCTCGATCACAACTGATAATACTAACGCTGTTTGCAACAAATCCTATTTTTCGAATAAATAAATAAATAAATAAATAAGTAGACACTTGGCTTCAGAATATGCTTCAGGCAGTCCAGTTACAGCGGAATGGAAATCTTGACGTAAAAGTGCAGCCAGATAGTCGATGCTTGTTATTCGAAAGCGCACCTACCATAATTTTATGGCCTCAACCGGTAGTATGAATGATTTGTCTTCCATTAACTTTAGAGGGGAAAAAAGCCACTTCGGCTAATGTCGCTGGCACTAATCAAAGTAGGACGAATTTGTTTTTGTTTGGTACTTTCGCAGTAAATGTGCTCGCGACAAACGCATGAACTTGTAGCGAGACATATTCAGATTTAAAAAGTCGGGCTTTTTCTTTCTCTCTGTTCTCAAAGTGACTCAGTTCTTAAGTAGTCTGAAAATTAACATTTAAGTCGAATAGTTTTTTCACAATTTCGAAGAAATGATGTTCAACATACCCGTATTTACGCGAATCTAGTGCACTTTTTGTCTAAATGTAGTATTAAAAATCGTAAATGCACATTAGATATGATGGCGTATTATATTCGAGTACAAATCCATTCCGTATAGACCGCCACGGTGGCCGAGGTCGTTAAGGCACGAACTCTTGAGCGGGAGGTCTGGGTTCGAATACCGCCAGGGCCGTCCTCCCTGACTGGGGGGTTTTTCCAGGTTTTCCTCAGTCCTCATAAATGGCAAATGCCGGAGAGGCACCCTGGAACTATTCCTTCCTTAAAAATAAATCCTTTCCAAATATATCATTTCATTTCATGTATCATCAGTGTCGGTCGCCTGTGGTGCCTCAGTAGTAAAAATGGACGTTAAATACCATTCATTCGTTCCGTATAGTTCGCCAGTAACTTCATTAAAATGTACCGTTTATTACGTCATAATGCATTGGTGCAATTCTCGACCTCGTTACGTTTATTTTTGGCCTATTATTGCACAGAGAGTTTGAATAGTAGGTAGACGCGAAATGAAAGGAAAACAGAGAACAAATTATGATGCTACTTTCAAGCCTAAAGTAAGTATTTATGCTGAAAAAAAAACGGTAACAGAAAGGCAGGGAGATAATTCAATGTAGCTGAGAGCAACATTCGCTTTTGGTGGCAACAGAAATTGACATTATTTGCAACTAAAGCTAGTAGAAAGAAATCCACTGCTCCTCGCAAAGGAACACATCCTGACATTAATTAAAAAGTTTTGAAAATCGTACTTAACCTGTGACTAGTGACACCATAAGAAATAACTTTTTTTATTTTATCTACGACAACTGTACTGGCAACAGCACGAGTGATCGATTTTGTCATACGTGCTCCAAGAGGTAATACTTTTGAAGTTCATCTTCTGAAGTAGACGTTCTTATCTCTAAGACGCCGTACAACAGTATGTCAAATCTTTTTTATGATTTTAAATTTCAAATTTGGGGTATGCATTGCATTTTATGGCGTATTAGATTCGCAAAAATATGGTATTTTACATGTATTATTCATTGGTCGCAGCAAATTCTATCCCCGTTGAACTAATTGCAATTAGAAAGTATTAGGTAAAGTTAACAGTTTACAGCTCAAAACATGAAATCTACATGTAAATAGTAGAAATTTGGTGTTAATTGCAAAGCGTTTATGACAACTTAATTTCAATGAAAGAACGTTGCTCGCCCAGTAAAATATTCTTTAATAAGAGATGGAGTTTCACTGTAGAAAAAATGAATATCCTTTTTATTACGTTAAAAATACAAATCTTATACAAATTAAATTGAAACATGAATTTGCTAATGTTTCTGAACAAACAGATAAAGGCTATTTATAAGGGTGAAGCACTTCAAAACCTTAAGCTCTCAAGGACTCTGTGTATTTCAGATAAAAGACAATATTATAAAAGTGAAAAACAGGTCATTCTCTGCCTCACATATTTCTGTATTCGTTGATATTTTTAATAGTTTTCTTACAGGTTTCATAGCATGTAATGTCGAGACGGCAGTGATCACTGTGACAAGAATTTATTACCATTCATAGAGAAACTCAGTCACGGTTGTACATTTTCACGCTACATTTGTAAGCCGCCTTCCCCAGGCTACATTTGGTTTCTCAACTCCAGAACAAGGTTTATAAATTTATTGGACTTCTAATGTCCATTAATCGACTGCATTACGGGAGCACCTGTTTAGCTTGAAGGCTAAACCCACAGTTGATAGACACCCGCCGGGGTGTCGGAGTGGCAATGGGAACAGAATAACCTTCATGACGTGAAAGCATTCTATTTAGTTTTAGCAGGGAATTAAAATTCAGAGTTAATTCGATGATTTATATGCGTTTTTGAGGAGAGGCTATGGAATGAAGACAAGGTAGCCCCTGGAGGAGGTTGTCGTAGTGACGAAACTGTTCCCCCAAGAGATTAAAGTTGCCAACACACACGTGTACGTATAATGGGAAAGGCCACGCCCGTGTCTCGTCATTTTGCATGTATCCTGCTAGCAACACCTGCATCCAATCAACCCTTAACTTCATCAGCAGTTTGTGCCTTCGAAAATAGGACACCTCGTATCCCATAACAGAGTCCAACAAGAGGATTGTTTTTAAACAAATACAAAAAACCTAAAATGTTAAAATAAAGTCATTCTGAGGATCAGGAATTAGATATGAATGCGTGATGCGCGCGTATCCATAGGTTCAGTGATCAGCAGTATTGATATCGACAAGGATGACCGCAAAAGCCGATAGTGGACTGCAGTCATAATAGGAGCTAAGAAATAAACACTTTTGTTATAAATGCATATCATAAGGTCTAATTCTCCAGAATTAACTCAAAAACTTAGAATTTTCCGCATAAGGAGTAATGCAATATTCGTTTCTCTGGTTTGATAGACATTGACGATCATCTAGGAGAGATCTTTATACAGGATGTGCCAAGTCCGGTGACGCTTTTCTTAATTTTATTACTCAAAAACTACAAATGAAACAGCTTTCTTTATTAGATCTTTATCTTTTATATATCTTTAAATATCTTTGGAGGGCGAGAAAATAAGCACATATATTTTAATTTTTAAAACATTAAAAATTATTGCAATTCACATTGAACGAGAGAATAATTTAAAAACGTACATGTATTTCATTCTTGTACTATTATTCAGAAAAGAGTAAATTAAAAAAATATGCTTCTCCTGACAAATTGTTATTATTTTTATATATTTATTTATTTTTCTTACATGCCTAGTTGATACAAATCAGAAACCTTCCTGCAAAGTCAATTTTCTTACGACTGAACATTTTGCCAATCCCTTACAAGTGCACATATGAAGCAATTTTATTTATAAAGAACAGGCTTAAAGCAAAAGAATTTCTCATTGCCATTGAATAAATACATCAATAAAGTAGAAGAAAAAAAGCTGATATTTGCTTTATGAGAACCAGCACCAAAACATAGCAAAACAGTGCAACTCAAATGTCCATCAAATTGTACATCAAATTACCCCTCCAAGTTAAAGTATTTGAAAAATGAACTGTACTTAAAATACTAATAATGCCATATTTATTTGATCATTGCATTTACTCATTAAATCAGTTTTCAAATAACAATGATAATATTTGTATTCTGTGAGTCAACATATTATTATGACTGCTCATTACATTTGAGTGTAATGTTATAAAAGTTATTTGATAATTTAGCTAAATTTAGAAAGTTCCACTATGTTATCAATATTAATTTACATTAGAAAATGTTTTTTTAACCATAAATAGCTTATACTTTCTTATTTTAATGTTGTTTTTAAAAATATTTCTGACTCGTCGTATTTCATCAAGCACATCCTTGCATTGTATTATTTAGCAGAATTAAAATACAGTGAGGTTATTTGAGTTACGGGCCTGTAGAGGGTGGCTGCGTACTAGGAGAACCCAGTCGTCAGGGCCGGATAAACTAGGTGCAAGTAACATCTTGTAGTTAGTTTGAGGGAGGAGATTTTATTAGCGAGGAGTTCTACGTTTTGGTAATTTTTACTGCATTACAAATACTTTCTTGAATCAGGGAAAATGCTTGCTCCAAAGAAGAATACCATATTACCAGTTTCAGCTTATTTTACCAGTGGCGAACTCAGTAAGTGTGTACACCATACTCTGTACAGTATCAATTTATTAAAGCAAGCAATTTAGTATAGTGTAGAATTGTTCGGTTCGTTAGACAACCAATGAACATTATATATGCTATAATTGTTATAATTATATATTTTATAATTGTTCGATGTTAATGATTCATTTATGCACAACATGTTTCCGCTATATTATTCGGACTGCACATTGTGTTTGAGTTTTCTTATGAACAACTACACTAGCGATGCCACGCTCAGCGGTAAAGCTAGCTGAAATGGACAAAATAGGTATAATAAGCATTTCTAAGTGTATCAATATTTACATTATTTATCAAATTTCTAAATATATACTCATGTACACTAAACTTATCCCATTAAGGCCATATTCCTACAAAACACCAAGGAAGCTTAATACTAGTAATTTTGCATATAATGAACTTAGACTGTATAAAGGTTGGTACAGGAAATAAATAATGTGTCATTTATAAAAATAGTACGAAAAAGTGACTGTTCCAATTTTAAGAATTTAAATTAACTGTATGAAAACATTTTAAAAATAGTAATTAAATAATAACTCAATATCAAATTAGATATTTAATTATTTTTGACAAATAATGTAAACAGCAAAAGTTATCTCAAAATTTAGATGTAAAATAAATATACTAAACTAATGGAAGACATTTAGAGAAAGATAACAGTAAGAGGTGCCGAATATTCAGAGTCCAAAATACGAGCTGCAGGAAAGAAACATTTATTACTACAAATGTAAGGATGACATAGGCATAATAAATGTAGACATTGAATAAATATTATAATGATTAGGAGGAATGTTCTAAGAACTGAAGAAATATGATGAATACTAAGATATTAGTAATGGAAGAAATTTACTACAATTCACAAAACGTAAAAGTAAGCTTTATACAAATTTACAGAGTAGACCATGCGGATGAAGAGGGTAAGTAACGTCAGAAGGATGCTCCTATTTTTCTAAAACACTGGTACATAAAAATGTTTTATACGTCTTTTTATTCATTTCTGCTAAATGAAGAAAGCTATCTTTTTAAGAAATCGTCTGTCTCTGGAATAGCTATACCATTTGAAAAGAAACGATGCGATGAAGTAATCAGAGATCATCAGTCGATGGCTTGCCCTCAATGATCCAATTTGACGATGTCAGAAATAAATCATCTTGAAATAGCACCACGCCGGTTCAAAGTGCAGCTGGCGTTGTTTAGGGCAGTAGATCAGTTCGATGTAGCTAGAAGATAAGTGACTGATGTCTGGTTCCCACGCTAAGCAAAACTGTTCCATGGTACCATGTAATGAATGTGCAGTGGTAAAAGTTTCTATCACTATTCCGAGGTAGTTTTTTTATTTTTTAATTTTTTCCCCATACTCTTTTAAGGGAAATTGGCGCTTCAGATCTTCCCATCTGTACCCCCCAATATCATTTTATTTGCAATGTTTTTCCATTAAGAGAAACTGCTCTAAGGAAGACATAGATTGCATGTATTATTGTTTGCCTTTCATTTATTGCACTGATCCTGTAACGGAAATCGTGGATCCGTTATCAATTGAAGATCTCGCCTTAGTTTTGTTCCATTGTATTTCTTAGTTTGCTGATAGATGGCTTTAGTTGTGTCTCTGTTATCTACACCACTTTGGGGGCTCGTGATAACTAAGGCGTTTCTCTTCGTGATTGAAAGAAACCATAAAGACGTAGTCTGATTTCGGACTCATCGAACCATTAGGTAGTAACTTCTCTTTAGAAATGGGCAATTCTCTACAATATCACAATTTAGGGTACCAAAATTTATAATACTTTAAGATGTGGAAATCGCTTCTGATATTGTAGTCCTTTTATTAACAGGGTTTGATTTGACGAACTTATTTTCTAGAGTTTTAAGATCTTCTTGTTCAAAGATAAACGTTTTTCTGCTGCTTTTGTTTCATTGCGCATAAGTATAGAAAATTAGCACTAAAGGTTTAAATTTTTTTAAAAAAAAAAAGCAGTGAAAATTAATGCGGGAAAATGGGGTATATGGCGAAGAAAGCCGATAGTTTCAATGTTAGTATTAGGGATTTGTTTACATAAATAATTTCCTTTGTGGTTATGTAGCCTTGTTAGCTCAGTTGGTTAGAGTATGGTGCTACCAGTGCGCGGGTGATGGGCTCGAATCCCCACGAGTAATTTTTTTCCTCGCTTGTAATAATTTTTCCTCTCTTATAACCTTCATAATTAATTTACACTCTTCTTTAGAACATTAGCAAAAACATAATACACCATACTAACACGTTTAGCCGCAGCAAGCCGACGGTTGGTAACGTTAAGTGCTATACACCCCAAAATGAAAATCAAAACGTGTCGTAATAAAATACATATATGTTCAATGTGGTACTGAGAAGGTAGAGCAATTCTAAGATTAGCATGAAGTACACAAAATGTATTATAATACAATGAGGCACCTTTAAATCCGTTCATTCGCAAGTTGGCCGCGAACTCACGGCGCCATAACACTACCTTTTTAAAACTTGGTACTAAAAATAAAATTATTAATTCTGTACTCGCCCTTCCTACAGAAGATGCTGGAAGTGTTGTCCAGAGACTAGGTCTATTAGTGTAGAAAATTTGACGAATGTAAATGGTAGTTTCTTAAGATGTGAACTATGTATCGTACAAAATGGAAAAGAATGTAAATTATGTGTCGCACAAAATGAGCATCTTCAGTAAGAAGGGTTAATATAGAATTCTTATATTGGGAATGAGTCGTCCTCGGTGGTCTAGAGGTAACGCGCTCTTCTTTGGTCCAGGGTTCAAGCCCGGCCTGGATCGATAGACGATAGGTTCTTCGGGACATAAAACTTTGAGCCAAGTTCCCTAGACGAGAGATAAAGCCGTGGGTTCCATGTTGTAGATTTATGGCACGTTAAAGAACTCTATACATGAATACAGAGGTCCCTAGATAAAATAGCCGGCCATATCTAGTCCAAGTAATAACTTAGCATCACACTAGATGACACTTAAAGCGATCGACTGACGTCCTTCTGACATCTGTTGGTGTTAAGTGTAACTAAATACAGATGCGAATTTGATCCGTCAAAATCCGGAACGAGCCTTAAGATGTCGGCGATGGCTACCCAGGCACTCCAGTAAGCTACCGATTTGCGAACTGATGGTTTCAAATGTGCCTCGCTGTAAAAATCACCCACTTCAGTGGAGAATAATAAAAGAGAGAAAAACAATGACAAAATCTACAGGTGTGTGTGTGTGTGTGTCCGTCCCCCCCCCCCGTCCTATTTAATCTTTTCCTGGGTAGTCGAGTCATAGAGTGCTGTATTCTTTCAAAAGATCAGGGTTTTTGTCCGATTTGTTGAAGCGTTATATTATATACATTGAAGTATGTCAGTGCTGGCCATGTGCTGTGAATAAACAGCTATTTAAAGTGGCCTCATAAATAAAACATCTAATACACTTGAACCTGAGAAACGCACGTCTGTGTCCATTTGTAAGGAAAGTAGTCTCTCAGGAAAGCGACGGCCCAGTCGGCCAAACCGTGACGGTGCACTGCCATGCATAAACCACATCACCACATATTGACAGAGGATAGTATAGAGCAATGGACAGAGAATGTTGAACACATAATAAGTAATCCATTTATGAGGGAACTAGTGTTCTAGTCATTTGACTTATATGTCAAAAGATAGGCCTTACAGAATTGCCAAGTCCAACTCATTAAAAATATTCCAGGATTTTTCTTTACTTCCTTTACATATCCAGTTGTTTTAGTTTTTATATTAACTCTGCTGCAGATCGGGTTTATCTTTCTGTTTTTGAGTAATATTGAAGAATAAGAAGAGTAAAATTAACATTCCTAATATTTTTCCAAAGAAGGAACGAGAGAAAAAGGTTTTCTTTTCTTTTGTCTTCATCGTTATCATTATTGTAATTACAAATGATTAAACCTTGCTATCTGTTTATGAAGAAAGAACACACACACGCAGCGATTTAAACGCCTGCCAGACTGTGTGACTCACGTTAAGTTGTGATGGTCATTTAGTTAATGATAAATCTGTGCGTGAACTCACAAGATTTTTATAGGTCACTCGAACTCTATGTGGGGCAGGGATATATCTGAGCAATGGCCTCAGAACTCCGTATACTGCAGGATTCCAACGCTTTGTGCACGCTAACTAAAGCTACGTCATAACCTGTCAGCTGTTTGATGCTCAACCAAATGTTGGCACCAGGAACGGTTGGTTATTGTTGCAAATGCGCAAGGGAAATATAGTATTCTTCTCCGACACACGAAACTTTCTAGGTGATGAATGGTGGGCGGAGAATAAAGAGTTAAGGCGTTTCCCGAGGATCTTGGCATTATATCCATTCCAGATTGCTTTTATGTTCTAAAACTTGAAGCGAGCAAATAAACCCTCAAAATGGATGTCATTAATGAACAAGCGTAATATTCAGTGTTTCAGTGTAACATTTCACTGTTTCAGAAAGTTAATTTATAAGGAAAAATTTTGGCAAAGGCAAGAGGATAAATAAACTGGTGCGTATTAATTGTAAAAACGTTTAAAAAAGCATATAAAATGATGCAGTGAGATTATTTGAGTTACGGGCCGTACTGGAAGAGGCCAGTCGTCAAGGCCGTATAATGTACAAGGGTAGGTCCATAAGTTTCCGACCTAACCGTTTTCTAGGCATGATAAATACAAAAACTATAGTTCACTTTTAAATATACTTACCCTTTATTGCAATGCACTTCTCACATATTTGAATTAACATTTCAACCCACCCCCCAAAATAGTCAGAAGTTTTGTCTGCAAAATAAACACATCAACACTTCTTCGTCTCGCTTAAATTTCCTTCCTCGAAGGTCCTTCTTGAGTTTTGAGAAGAGAAAATAGTCACTGGGAGCTGATCTGGGCTGTAGGGTGGATGGTCCATCTCCTTGAAGCCACATTTCTTCGCAGCTTCCTTTGCAACAAAAACTGTGTGCACAAGCGCGTTGTCGTGAAGAAGGTGCATACCACCACTCAGCTTTCCTCGCCTTTTCTCTTTGATGGAAGCACAGTCTGTGCAGTAGGCCAGCATAGTACTCCCCACTTACTGTGGTGCTCCTATCCTTGAAGTCAATGAAGAGTATTCCTCCACATTCCCAAGAGATTGTGACCATAACCTTCTTGGTTGACTGAGTGACCTCGACCTTTAGAGGCGGTGCTTCGACAGGTTTGCGCTATTCCCTTGATTCTCTTTTGAACACGGGATCATAGTAGAGGACCATAGTTTCATCTCTTGTAACAACGGTTTGCAGAACTTCTCTCTCGTTGCCACGGCAGAGCTACAAAAATGCCTGGCAACAGATGACTCGTTGCTGATTTTGGACTGAGGAAAGAAGTCTAGGCACCCATCTTGCACTAACCTTATTCATGATTAAATGTTCATGAATAATTCGAAGGACTGTTGTTTTAGAAAGGCCTAATGATGCTGCTATTTCTGTAACTTTGAGCCGCCAGTCTTCCATGATTTCTCCTTCCACAAGAGCGATGTTTTCAGGAGTGAGTGCCTCCAAGGGCAAACCTGCATGCTCTTCGTCTTCAATGCTTTCTCGACTTATTCGAAAAAGTTTGGCCCATTCTTTTACGGTAGAATATGAAGGGGATGCTTCCCCATATACACCGTTTAGTTTCATTTGGAATAAGTTCTTCTTTTGTGAAGAACTTAATTTCTGTTCGAAAGTCCATTTTGAACATATCACAATCTTCTACACTTAGCCTTTTTATGCAACTATATCTGAACAACTGAACACAGCG
Organism: Metallyticus violacea; assembly: GCA_030762175.1. Lineage (NCBI taxonomy): Eukaryota > Metazoa > Arthropoda > Insecta > Mantodea > Metallyticidae > Metallyticus > Metallyticus violacea. Next base: position 52,580,910 of record CM060840.1, on the reverse strand, counting down.
GAGCGGAAGTTACAGCTTCAATTATTTACTTAACAGATAAGGTATGACACCCGATAAGAATTCTGTGAAGGCGATAGTCCTTATCGGAGAGGCCGGAAACTTATGGACCTACCCTCGTATGTCAGGTAGCAACTTGTATTAGTTTGATAGGGACTTTGTCAACGAGCGTTTGTGCGTTACTCGGGGCTTTCCTTGTGTGTAAATTGTTTGCTAATTGTTCATCGTTAGTTATGCCACTACTTAAATGTAGTTCTGAACAATGAATTTTTATCTACGATACATATGTAAAAACGAATTTTTGCAGAGAAGCGGTAAGATTGGCAAGAAAATATTTTGGCAATCGTATTTCAGATAGAGAACCTGTTCGCCAACTTGTTAAAAAGTTACGAGAGACAGGATCTGTGATTTAAAAAAAAGTGTTCCGAACCTCCATGTTCTTATGAAAGAAAAGTTAAAAGAAATACAGGAATTACTTACGTAGATACCGTCATTGTATTGCCGCTGAGGGACAACATTTTTAACATCTCACGCGGTTATCTCACGCTTGCCGGTTGCAGCGGCTGTACTTCCCCAGTAAGCAGCCGCGCACAGGCGGCCCGCAATTGAAATAACCTCACTGTACAACTCGTTAACAAGAGCAAGATATTGAAACATAAACAGTGAAAACTGTTATGCAAAACATGTAATATTTCGGACAATTGTATATTTTTCGGCAATTGCCATACTGAAAAGATTATACAGTTATCCAAAATAGCGCCGTTTTATATATTGTTTTGTAATTTTTGTATCCATTTTGTTCTTGAAAACGTTCTAAACAAAAGCTAAACAACGGTATAAACAATATAAGGCATAAAAAATAATGGTTGTCATAAAACTTTAACGCTATTTAGCGTTCTTTTAATTCCTTGCTTGTTTCCTACTATTCCAGCAAACTTATTTACTTATTTATTTATCGAATTATTCGTTAATTCACTCGCCAGCATACCATATTAGCTGTTATCACTAATGTGGGCTATTTGTTGACGGACGATCCCTCTTTAGCAGCTGTTTGATTATAGAAACCACGAAAATAATCCCAACCAGCAGTTATTCTCAGCAAGGAATCGGAAGACGCGTCATGAATTTCATGGATGGTAAGCAGACTAAGAAACCTCAACTCTCAGGCTTTCTTAATAATAATGATGATGATGATGATGATGATGATGATGATGATGATGATGATGATGATGATGATGATGACTATGATGAAAGCAGTTAAGTTTCCAAGTGCGTTCGTTTCAGTTTAGGGTTTTTACCCGCAATTTCTACATAAATGTCATATAGCCTTATCGCTTCTAATTCTCGATCTCGAGGAATAACCGTTAATGATTCCATGATTCCATCTGTGGATTTCGATGGATGGCGTAGGATGATGATTACATTTATAAAAGCATTAAGTTATAGTTGAGTGTTTAAGCTACGACAGGTGTTTTTACGTCTGCCTCCCCTCCAACTTCAACTTGAGTTGCGTAGTGTTTAGCTGGAGTGCAACTTGTTAGGTCTAGCTGGTTCCCCGCTTTACCTGGTCAAGCAGGTAATAAGCGATGATGTCATCTCTGCAAGAGCCGTCTGGAGAGAAAGAGAGGTTGGTGTGAGGGAAGAGTGTTTAAACTGCTGCTTATAACAGAAGTCAGAGCATCAGTTTCATTGCGCATATAATGCAATATTGCGCTTCTGGAATGTTTTGTTTCTAGCGTAAATCTTTTATGTTGAATGAAGTCGAAGCTTTGCCTCTTGCTAAATCAGTGTGAAAACAGCTGAACAAATATGAAAACAAACCTTGCTAACGTAGACAGAAACATTCTTAGTGTGTTTGTAGTTTTCTCTTGCAATGCTTTTCATAGCCTTGCTTCACATGTTCTCTGTTTGTTTAACACAGAATGGAAGAGAGCGCAGATGGCATAGTTTCAATTACTGCAGACCGATAACAAGGTTGGATTTTATTTTAAATATGGCGGGAGTTTTGTAAGATGTCAGTTAACTGTTCTTTGACTGAAACAGTACACGTGTCATCTTCTAATGACGAATCGGAAATATACATATGAAAATTATCAGGCCGCTTCTTTTCAATATGTAAAATTACAAGTAGCCTTTTTCGGTTTGCCCCTTTCTTACCTGGTTCATGGTTTTTCTTTATATCTGCATTCTTTGGCACTTTTTGTGGAACGATTCATTTTTATATGCATTGTTGTTATTCATAACTTAACATAAGTAATGTTTTTTTTTTTTTTTTTTTTTTTTTTTTTTTTTTTTTTTTTTTAAGATTCATGTCTGTACGAGAAGAAATAACGATACAATAATTATGATTTGAAAATTTAAAATTGGACATATCATTGCGTGCTGTTATCGATATATAAACCGATTTTGTGCATTCTGTCGACCACGATGAAAAATAAAATACCGCGTATTCATTTTTAGGTTTTGTAAGCGCTTGGGAGGGAATATTTTACTATAAAAGGTTATACTATATTAAGTAAATCTTATTAGGTGGGTCATAAGCGAAAAATGTGTAATTAGAACCCACATGTATTTGATATTACAATTTCTCTGAGAGTGTAGCTAGTGAAGAACTGGCCCTGAAGTGTGTATAAGGAAAAGTTTCGAAATTTGTGCGAACATTAATTTGGCCTTGTGCGAAAGGGGAGATTGTTGGTTCGAAGTCATATTTGCTTTCCCCGTGGTATAATCAGGAGCTGGTGCTGAAAAATAGAGATGATGTAATGCCAGCAGAGAAAACAGAAAAATTAAACACTGCCCACGTAATTCGAGAACTCTGCAGCAACTAACAGATTTGATCTCTGCAGTAATTACAATTTCTGCTAATTTCAGTGATACAAGCGATGATTATAACAAGTTCACCTTTCGTTCCTTTTCTCGCGTGATATTTATTGATAGTATTTAAGATGCTTATAGAAGCGTAGCCCTTTAAAGAACTTTGTCTTCTTCCCACGTATCTTCCCACAGTCGTGACGCAGCAATGTGGCCATATTCATAAGTTTGCTTTCTCGTAGTCTTTGAGAAAGAATGAAATACGTAACATCTCTGAGAGGAAGGTTACGTGGTTCCAGAACCCATGAGCAATCGGAAACTGAGAGGAGTCATGTTTATGAGAGATCCCAAAGAATTAGGGAAAACGAACCTCGGGAGTCTTAAGTAACAATGGAGCAAATTGTATATGTTGTAAGGAAATGCGGTTTTCTAACGTTTCTATTTCAGAAAATTCAGTCAACCTTTGGGATATATATATGGTGCCGGAAATCTGAAGTTCAGAAGCAAGTAGATACCAACACTGCTTGATGAAATATGAATCTGTTATACATTTATAAGTATAACCCTGGCCTGTATTTTGGTGATAGGTCATCTTTTAAATGTTTCATCATAAATATAGGTAATTTGTACAAAAATTTTGAAAACGTCTCCCACATTAACAAGCACTAATCTGTTACGTCATTTTTGTCATCTTTAATGATTTTATGTAATTCTTAACATTTTAGATCTTTATTTGCCATCCTTGGAGAATTTTTTTATATAGTTAATTATTTTAGGTCAGTTTCTTACATGTTCGTAATTATATAATGGTTTTCATGCATTTACACTTATTGGATCCGAGAGTGACTGTTAGAAGAATTATCGATGTGATAAAAAAAAAAAAAAACCAAAGAGGCGTCACAAAGCTTTGGTTATATTGGCCTATTTGCATCAAGCAAAGTGAAACGTGTTCTTAACAAGAATTTAGACCTATTTCCTGCTATAACGTTTTGTGGGTGTTGAAGAGGGACGGGAGATTTTTAGTATGACTAGCATTGAAGATCCAGTCATTTATTCATCGCTGAAGTAGGTCCTGTATACAGTAAGGCACATTTAAAACCGACCATTCGCATGTCGGCAGCCCAACGGCGCAACTTATCAGTAAAAATTAAGATAAAAAGCGAAAAAGATGGTTAACTACTGTAAGTATGCCGCATAACAATAAATCTTTTAAAATATGATTTATAATAATATGCAGTTACATAAAACATTTAATATGTTTAAAAAACGATAGTTTGTGTAGGTGTATTGCATTGTTTGGGGTGGAGGATACTTCAATATTTCAGCCTTGCTCACGGCTGGCAGATAGAACACCCCGACACCAGTGAAGTCTCTTACCCCAAGAGTAAGAACAGAGGCGCAAGCCACTGTCACACCTTACCAGCCCACCTCGCCCTGGCACTGGTAACCTGCAAGAGGACCAACGGAATGAAACGAGAGAGTGGAAAATTGGTGTAAAGTAAATATTCATTTAGCCTAAGCGACCAGAGACCACTAAAAAATCCAAGTTCAGGATGGCCGACCCCAATTTGAATCTGGGACTTTCCGAATGTGGGTCTCGAACCGGCAAGAAAAAAGTATGCAAATGATGGAACCTCCGGGCTCTTGTTACTGACAGGAAATTTTAAAACTGGAAAGGTGGACGCGATTAAATTCCTGTTGGGACACGCTTGGGATTTTTTTTTTTTTCCAAATATTCTCCGCACCCTGAAAAGGCGGACCTAATCCTGCAGCATTGATGGATTAATATTAAATTTACAGCAGAAATTAAAACAGTTCTGTTCTTGTGTTGCTGTTATAACTTATTTGCATTTCTAAAGCGATTTTTAAGTACTGCTAGTGTAAAAGGTAACTACATTCTGTAGGAGCGTTAGAACGAAAACGTAACTAACTTTCTCATTGGTCACTAAAATAATGCCTACGGCAGATTGTGCAAGTTCTGAGACATTCACATGTTCCGACTGAGTTAGGGCTCAGAAAATAAACACAATTACCTTAATGTTACATGTTGCAATCCCAATGAGTCGAACGATGGAGGTCACAGAACTTGATTAATGCCTTCCTGCAATTAATTTTAGGTAAGGAATTTGATTAGGCCCCTGGAGGTCGTAGAACACAAGTATCATACATTGTGTACTAGATATTTTCTTTTTATTCCGATGTTAAATTTATATGAGCACAGGGAATTCCTCGACTCTATCCCAAAGTTCTGATATGCATTTCACAGCCAGCAACTGCGGTAAGTTTAAGAACTGCCTATAAATGACTTTGTTTATTAAAAGCGCTGCTAAATAGCAATAGCGCTTTTAACCACTGTTCTTGTTTGTGAATGTATAATAAAACCCAAAATTGCTGCCTATTAAGATCCTCAAAATAAACTTCTGCTATTTAAAACTGCAAAATAAGGCTGTGCAACATCGAATTTCGTGATTGTACTTTCGAATGGTGGACTACTCTCTGTTTTCAACACAGCTGCAATGATAGACCTTACAAGGAAACTAGTACCACGTGAGGGAAATGTTGATTGGAAAGAACAGAGGCTTTAGTGTTTTTATTCTTGTTCTTTAGTATTAAAACTATACTGACACTATACTGAAATTGCGATAAAATTAAACCTTTTCTATTATGAATTTTAAAGTTTATAAGTATAACAAATATTGCTGATAGCGATTTTTTTATAAGGATTTGCCATGAGAATATAACTCACTGCTGATGAGTATTGCATTTAGACTCCATTTTCAAAACTCTCTCTCTCTCCCTCTCCCTCCCCACCTCTATCAGAAAATAAAGATCATGAAATGGTGCAGTTTTTCTCCAAAATAACACAAAAGTTCACTAAATATGTGTCAAACGATTATCATTAGCTGTAATAGTAACTTTTTTAAGAATATGTAAAGAAATGTGTTTGAAATATTAAAATAATTATACTTAATTTTAAAATATATATTTATAAAATAGCACGGACCAGTTTAATAAATTCACTGCCAAGCTCATGTTTTGTACATATCCTCATAAACCACATAGTTTTGTGACTTTGAGAAAAATTTTCCTTCCTACCTAATGGTTTTCTACTTGTAATACTAAAGTGAAATGTTCATTTTTCTACATTCACACTCTGTTTATTGCATTTAAAGATCTTAAATTGTATTAGTGTTGTTCTTCATTACACTGTAAACTGAAAAAAGGAAGGAAAAAGAAAAGAAAAATATTTAAAATGTATGTGTTATTAAACCACTCCTAACATCGATATACCTTTTTTCATTGCCATCAGAACAGCTGCTACTACTATGACTGTCCCATAGACAAGAATAAAACATTCTGACGATAAAACCTAGGTCTATACTTCGAAAAATGTTTTTTCAAAATCACTTGAGAGTAAAGGGTCATCGAGAAATCACTCCGCAGCCATTGTGTAGCGGAGATTTCACAAGGAAAGCGATTTCGGGTGGCAACACTGACCGCGCTTCAAACATTTAGTTATTGTGTTCACTTAACCCCGGCAAGCACACGTTCCAAAGTCCAAACCTTAGACACGGTGGACGGATTAACTGCTAAAAAAGGGAAGGAAGGAATGTCATAAATGTAGGAGTACCAACTTTTTCCTGTGCTCTGTATATCACCCGAGTGCGGAGGAACTTATCGATGACCCGTTACTTTAGATACATACTTCAAACACGCGAATATCTTCCATGTCATACGTTTCACTATAAAAGCCATTAGTATCGTCTGCATTCAGTAATTCGTATTTCTTCCTTAGTCCTTTTCGCATCAACTCGAAAACTACAAGCATATGTTACGATAGTGGCAATGCTACTTCTTTTCGTGCTCGTCACCGCTTCCTTCAAACAGGAATAATATAACATGCAGAACATTCATATTTTCAAATGTTAACTGGAATAGCCTTAACGCACACCTACATATAAATATTAGTTAGATTTACACGATATTCATAAAATCTCTTGACGAATTTCACTTGTTAATAATTAGGTATTATTGAAATTATTATTCAATATATTATTGAAATTATTATTATTATTCAATATTGAAAAACGACTAAAACTGTTAGAGATATCAACTTGAGCTGTTATAAATTGCAATTTTCAAATCAAAAAGTTGCGCTAGATGGCTGTCATTTCTATGTTGCTTATTCCGAAAAATGGGGGTACAGCTCAAAGCAAATATTTGGATCGCATTGTTTGTTGTTTTCTCTGATGAGTCCATTTTCACTTGTGCGGAGGGGTTTATAGATAAAATGTTCAGATATGGGGATCCGAGAACTGTCGTATGGTTTGTGAAATTGAAAGAGATAGTCCAAAGTTGAATGTGTGGTGTGATCAGATCATTGGGCCATTCTTTATTTCAACAGACTACTATTACTGCAATCTTCACATGTTCCTTGCAACAAAAATCATTGGCGCACCTTGTCATTGGAGCTGCAGTATTCGTGATTTGTTGAATCTGTATTTCAACGTTAGATGAATTGTTAACTAGAGGATCCCATGTTCAAATAATCACAAATGAATAAACATTTTTGATTTAAGAATTCCAACGAAGAAAACCGCAAGTTTCTTCGTTAAAATTGCTGCTACCTCTAATCTTTTTTTGTAGTTATTAACGAGTAAATTCCTCCAGAGACTTTATGAACACATTGTATATTTATTTTGCAATAATGAATACCCCAAGACCAACTGCCGTCACACTTAATTAAAATGGGTCAACATATGCTTTAAATAGCTCCATAAATACAGATCTATCCAGTTAGATAATGCAACACACAGTATTTAATATTAATAAAGATAAAGCATATTTAAATACATCACACCTCTTTTGATTTCACAGGTTGTCATTTAGAAACAATTAGCTAAACAATGAATGATATTTGAACTGCATTACATTTTTAAAGAAGAAAATCTGGAGGCTGTAACTTTTTAGGAAAGAAATGTATCTTTTAAACGCGATTCTTTGTATATGCAGTTAAACAACACGCTATCGTTGGGAAAACTTGTAGAAAGGAATGCATCTCGTTTAATTTTGTGTGTACAACCGTAACTGATGAGGATCTATACAAAAACTGAAATGATCTTGTTTTATTTCCTCGACAAGTTCTCTCTTTTCAGTTAATTGCATGCTCCGTGTTCCTGGAGTGTTGCATTCCTTATAGAGTCTGTTAACTATCACGTTGCTGTGGTCAACAAACATAAATAAATAAATAAATAAAAAATCCGCACATACCTAAGCGCACTTTGCGTAATTTAACGTAGCTTTCTTTCCTTCTGCGTTAATCACGTACTGTTTCTCTGTTCACATTTGAATCCGACACTGTGCAAAGAGTAATCGGAACAGACGACAAGAGGCAGTCGATAAGCTGCATTGCACATGGAATAAAGTGTATGCAAACGATAAATTAAACGAAGTAGTAAACGTATTTCAATTCATTATTACTTACTTTTACAACAGCATTTTAAAATTTCGGGAGATCAAGTTATACCTATTTACGCTGCGAGAACGATAACTTTTTAGTATTAGCACGCGCCCTGTCAAATGAAAGCAGGTTCATACTATCATCATAGCATATAAAATAGATAGTTGGTCTTTCGGAAGGGAAATTAGGCGTTGCTCCCGCGTCGTAAATTTACGGCACGTAAATGAATCTCAAGTCTAAAAGAATAAGCCTCTTAGCAAAATTTATCGACTGTTTCACGCCGTGCATTGAATGGGACGCTAATAACCAGAGTTGTTAAAGGACGTCATTAAATAAGTCAAATTTACGTAAATAAACAGACATGCTACGCATTGAATCGCCGCAGCAGCGTTAGTATCTGCTGAACCGTATGCTCTAGCCAGGCTGCATATTATGTAGTCACAAAGTATTTTAGCCTAAGAACGAACAAAAACTGTCTGTGTAATTAAGATAATGTTAAGCAATGCACATACACGCTCTCTACATAAAGAAAGAAACAAACTGCTTTTAAGTGTGTAATTGATAACATCCAACATCAATTAATGCCTGTATATAAATAAACTAGAAAATTAAATATCTAAGGGAAAGAAGCAAGAGGATCATTCCAAGGAGTATGGTAATATAAAGCAAAGAAGTTAGTAAAGGCCAATGTTAGTCTATATTACGTGAGAAATTCATCTGGTATAGACGTACTGTATACCTGTACTTAAATTGTAAACCTATATCCTCGTACAGTTCAAATACTGATAGAAAGTTTAAATATTCATGGTCCTTCATTAGTAGTGTTAATATTTTATATGCACATTATATGGGTTTTACATAAGTTCAAAGAAAAATAGCAAATATTAAAATATTTATAATGGTTGTTGTAATGAAATGTTGACTGAAAAAAAAAATACTTCACTCCAGATGACGCCCATAATAAAATGTAATCTGAAGTGCCTAAAAGCACAAACTTTTATAAACTCGGTATTTTAAATAAAAAGTTGAGTTCTTACCAGGCTAGGTGGGCGATTTCGGAATTTCGTGTATAGCGTTCTTCCAAAAATTTAATTTTCACAGTATACACTAATCCATAGTAACTTAATGCACGTCCCCAAGAAAGTAGGTAGGTAGCAATCACAAAACCGTTTGTTGCTCGTGGCCAGTCGTATTTCTAGCGCCCAGAACGATTGTCGCGCTACAGTTTTGAAAACCCACCACTGGTAATAGGAATTTGTGGAAGTCTGCACACTTTCCCTTCTATACGCTCTGCTATTACTGTAAATTATTATTAAATATAAGCAATTAGAGCGTAATTTATTCATCCATGTTATAAAAGTGGATGCCGAAACACCTTTTTCCCTCTTTCAAGCATTTTTCGTATCTGATAAAGAAATTACCCATCACTCGCTGCAGTCTTCCGAATCATTATTTAGTTCTTCCAGAGCATATAGATTATTTTATAGTCTCTGACGTTTTCTTAACGGTGTATTCTATTTCTTATCTCTAACACATCCAGTATTAAAAAATAATTGTTGATGATTCCTGGATATCTTTGCTAAAATCATCTTTACACTTCATTCGCAGAATTTGTTAACATATATAGTGACTATTAAGAAATACACAAATGTTTCAACTTCTAAAGAAAACGCAAATATCCGATGATAAGTAACTGCAATAGCGCATCGCTAGGTGAGAACAGAGTTGTCTGTTTATGCCGGAAATGTATTTTGATCTTCCCATATTTCAGTTTCATGCTCTTGGCACAGTTCCTTGTGAACCTGCAAGCTTATACTTCCTTTTTGTTATTGTTGTTAGTAAAATGTATTGCAATAATATTTTTACAATATTAATTCCCTGAAACAATTCTTATGTGTCACTTTTAGTGTAAAGTGTTTAAATGCTTCTTTCCCTTTTGTGTTTATATGAAACGAAACTTAATGTATCATTTTTTGACATACCTACCTTAAACGTATTTTATTTTGAAATACTGAAAGAATTATAAAAGCTTTGGTCGGGCGTAATTCAACAGTTCTTCAACAGTTTAGGGTTTTATCGGAATTTTTACTTTATTCCAATGAACGTTTAATTACTATTGATGTCAGCAATTTTTTACTCGTAAAGATCGCCAGATAGTGCAAATTTGTCGAGGTAACATTAACGATTGTAATTACATTATACGATGTGACCTAAAGTTCGTCCTTTCATGAAAAGAAAGAAAGGGGGAAAAAAAAAAAACTAAAAATAGCTTCATTTACGTAGCTAAGTGCTAGAATAGCGAACATACTGCCGCTAAGCTGCACCCATATTCTGGAAATCTACTAAGCAGCCAAGATTCGCGCCTGTTAGCGTATGATCTGACCGTCGCTACTCGGGTTTACCATGTTCTGTAGAGAATATACTGTCATATTTCTATAAATTGTTCCTATCTTAATCTGTATTATTTATTTTGAAATAAACTTTACAAGATTTTTCAACATATTTGCATTGCTTTCTTTTGTAATAGAGAAATCGAGTTTCCCCATAATATTAAACCATATTTCATATTTGAAGAGAAGAGAAAAATGCGTAATTAATTGTTCTGAGGTTAACATTAGAAATAATATGATACATTGAGCGAAGCACATAGGCTGCTGCTTTAAGCTTTGGTATAATATTTCCTCTGTATATATTCTTTCCGATTTCAGCGTTTGTCAACTTGAAGAGCTACAAATCATCATGCTTAACTGTTACGTGACAATTTCTTCTTCTTCTTCTTCTTCTTCTTCTTCTTCTTCTTCTTCTTCTTCTTCTCCTCCTCCTCCTTCTCCTCCTTCTCCTTCTCCTTCTTCTTCTCCTCCTCCTCCTCCTCCTCCTCTCATTTGGCGCTATGCCTGCGGCGAGCCTTGGCCTACCGCGGCATCTGTGTATCCTCTATCTCCGTCTTACGACTTAAATGATAGAGGGCAGTATGCCGGCACCTCGCCGGTCGCCTATCACGCGGCTTGCGTGAACGAAGAACGGCACCTCTCTATCAGGCAGCTTCCCAATTGTCCTCACAAGGCTGGGTGGCTTCCCTAAATTAAAAAATATTACTAAGTAGGTACCGGACATCCCGGCGAAGAGACAGCAATGCTAATCTCTAGACCATGGAGGTGGACCGTGGTTGTAACTAATTACATGTAATATAGAATCGAATGAGTTATATATTTATGAATTTAATGATGGTTTTTTAACCAGATTTAATAATAATTTGTAGCTTTGAAACAGTTATACATTTTAATGGCTTTTTCCACAAGATTAACAAAGTTTTTGCTAGAAACTATTACACAAGGTGTAAGTTTAAATACGTAAATAGCCGTATTAATCAACCAGGTTAATGAGGATACATCGGGCATTAAGACAATCTAAAAAGCAATAGGTATCCAAATAGTACTGTTAAAAACTTTATTGCTGTTTGCACACTTCAAGAACAAAATAATTACATGTTTGAACTGCCTCTGAAATATTTTATTGCTGTTTTCCGCTTTTTTAAGAGACCGTCACACGATATAAAGACGGCTATTTGTTTGCTAAAGCAAGCTACTATCTCTCGCGTGCATGTAGAAAAAGTTAAATGAACAGAAATACTGTTAAGAGTACGACAGGTGTTCGCTTGGATATGTGCCACACAAGAGAAATGCCGACGTCGCCACAAACCAACTGTTATGAATTACTTCTCCTGTATGGTAATAAAGCAAGAATGCTAAATGCCACACGTGAACTGGTCGGACAAGTCCATCTCGACATCCAATTAACATCAATGAATAAGAACCGTAGCGGCGGCTTTTAAGGGATTACTTGGGTTTCCTTGCTCTACCATGGAGAGATTCCCACTGAGATGCCTCTTCTGGTTACCTTTTACGTGATCCACAACAAATACGGCGAGGATCAAGTAATAAATCGCTTATAAAATGCTTTGGGTAATGCAACACTTCATTTCACGCTGTTTTATGCCTAAATCATTTAAAGTAGCATTTACGAAGTATCTTATTGGATTATAGTCCATAAACGAGGAATGAGCCGTCAACTTTCTGATGACTTTTTTGTGTTTTATTACAAAGTAGGGTGAATGTTGTAGACTTAAGATAGGACAGAAATTATATCACAAGCTGATATCGTATCTGATACAATACTAACTTATATCGCAAGTTTCTGCAGGTGGAATCCATTAAATTCTTTTTCATTCTCCATAGTAGCCGCAAGTCAAATATTCCTGTTGACTTTTCATGTAGAATTGAGCTTTGTCGAAACTAATCAGATATCAACAGAAGTATTTTGCCTTTATGACGGCTACTATCGAAAGCTAAGAGAAGTTGTGACTAAACATGATATAGAAATTCCCTACATGATCATTTTTGGTCCTACATGATGCTCAGGATAACTCGTTTGCCAATTTTTCAAAATTAATTGTGAAACATTCGATTCAATTTTACGATTGAAATTTAAAAAAATAATACTAATAATTTCCTGATTTATCATTTCATATCACATTTTTTCAATGTCTACCGCCTGTGATGCCTCAGCAGTAAAAATGGGCGTTGTCATTAAAAAGCATATGTATCGTACATAAAAACCTGATCTTCAGAAACATGTGCTTTGGCATAACAACCGAAGAACAAATAGCTTACCATGGAAACATTGAGTGACACACGAACGCACAACCACTCGCCAACGTATCCTCCTTCAAAATTTAAGCTGCTACCTGCACATGCATTATTTGATCTTAACGATTAGCTTCTCCCAGTCTGCAACCGCGTTCTGCCATCCCGTAACTCAAATAAACTCACTGTATGTATTAAAGGTGAGAAAGAAAGCTACAGTTTTTCACTTCATCCATTGTAATTGTAGGTCACTCATTAATTTCACTATAGAAGTCTTTGTAGTTGGCTGGGATACACTGGTACAGCTTCCTTATGTCGTGTATTTTCTTTGTGTTGATAAGAGGTTTTCCTGGGGTTGTTTTCTGGATGAGGAATGAACAGCGGCGAGCCACCTCGGTTTTTGTTTCTTCAATAGAAAAAATCCTTCTAGCAAGCTGTTAATATAGACTTGGCTATTACAATTTCTGATTCTTCGCTGTTAAAAGTGAATTTGTAATAATTGTAGACTGCAAAATAAAAATTCTGCTGTTTAGAAACTACTCTTTTATGACTTCGAATGGCGAGAACTTTATTTTTTAAAGATGGCTGGTCATCAAGTTTAAAAGCAGCTACATTTTAATGTGTGACATGTTTTACTTAGAATTTGTTTGTTTTTGAAGAGGATTCCATGAACTTTTCATAGATCATAATGGTGAATTTTCCTTTTAACCGTTGTGAAATCACAGTCGTGGTCATTGAATGCTTGATTTCGCTGAAGGAAGTTAGGATCATCATAAAGCGGGTGGAGCTCTTCAACGTCATTTGGAATGTTTTTCTTTTTCAAGAAACTCCAAACTGCTTTATGATCTTGCTTTTCCTAGTAGCGGTAAAATGTCTCTTTATCGATTTTTAAGTTAATATGCAGAAATCGTTGATGCAGAGTTGCTAATAATAAAATACCTCTTGCCCCAATAAACATTTTATCTCTCTTTATATACCATGTGCTTTTTTTCCCCTTACAAGATGTGTGTCAGGCTAACGTTTGGAATCAGTCAGATACCAAAATTTTGAGTTCACAGCCACGGAGCTTCGGCTTACCGTGCTGATGCTCTTACCCCTTGAGGTACCGTACTCTGTCCGATCACAACCACGAATCTCCCCCATCTGATTTTATATCCTGAAGGCTTCAGTGTCTCTAGCAGAGATTTTGTCCCTAAGGGACTACTCGAAACCTTGGAGTACTTACACCCAGGCTTCATAATTAACCATATTATTAGGACTAATTTGTATGAAATGCGATTTTTGTCTACTTCCGACAGTAAACTAATACAGAGAGCTAAGCGTTGCCTTAAACGGTTTAATTTGGGAGTGAATTGAAAATTGTAAAATAGGAAACAGAAGATGTTTATCCCAAAGCTATATACAAAGGATTTATCACTTGCCACATTTGTTACGGATCATGTTTAAGGTAATCATAACAGGTTTCCTCAATGCAAATATATAAAAAAATCGTAGTAAATAAGTAAACATAAAATTAGCCGTTTGAATTGTTAGTGAAAACCTTTAGCTCTTCTTTTGTTAGAATATTCATGACGTATGCTGAATCCGTGACTGAAAGATTAAACATTATATCGCTTCATATTTGAAAAACTGCTTAATATTTTAAATGTGATTTACGAAGCGTTCTGCTTGTAAGAGTGCTGTTCAACAAGACCGTCAAAAATAAAAAAGAGATAACTTTTTAGGAGACATTTATTTTTTCAGCGCAATCTCCTTTCAAATTCATTCTATTTGCTAATTTGTTTATCTCATCCATAAAATGCGATATCTTCAACTGTACAAAATATGCATTTATTTCTGCGACAAGCTCTTCTTTTAATGAGAATTTATTTTCTGCTAGCCATTTCTTCATATTGGAAAGTTGGCGAAGGGAACCAAATATGGATGAGGAAGGATTTCATGCCATTAATTTTGAGATCATATTCGCAGACTTGTAGCGCGTTATCGTGATGGAAAGGGACCTTTTCTTTCACCAAATGAAAACGATTCCTCTTGATTGCGTTGTTCATTGGCTCCAGTTGATATTCATCGATTATGTGTTTACCCTTTTCCAAAAAGTAACTATCCCACGGCAATTGCAAAACAGTTGTCATCGCCTTTCCTGCTGATAGGAATGTTTTTGCTTTCTTTGGGGCCCTTTCTGTGGTAGCAACAGTCTGTTTCGATGTTCCTTTGTTTACGGCGTGTAGTGATGAATCCACGTTTCATCAACTGTCACATACCGTATCCGAAATACACTTGCATTCCGTTTAAAAGCACCAAGTTCTGCGCGTAAGCGACTATTCGTTCTCTTTTCCCAAACGCTGCACCACCTCACCGATAGATTTTTCGTTTGTAAATGATCATGGAAAATATTATGCATCGATCTTCAAAAATGTCTACAACAACAGCAAATTTCCCTCACCTTCAGTTTCTGTCGTGGATTTTTTTTTCAATCATTTCGGAAGTCTTTGCCTCTACAGGACGTCCGGAACGGTTCACATCGTTTTGTGCTCGTTCGGCCACATTAAACCATTTATACAGTACCCTGTATAAGTACCCTGATAAAGGTGCATATTCGCCGTAATGTTTGTCCAGCTTTGCCTCTGTTTCTTTTTCAAAAAGTGATGATTTATTAATACGTGAAATTCGTGTTTCTCCGTTTTGAACGCTTGTTTACAAGTTTAAGCAGAAAATTTCTCTTAGACACACACTAAGCTTCCACATATCTAAGAAAAGGCAATTAATTAAAACATTTTCTGCTAACTTGAACACACACAAAAATCTGATTTCTGCAATACAGCGCAGAAATATTTATAGTGTATCCTGATCTTATCTGAATAGGAAGCTTTTTAATCCAACGGACAGAATGTAAACACTGGCTGTTTGTTTCTGGCGCGATATATATGGAAACTACGTCGTAGTGATATTACTGGGAGCTCGAAGTGAACACAGATGATGCTCCTTTTGCCAAACCGAAGTGGACTGTACAGTTGATGCTTTTTCATCAACCCAAAAGGAAATATAAATGAATGTAGCATTTTTGTGCACATGAGCGTGTGCGTCATGTCTCATTTCATTATACGGTGTCAATATACCTGACGATTCCACTTCATCACGCGAATTAACAGCAATTAGCCATGGAGGTGTGACTTCCACTTGTAACTCTGCAACATTATAGCTTTTTTTTTCTTCGCAAGTCTAAGTATGTCGCAACCAGCTAGTTAAACTTGCAAGAACCAGCCAGGCTTGTTCATGAAGCACGACACCTTAATCACGCTCTCATTTCTAATTTTGGTAGCAAATGCTAATGCTGGGACGCAGCTCTACAGTGATGAAGATCTGGGGACGAGCACGGTGGGGCGGGGGGGGGGGGGGAGACTGTTAAACAGCAATCCATCAACGTGCATTTGACGTACAAGGTTCAACTTGTTGCTAGAATGTTTGAAGAAGGAAAGCTCTCGAAACTGGAAGATGTTGTCTGTACTTTGACTGTTCTTGCCACCATGTGCGGAGCCATACTTTTGCTTTTTGGAAAGTTGTAAAATGCATTTAAATGTTTTAAATATGCAGGTGCAACAAACATTCCTGAACTAAGAGATATAATGGATGCGTGTACGCAATTATTTTGCAAAGCGGTGTTGGATTTTTTAGTCTCGGGTTCGATTTCCAGTTGGGCACAGTGAATTTTCTTTGGGTAAGAAGGCTCATTGTCATATCCAGAGTTTGAGTGTGAGTGTGCATCTGTTATTTCACAACTAGTTTTCCCATTTAAGTGTGTAATCCAGTGTGCCATACTGGTTGCATCTTGCACGGATTTTGAGGATTAATAAATAGTGTTTAACGCCCGTTTTTACTGCTGAGGCACCACAGGCCGATTAATACTCTTCTTGTGTACCTATCTTACATTAAATATAATTCCTTTTAGCTGTTACTGATTCTGATCTGCTAAATTTACTTCCAGTTCACATGAGTAAAGCATTTATGTAATCAGTCAGTGAAACAAAGAGAAAGAAAAATATATACGAAATATCTGTAACATTTTCTCATATTCTCAGATATTGACGATTGCTAAACAAGCTGCTGATTTATCCGCCTTTGCAGCGTAATGCGGACTGCCCATTCCGAATCATATATGGCGATTCTGGAACACTCTGTATCAGAAAATAGAGCACAACTACATGGTACCTATAGTTTCTGTAAAGTTAAAAAATAAAGTCTGCCATGAAACATATTGCAATTCAAGATATGTGCTGATTCAATAAAATGCAAAGACTGCAAGAATGACAATCACATATTGCAATAAATGCACCTCCTCAAAAATAATTTAATAATCAAGTAAGTACAACTTTTTGATAAAACAGAAAGTTTTTTTATTATTTTCTTTTCTTTAGTTCGTAGGTTAAATGCGTTTCCAAATTTAAAAAAAAAATGGTTTGTTAAGTGAAGTGAAAAGGAGACAGGATAAGCAGTTGGAGCAGAACATGTTATTATTTATTTAATTTATTTAAATAAATAAATTTCATTTATTTATTTATTTAAAGCAATTAATATTAACCCTTCAGTACAACTATGATACAAATATATCGCATGTTCTCCTTCTTTTACGTCACTCTGTTCATGTTGATGTGTTAACACTAAACTCAAAATAAGCATATCATTTCACATCAGACGCTCTTCACTTAACATTGAAAATTATTGCTGATTAAGTTTTAGCTGGGAGGGAATAAAGAAAGCGATTTTATTTTCCTGGTCGATTGCCAAATGTCAAGTGTATGACGTCAGGCTTCTACCATATAAGAGTCTGTGTTTTCTCGCTAGAGACCGGACAGCAAGGTTGTTTCTCAAATTTTGCCTTCTTTGGAGGAAAGTGGTAAACTAATCTCACTTACGATGCTCGTAGAAGGAAAAACCACCCTTAAATGCAATTACAAGTATGAGTAACTATTTTGTTATTTTGGCAGATGTTGGTGTATGGTACATGACTGTAAAATGGCAACGAAAGTTCTCGCCTGTTTTTCCAAATCCAATTCTTATATACTTTAAATTGTGGAGTTGATAACCCTACAGAAGTGCAAATGTAGCCTTTGCCTTGTGGGTCGCTGCGAACATTCCAACTTGACAGCAACACGCTTTACCACGGATATCTGCTCATTACGCAGAACGAATGGAGCGTGCATCATTAAACAAGATTTCAAAATCCCTAATAACCATGACCCTGTTTGCTTCTACTCAATTATTGTGCTTAATTTTCTTTATTCCTGTTACTCACTATCATTGTCCTTCTTTTCTGTCCACGCGATTTATTTACAGCATGCCTTTTCTTTCGTTCTCTTTCCAGTTCATTCTCTAATGTAGTAAGCAAATCCGTTTCTTCATCAATCATTTTATCTGTCGTATTTAAGCTACCAGTTTAGTGTCCATTAATTCCTGCGATTTTGTTGTTTTTTCTTGAAATGTTTTTAAAATTATTTTATCTGGTACGCACTTCTGAGCAACCGAAAAATTCGTCTCTTTCAGAGGAATTATCGCTAAACTAATAAAGAATGAACAGTTGTATAAAGTCTTATTTTATTATAGGTATTTATTTAGAGATACGAGAAAAAAAAACATACAATGAACGACACAAGACACCAAGAAAAATAAGTATTTAAAAACATCTGCATTGTTGAGTTTAAGTCACATCAAACTGTTTAATCCACTAATAAAACTACATAAAAACGGCATGGAATTCATTTAGCAATACAAATAAATGTGTAAATATTGCCAAGCTTACTGGTCTATCCGAAAGGTATCCAGACATCTGTCATTTAAAATACTTGGCACCAAAAGGACTTCAGTTCCTTCAAAGTAATTCTCGTGAGGCTGCACACGTTTATTCAACATTCCTTCCACTTTCTAAAAACTAATTCCAATATCACCTTATTGCGTCCTGCTCAATTTCGTTCATGGTCTGGAATCTCAGGCAGAAACTTCAAGGAGTCAAATCTCTCGAGAATAACTGAGAGCAGTCTCTGATGCATTTTTTTTACAAAAAAAAAAAAAAAAAAAAAAAAAAAGAACGTGTACAAGACGCACTGTGTCGCACTGTTTTCCATATCCGCGGTAGCCGTCGTATGCCATTGGCAGGCTGTAGTTCATGTAGGCGATGGACTGGCGGATAGCAACCTCGTGTCTCGGAGGGATTCTTTCAACCTAAGAAAGAGGCTCATGTCTAGCAAGTAAGATGAATGTTGCAACCTGGCGAACAGTTGTTGACCGTCCCTACGAAGTGACAACGAGCGTGTTCATGCAAGTTGCAAGGAAGTGTATCTCTCGGGAAGTGCGGAGTTTGTGACTCAGCCGATCGCAGGCATGCTGAACGTAACTGTGCTTTAGAACACCTAACAAAACAATGGTCAACTTAACCACGTGTAGCACAACAACCACACTTTCAGCACTACAAACCTCCACACCAAATATCAGACCCTTCCCGTGTACGAGCATGGGTATACTCGTCTCCCGAAAGTATTGCCACTATTTTATTTACATCCATGTATACAGAGCTGATACGAATTATACCGACAAACATTCAGAGGTTTTGTTCAAGGTTGTTGGCTAAATGTTTTGATATCTCAGATACCTTATTACAGAGAGTAATTTGATGTTCATTTGTTAAATATGTATTAGAATGTCCATTGGATGATGATTGGTGTATTTTGATACATTACAAAGAAAATGTCTTATACTTTACAAAAAAAAAAAAAAAAAATAGGTAAACTGCTTCCGATATCAATAACAAATCAGTATTAGGGAACAGATAACCGACAAATTACAAACAAACAATGAAAAACCCATAGAACTACATAGTTTGAATATTGAATGGATGAATTTATTTCTTCCGAATTAAAATATAGATGTAGACACAATTTTAACATGTGAATTACACCAAACTCATGCAATTTGAACAAACAGGTGAACACATTAAAATCAAAATAACAATTTACACTTTTGTGTTTTGTATTACTGCTCGTGGGCTCAAGTCCGGAAGACACTCTAGCTCTACTGTTTACTCATGTGAGATTTCTGTCTTCGAAGTTCCTGAAAACAGGAACTTTCCCCTAAGCCTTTCACTTCTTAATCTGCACCTGCTTAGTCACTACACTACATTAAAATATGACAACAGCTTCGATACTTCGACAATCGTTTTTGTATGTGACATACGTACTGTTTCTTTAAAGCAAAATAAGGTATTTACAAGTTCCCAGAGGAAGAGACTCATCGATGTCACATCTGATGGTCAAGCTGGCCATTGAACATGACTATCTTCGATCAAACTGTGCATCTAGAATTCTTGATGGTTCCTAACATTGCCTGCATAGTGTGCATGTACTCCATCAAGTTGAAAGCACATCGCCTCCAAATTACCAAACATACATCTTCAACAAAGGTAGGACATGTTCTACTACACCTTCTAAACAAAACCATTAACTTCGAAAAAGGAAACAAACGTCAAGTAATACACAAATATCGCTGAGTTTGAAGAACAAAAAAATCAGTTACTCTGATGAGTCACGGCAGACCATGTGTTCCTTATATCAAAACATCATCCCTGAACAAACTCTGAAAGTTCACATACTGTTCGTATCCATACTGTATGAAGCGCACTAGTTCACCGAACTGCCAAACGTCTTACACCAAAATGATTGCTCATGGCCTCTCTAATTTGCTGCCAACTTGGCCTTGTACAGGCATATAATGCGTTGACTAAATAGGAACTGCAGGCTATAGAGGATATACATCTCTAGTCCATATAAATATTTGGGAGTTGAGTAATTCATGTAAGTTTTACTTGTAATCTTTTTATGGGGGAGGAGGAGGAGGAGGAAACATTGTTTTCGGTACATCAACAATATATTCAGTGAAGCGTGTGAAATTACTTGAAAGGGATGTGTGGCTTTTCTGGAAATAACCAGGGGCTCTGCTTAGCTTCACAGTAATTGTGTACGTCTCGCACAATATGTTTTCAAATGTTGCTCAAACATTATCATGAAGGGGCATTTCCTGTTCTGCTGTTGTGATTATTTTTAAGATGACATCATCGGCCTTGAAGAACGGCCGTGCGCTGTATATTTCGGTATCCACAGAAAAGAGAGGTGAGTGCATTCTTTTTCTCCGCCGATCCATGGAGGTAGTTTAACCAAAGCTTCCAACACAATTGCGCAATAATAATAATTGCATGATATATAGGGCTCACCTGTCGCATTCATCCTGGGAAGCCGCCCTCCCCACCCACCTGAAGACTACCGTGTTTATTCCCAGAGCAAAGGCATGGACCATTGGGTACAGGACATATAAGGACATCACTCCCCTCTCATGGCGGTGACGTCATCCAAGCGAACCTCTGACCCAAAACCAGCCTGTGACACTGTGCGTCGAAACTCGCTTCGTTTTACCGTGTTGTTATTTAAAGACTTAACAGGAACTATTCAAAGCAATTGTAAACATATAAATAAAGACAGTATTCAGTTATACTTAAAAGGAAATGTGAGAACCAGGTGTAGTTTACGTTCCAGTCTGGTATGTTTCCTTATCTCACAAGGAATTGGAGTAATATGCAGAAACAAACACACCGGTTTCTTAGTACTTTAGTTTAATGCAGCGCAATAATAAGAACCTTAAAAGAAAAGTTCCTAGATGCGATCAAAAGCTCAAATACGCCATTGCAGAAAAATGGTTCTTGATAATTGTTGCTATTAGAACAAAGCTACTAAGGAAGGTACTGCTTAAGAATAAATTTTATTCACATTCAGTTCATATTTATATTTTGAGTAGGTTATTCCGAAGCCAGTGCCTTGTTTTATTATACTTACTACGTTATGTATCCATGTAGATTATTTAGTTCGTCTATCGTTATTGTTCTTAGCAAAGATGCCTTTACCGCAAAGAATTTTAGTCCAAGCTAAAAATAGGCTAAATTGTCAATAATACCAGTAAATCTCTTTATACTTATCAGAAGGAATATGACAGATTCACTTTTCGAATGAAGAGTAAAAATATTAATAATATTTCAGGATTTTTTGTGTGGGCATACATTTTATAATGGATTGATATTAACAAATTCTGCTAATTCATTTAGTAGTTAATATTAACGTATTCTTTTTTATTCATTTACTTATTATGTATTCTGCAATGAATATGAATGGTTGATGCTGTTTTCAGTAATAAAGAAATTGTTTCCTTAACATTACCGTAACATAATATTCATTTCTGACAATATTTTAGCAATGAAAACAATTTAATGGCGTAATTGTTACTATGGTAATTTTATGCAACTAGTAGCATTTTAATAGCATTTTGTCCAGTTCTAAAGATTAATCTAATACTTCTGGTATACAAAAAAGTTATAAAGCTTTTTTCCTTCAAGGAAACTGCAGTAGAAGTAGTAAGTTTATGGGTATTATAACCTTATATATTTACTGGTTTCACTATTCAATGTGATATGGATTTTTCTACAACTTCGATCATAAACTCCATTTATTTTAGCTCTAGACACCATTGTTGTGTCGGTCCTGGTAGTGCATTGCTAACCATATTTGCCTCCTAAACCCAAGATCGCCGGCCAGGACCGATGGATTTTTTCGGGCGTAAAAATCGTAGGTATGGCTTCCTTCGGAAGGAGGGAAATAAAGCCGTGGACCCCGCGTCTACATTTACGGCACTATAAAGAATCTCAAGCCTGAAAAAAAGGCATCTGAGTAAAAATTTGTCGGTCTTTTTATGCCCTGAATTGAATGGAACGCTAATGACCTGAGATGTTAAAGAGCGTCTGTAAATAAACCAAATCAACAACCTTTGTTGTAATATTTTAATTCTTTAGAAAATTTCTTTGCTGTCTTTGAGCCGTTTATTTAATCTAAAGAACTAACCTCTAGCAGCAATAAACATTTTAGTATTAAATAGTTAAAATACATAGAGAGTCTACCTCACCAAAGAATGTAAAAATGCTTTCAACAAGATATTAGAGGAGAACTGTGGAAAGGATTAGAGCATTTGTAAAGAACAGGTAGCCAGATTTTTATATATATATATATATATATATATATATATATATATATATGCATCGAAAGAAAAAGTGAGGAAAAAAGTAAACTATCGCCAGATAAAGTTACAAGTCATTGGGCGCTAAAAAAAAGTCTGAATCGTGCCACAATTGAAATTTGTAAGAGGGATGGGAAAGATCACTCTGAACAAATTCTACGCGCAGCACAATGACTTCGTGATGCTCCGCTGTTAACAATATATCGCAATATAACAGTTACCCGTATACGTCGAGGCGTCTTGGAGCTCCAGTCCCGAGCGGCAGCGGAGAAAGCCAAAGGTAATGTTACTTCAACAGGTGGATAGTTAGCTATACCAGCATAACGACGTGTAAGCTCAGATGTTCAGAGCGTTGTGCTTTAAATGGGAAGGCAATGGTTTCAATCCTTCACGATCCAACTTTTATTTTTCTGCTGGAGTCAAAGGATTTTTTTAACTCCCGTTTTTACTGCTGAAGTAGCATAGGCGGTGGACAGTGATGATACATGAGATGAAATGATGAATTGGGAAAGGATTTTTTTTAAGGAAGGAAGCGTTCCTGGGCCTAAGCTTAAAGTACTTCCCCCGCCATTTACCATTTATGAGAACTGAGGAAAAGCTGGAAAAAACTCCTGGCGGGAGTCGAACCCCAGACCTCTCGTTCACGAGTTCGCGCCTTAACGACCGCAGCGGTCGGAGTAGGAGAGTTGGCACCATTACAATGATTTACTCGCTAACGTGGTACCACGCACACAATCCGCTATAAATGTATATTTACGGAATTTATTTTTCCAGCCGGAGTTAAAGAAGATTTGCCACCATTACAATGAGTTACCCGCTAACATAGTAGGACAAATCCCCTATTAATTCATATTTATGAAAAGCAGGCGAGCGTAGGCCGTAGCGAGCTGCAGCAAACCACTGCGTCCACCAGTTTCTAGTATTTACCCGAGGTTAGGTTAAGGTTAGTGTGTGTCTGTGTGTGAGTGAGTGAGAGAGAGAGAGAGAGAATTAATTGCGCATTCCAATAGGACAACGCGTGAAAAATGTGATAAAATGAAAATATACCTGAAAAATATCAGTGTGGTAATAAGGAACAACATATTGCAGCCAGAAAGTTACGGAAAACAATGCATAGGTTACATTTTACGTTACGTTAAAAAAAGTGCTAAAAGCGGGTGCCTTTTTCATTTGGTTAGTGACTCCAGTCCCGCTTCTTCCTCTGCCTTTGGGAACTGCGGCATTCGGCTTTCTTCGCCGCCGCTCGGGACTGGAGCCCCAGGACGCCTCGATTTCTATGGGCAAGTAATATAATAACTAGCTTTCCTTTGATGCTAGATGCATCCTCTGCCGCGATATTGTTCGTAATACCTTCGTATTTACGCCGAGGAACGCGCGTTGAATCGTCATAACAGGACACACCAACTTCGGTTGGTTGAGAGTAGATACTGCAAGCATTCCTGTTTCAAATGGTAACAATATTTTTCAGAATTGTACAATCACATTTGTGCATGGAGTATTACTTTTATTTAAGCATACAATGGGATGGCTGTACTAATTTTGCGTTACCTCAAATAACTCACTTTATGGCTTCTCCATAGCTGCCATCATATTTCCATGTTGCTACTAAACAAGTTTTTAAATTCCTCTTTTCAATGACGGACATATTTGCATATCTGCTGTGACTACTTTTGTTGTACAGAGTTTAGGGGTTCTTAGAGTTGGGATTCAAATTCGACTGTAAGTCATTTCTGCTTACCTGAATTTCCTTTAATTTTTCATTAAATCGGAAGAATTTTATAAAATAAGTTTTTCTTCAGTTCTAGGCTATATGAACATGTTGGTATAATAAACACTATTGGCACTACTGCGCGAAAATGACAGGTCACACGATAAAAGCGAAATTATTTTAATGACTGCACTGAACTATTCACACAAAGCATTGTGTTGGCCGCCATATGCAACCAATTAAGGAGTAATTGATTTGATTTATTTACGGACGCTCTTTAACATCACAGGTCATCAGCGTCCCATTCTATTTAGGGCTTGAAACGGCCGACAAATTTTGTTCAGAGGCCTCTTCTCTCAGGCTTGAGGTTCTTTTTCGTGCCGTAAATGTACGACACGGGACCCACGGCTTTACTTCCCTTCCAAAGGAATCCATACTTAAGATTTTTACACCCGAAAATATGACCCTGGTCGGGATTGAACCCGTGATCTTGGACTTAAAGGGCAAGTATGGTTACCATTAGACTACCAAGACCGACCCAATTAAGAAGGAACTGGCTGTTTCTCGCTGTTTCGCCGCTCAATCTCAAGATGTTCTGCGCATGCGCGTAACTCAAGCAAATTTTACAAATATCCAATACATCGGGGCAGCGGCGGCTCGCGACAGCATAATGCCGGAATGCACAAGTTTACTTTTGTTAATGCTAATGCTGAAATTGATCGCAAGCTTCTAAAAATCTAGAATATAACTAGAGTTAATGGCTGAACGTTCACAACAGAAAAAAAGCAGATAGAACATTTAATAAAAATATTGCAGTAACACGGCTGTTTAACAAAAAGATTAATTTTTCTGGTTTTCATGACAGCATACTTATCGATTACTCTTTTTTAAAATCTGGAATCTGCAGATTGAAGTATTTCTCTACAGAAAGCATTGTGTACTTCCTATATTTTAAGTTGGAGCTGGTCTACCCATTGTTTGTTTGTTTGTTTTTGTTTGTTTTTTTTTGTTTGTTTTTTTTTTGTTTTTTCGATTTTCCCTTCCAGAGGTCTCAAAGAAAAAGGCTTACAATGTTCATTTTCTTTACATTTAGTTAACACAAAACGAAATAAAGCTACTATTTCGCAAATTCACACTAAACTTCACTAACCTGCTAATCAGCAACAGCTTATCGTTGTTTCAGAGTGTCTGCATGAGAACATTGTTACCTAAATAGTGCAATATTGTTTGATGTTGAAATAACTGCAGCATTTCCTATATTTAATGTATTTAATTGCGCTGTTTTAGAAAAGGACGTTCATATAGCGACAATATCATGAGGCAAATCATTGAAACACTTCATGAATTTAATCTAGAAACTCACGTAGCGTTTATTGATTACGAGAAAGCCTTTGATAAAATAAAAATGGAAAATATTAGAAACAAGAGGTTTTCCTAAACCCCTTATTAGTGTCCTTAAGAGTTTGTGTGTAAATACTAAAAATAAAGTGGGCGGTAAACACCTATGATATATATATATATGCGACCTAGTTATAAGATAGAAAAATTAAATACAGCCTGGGATTGAAATAAAATCAAACATATCTTTAAAGACTTTACGATAAACTGATGATCAAATAGTTGTCCAAGAAACAGTAGATAATGTACAAAGAGTAGTGTATCAAACTGCAAAGCATTACAATTTATCTATATCTACAAACAAAAACAAAGAGATAATGAATGGCTTTTAAAGAGCAGAATCCTGTAGATCGAAGATACTAATAAATGAAAAAATTATTGGAACATGTATCCCACTTCAGTTATTTAGAATGTGATATTAGTTTTAAATTTGACAAAAGATTCATATGAAAATTAACACATTTCAAAACTTTTGTGGAATAATTAGAAGAACTTTAGGAAGAAAATCTAGAGGAGAGACACAAATGAAGTTTTATAAGGTTATGGCTGCGCCTACTCTTATATATGATTCCGAATCGTGGACATTGACAAAAAGAGAGAGTCTGCGAGATGACATTTATGAAATATATAAGGGAATGCACTAGAGCTGATTAAAGATAGGACAGATGAAAATGAATGAAATGGAATGATCACATTGATAGGATGACAGAGAATAGATTATCATAAAGATAATGGATTATAAACCGACTGCGAGGAGATTTGGGTAAACCTTATAAAAGGTGGCTTGACGATAGAGACCGGGACAATGAAATCACCTAATGCTTGAAAGGAGAAGAAGAAGCCTGTGCTGCCATTAAGTGTTTCACTTAATTAGCTAAGTATTTTATAATATATTTATATTTTATCTAACTTTGTAGCGCAACAACAATCAATCAATCTGTAAAGCTGAGTCAAACTTTCCTAGGAACGCACGTGACGAGAAGTGACGTGCATATACCTAAGACACTCCTTCACTTCAAAATTCTTCCGTAAACTTACCGAGATATGGTTTGCACCGTGAATGCAAACCATGTTCTTTACAGATAATAACCGCAAATACAAACATCAGACGCAAAATAAAGTCTCCTACAGACATTTTTATGCATAAAAGCATATCAAGCTATAGTTATAGGAAATTATATATTGACATATTTGCACGTAGCGCAAACAAGCACCCTCCTAAAGGAACTGCCCTTGTATCAGAGCGAATCGCGACATTTTGACTTAGAAAAAACGAAAAAAGACACACGAATATTACTGAACTTATCTACTGGCGATCAAGGCAAGGTGCGCATATTGAATAGCATTAACGGTATGTAAAGTAGTGAATAAATCCTCGTAAAATCAATATCGTGTTTATCCATAATGAGGAAGAAAGCATATTAGTTGAGCACAAGTGCAAAGCTACATGCATTGGTAACACCCCACTCCAAGGAAACAGGGGACCGGCAAAGAGAAAGCCATCATGTAAATTGAATATAAAATCGAAAAGGGCTGTCTTTGTTCCCAGGAGTCTCAACCTCTCCGGACTCTTTGCGTTATTAATCTACGTAGTGACCTGAAAAACGCGAGAATAGTGCGTTTCTAGGGGGGGGGGGGGGAGAAAAAACTGCACGTAATGTATCTCACACGCAATTCGGTCGTTGAGCTCTTTATTTCCAAGTAGAACAATCGATCTACTGGGACGCAAGGAAAATTGCCTTTTTTTCCCCCTCGCTGTTATCTTCTGTCAGGTCAAGGAGTAAATAAAGCGTATTGCTTTACATCTTGTTAGGCGCATCGTGACTACTGAAGATTCGTTGTAACCTAAGCTTTTGGTTACCTAGGGGATGTTTAATCGCAGAAATTATATTGTTACAATTTTTTTTCTATTTCGTTTTTTTTTTTTTTCAAAACATTGAAGACCTGGGGGAAAATATTAATAGAAAAACTCTCCAGTAAACAAAATGTGGATTGAAATTGGTGGGTGATTTTTTGTTGTACAGCCCAATAAAATAAGCCTTTCTTTGAGCAGTTCATCGATCGTCAATATTCCTATCTTAAACAGAATTGCAGGATAAGCTTTCAGACATTACCATATTATTCTCTTTTGTTTTTATTTTTATTGGTTCGTTTTTTGTCTTTAAGAAACACCCCTTCTTTCTTTTTGCATGCATGAAATTCAAAATCAG
Organism: Metallyticus violacea; assembly: GCA_030762175.1. Classification (NCBI taxonomy): domain Eukaryota; kingdom Metazoa; phylum Arthropoda; class Insecta; order Mantodea; family Metallyticidae; genus Metallyticus; species Metallyticus violacea. The sequence continues at coordinate 52,552,584 of CM060840.1, read as the reverse complement.
TAAAATAATTTGTTACATATGTGGGCTTTGCCTTCATTCCAAAATTATAAAATAAGTATGGATATATTTTTTCAATGATACTTAACTTTTAAGTGTAGCTTTTTTTCTTTTTCGTTTTATTTAAGGAGCTCTTTAATATCTCAGGTCATCAGCGCCCAATTCAATTCCGGGCGTCAAACGGCCGACAAATTTTGCTCAGATGCCTTTTCTTTCAGGTTTGAGGTTCTTTATCGTGCCGTAAATGTACGATACGGGACCCAAGGCTTTACTTCCCTTCCGAAGGAAGCCATACTTAGAATTTTTACGCCCGAAAAAATCCATCGATCCTGGCCGGGTTTGAACCCGCGACCTTGGGTTTAGAAGGCAAGTGTGGTTACCGCTACACCACCAGGACCGACTGGAGTGTAGCACTGAAGAATCCCGTAAAGTAATAGCATATTTTAATATTTTCAGCTATGTGTGCAATATAATAAGTGTAACAAAACGGTACAGAAAATGGAAGCTTAAGGAGGTACATAGCCTACACCTTCAGGGAGTCAAAAATATGTTTTTATATTTATTTATAATAAACGTCTGAATGTTTTTCTCACTATCTGCAAACGTGGCCAAGTTAAGCATTAAAACAGTATCGGGTACTATCATAGTTTGACTTTTAAATCACATTTTCGTCAACCCCCCTCTCTCCCTCCACTGGTGAAGTAAACCAAACATGGGTACAAGAAATCGCGTGAATTCAAATATAACTATACAGAGAAGGTGCTGCTGAAAAGAGAACTGAAATATTGGGACTGCGACTGTAATTAAATCAATCTAAGTTTGTCGTTCGTTTTTCAAAATTGCACTTTTCAAAATTGATTGCATAATTTCTACAATTTTCAAAATAATTGCACCAAAATTTGCATATATATTCTTAATGAGGTCGGTAATCTGAACCGCAGCCTTTATCTTCATCTTCTTTTTTATTATTATTATTATTATTATTATTATTATTATTATTATTATTATTTTATCTTGCAGTGGAAAAAAAGTGCATTTAATTCAAATTTCAGGTAAAAAAGGTATTTTCCATATTTAAATTTAGAAGTTTTAGGTGTTGAGATTAATTTTGTAGATAATAGATGTTACCTTTATAAAAGAAAAGAACTATTCCGAAAACTTAAAATTTTGTAATGGCCTTTTTAATGCAAATCTGGCAATAGATATTTTAAGAATTAATCATTTCAAATGTTCGTTGCATAGGGAAATATATTAATTTATGTTTAAGAGCGTGTTTAATATTAAGCACACAAGATTTTATTTTAAAGCTCTTGTAGAAACAAAGAAAAAATGTGAAAACATACCATTTTTAAATATCAAAGGTGTGGTATGTATTTCCTTAAGCAGGCGAACTGGACTAAATGTGATTCTCAAACCGATTCTAGGTTTTAGGAGCTTCCTCCTTTCATAAAACTCGTTGCAAGTTTTGTACAAAGTGTCTTTAAATGCATTCTTTTCTATAATACACCTCCTCCTCCTCCTTCTTCTAATGCGTCTGTACGGAAAGTGCTAGGTAGTGGCGTTGTAGGTCTACCGTATAAGGAATGGAATGCAACTAAATATAAAGGTTACGGTTGACTGGTTGTATAGCTTTACAAATACGGATGCTTGTATGCATGTGAGTATTTAAAAGCATGCCTAATGGAACTAGTGGCTAAATATGTTTGCTATTGTTATTTTCCCACAGTGGTGAGGCGTGCATAATGCATGCACTTGCTACTAAGCAACTAGAAAATAAATGTGCATCGACAGTAGCATACTTCATTCTCTCTGAAACATGCATATCACAGTGTAGAACTGGTTTGGCTGATACATATTCGGGTCGCGAAAATAATGACTTATGGAGTAATTGCAGCCTTAAGTGTCAAATATACATGAATGCCTTGACACTAAAGATTTGTGATTCAGCTGTTGGTTTGAAAATTTTCTGGGAATTAAAAAAATAAATAAACCTAACTTTAAATAAATAATGTAGATCTTGAGTTGATTCGCAATTTGTGAAAATTTACCAGCAACTACCTTTAATATATCCGTTCTTTCCGAGGTGATATGCAAATGTGATTTGTTTCTTGCTTTTCAGTCATCTAGCAGAAGTAAACTAAACCATAGAGTAAGTAAATGGCATGCATTGATGTTGCGTTTTTAATGCTCATTTAAATTCCCAAAAGAAACGAATAGAGTAAGTGCTCTTATTGAAATTCCTCTAATTGGTTATGGATTCCAGTTTGTAAATGCATAATTAAATGATTAGAATATGTTTTTCCGACTCACAATTAATCTATACTATTCTTCGAACTAAAAGTACAGTCTCATTCGCTTTATAAAAAGTTTTTTGTGTAAATAAAAATTGATGCCATGATTCCAAAACCGCACAATTTCAAATGTTGGCACTACAAGAGAGAGTACCGGATTACACTTTCCGCTGAGAAAGAAGGGAAAATCTCATTTTGGGACTTTTTCGTTTCGGTGTTGAAATTTTTTGGTTAGTGCAGCTGAACAGACTGTGTTACGAAGGTCGTAGGTTCGGGGTCCTGCAGAGTAGGTTGTTTATTTTATTTTTGATGAAAATGTGCTTATGTATAAGCTGTGAAGATAAATGAAACTCGAACTCTATAACAATGATCTGCTTTTACTCGACGCCAATGTCACATCAATTGTTCAAAGGCACGTGCTCAACAACGTCCATCCCTTATTACATGGAATCGTTTCGAATGCAAGCTTCATTATTCAGAGGCATACTGGTCCTTTAGAAACTTAAATCTGAACAGACAGACCGTAGATTCCCACCCCTCTATATTCTCTGAAATTATTATGATGTAGCTCATTAACATCCTGTATATCAAGTCCAAGAGTGAAGAAACAAAACTGAATTTGTTCCTTAATAAAGAATACAATGTTAGCCTAAGCATTAATTATAGCTCAAATAAAGCCATTAAAGTGTAAATTAATCCCTGGCCTATTGCTACTAATTAAATCTAAAAGAATGATATGACTGTTTTGGGTTGTTATTATTAGAATGTTTTAAACTCGTATCAGAAAAACTCATATTGTAATAATTAGTTTAATCTCCTTCATTAAGCACGTAGTTAACATTATGCAGTATTCGAGAGTACAGTTTTACACCTAAACGAATCAGATTTTATAGAAAGCATGGTAAATTGCATGTATTTAAACTTCTCACTGGTAATATTTTTTCCACCTCAAAACTTTGATCAGTGAACTTGAACTATTCTGCTTACATTCTTGAAAAAACCATCCGGGTTGTTGAAGAGAAAACAAAAAATAGTAAGTACTATAGTTTCAATATAAGCTCGTTTTTATGCGTATTGGTTATTTTTCTCTTATTTTCTTGAGTTTCGTGACGGCACGATTAGAAATTGAAACGGAAACTGCAAACATAGGAGTGTCTCTCGAAGCCAACAAACTTCAAGTACCGCTAAAAGCAGGACCTCAAGAATATCTTAACTACTTTTCATGTTCCTTTTTGGAAGTTTCGGAGGCCTTAACCTAGATATTATTTTCATGTCGCAATTCCGAGTGTCACGCGTTCACCACTTTCTCTGTCCCGAACTCATTAACAGGAAGACCAGAGCGTTTCATATCTCAGGACGAACAATTGACTACCAATGCACCGTAGAAGCATGGCGATCATGTGGAGGGGGGATGAATAACAATAATAAATACACATCCTTTTGCTGTGTCGCGTGCGGATTGGAGAGGCTCGTGCCGGTTTTCCAATGAGCCAGCACCATACCTCTTACATTCATAATTGCTTTCAAACGCATCAACCCTTTTACTATCGTGAGTGAAAATGGATTCGTATGCACTATTAACGGAAATAACATAGTGAGCATTTTGTTGAAAAAATAATTTCTTCCTGAGATGATGTTAATATTAGAACTACGGAATGCAATACAGGAATAGATGGAATAGGTAACACTTCCTTATGTGTATACCAGAGAAATTCGAAATAAATATGCAGACATTATTACTACATAAAGTAATGCTTTTCCAAAAAGCAAATAAAATACAGGTGGAATGCTATTGAACATTGCGTTTTTAACAAAATTGCAAACTACCGTGTTGGAATATAGTGACGTCAGAATGCATCCATGCTAACAATACAACAATCGAAAAAATGCAGTTAGTACTGAACTCATACACACACACACACTAACCTTACTAAATCCTAGAAACTATAGGACCCAGTGGTTAACTTCGGCTCGCTACAGCCTGACGGCCTAAGCTCCCCTCCTATTCGGAAAAGGATACGAGTAAACATGTTGATACATCGTAAAATTATGTAACTGTAGGGTTAGCAACTCTGGAAAACGAACGTAGAATCACTCAAGCAAATGCACAATGTTGAAAAAAAAAAAAAAAAAATCTGAAGCTGAGTTACAGATTCTCCAGGTGGTAAAAAATGACATATAGCTGAACAGTAAGATTAGTAGGTATTGGCAACTCTAAAAAATAAAGAACGAAACACTGTGAACATATTGCAGAGGAGGCAAGGAAAACGTAAAACAAGCACGCGAACATAATGTGGATATTTGTTTCATTCATCTAGTTTACCACTGAATACTTGCGACCACGAACTCCGAACTATAATAATAATAATAATAATAATAATAATAATAATAATAATAATAATAACTATTATTATTATATCTTAACTCATTCTCCTGTAATTAAAGTTGGTGTAATAATATGTACACTCACTTTATTGTAAGTTATAACTTTATAAACTTTCGTTGAGTGATTTACCTATCTGGAAGTTTGTATGATGAAATATACCTTTCAAAACATGTGATGTTTGTTGCAGTTCTGCAGTTTCAGACAAAAGGAGTTTAAATTTGCATTTTAATTCATTTTTAGAGAAATTTAAACTGATAAAATCAAGTTAGAAAAACTTTTGTATTGTTTAACTAGCGAGGAAACGTGATTTCTAAATATTTTTTGTTTGGAACTCATGAAATGTTATCAGTTTAATAAAAACATTTTCATTGAGAGGCTTGAATGATATTTAAGATATATCTTAAAACTAGCTCATACTATTATTTACAGTAAAAAGTGCTTGTATGCAAAAAGGCTAAGATACAGTTAAAGTTAGTGTGTTAAAGAGTTGTATTAATAACACAGTTAATAAATGTTTGAACGTATAAAAAAAGTAGTTTGCTTCAAATTTTAGAAGCGGCACATTTAGGATTTCAGTAAACATATACATTTTAATGGAGGCGTTATGGAGTAATATTGAATGTCAATGTCTTAAAAATCAAAAACCCAATTATCTAAAGAATCAGAAACCTACCCTTCTGCATCGTCGTCCATTTATGTTTGAAAGCCCCGATCTTTGGGCATTCTCTTTACACCAGTTTTATATTAACCAATTGATAAATGTATATCTCCTTAACTAATTTTATTATAGTGAAAAAAGAACAATTTCATTTGTGTATGTTGAAAAAATAAAATAAAACTTTCTGCATGTTTAACGCAGTTGCAAAAACATTTGAGTGGCACTTGTTTATTGGGAGGAGGGAAAATAAAAATAATAATAATAATAATAATAATAATAATAATAATAATAATAATAATAATAATAATAATAATAAAACGAACTACAAACCTTGAACAGGGTTTTTTTCCCACGAGAGTGCATAAATTTGCGATTCGCCCAATTGTGTTAGTGCCTTAGACGAATCTTTGAAACTCTTTCTAAAGCAATCATTTCTTTAGATACTTTACACACCGCTGTACGGTTTACGTATCGAAAAAGAATTGTTATTTCCAATGTTCAGAATTCAATCAATAAGAAATTGATTATTTACCTTGATCTTTCGTGACAAATAATACACGTAGCATAAATAAGTAACCAATTTAACATTTATATTTACATTTTAACTCGTGTTATTCTCTAGTTACGTATGTAGCACTCATTGATTGTAGCATTCAACTTTTGCTAACTACTTGTTGATTATGGTCAGTTTAGACAGCCATGAAACAGTGATCTTAGTCTTTCCATCTTGAAATTTGTCTTTAATTGTAAATGTTGTACTGTCGTAGAAAATAAAACATAAGTATGATACATGTTCCTAAAGTTGTTTAGTTGAAACTTGAATATACTCGTCCCAAAAAAATGACATTTGTATTGTAAATAACAGTTGAAAATTTTTTGTAATTTAAAACGATTGAATTCTTACCATTGAAATTTATTAAAATGCAGAAATGTTTTTAAAAAGTGCCTTTTGGAAGCAAATTTTATAAATATGTGAACCTGGTTGTTAATTAACTTGGCCTTTTCTAAATTCATGTTTTATAGGTTGATGTCTCTAAACAGTATATTTCATCTGAATTCTTCACTCATCATAAGTACCTTTTTTGCGAGATGAATAAGATAAAACTAAAATAGCGCACCAGTATTCATAAAATTATAGACGCTTATGTCCTCAGAGAACTCTTGAAAGAAAAAGAAGAAAGAAAAATAGAAAAAAAATAAATTAATGTGGACTTCCTAAAAACCCTGATCACTCTTGTTAAGAGGACAGATGCACCTAAATGTATGAATTAATTTTTTTCTTTGTTTATGTAATGCAGGCTAGGAAAATGTTTTTCATTTATGGTCTATTGTTTTCTCTGCACGTTTCTGTAACTGCTATGATGTCGGCGTTTATACTCATTCTTTTCTCCTCGGTAGAATTCCTAGGTCACCTTCACTTTTTTTTTATTTGCCTAACCTATCGCGTGCGAGAGTCTGAACCAGTGGCTATCTGGAGAGAGGTTGTGCCTGGTGCCACCATCTCCGCTTCACACTCAAGCTTTTACAATAATTATGTACCAGTAAGCACAATGGGAATCGCTAACACCTGTAAACCAATCTAGCTTATCGGCTCCAAACGACCTCTCGAATGTGTGTCGTCACGAATCTGACTCAGCATCAGCAAATCCTCACATAAGTTATTTAGTCACCGCAGAGGAGCGCTGCCTCACGGCATAATGATAAATAGCGGCGGCTGCTTAAAAAGGATGAAAAGGCTCTGAGTGTTTTTGTTTTTAAATATTTGTGTGATATGAATTATCATCTCTCCTTTTCTTCGGCTTATTACGACTCAAATACACACCTTTTATGTAACAACATAATCATTACTTAATTCATACTTTTCGCAAAACTTAATTTAAAAACAATTGTACATTATACCAAGTAAACAATTCAGAATATTCATACATTAGAAACATTTCTGCGTTACTAACAGACAGTCGTTTTATTTACAAATCATGAAGGCAAAGCCACTTGGATGTGTTTGCAAACTTTTCGGATGGTTTTTCATTGATCTGAATAAGTATGGCAGTGTGCGGCGTGCTTGCTAATCTCCTATTAAACTCCGTTGCAATGTTTGATAGTTAACAGTTTCTTGAACCTTGTGTTTGCCTACGAACTAATTAAAAATAGTATCCCTGTTTGCAGCCCTTAGAATATATATATATATATATATATATATATATATATATATATACACAGAAGACCATGTTCTTTCAATGCTCTCCACAGAAGACTCTGTTTTGTGGCAATAAATGATGTCCGTTTGACGTAAAAGTGTTCTTTTGTATCGTAATTATAAACTATAAAAATATCAAGTCTTTATTGCTGGCCAAAATCGTTAATAAAATGCAACATTATACCTCTAGTTGCATAAAATTACCATTGTAACAATTAGGTAACTAAATTTCATTGCTAAAATGCTGTCATCAACTGAATATTATGTAACGAAATTGGAAACAAATTTATGTATTACTGAAAACAGAATCAATCATTCATCTTCATTGCAGAATACATAATTAGTGCAAATCAATAAGTTAATTAGTTACCAAATGAATTCGTAGAATTTGATAATACATATTCTGAAACATATGCCAACACTTAAGTTTCTGAAATACCCTTCATATTTTTACTGTTCATTCGATAAGTGAATCCGCTGCAAAGTATCAGAAGATTTTCTCGTTATTAGTGACAATGCAATATTTTTAGCTTAAGGTTCTTGCGATAAATTCATCATCGTTAACAACAATAGACAAACGAACTAAGTAATCTCTATCGGTACAATAACTCATAGATATAAGAAAAAGAGGCATTGACTTCAGAGTAATTCATTAGAAAGTCGACATTAACATTAATTTTGTTTTATTAATATCCTTTTTTAATTGTGGTGTAAAAATATAGGTATGAAACCGGTTTATAATCTTGTTCAATAATTGCTTTCATAAAAATTAGGAAACACTCGCTCTGCTCTTTGAACATTTATTTATTCGTTCAATAAAGTATAAAGTATAAAGATGCTATAAACTAATATCACAATATACTGTGAAGAAAATGTTTAAAATAATGCAACAAAAAAGAGGGACATTTCGTGTCATTATTATTATTATTATTATTATTATTATTATTATTATTATTATTATTAAATAACTATAGTCAGAAATATTTTGGATCCTCGTTAATGAATATGACTATAATTATGAAGGTAGATTTTAATATGTAGCAGGAAAATATTAATATTACAAATAAACAGGTGTTAATTTTTGTACATTTTTTCAATATTAAACTTTTTTCTCTTCTAAATGTTGAAACCTACCTTCATAATAATATACTTATTCCTTAATGAGCGTCTTTTGAAAGCACAACAAAACTATGTATTTATTATAATTTATGAGGAAACGGCAGGTATATAAAGATGTCCCTCTTTTTGCTCTATAATTTTCACAGATTATTGTATCCCTTCTCATCCCAATGCCTGCCTGTTCGCTTAAGCTTGGATATTCGTCCCGGCATGGCGGCATTGTAACTGTCTTTACAGACTCGGACCTCCCTTAAGACCCAATGGGGGTGACGATATGTTATGGTGTGCCAGAGGGGTCCTTAAATCTAGCCTAATGAACACTATGGAGATGTTCTAGCCAAAAATCCCCATGGTCTATTCTGAATTCCAAGGCATAGAAGCCAGGAACGCCGATTAAATGGTAAAAATTTAAGGAAAATCCATCTAAAAGTTTCATGCGTATTTTTAAATGTAATGTCTTATGTAAAGCATTAATGCATTCTAGCACGTTCTTCCTTTCATTTTCAGTCTGGAGGATTACTAACCAAATTTAAATAGCAAAATATTTGTATGCTATAAATCGGATCTGATGTTAACCCTTAGATGGAAAATGTGCCTAAGTTAGCTAATTGCATGAACTAATATACATCCGTGTATTTTTTCAATATTATTAATCTAACTGGTTAGAAATTAATTTAGTAGCTTTTATGTAATATAATTTCATCCACTATATTTTTTTCTAGGGTTGTAGATCCCATCTCCCAATCACCTTCAGTACAGGACATGAGAAAAAAAAAAAAAAAAACACGATGTACTGTTAGTTCGCCAACCCACCATGTTATATATTATGGGTGTGCTTATTCTTGTTTCATGTTTTGTAACTCTCTAGCTGTTCTCTAAAGAGAAGTAATTATAGTTTCCCAATAACCCTACCACAAAACAATATTTACTTTCACTTCAAAACACTGAAGTTTAACCAGAATTAAGAAATGCAATGTTCAAGGTAATCAATGCACTACATGGCTTACTTAATTTTTTTTTTTAATACTGTCCATTCATATGTTAAGTTTCAGATAATGAAAGACCTAATTAGGTTTTAGGTTTCGAAATAACGGCATTTGTGGATGTTTGTGCAGAAGTTAAATTTAGCTGAGATAGAAGTGTTGCTTTCTCTGTTATTGTTATTTATATTGTTTTAAACACGATAATGTATAGTGATTTCCCATTTTCTTGTGATAAGATTCTAATTCTTAAACGAACTGGTCTGAATCTTCTCTGTATTACAGTTGTTCTTTCAATGGTATCACAGTGTACAGAATGTTTCAGAAATATTTTTACAAACTTTGTTGGCGGTTCCTCACACCAAAACAAGAAGGAAAAAAAAAAAAAGTCCAATAAGCATATATGCGGAAATCCTTAGTTTTTGAGTATCAATGAAAGTTTACTACACTGGTTTCAAGGTGCAATCTAACAACTTGAGTTCATAATCGAAAATACCATTCATTTTATTAAGTAATCGAATGATGTTATCGATACAAGTCTGCTGATGCACTTGGCGCATCAGCCTTGCATACTTATATGACAAAATATTATTCACAAAATGCAGCAATAACATTGTTGAAGGTTAGCCATTTGTGTGTTTTGGTAATAATTCTATTAAAGATGTGAGATCATTTTAACACTGCCATAAGCTTTCATTAATAACTCAAAAACTAAGTATTTCCGGACATATGTTTATATGGACTTCCCCCCCCCTTCTTATTTTCGTGCGAGGAACCCGCCACCAAAGTTTGTAAATGTATTTCCGAAACACCTGTGTACTGTGATAGTACTACCAATATAAATAAATAGTTCACAGAGTTTAGGATAAAAAAATAAAAGGTGTTGAAATTTTTTAGCAATTTGATAAAAGGCATATATAATTCGCGAATGTACTTTTTTCTTACTCATAAACTGGTGTTTCTCTTTTCTATTTCAAGCAGTAGTAGTTTTCTTGCAAAAAACATACATGTTAGGGCAGTAGCAGACAAAATGCTGCATATCAAGACTGAAGACATCTGAGGAATCTTTATTTATATGTTAAAATACACACGAACGTAGAAATTGGATTGCAGAGTGATGTGTTAAGCCATTACGATTTGAAAATTAAGTATTCTAAAATTTTACAAACAAAAATCTGTCTTTGTAGGTGTTTTAATGGGCGCTCTTTAACAACTCAGGTCATCAGCGTCCCGTTCAATTCAGGGCGCGAAACGGCTGACAAATTTTGCTCAGAGGTCTGTTCTTTCAGGCTTGAGGTTCTTTTTCGTGCCGTAAATGTACGACACGGGACCCACGACTTTACTTCCCTTCCGAGGGAAGCCATACTTACGATTTTTACGCCCGAAAAAAATCCATCGGTCCTGGCTGGGTTTGAACCCGCGATCTTGGGTTTAGGAGGCAAGTATGGTTACCACTACACCACCAGGATCCACTTTGTAGGATATGGGAAGCATTTCAGGCTAAAGAATAAGGACCCCTAATTCATGCATAGAGAGGTGCATATGTTAAATGATCGCAAAAAAAAAAAAAAAATTGGAGAGAGGGGCAGCCCCTGAACCCAAATTAGTTTTTTCATTATATCTTCTTTCTTGCTTAGAAATTAGTTTTGTGCTTCCATGAAATTTATTATATTTTACAGATTGTCAATAAACCAGCCTTTCGATGCATTTCATTATTGACCTATAGCGATTGTCATAAAAATTGCATAAATTCGTTTTGTTCTGTTAATATATGTGACATGTCAATCAATATTTCATTCATTGACTATAAATGTAGCTAAGAGACAGCGTTTGACGAAAAAGTAGTGCATGCAGTTGGAAATATTCCAAAGACTGTTCAGAAGCAAGGATCAGAAGTAGATGATGTTGGTTTCAGACCAGACATTTCCAAGTACATTATTCTGAACAAAATATTATTTGTAATATTAAACATGCTTATCACCACTATGGAGCATTTTCTACCAACATGATGGAAGACTATGAACTCCATTGTGATTGAATCCATTGCAGTTTCAATTCAAGGTTCGAATTGGTGTTCTTGAGAATGATAATCAAAAGAATGGAAAAGATGATTATCTGGTGGCTTGATGACTGGAGAGTATAATCAGTTCACTAGAGTCTCCTAACCAATAGGGACAATTGTTTCACGGGTCAACTTATGCAAAATAATATCACTTGCTATTTACGAGTACAGGCTGCTTATTTTTTTAGTTCTTTCGTGTACACATTCCAATTGGTTATAATACACAATAGCTTTGATTATTTGGCCGGCTGGCAATATTTACCCCGCACAGTACAGCAAATGCAGAGTATAACCTTTTGGTGCAGTAGTGGTTTTAAGTTGTTTGGGGAGAGATGCGTGGGCTGCTAAACAATGATGATTGCGTCTTGGAGCTTTTTAGAGAATCTCTCCTCGCATGTGAGCAGCCTTTTAAGAACACTTACCCATAGCCGAGGATTCGTTCTGGGGAAAGTCACGCCTGCTTTTCAGATCGGCAGCGGAGAAAGCCGAACGCCTCTTAAGCTGAAACTTCGCCTCCTTTGTGTTAGTTTGGAGTTGTGAATGTTATCGTGCCTCTTCTATTTTTCTTCCATTGGAATTCGCAATTAAACCGTGTAAACACACACACACACACTCACTCAATTATCGCTTCTTAATGTTAGTTTGAATTGCGAATGTCATCGCGCCTCTTCTATTTTTCGCCTATTAGAATTCGCAGTTAATTCATATATACACATTAACCTAAACCTAAACTCCAGTAAATCCTAGAAATCGGTGGACACGGTGATTTGCTGCGGCTCGCTACGGCCTGACGGCGTACGCTTGCCTCCTTTTGTAAATATAAATTGATAGCGGGTAATTAAAAATCCGATTCTGGCATAAAAAGCTCCCGTTTACACCAAACCCGTGTGTGGATATGAGTCTTGAATTTGTGTAATGGCGTCGGTCAAATTCACAATAAAGCCGGGGGAAAGTCATGAATCTAAATGTATTTCAAATTGTATGCGTAATAATTTGTTAGCGGGTAAATCATAGTAACAATGGCAAATTTCCTTCAACTCTTAAATTATAAATAAAAAAATACTTCTTAAGGATTCGAACCCACCATCCTCCCTTCGTTAATCTTCCCTGTATTTCCACTACTCTATCTGTCTGAGCTATAACACCGAGTTGACGGTGTAGCTGATTATTGGCCTATATTTGTTAAAGTCAGACTACCTTCGGCTAAGAACGCTCTCCTCCGCTGGCGTTCATGAAAAGCAGGCGGGACTTTCCCCAGGACGCATCTTCGATTGTGAATAAGTATCAAGAAAAGGATATCAGACCCATGCAAAACAAACATCAGCTCTTGATTCCTTCTTTTATTTGCTATATGCACGTAATGTGAAAATACAATGACGTATATCAACAGCCATGAAAATGAAAACAATAGCTTATATTCACAATGTGAAAAAATACTGGTGGGAACTCTTCTTTTGCCATACGATATATGTACTTATTGCACAATTCATGTATAATTTGACCAAACAGTTCTGTCGGCTATTTTCGCGATGCACAAATTTCAATTGTTGGCAACGAATAAAACTAAGGCAGGGTTGAATTGTTGCCGAGAGCTAGGCTGTTAAGCTATCGAGTTCAATTTTTCCCAATGTATTCCTAGAAGCGCGGTCAAGCATGAGCAATCCTAATATGATCACATTGCTTGTATGCTCAACGAATTTAAACTAGGGAACGTCATCGTTGTGGTACAGAAAATATGCTGTCTCCTGTGCTAACGCTGTGAATGAACGAAAAGTGCGAAATTCCAGGAAGTCAAGAAATCCTTGAGAATGAACCACGAAGAGGAAGAGAGAGGATAACGAAGTTCTCTTATCGACTATTGAGACGAGCAACAACCCGATTTGTGAGGACGTGGAACAGCAATTCAACGTCAGTACAGAAACAAATATTGCTCCATCTACATCAGCTAGTAAAAATATATAAACTTCTTAGCTATACTCATTATTTCCTTTATAATTATATATTGAAACAATTGCAATTATATGTTACCCATGTCTTTTGTAAAATTAAATTTAACTGATCTCACTTTTTGAATAAGAGTTCGTAAACGTAATTCTTTACTTACATATTTTTATTCTGTCACATTTAGTTGCCTAATGCTTGATAAGTGATATCCACAAGCCATAACGATTACAAAAATATATGATTTATCTAGGTTTACTGCAGAAATACGTATAAACTACTTGTTGGTATTGGTGTCACAGTGGGTATTGGTTTCAGACTGTTAAGTATGTAAATTTAAAATATTTTACAGCATCAATAATAAGTTTCGTCCTCAACTGATATAGCAATGTTCTATTTATACTTAAAAAATAAAAAACTGTTATTTGGGTACATCGAAATGGGTTCTGAAGTTTTCCGCAAGACAACTTGATTATTCTGAATTACGCACATCTAATCTAGAAAGATAAACTTAGTTAGGTAGCCGAGCCTCACTGCTCTTAAACAAACCTCCCGTAATGTTGCGGTTACGATGTCTCAAAGCCAGAGTAGCGTTGAACAATCCATGGTCACCGCATTCATGTGGCTGATGTGGCATCCAAGGTAATCTGAGCGCAGTGTGTCACTGCGTAATCGGATATTGTCTGTAAAAAAAACATGTGTAGAGTAAGTAATCTGAGATTGGCAACAAGAGGGAAACGCTGCCATTTTGAGCGTTTCAAACAGAGCGCGAGTAAATGGAGCGGCAGCAGACAATTTAGGGCAATGCCAATCAGTCCTGAAGCACAACTTAGCGTACCTAATTGTCTGTAGGCATATATAAAGAACAGCAGCCACGAAATTTCACAGTTAAAGTGGGATATTGCCCATCCCGAACTGGGGCACTGGGTTACGTGTTCGACTCTCTGTTCTGAGGAGAAGTATTCATGTTGGACAAATTTAGATTATTTCTTTTTCTTGTTTCCAAAGAGTTCTCCTGTTTGTCTAATTTCATTCCACCAAAACCTACACATTCCTCCTACTTTCTTCGCTTGTTTAGTACATTCTCCTCATCCTTGTAGTGCGTTCCTGAGTTTGTTGTATTTTCAAACCGAACTCGCATTCGGTAGACCCCGTATTGAAAATTTAATGATCTACCATCCAGACCCTGTATTTTGTTTTTCATGGTTTCTTCAAGTACTTGTCTGGATGTTTACTTTACACAAAATTTCTATATACTTCTGGTTGCAGGGTAGCAGTGCCGGTGGTAAGTGCCAGGCGACTTGGGTTGACTTGTGCGTCATAGAATTTGCTCGGTGGAGAAGCGGCCCTTCCGAGGAGCTTGAACTTCTTAGGGGGCCTCAGCCGGCATTTGGGTGTTGAATCTGAAATTGTTAGGGACTCCTCTTTAGCACCCCCCCTCCCCCCCTCCGGAAGCTCAGTAGAATACAAAAGGCACTCGTTGCGCTTCCGTGTCTGAAATCCATTTCTACCCCTACCAATCTTCCTTGCAATCTTGGGGACTCCGGCCTCTAAATCCAGAGAGTGGTATACCTGGGTCTCTTCAGCATCAGTCCCAAACTGAGCTAAAGGCAATTGTTCCACAAGGCTGAAATTCCTGGCCTGATTTCCCATGTGATATGGACTAAATAGAGATGTTAGGTGGTATGCTGCGGTTTGTTGGTACATGGGGGTTTATGGCGTTGTATGGTTGTTCTCAAACGTTCTCGCCCCCATCTTATCGAAATAATTATTCGAAATTCATATTTATTGGAAATCTTGCACTAGCTGGTATGAGTTGTCCTAGGTTTGACTATGAACTGGTACCCTGTGTTCGTAAGCATACAACATGCTAATACCAAACATATACCACTGATATGAGATAATGACTCTAACAGGTGGGAAGGAATTGATGTAATTCTTTTATAATATATTGCTACTGTGTAGTGAGCAGGGTAAATAAATTGGTGAATATTTGAAATCATTTGCTTGTTAAATTTTGGACATTGAGAAGGTGCAAGGTATTGAAATTATAACAAATTTTATGGGAAATTTGGTATGCAGAAGTAGCAAGTCATTCTAGAGATATGCCTAAGTAGTTCCAGCACAGTGTTTCAGAATACACCAATTAAACATGTATTATTTTATTGAATAATGAACATGTTATTTTTATTAATATGATGGTATTTTTTAAATGTTGCAGGCACCAAGAAAATGGAATACAAGACACGCCAATGGCATGAAAAATGCTTTTGCTGCTGTGTGTGCAAGACTCCTATTGGCACCAAGAGCTTCATTCCTCGAGAGCAGGAAATTTATTGTGCCACCTGCTATGAAGAGAAGTTTGCCACTAGATGTGTCAAATGTAACAAGGTTGGTGAAATTTTAAAGTTATAATATAAATAATAGCATAGTGAATACAAAATAATATTTCATAAGTTTTCTCAAAAGATAAAAGGGTTTTGTTGGCAGTAGTTCAGATTTTAATTACATTTTTTGCCACATTATATTCCCACAGATATATTCTTGGTTCTTATTTCTAAAGCTACCTTTATTATCATATATAATAAAAGACTAAGGAAACAAAATATTTTTGCTACTATATAGTAAAACAGTATGCCCACTATCAAGTTTTTGGCTGCAATGTAAAAATTTATGAAATTGACACCTCCCTTATTCTCTCCTCTCAAGTTATCATTTAGTTCCAAAATTCCCTCTATTTTATTTTAATAGATTGCATTAATCAACATTATAATGTCTGAAAGTGTGGTTTATACATGAAGCCAAACAATTGTTTAAAGCATAAAATTGTGTTTCTTCTAAGAGTATAGAATTAAAAGTCAAATATATAGAATAAATTAAAATTTGTTTGAGGTACAGTAATGGGTTATATAGAGAGTTTGTTTCTGAGAATATTCCTCCATCATATAAGAGCAGTTATCAATCTTGATAAACTAATTATGGAAAAGAAGCTTGATATTATAGTAAATTTGTTCATTTTGAACATAACTTAAATGTTTCAGCAACACTTGTGAATAATAATCATTCATATTAGGAAATGCTAAGTCCTTTGCAATCTAAAAACAACTGAGTGAGTAATCACTAAATTATAGTAGCTTTAAGCTCATAAAACATTGCATATTAAATTGGAGCCCTACAAATGTATTGTTACTTTTCTATCTGTTGTGATGAAATAGATTATCACCAGTGGTGGTGTGACCTATAAGAATGAACCATGGCATCGTGAATGCTTCACTTGCACCCACTGCAACACATCCTTGGCTGGCCAGCGTTTTACTTCCCGTGATGACAAACCTTACTGTGCAGAATGCTTTGGTGAACTCTTTGCTAAGAGATGCACATCTTGCTCCAGACCAATCACGGGTATGTACACTGCAGTACTGGAAATAAGTTGTTACACATTAAAAATGTTCTCTCTATATTAGTATTAAGTTTACTTGCATTTTGTATTTGTACCATTTCTGTTAGTTTTTTTTTTAATTATTGTTTGTTTTGTATATACATACATTCAGCTTCATTAATCGCTAATAATTATTAATATAATAATTAATTTAATAGCAATTATAATTAATAGTAACATATTATTCTATGTTGGTGCAATTAAAGCTTGATTAAATGCTTGGTATATGTCATTGAATAAAATAAATAAAAATTGATGTTATTGTATGATTTACTTGAACTACACACTCTTAATGCTTCACTTACTTGTCATAATGTATAGAACTAGTTTCGAGAATATTTGCAAGTTCTCAATTACATTATGACAAGTAAGTGAAGCATTAAGAGTGTGTAGTTCAATTAAATCATATAATAATAGCAATTATATGATTGGCTTCACTGTGCAAATTCCATTTTACATTTTAATTAAAAAAAAAAACAAAAAAAAAACAAAATCAAACCAAAATCAGCAAAATCAAACCAAAGGAGTGGCTTAAAACCAAATTTTGTAATATAACCGCTGATAATGTCAGGTGGAGATGTGGCATACATGGGGAGTGTTATCATGCAGATCTCATTGTGTACTTAGTTTCTCACTTTTAAATATAAGAGTATATACAGCTTGAATGAAAAGCCGATATGTCCCATGAAAGGCTAAAATCTCCTAAAAGTGAAAACTCATTTAGAACACATGCAATAAGCTAATCCACATGGGTGTTACTTTAATTTAGTTTGTTCTTATGGTTCTATGTTTGTCCTCTTTCAACATCACTTGAAATCTACTCATAAATACAGCAACTATCTACTAGTAAAACTGGCATATCTTTAGGCACAGTTATATAGGAGTCAAATAAAAGCATGTCGTACTCACTGATATGCACTATTTGTCCACTATTTGTTATGGCAGGGTTCTTGTAGACTTCTCCAATTACTCCAGTTCCTTGCTACCATGGACTAGTCCGATCCAGCAATGTTAATGAAGCTATCAGCCCATCTAGTTACATTTGTTTTCCCTGAAGTCTTGGCATGTAATTGTCCCATTTCCATTTTTTAACTAGTTGCACATTTGACTATGTCACTTGTGTTTGTCAATTCTCTTATTTTAACATTTGGAATTCTGTCTCTGAGAGATACTACTAGGATTTTCCATTCCAGCTTTTTCTGGTACACTTGAAAGTATTTCTTTTGGATCTCTGTTAAGTTCTATGTTAGTCAAACTTACAGTAAAGTTAGTAAAATGCAGGATTCTGCTACCCAAAATTTTATTTCAATATCTTGTCATATAGGATTAAGTTTAGCAACTGGAATGTTTTCTATGCCAGACCATTCTTTTCCTGTCCATGTTGTGTTCAAAGGCAACTAATTGATCTAGCATCATACTCCAATATATGTTGGTACTTAAAACAAAAATGGGTATTAGTTGGCTACTTAGGTTTGTCTTGACTTGGATCCTGTTCATGTTCATTAACAATCTGGTATTTTTGCTGAAGTTACTGAGGTTCTGAAGCATTGCTCAAAGATCTTTAGGACTTCTTGCAAACAGTACTACGTCATCAGTGAATCTTAAATTTGTGAGTCTGGGGTTGTTTAATTGAAATTCTATATTTCCCCTCCGTTTAGATTTTGAAATATGTTTTTTAATAGCTTGTAAAAAGTTTGGGAAAATCAGATCTCCTTATTGCATTCTTCTCTCTAGTTTAAAATGCTTAAATCTTCTCTTTCTGTAGTTACCTTGGTAGTGTAGGAATATCCATAAAGTTTTGTCGAAATCCTGAAATATTTGGGTTTGTCGCCTTGTCTTGATAATGCTTATAATAGACTTCAGTACCATGCATAGGCTTTTGTGTAGTATAATCTGTTTTACAGTTTGCAAGTGGTCCACTATGCTGTAGCCCAAACAAAAAAACTGCTTGGTCTGGTATTTGGTCCTTATCCAGCACCTTCATAATTCTTTTTGTGATGATTTTGGGGAGCAATTTATAGATGTTCAACTAGAAATCGTTGTACTTTCATCTATTATGATACTAAAGTTTGTACTCAATTCAATAAGGAACTGAGCAAGATTTTTTTTTCATTTCTTCTCCTATAAACATAATATTTTGACATACATGGTCAGATAGAAGCATATTACCAATTGATACATCATTCAATTTTTTCATTTTGATACTGTGGGATATGTTTTGAATGATAACCTCAGTTTAACTATTATATATGCAGATCTGAATAATGAAGTGGTTTTGTTTACTTTTTCTTAATGTTCTTTCCCCACAACTTATCTCTTTCACTCATAGATTTTTCCATACTTTGTTTTTCTTTACTACATGTGATTCTATGCTTTTCATTTGTGATTTGCGCTTTGCATGATCACATATTTTATCATTTAGTTTTTTGGAATTATTTCCTGAAACTCTAATTAAAAGGGCATTATCAATATGCATGCATTTCATACTTTCCACCTTAAGTTCACAAACTTCAGAACACATTGTGCATATTACTAAGTTTTTTCATTTACAAACAGCCATGGCTTATTTTTATGCCAGTTTTGAAAATGTGATAAAGCAACAAAATTTCCCACTATAATTTCATCCTTACTGTAACTCCCTTTCCCACCTAGAGACTTCTCACAGTTTACGGTCCCCAAAAATTCACTAACTTTCTCTTTGTTAGCACCGTCATTACCATTTTGTTTCTTAGAGTTTATGTCTATTTTTAGCTCTTGGCACTATTGGTAGTACCCTGACTGTCACTATTTGCACATGTTTGCACCTTACTGTTTTTGAAGAATGACAAAATTTTACTATATTTCTGAGACATAATGAAATTCTGTAATTTACACAAGCCTAGACATATTCAATCTAATAACTGCTGCTCACCTCACAGGCTCAGATGAATTAACAATGTCTGCAAACAGTAATGAATCATAACAGATTAAAGCAGCAATGGCAAAAGAGAATGAAAATTCAGTTTGAAATGTTTAAATACATAATTGTTTTTAAATTAATGATCAAAATTATAGGCATATAATATATGTATATGCTTTTTAAACACATTTTAATGTTAAAATAACCATAGGGCAGGTATACTTTCTGTGTATGGCTCCACAAATTTAAAATAAGTGTTAAGTTATATACCTAGTTTATATAGTTTGCATATCCAGTGAGTGGGAAATAAGCATTCCTGGTTGGGATGGGTCATTTAAAATCAGATAATGACATGGCTCAATTCAGAGGGGGGAACCCTGCCCCCCACAATCCCCCTGCAAATTGCACACTGGACAAGAGGTGTTGTTTCAGGTGATGCATACAATGGCACTTATGGGCAAAGACTTCTACTCCTTTCTCTCACCTCACTCAGTAAGGGTACTCCGCAATTGTACTTAAACATTGGTTTGCAGTCTCCTTGCAAATAGCAGTTGCAAATATAAGCCTCAGGCACAAGAAAGAAGTCCCCAATAGACTTTTTGGCATAAAAATGTATCAGGCATAGTCATGAGAAACTGAATATTGAAATGCTCATGACTCATTATATAGTAGTTTCCAACAGCTGAACAAAATGAAGAATATGGCTCCTTCTTGAAATAATGGAAAGAGGTCAAATTCCCTTATTGCATGCAAAGGCACAGACTCATGAGCGGGAGGTCTGCAGTACAATTCTTGCCAAGGCATCCTCATGATTAAGGTTTCTTCCAGGTTTTACCCTGTTCTCAGTAATGTCAAATGCTGTGGAGGCATCCTAAACTTAGGCCTGAAATATTTCCTTCTCCCCAAAAAATTCCTTTCCAAATTTATTGTTTCATCTCATAGATACCGCCAAAGGTGGCCAAGATTGTTAAGGTGTGGATTCATGAGCAAGAAGTCTGGACTGTCCTCCCATTATTGAGATTTTTTCCAGGTTTTCTTAAGTCATAAATGGCAAATGCTGGTGAGGTACCCTAAAAACTTAAGCCTTAAACCACTTTCTTTTTAAAAAAAAAATTTCCAGTTTATCACTTCATCTTATGTATCATAAGTGCCCACCTCCTCTGATGCCTCATTAGTTATAGGTGTTAAACACTATTTAAAAAAATCTCATAAATCACCAATACTCACTGTATATTATGTCTCAGTAGCAAAAATGCTGATTATACACTATTTAAAAAAAAGGTCATAGCTATAATTAAATTTTCTGAGCCTCTACTCAATAGACTTATATTTTAATATTAGCAGTTACTTTATGATTCAGATATTTCTCAATCATGGGCTTGTTTATGTTATTTTCACAGTAATGAATGTTTACAACAAATTGAAACAAAACAATTAAAAAATATGTTTAAGAGCTGATTACAAGTACATTATATCAATAGCAGCTAAAATATGTGCTTAAGTTTAATTTTCTAGTCACACATTTTTTAAAACATCTTTAAAGCTTAATGTCTTTCTCTGACATAAAATTCTTGGAGCTTGAATTAATTTGATGCAAAAGAAATTATGACCTGCCAAAACCTTAAAATATATTAGTACTGGAAGAGATGGGAGGGAAGAGAAGGACAAAAGGATACCTCCTTTACTAACTTGGCCAAGTTGAATAACAAAAACTGCTGGGAGAATTTGCTGTACTAAAAGGTTAAAAAAGTGGTGTTTTGTTTATTTTTCATAATTCTTATGCTTTAAAAAGTTAAATCTGTTTCAGTAGACAGAAGTGCCAAATTTTAGTGTTCGATAATATAAAGAATTTGAAATACTAATTAGAACTTGTACAGTGAAGTTAATCATTATTAAGATCATTGTATGATTGAATCAAACTACACACTCTTATGGGCTTCATTTTTTTTAATGGTGTTTAACACCCGTTTTTACTACTGAGGCGCCACAAGGGTGAACACTGATGATACATGAGATGAAATGATATATTGGGAAAGGATTTTTAAGAAAGGAAACTTTCCAGGACTTAGTTAAGGGTACCTCTCTGGCATTTGCTATTTATGAGGACTGAGGGAAACCTGGAAAATCCTCAATCAGGGAGGACATCCTAGTGGGATTCGAACCATAGACCTCCCGCTCATGAGTCTGTGTCTTAACGACCTCAGCCACTCGTGGCAATTTGGCTCCATTATTTAAATGTAGTACATGTTTTGTAGACAATGGTCTGTGGAACATGTCTATATTTAAACAAATGGAGCCAATAAGAGCATATAGTTTGACACAATCATACATTAAATCTTAATTTAATATAAAGAATGTGCTATATTTTCAGATACACAACAAAATGTCATTAAGAAGACCAAGTATTTGTAAATAATGTATATTTATGTTGGTATTATAATTTGTTGCAGGTATTGGAGGTACCAGATTTATCTCTTTTGAAGATCGTCATTGGCATAATGATTGCTTCATTTGTGCCAGTTGCAAGACATCTTTAGTTGGGCGAGGGTTCATTACTGATGGCGATGACATCATATGCCCTGAATGTGCAAAGCAGAAGCTTATGTAAATAGCCTCCTCAATGTAATAAAAAATAAAAATGTAGTCATGGTTAAAAGTTGAAAAATAAAACGAAAATGGATATGCTCTAAAAAGTACCATAATCATGAAGTTCTGAAAAAAGAAATTAAACTATGAGATTTATTATAAATGGTAAGAGCACATGTTAATTATATAGGTATTACCATGTAATTCATGAGGAAGGATAAGATATTTTTTAAAAATGTTTTAGCTATATTAATTTCCATAATCATTGTTTTCATTTTCTTACTAGGGAAGTAAATTCAAAAGACTGAGAAAAAAATTATGATTCTATTTTATATTAAAAGTAATGCTCTAACAGAAGCTTGCCTCGGTCTTTTGAATCTTAATATATTGATTGGTATCTTCATAAATTAGAGTAGCACCAATATATTTCTTTATGTATGATAAAATGTATTTCATTTTTTCATTATGAAGACAGTAGACACAATAAGCAGTGATTTACTGAAACGTTTTAACAAGTTTGCCATATTCACATTACTAAATCAAGGTGTTTGTTTACTTTATGTCATGATTTCATTTATATGTTAAAATCTAATCCCTTTATTGTGGAAAGCTTAAGTTAACATAAATTTATAATAGAGTTCCTTTACATAGTTAGTGTGAATATTCAGACAATACTACAATGCCTGAAATGCACTAAAGGAATAAGATCCTTATTATACAGAAATGTTTTAACAATAAAGTGTGCAACATAGCACAATATTTTCTCTTGGAATAATGCTACTGCTTTCACAAAATATTTTTGGTAATATCAGTCATATCTGTATGAAAATAATGCACATAGAAATGTTTGTATATTTTAAAACCTTAATTGTTTAAAATATGTATACATAATAGCTTTGATGTTTGCATTAGACATGTGTTGGCAGTGAAATATGTGCATTAGCTTAATTAAAGTTAGGCTGTTTCATTCCATTAGCTATGTTTAACAAAGTTGTTACTGCCTTCAATGCAATGGAATACTTCACAATTAGAGCTCTGCATAAAATTTAATTAATAGACTATTTTCTTACAATTATGTATATAATAGGATGTAAGAATTCTTTAAACCTGTCAAGCTATTAAAAACTATAGAGCACTTTGCAGCCCTAGTATTTAAATTTGAAAATCTGGTTGTTGATATAGGAACATAACAGAGTTTAAATACATATCTTTCTTACTAAAAATAGAAATAAAATTTCAGATATTTCAAACAAAAGTGTACTTCAGTAATGATAATATTTTAATAACATTTAAATAGCAATCCCTACAGTTTGTTAAACAGTGCACATTTTCCACATAACCATAACATAACCTTGCACCTGGTAGCAATGCCATGTAGTGCACAAAACAATGCACACCTAACACACCTATACATACACACACATACACTCATACTCACTCTCACTCTCACTCTCACACATAGAATCAGTCACATACATACTCAATAAAATGTAACACCATATGATATTCAATTTGGTCATTACACACAAAATACATAAAACTTTTTCAAATTTGAAAGGGTGGCCTTATAGCTAGTGCACATGCAGATTTTTTTTAATGTAATGATAATTGGAATTATTCTATCAGAACCACTATCTCTAAATACATCCGTCCTGTTGGAATTGATAAAAATTCCTTGCGGATACTGTCAGTTAGTTAAAAATGAAGATCACTTTTGCATAACAAATTAGATTGAGGAAGATATATTTTATATCTTTAAATATCCATTGTTTTAAAGGATGTTCCCTTTTAAATATGCTCTAAGAGAAATGTTTTATTTTGTTTTTCTGATTTTTTAAAATGTGCTCATTTTGCTTTATGTGTATGTTAAGTCATTATTGCTTGATTATAATTTTTAGATACATATGTATGCATTTATTTGTATAGAGGAAGTAATTTTGTGGTGATGTATAACAAAATTAAAGAGTGTGAGTACAATGTTATGCTTAAGGGTGTATTTTCTGTGGGTGTTGGAAAGGTTGACAAGGTTTAACAATAATACTTTTTACTGTTAAATTGTAATTGTTTCCTATATTTATCGCAAATAATAATAATATGTTGCTTTGTATATGACTTCTAGTCAGTTTGGTCACTCTGTTGTTCACACAGGATTGTTTAACGGGAATAAGCTGCATATTACTGCTTCTCTCTCCTCCCTCCCCATTCCTTTTGTGATCATTTGCTTTTTAACAAAAATATACAGCTATCTTGTATGTAAGTTAATGTACCGATAATGCTATTTCATAAATATATATACACACATTAAATACTGTATATTCTGTTTATACACATAATAAATCATGTATAAGAAGAAAGATTCATATTCACACACATTTATTTCCTGATTATTGTTGAAGTGTGCCAATACTCCCTGGCTCTAAACACACAAATGTATTACTTAACTGTAAAATTGGAACTTAAACACAGTGAAGCCAATCATATTAATGGATATCATTGTATGATTAGTTGAACTACACACTCTTAAAGCTTCACTTACTTTTTATAAATGTATGGAACAAATGTTCTCGAAACCGGTTCCATACATTTATAAAAAGTAAGTGAAGCTTTAAGAGTGTGTAGTTCAACTAATCATACAATGATATCCATTAACACAAATGTATATTTATTATAATATCTACAATACAAACACTATCAAAGCAGTAGATAAAATATTTTAAAATACTTAAAAACACCTTTGTAGCCTCACTCTTAATCAACAAGGAAACAGACGTGAGTTAATAACATTTAAATTATTAATATAATGACATAACACTCTTAATGTTTCACTCTGAAAATTTAAATGTTTAGAATGTTTTATCATTATATTAATATTTTAAGTTTTATTAACTCACTCTTGTTTTCTTGTTCATTAAGAGTGAGGCCACAAAGGTGTTTTTAAGAATTTCAAAATATTTTATCTACTGGAGATTTTACACTTATTTTCACTGTGTTCATGCCTGAATACATTAGAATTGGAACTATCAAGGCATATTTACAGAGAAAACCAGCATTGCATGCTGTGTGAGTTGTGCATGGGGTAAATGCATTTATTACCTGCTTGGTTTGTGCGGAACTTTCTGTGAAAAGTGCATTTATACAAGCACAGCTTGAAGTGTATGATTGCATATGCAATTTGTTTGTTAAACTGTGTGAGAGAAAAATATTAAACAGCATTTTTTTGGGAATAGCCCATGTTATTGCAATGAAGATTCAGCCTTGCAGAAATGGTTAGCAGTCACTGCTTTCAGGTGATTAAACTCCTGAGTAACTTTATATTATTAATGAGGAATGATGTACAAATTAGCATTTTTTTAAAATTTATTTTTATAGATTAATGTTTATTTACAGATATTTTGTGTCTTTCAACCCTTCACTGCATTCCAAAGATATTTGTTTAATAGCCAAATGTTTTGTTACTTAGCATGCACAAACAGATACTGTAAACTGCTGACATTTTGGCTCAATGCTGTCTCTTTCTTTACCCCTTTTTTGTCATATTTTGAATGCTATCTCTCTTTGGCCCCCTTTTGTGAGTATTTTCTCTTTAATGTTGCCTGATGCTTAGGCTCAAGATGTATGAATGAAATGAAATGAAATAAAATGTTAGGTTCTGTCAACACTAGCTTGCATTTGTCAGAGTTGGGGATTTGATCACACATGCATATACTACAAAGTTAAGTTAATTTTTGTGAAATAACTAGAATTAGAAGAAAGAATAAGTTAAAGATAATTGTGCAAATAAGGATAAATGATCAACAATGTATGGAATATTTAACTTGATTGTTAAAATGATGTTGGGGTTCATTTGAACATGACCATATCTAAAGATGGCCTCTCAACACTATTCTGGTTATTTTCCCCTAATTTTCCAAAAAGTTATTTATATCTTCCTTTTTAGAAGCTAAGTCTTTAAAACTTATTTGTTCTCAGTCAGTAGATCATTCCACATCCCCATTTTCTTATTCTTCCAAATATTTTTCTGACTAGAAATGTCACTTAATGTACTGTAACTGCCTCAAAACTAAAATTGAAAATCATGATGGAAATTTATTATTATGTCTGCCTGTAGCTAACAACATTTATCAAAAATGTGGGCCATAATTTCTATGATGTAAAAGCTACTTTTGAAATTACTACTACTACTACTACTACTACTATTATTATTATTATTATTATTATTATTATTATTATTATTATTGCTCAGATAATGCAATAATAACATTTATCGAATACTATATTACTGAAATGTGCATTAATTAATTTTTCATTTCATGCATCTTTTTTCATTCTTATGCTTTACTAATACTATTTAGTTAAATTTTTTGCTGCATAAAACTCTCTTTTCCTTTGTTTTTTAATCAAAGTACTGAAAACGAATTTGTTGATGAACTTAATTCTAATCTCATTACTTCTGCTTAAATGAAAAAATTAATTTAAATAATATTTTCCTGGAGTAATAAAATGGTAAATTTACTGGTTCATTTCCAGCTCAGTTTTATGGGAAAAACAATATTTTGGTATTACAGAATAAGCATGTTTAGCAGATCTTAGGAATAATATATATATAAAATTAATAACCTTTATTCTCATACAAAAAGTGAGAAATTAAGCATATGAGTAAAATAAGTACGCAGTTATGCTCAGCTAATGAGGTGAAGAAAGAGGAGGTACCCTTAAAAGTAATGTAACATAAGTAGCCATTTAGGATCATGCACATTACACAGTTATATCTGACTTTCTATATTCATATTAAAAAAAAAAATCTTATTGCAACACAATGTTTTCTTAATCAGCATCAGTTGTTTTCATGATGCTATTATATGTTACATGCCTGCAGAGCTCATGAGCTGGGAAAAGAATTGTATAAAGCATGACCCCATAATACACTGATAAGCTGAGAAATTATTTACAGTTGCAAACTTTGTGCAAGTTTGATTCCTTTTCTCCTTGCAGTTCATGATAGGTACTGCCACTAGGACCTTTTCTCTTTTTTCCCCAGACATTAAAATGAATATACTTTGTCCTGCTTGTTACTTTGTCCTTTTCTTCTAGAGATTCTATTGCAATAACTATTGTTACCTTGTCCACACTATGATAAAATCAAAACATCAAGTATCTATAAAGTTACGGGGCCATCAATCAACTTAAATTTGTTGCATCCCATTTCACTTTTGATATATACATTTTTTTTTTAATTTGCTAATATCAATTTGCTAATGCTAATAAAAAATCAATTTTAAAAAAAAAATCAAATGTTCATTTGGTTTTTTCTGTGCACATAAGCTGACAGGTCACAGCTGCACACACAGATAATTAAGGATGTATAGTATTACCACTGATAAGGTCAGTTAGTATGTGTTTAGGTTTGGAACAGTGAGAAAATACTGTGCCCTTGTGCTTCATTTCTTTGTTTCCATGGTTCAAAGAATAAATACAGAACAATACAATTTCATTTTCTGTAACTTTTTAATGAATCAGCTGCTTAGAGTTATGCAGGATTTTAAGAACGTTTTCCGGGGATTCACCCACTCAACAAACTTTAGTTACTAAAATAATTGCATAAATTCAAAACAACAGGATCAGTTTTGCACAAGAAAACAAGATGCAGAATGTGTTAAAGAGAGGAAAATTGAATTATATTGTTGTTTGATTAGAACAATAATGGCAAAAATCTGTTGCAACATTAGCACAATAAGCAGGGATTACCAATACATCAGCTCCTTCTGCTATAAAATTGGTTAAATTTCACCCCTACAAAGTTACTGCAGTGCATGACTTATAGCCCACTGACTCAAAAAGAAGAAATTTCATCTTCTGTGATATAGGTAAGCACATTTTCATTACTTTGCCAGGGTATGGGCTGTTGCACTGTATGCTTGCAGCTGTTGGACCTGACAGCATATGGGGAAAACAAAACAAAGACCCAATATAACATAAGCAGTTAATATAGTGTAAACAATAATTGCTCCTTTAAATGAAGTTTAAAAAGTTTAAATATGAAGATAAAAAAAAACATTTTTTAATAAGCACCTAAATAGCATAGAATGGATGTAATTGTCCATGTACAAAAAATTAATATTAATTTTTTTCTAAAATGTTCATATTACTCTATTGTTTATTTATCATTGCATATATTGTAGAGTAAATGTCATTAGAGTTAGCATTTTCACCAAACTTGTTTTTCATTCACAGAGTTCGAACCATTATACGATAAACTGTGATCGATTTTTACTAATAACTTGCCCTAAAGAAAGGGAAACAATTTCATATTTGGAACATTGCACCCAAATTTGTCATTTCCATCCTGCAAAGAGATCCACTTTCGTTTTAATGAAGAGAATTCTTCAAATATTAAGTCCCAATTAAAATGAAAAATTTGTAATTCAGAACAATTTGTGACACTGCATCTATAAATAATATATTAGAATCTCCCAAAAGACAAACTGAAAATGACTAAACTCGTTATCAGATTGAAATCATTTTTCTACTCGATCTATGTATGCTGAAAAATAAGTTTGCTTTCTCTTTATTGGTTAATTCCAACAGCTGGGAACATATTATTAAGCAATAGACTCACAAAATTTTAGATGGATTCTTTCAAGATAGAAAATAGGAACTTTGGACTTCAAACTCATTTAATAGTCTTTCAGTGCAAGAGCCAAAGACAACTTTTGTGGGCGCATAGCAAACAGACTTAAACCATATTTAAATTGTGCCAAAAAACAAATTGCAATTATTAAACTCATTATATAATAATCTTAATTAGGTGATGAGTTGAGCTCTTATGCTCCATTTACCATTAAATTATGTAATGCTAATTGCCAAATATTTTAAATTATACTTAAAAGCATTACAACCATAGTTGGGGCAGAATTATTCATTTAATCACATGGATTGCTAATAAAAATAAAATGTTTTCATATTTCTTCAAAGCATATAGTAATTTTTGTCTTTCCAAAATTTGCTGCACTCTAAGATGATATATATAAAGAGGTTTTAGTTTTTAAAGTATGCAGAATTATGCGCTGAAATGTTTTATTAAACTTTTTTTTGAGTAGTGTTTAATGTTCGTTTTTACTACTGAGGCACCATAGGCAGTGGACACTGATGATACATGAAATGAAATGATATGATATATTGGGAAAGGATATTCTTTTTAGAAATGAAGTGTTCCAGGCCTAAGTTTAGGGTACCTTCCCGGCATTTGCCAGTTATGAGGACTGAGGAAAACCTGGGAAAAAACCCAGTCAGGGAGGGCGGTCCTGGGGGGATTCAAACCCCATACCTCCGGCTCACGAGTCCGCACCTTAATGAACCTGTGGCGGTTCGTTTTATTGAACTGATAAACTAAGAGTGATATGATACAGCAACTTTCTATTGGGAACTGTGTTAAGATAAAATCAGTTCTTATCGATACATAGAAAAAATTATTAAAATGATATATCCTTTAAAATATTAGTAACAGATAATGCTACGGTACTGTCTATTATATAATTGATATTATTGTATGATTAGCTTCACTGTGCAAGTTACAATTTACATTTTAATTACTGTCTATTAGTTTATAATAAAACTAATTATGAATTCAGAGGCTGCATTGTGTAAATTGTAAAAAGAAAACTGTTTAAAACTTGTTACATAGGTTCTAATACTCTCTTCATTTAAAGCATTTGCTTGAATGCCAATATGTTTGGGGATTCTGACGTACCATAACTAATAGAAATTATCCTAGGACTCTTTTAACAATTTTATTCATTTTTGCTTTTCTATTCCTCTATTAATTGACTATTTGGAATCTTAAAATTAAAGACAGAAATAAAGATCCTGCACATCCAGGTGATAAATAACTGTAAGAACACTTTATAGAGCAACACATGAAGATTAATTCAGCTTTACTTGGTTCACCATTCTTACTAAAAAAAATTACTTGTTTTAAAATTCATCTTTCCTATATTTCAGTGATTTTGAAATGAACATAATCTTTTGAAAGCATTCCATCCACCACCATGGCCAATAGTAAATAGACTGGTACAAATCTTGTTTGGCAAATACATGAGTATGAAATAATTTATCTACTTGAGTAAAAAAGAAATTGACTATCTAAATTAAGTTCTTAATTACCTAGTGAGTCGATTTTAATAATCTTATGCTCCACTTACTGTTGAATTATGCAAAACTAGTTTCGCAGGCTTTTGCCTGCATCCTCATTCAAACAAAAGAAGAGGTTAAAGCAGGTTACAACATTGACAGCAATAAAAGAATCCACCATCCACATGAAATTCACTTATGCCACTTTGGCCACCAAAAAATTCCAAAAAATACTCAGAGAGTTTGGGATTACTTTGTCACCAGTGAACAAGTTTAGCCTAAAAAATCTGCTCAATTCTGGTGATATTGATAGAATACCGGAGGAAAGGAAGTCAGGAATACACAAAATCAACTGTTCAGAATGTAACAAAGTATATGTTGGAAAAACAAAAAGAAGCATTGGAATCAGGCTGAAGGAACCCTGGAGAAACATAAGGTACAATCAGGTAGAGAAATCAGCAGTTGCACATCATTTTTGGAGAGATAAACATGATATAGAAATGGGAGTGAAATTATTTAAATTCGTAAATCGACCCATTGAGCTGGGAATATGGGAAAAAATTTATATAAAAAAATATGAGGATAAGGTTATGAGCTTTGAGATTCCAACAGAAGATAAATTAATCCAGAAGTTCATAAAATGTTCACGAGCTACACCAAATCCTCCAGCCAACCAACAACGAAGCCGACAGTTGACTCGCAACTGAGGATGCAGGCAAAAGCCTGCGAAACTAGTTTTGCATAATTCAACAGTAAGTGGAGCATAAGATTATTAAAATCGACTCACTAGGTAATTAAGAACTTAATAGTCGCTTCACTGTATTGGTTCCAACACGAAATTAAATGTTATATTATCTAAATGAAGTTTATTTGTTTATTTCTTCATTGTTTGAAACATTCTATCCATGAATTTCTTCAAAGTTAAAATAAAGAAAAAAAATGGGATATGCAAGGTGTGTCAATAAAGTTTAATCAACATCGTCCTCTTGATGTCTGCAAGTTTTATCCTTTGTGCCATAGAAAAATCTCCAAGAAGTGTCTCTGGAAAAGTGAATCAACAATATGGAAGAATAATAACTCACAAATTTTTAAACATATCAAGTCATGTACATATCACATAGAAAATGACTTTAAATTGGGCATAATAAAATGTGAAATGCAGCATATTAACATTTCAGCATAAAATAAAATAAAAAACCTACAGCACAAATAATAAAGCATTATGATTATTTTCAAGAAATAAAAGTTTAAGTGATGGACGTTAAATTTAGGTAAAGTCTTTCATTTTAAATAAACAAATTTTAAAGCTTTTCCACAAAAAACAGCAATTTCCATAACAGTGCAGACTCATTGACAATACATTACAAATGCACATAAAACCACCAGACAAATGACTGCAAGCTTTACCGTTTAAACAACCTTAATATATAAAGATAACCCTTACAATTAAAATAACCTTTGTTCTTCCAAAAATACCTGGATCACTGGGCACATAGTGTGAAGTAGCTCCATACAACTTTCTAATTAAAATAGCCAAAAGATTCCTAACCCATTGTGGCATCTTGACTGCATTTGACTTGAAGATAAGAAGAAAGGTGTCAGAGAGCTAACTTTGCAGCATATCCTTCCAACCTTAATTCTGTTATTAGATAATGCTTCACCCAATAAGCAAACACTTCCCAAAATCAGGCAACAACTACATAATTGCGCAGGGAAAAAACACAGCTTAAAATAGTGACCATGAAGAATGGAATGGGTACAAAAACTGCTGAAGCAGGTAAGGACTGTAGCGTAGATGTTCCGGCTGAATGGCAGCATGCCTTCTGCAAGATTTCCTCATTTTTTCTACATGATTGAGTTGTACAAATTAATTACTGTGGTAGCATAGCTCTCAATTAAGGCATGAACTCCAAAAGAAAAAGCTATTTCTCATTCTAGAACATAGTTGCCATAAACTTGCCAGGAGATTTTCTACCTTGAACTTTTTAGAGATGAGAAAGCCTTGTGCTTCCAGTGCATAGACTCCATTTTTAATTCAAGATTTCTATGATACATTCAAGTTTCATCTCCAGTGACCAGGGTTGTGACATTGTGCGTAATAAAGATGTTTTCTACATGACACATAGTAAAACATAAAATATGCAAAAAACCAAAGAAATAAAAGAAATTGTGGTTTTTGCAATGATTGTACTATATGTTTGACATAAAACAAAAAAGTTTTAAAAACACTTCTACATCATAATTCCATAATAATTATAGTATGAAAGTATCACAGTCGAGTGCTTGTGTGTTGTATTTTACTTTTTAATCCTAGTTTTGCATTCACACAGGAAAATACTCTTTATTTTTAAGGTATTCAAAGGCTGTGGATGGGGGGTCATCAAAGAAGATCAAAACTTACAACCCAACAGTCAATAGCCCATGTTATGGTAAAAGGATGCAATAAAAACAATTGAAATAGAATATCCATGACCTTTGACATCCATGCACCAACCATGTTAGAAGCATCAGCATTATCACACAGGTAGAAACCTAATGTAGGAGCAGTTTGCAAAGATATGTTTCAATTCTTTGTGAACATTAAGCAACAAAACAATGAGAGTAAATATGAATATTGTATATTATTGCACCAGTATTAGGAACATGAACTTACAGAAAATGGTGGCTCTAAGGAATGTCGCACTGCAGTCACTGGTGCTTTCAGAGAGATACCTGTTTATCCTACACTAAAAATTTAAGTGCAATGAGGAAGGTTGCCTGCAATGATGAAGCTGAGAAACTACCTTCTTCAAGCCCGTTCTCTATGATAATGCTTTTCTGAAAGAAGTTACTAATACAATAGCAGTACTTAATTCAGTAGGTCAACTAATAAATAAATGACAAAAAAAAGAAGTAAATGTTGCAGATCTATTAAACTGTGAATGGATCTTCATCTACCTGATGACCTTAAAGACCTCTTCCTACATGTAGAAAAAAGGAAAAATCAGTTCCTAAATATAAAAAGTATTACTGTCAATGTACTCCATCCTTCAACTCAGTTTTCAACATTCCAAGAAACTGATTCAGATATATTACACACTTAAGTTAAAAGACCCATAATAGTGATTAAGGTAATGTAAGAATGGGCTGTTATAAACATTTAAAGTGCAGAATATTTTTTCAGTGAATATTAAAATAATGACCAAGTGTTAACAAGTGCTACTATCAGTTTTGGAAATAAATTAACTACATTATAAAATAAGCAGTTAAATGCTCTGTTTAATCAGCACTTTTATCTTTTTGGTGATATAGATAGAAAGTACATTCAAGAAATTTAAACTCATACTAAAGTTTTGAAATTATTGAAAATCTGAAATACATAATAAAATGAAGACTCAAGATGTAGTATAATTAAAGTAATTTTCCTATTATTAATACATGACAAATTTATATGTATAATATTTGAAACTGTTTACTGTGAAGCTATTATATTTAAAATGATACACTTTGGGTAACTTGTTTACACACTTCATTTACTATGTTTTCCTAAGTTGGTTCAGCCTTGACCCAGTGATTTCTGATGCCAGTGTTGGTCCCCTGCGAGTTGTGTGAACTGTGGTGACCTCTGGTGGCTTTGAGAACTTAGAAAAACATAGTAAGTGAAGTGTGTAAATAAGTTACCCAGAGTGTATCATTTTAAACATGACAAATTACCTGTTTTTATACAGGCATAAAAAACTGGTTTTCTTTGCCACATAAATTACTATTAAATTTCACATGCTTTACATAAAAAATATAACAAGTAAATTACCTTATCAACCCTGCCAGTCACACAATGGCAACAAGAACATTAATAGCATATTCATTATTTACTTTTCATTTCTTATTCTTCACACCCGCATACTTATATTGAGTAACTTGCAGTTACATGCAACATTTTTATACTACGTCATTCATTAAATATGTCTGTCTCTAGCCAATAATTTCTCCTGCATTGAATAGTATTAAAGCCTATTCACCATTAAGCCAACTGTGCTATTCTTTTGTTCAAGATAGCTAATGAGTGAACCTGAAAAGCTACTTCTGATTCACACAAAGCATTATGCCTTGTAAGTTTTTAAGATTTCAGTTAAGGAAAAAAAAAGTTTGAACAAAAGTTGTTTTATTATTAAAGAGAATCAGAATGTCATAGAAAATTGCTATCATTTCATTTAAACTGTTTGAGTAGTCTCTTACCATGGATCTCTCATGGGGCAAAATGAAATGTCATCAAGGATATTATACAAAAGGCCCCTTCCCCTCCTGAGATTTGGCCAAATTAATGTTTAAATTTATTGATCCATTTAAGAAATATTAGCCTCAGGCACTTTATGTGAGTCATTCTGTATATATATATATATATATATATATATATATCTTATTGCAGTAAAGTACGTGTCAGAACTGATTGATTGATTGATTTATTTATGGATGCTCTTTAACATCTCAGGTCACTAGCGTCCCATTCTATTCAGGGCATAAAACGGCTGACAAATTTTGCTCAGAGGCCTCTTCTTTCAGGCTTGAGGTTCTTTTTTGTGCCGTAAATGTATGACATGGGACCCAGGCTTTACTTCCCTTCTGAAGGAAGCCATACTTAGGATTTTTACACCTAAAAAAATGCATCAATCCTGGCCAGATTTGAACCCGCAATCTTGGGTTTAGGAGGCAAGTATGGTTACCACTACACCACCAGCACCAACTGTCTGAACTGTATGATTTTATAATGCATATAATACATGTAAAACAATACAATAAAGGAGCATTATGCAATGCATGAAGAGAATGTAAAAAGTTAATTTCTACATTTA
Organism: Metallyticus violacea; assembly: GCA_030762175.1. Classification (NCBI taxonomy): domain Eukaryota; kingdom Metazoa; phylum Arthropoda; class Insecta; order Mantodea; family Metallyticidae; genus Metallyticus; species Metallyticus violacea. Next base: position 52,517,073 of record CM060840.1, on the reverse strand, counting down.
TAATTACATGTTTTTTCAATTCATTAATAATCTTCAGCAATTAAACATTTTATTGAAATACTTTTACTTTTCATATGAAGTACAACATTTTATTTTATAGCACAGCACTGTACAGATTTATTCCAATATAGCTCTGCATTTATGCATCTTTGAACTTTTGCACTAAATATATTACAATAGAATTAGATATGCATATGGTATTGATATATAAAAAAAAAATTAAACCTGATCAAGAATCTACATGCAAAAATCAGGAGGATCACATGGTATATGTAAACACTATTTTTCCGTTTTTTTTTGAGTTTATCAAACTAATGTAACCCAAAAAGCAAAGCTAGATATAATACTATGTTAATTTATGCTACAACAATATATGTTTTATCATAGATATGATCCTCATATTTAGAACATACCATATGATAGTAACAAATACTTTGTACCACATGATGTCCCAAACTGAAAAATATTGGAATATTTTATAGAAAAAAATCATAAACTTCTTTTTAGGTTTCCATTACAAAACTTTAAGCTGCTAAATATTGATTTTTTTTTTGATTGATTCATTTATGAACGCTCTTTAACATTTCAGGTCATAGGTGTCCCATTCAACTCAGGGCGTGAAATGGCCGACAAATTTTGCTCAGAGGCCTCTCTTTCAGACTTGAGGTTCTTTTTCATGCCATAAATGTACGACACAGAACCCACAGCTTTACCTCCCTTCCAAAAGAAGCCATACTTAGGATTTTTACACCTGAAAAAATCCATCGGTCCTGGCCGGGTTTGAACTCGTGATTTTGGTTTTGTAGGAGGCAAGAATGGTAACCACTATACCACCAGGACTGGCAAGCTGCTAAATAGATAGCTACTTGCTGTTAAATTTAGAATTTTTAGAATGTGCTTAGTTCATTTCACAAAATCTTGTTTCTTGATGATGATAATGGGATGCTTAGCTAATGCAGTTCCTCAGTTTAAAATTTTCAATTCATCTTTTAAGTTTACCAGAAAAAAAGCTGTTAAACATTATAGTTAAATGTGCAGAAAAACATTTACAATATATTTATGTTTATTTCCAGTCTAAGTACCACTGAATGTTATTTTCAGCCCTATTGGCACAAATTACCTTATTTAGTTTGCATTATGAAACTATGAATGAATCAATTTTATTTACAAACAACATATAATTGGATATATGTCAATTTACAGTGTCAACTAATCTATGAATTTTATTAGTACCAACAAAGAATACTATTTAAAACGTTCATATAGGAACTATGAAGCCACTCATATATTCAAATCATTACATGATATTTTGAACTAAAACTTTCTAATTGCTTCACTTACTTGCTATGAAATGTGATATTAGTTTTGAGAATCTTTGCTCTCATCCTTGGGCATGGGTCAACTGGTTTGGAACTTCACATATCACCCACGGGCAATGAAAATATTTCAGAATATTTTTAAAGATTTTAATATAAGGAGGAATAGAGGCACACATTTGAATGAGAACTTTAGGAACATAAAATACAAACAGATGAAGAGGCAGCAGTGGCATATCATTTTTGAAAGGAAAATCATGACATTCAGAAGAGGGTTGAATTATTGAAAGCAGTACAGAGACCTATAGAATTGGCTACATGGGAAAAGATTTACATTTGCAAGTATAGAGATTGTTTAATGAACTTTGAGGTTCCTGGAAAGGATAACACCAACTTCAAGTTCATCAGGAAGCCACTAGAATAGAATCTCACATCTACATAGTGCAGGGAAGTTTCCAACTAGTCGACCCATGGCCAAGGATGACAGCAAAGGTTCTTGAAACCAGTACCACATTTCATAGCAAGTAAGTGAAGAAACAAGAGTGTTTTAGTTTGACATATCATACAATGATTTGAAAGAAAACTATGGTTCTCCCATTCCTTAACCACCCAGTTGTATGTATGGTAAGTAACCTCTATCATAAAAAATCATTTTCAACTATTTTGTGTATCCTCCTGCTCCTTCCTTGTGCTATTTTTATATCCTATTATTTGATAAAATTTTTATTGCCGTTGTATCTTTCTGTAGATTGTCTCATTTACCATCCCAAATACTGTCCTACCACCATTTTACCATTTCAAATTTCATTAGACAATGGAACACACATTTAATTTCCTGCACATAATACTTCCTTCATTAGTATTTTTTCCTTAATCCTTTTAAAAGTATGCATCCATGCTAACCACATTCTTCCAAATTGATTGCAATTATCAATATATTTCTCCCACCTCTAGTTTCTTTTAACTATCTTGAATAAAATCAAAGGGCTTTTTCCCTATAAGTTAACTCAAATCTCTTGGTTTCCAATATATTCTATCCTCTGTCTCACTACTTTCCAAAATCCACTAACATTACTTACACCCAATCTCTTTACATCCCCCATTCCAATATCTTCTAATAACTTCACCACCTCTCCATAACAACTCTCTCTTCCCAATTTCTCTTTTCATTATGAAACTAGAATCTTCCATTCAAAGTATATATTAAAACACCATTAAATCTTGCACAATATTAAATACAATAGAATAAGAAATATGAAAAACAGGAGCAGGAAAATACAGTAGGACTTTTAATAAGACCATAGCAGAATGCAAGTTTAATTTTTATTGTGAAATCGCATCTACTGCACCTCCTATTTCTTAAAAATAAAGTATCCATAATAATTTTAAAAAGTGTAGCATACTATTTAGAAGGCAAAAATATACACAATGTTCAATAAAAATATTTATCATATTTACCAATAATGCCTGGTTTAATATTTACATGTCAATCGTTCTTATCATTCAAATTTGGCGCTCAAGTATGAACGAGTAAATGTCAACTGTTTAAGATAGATGACACTTTATATCGCTCATATTTTCTGCCTGATTATAATAGAAGAAATTGAGGGGGCCGCTCAAAACTACTGCAAAAACATTCTGCATTCACTAACATAAAGTTAATATGGTCAATCTATGTTTATTATTAAAAAATGTTGGGAAAATATATTCAACAGAAAATATGAAACCGAATATTTTGCCTGAAAACTGTCAAAAGTTGGATTTAGCATTATTAGGTTGGTAACAACGCACATGAGAATATTACGTTCGCATTTGGTAATACTGTTTGGAAGTGGTCAGTGAAATCATGATATAATTATCCAATTTAAGTAAAAATTTGTATATTAATTCGCAAGTAACTGGTAGGTAAGAAAAGAAGGGAAGATGAAAGTTATTAAGCTTTAATTATAATCACATGAATATGGTGCTTTAAACAAGAAAGATAGTTTGGTTCCTTTAGGTTTAAGGTTATGTTTTCCATCCTTAGAAAGTCAGGATTATTGTTGGCTTTCAAACTATGAGACAGGCTGTAGATCCAATGTAGTTTTGACGAAAGATATACCCTGTAACACCGGTTTTTTAAATGTTGTAAAAATCAATAAATTTGTGTTACAGCCAAGTTTTGATTATAAAGTAAGAAAAGCGGTGTTGCTGTGTTTAGATATAATCAGAGTAATTGATCAAGTGTCCATTGGCATGTACTGTCGTACAAGCAACGCAATGCGCGAAGATAGGGAATTGGTTACTAGAGTCCTTTTACTTACATGAATATCATTTAATTAATGGAAGAAATATTCAAATTGCAACTTAAATCAATGGATGTAGATATACCCTTCTATTTGATGATGACACAGGCATATTGATAAATGGAAATAGTGTCATTTAATTAAATCTAGTTCTGAGCGTGTGTGTATGGTTCAAAGCAAACAAATTATATTTAAATCTAGCTAAAACAAAGGCTATGAAATTCATCATTCACAAATCTACAAAACCCCTATTATGAATATGAAATTCTAACACTGCACTTCTATAAACCAAATGTATTAAATTCCTTGGTACAAGAATTTATAATCGTTGAATTGGAAAGATCACATCAATTTTATCGTACCTAAACTTAGCAGTGCATGCTATGCAATATACATATTATTAACTTTGGATTCAATTAATATTATTGCACCGGAACCCCCAAAAAATATTGATTTATCATAGGTCATTAAGAGGGTGATGTGCATAGTTAATTCTCATCCATTGTAAAATATAAAGGTAGAGCAAGGTAAGATCTCAAAACATAGATGTGCCACTCTCAAGACTATCTAAAATACATAATGACTACAAGTATTAAAGTTTAGTTCTGTTTAACAGACTTCCAAGCACCATATGTTTACTTCCAACAAATAAATTCAAATTACTTCTAAGTAGTTGTTGATATCCAAAGCCTCATATGCTTTAGTCATTGTCATCCTCCCTGAGTGACGTTTTTCCAGATTTTCCTCATTCCTCATCAATAACAATGCTGGGATAGGGGTTTACTTTAAACTTAGACCTGGAACACTTTCTTTCCAAATAAAATTCCTTTTCCAACTTTAAAATTCCTTTTCATCTTATGTATTATCAGTCATCACCTATGATGCGTCACTAGTGAAAACAGACATTAAAAATCTTCAACCTTTGTTCTTTTACTTGTAGAAAAAATTTTGCTCTTGAGTATTTCAGTCTATAAATTAAATTGACAACCTTTGTGGTCTAGTGGGAGTGTTTGCAATTACTAATCCAGAGGAGTTTTCCCTTATCATGAGAAGGTAAATGACAGGTAGTTTTAAGGTGCCAAGGACTCGAGCTCATTTGCACTGTCATTAATTCATTTCATTCATCCCTACAGACTACAGACCTACCCAATAGTATTCATGTTCACAATCTACAGACATCGCAAGAAGACCAATGCAGTCAAAGCAACAATAAATAAAACATTTTAAAAAAATTAAAATAATCATTAATTTAATCCTGTTTAAATTTCAGGCAAGTTAATTTTGTGAATGTTTCTCATAAATAGGTTATTGTTGACATGGCGAGTGCCTCAGAGGGTCAGTCATCCATTGCACAAAGAACATGGGAGTTGGCAAACAATGTAGAAACAATTAGTAGTGTTGATGAAATATATCGATATGACCGTAAACAGCAGCAGGACATTTTGGCAGCTAAGCCATGGGAAAAAGAGTAAGTTTAATTTCTCTTTATAATTTTGCTTTTTAATCAAGGTAAATGCAACTCATATAATTAATGACTAATATTTTGTTGCAGTCCACACTTTTTCAAGGATATTAAAATCTCGGCTCTTGCTTTATTGAAGATGGTAATGCATGCAAGAGCAGGTGGTGTATTGGAGGTTATGGGTCTACTGTTGGGCAAGGTTGATGCCAACACCATGATTGTCATGGATTCCTTTGCTCTTCCTGTGGAAGGAACAGAAACAAGAGTTAATGCACAAGCTCAGGCATATGAATATATGACAGCATATATTGAAGCTGCTAAACAGGTTTGTAAATAATAGTTTGGTTTAATTGAGATGCAAGTGAGGCAAACATGAACCAGCTACAAGAGGGAATGAAATATAACCAAAATTTTATTTTTTGTAATTTGTTGAAACCAAATGAAATGATAATGGGATAATCTGATTTTTCTACAAACTTTCCCAAATTACAAACACCTTCTTCCCAATGGATATGAAGATTCTTAATCTTAATCCATTATCAAAGAAAGAATGGGGATGGAGTTCAAGTCAGTTGTGCACAAATGTTTCCACAACTCTGTTGCTGTCAAACTATCAACCTCCCAGTGCTGCTATTAACAGTCCCAATATGTGGTAATTGCAAAGCAATAGGTCTGGACTAAATGGAGGATATTTCAATGCTGCCCAGTGGATTTCCTCAAGTTTTCTCTTGTATGCAGATGGGTGTTGTGTCTGGGGGTGATGGGGTCTTGGAGGAGAACAACTTTTTGAATCAGTTGTACTATCTTTTTCACTGTTAAGCACATTTTGCCTTAACAGAAGCTGGCAGCAATAAACTGCATTGACTATTTAACATTCATGAAGAAAATCAGTAAACAAAATTACTTGGGAGTCCAAGAAAACTGTGATAGAACAAAATTTTGCTTTGACAGGAGCAAATGCTCACTCCATGCTTTCTTGCTTCAATTCAGGAGTATAGTGGTGTACACACTCGATAAGGTTCCAAATAATTTCTGTTACAGCCCAGGGTCAACATTAATGGCGTTCTTATTTTCCAGTTTCTTGTCTTTCTATGAAACTTTTGTGCCATTCATACACTTGTGTCTTAGACAGCATCTTATCCCCAAAATTTGCTCTTAATCTTTGTAAAATTTTGACCATTTTTATGCTCTCCCACACAAAAAATTGAATGACTTTGTAAGGAAAACTGGTTTCTCCCTTACTCCTGAAACCCCCATACCTAATGTTTCAAAGGCCTGTGTTGCTCTGTACAACTCACAAGCAGTAAAATAAAAATGGTGATAATATTTGATTTACCCTTGTACTTGATAGTAAATGTAATGCATGATAAGGAAAGTGCAGTTTTAATTAAGCATGAATGGGGTTATGTTGGTAGTGGTTTATAAAATATCTGAGAGAGCAAATACCTTTTATGTTCTATGCAAATGTCTGTTTTCTTCTACAGTTTGTAACTAGTGCTCAATCTTTAATTATTTTAATATATAATAGAAGCGCAAATAATGGGGTTAACGGTACATACTCTGCTCTTGTGTAATAGCATAATTGCAGTATATTGAAATGTGACTACAAAATGTCAACATTTAAGTTCCATGAAGGTGTAATAAATCTAATGTACTGTAATTATAAATATTTATATTATAGTTTAAAATAAAAGGTAAAAAACACTCACCAATTATGCAATTTACTTCATAAAACTTGAAAGACAGAACAATGCTCATAAATTATTCATCACTTATAGTAGGTGTAATTTTTCACCATCTTAAAAAAAAGTATGTACATTTTCTTTGATATACTAAATTTCTCCTCTGCATATGTTTCATGCTAGAAAGGAGATGAACACTATTTGATTCACTTTTGCTCTGTATCTAGTAATCCATATAATCAATCATTTTCAATTCATGGCTGAATGAATATGCTTTGCAATAATGTGACATCACTCCACGATTATTACACTCAAAATTAAACATTCAGCATTTTTTATATAGACTAAAATACAGATTTCTGGAAAGTGGAGACAACATTTCAGAAACTTGTATTAAATGCGTGGTTATGTGAAATTCCTTGGAAGGCTGTTTTACAACTGAACAAAAGTCATAGTCCCCTGAGTGTTGTGGTATACCCGACTTGGAGGTAAATTGAACTGCAGAAATGCTGCTGTATTTCTTTAATTTTTAAAATAAAAAATTGCACTAAAAGTAATATATTTGTCATAGTCCCCTGAGGGTTGTGGTATACCTGACTTGGAGGTAAGTTTACCAGAAAAAATCTGCTGTATTTCTGTAATTTTTAAAATCTCTACAAGTAATATATTTATCAGGGGACATCATTTCTTGTGCATTAAATATGAATATGCCATATATTGGAACATGTTAAATTGGTCTTCTACTCTACTTCAATACCATCCTACTATTTGCAGGTGGTTAATAGATTCAATTTGTGTGCATAATAAAATCAGTAAGAATTAGCACAGAATGAAATGAAAACATTTACTGTAAGGTAACTTTGTCGTGTACTGTATTTTACTCACATTTTAACCCTCACATTATAAATATAATTACTATCATTCTTATACTCAACTAAGAATTATGTCGGTCCTGATGTTCTAGTAGTAACTATACTTGCCTTGTAGACCCAAGATCGCAATTTAAATCTAACCAGGGTCAATGGATTTTTTTTAACATAATTCTAAGCATGGCTTCCTTTGGAAGGGAAGTAGACCCATGATCCCATGTCATAGATTCACAGCATGTAAAAGAACCTCAAACTTGAAAGAAGAGACCTCTGAGCAAAATTTATCGGCCATTTCACACCCTGAATTGAATGGGATGCTGATGATCTGAGCTGTTAAAAGAGTGTCCATAAATAAGCCAAAATCAAAACTAAGAATTGTAGCAGTTATATTTGATATAACACTGTTATGTGTTAAATCAAATAAATGCAGCAGAAATAAAGAGAATGAATATTTACTTTCCACAGTTTTTAATTTGAAGTAGTTTGCAATATTAATATACTGACAAGGTTGGCTGAGGTCATTTAGGCACAAATTCATGAGCAGAAGATGTGCAGTTCAATTCCTACCAGGACCATTCTGCCAGGCTGAGCTTTTTTCAAGGTTTTCCTCAGTCTTCATAAATGGCAAATAAAGGGAAGGTACCCTAAACTTAGGCGTGGAGAAAATTTCTTCCTTCCTTAAAAGAAAATTTTCCTAATGTATCATTTCATTTATCACCAGTGTCTAACACCTAAGTTGCCTCAGCAGAAAAAATGGGTTTAAAACACTATTAAAAAAATAACTACACATCAGCAAAACATGTTATGAAATATTAAGTTAGTAATTCCTTGGTGAAATGCATGTTTTATAAGAGTTCAGGATACAAAATAAAAACATTTCTGATTTTATTCATTTGCCTTGTCGATGCTTTCAATCATTATGTCATTACCCATTATCAATATCAAAACTGCTGACTTACCTAGAGCTTTCATCTGATGCTGCTTTATTTATAAGTTATAACAGTGTTATCAAACTAATACTATGTGATTTTTAAATTTGTATTTTCTGTGCTGTGAAAAACTGGGATTTAAAATATAAATAAATGCAATAATAATTTAGGCTGTACTTGGAAGGGCACTAACTTGTTTTATGTAACTATATATATTGATCCCAGCATAAGGAATTAAGCAAAAGTGCTGCTTTATTAAATTATGAACTAAATGCCCTTTTACTTCAGAAGCCTCTGCCACACATTTAGAACTTGATACCTTTTCACATCCCTTCTACCTTCAGAAGTGTAATAAAGAGTGCAGCTTTATTATTTAAATCCTATCATATTCATTAATATAATAATTGGTTTTACTTTGATTTTAGCTTTTGAATTATGTATAAAAGTTTAAAAAGAGTGAAAATAATTTTGTCATATCATACACACTTTGCTCTAGCAGTGTACATTTGTTTTAATAATGCTTATTTCATAAATTTTGTTATACATTTTGATATTTTTAGTGCACATGAATCAGCATTCTGATAACTGCATAATCAATTTGAATGACATAGCAGTCATACAGTCATGGAACATGACAATAACACATGCATTGTATATTTTTTGCAGTTGTTCATCTAATACATGCCTTAAATCTTTGCTAATAGCTAATATGGCGTCCTTTTTGTTTTATAAGTTGCTTCACATGATTTGAGATTCCACAAGCTTTCAGCACTTATTTTTAAGTTCATCATTATAAAACCACACCTTAACTAGAGACTCTATCATGCATATTTTTGTGGAACAGTCAAATTTTATGAGTCTCTTTTTGCAAATAGGACACAGTTTTTTATTGGATTAATATTAGGAGAGTTCCCTGGCCACTCTAACACATGAATACTGTTCTCACTTTCTTTGAAGTATGGAAGGAGCCAAATATTGCTGGAAAACTCCATCGTTATCTGCAAACCTTTTCTGCGGCTTTCCAATAATTCTCCTTTCCAGTATTTGGATGTACTGGTCAGATTTCATCATCCCATTGATTGGTACTAAAGGTCTCGATTCTTAATGCTTGAAACACCTCCAAAATATCTTCTTCAGGTATATTACAGTTTGTTTCAAATGTGCTGAAGTTGTTACCTCATTATTCACTCGGCGCACATATTGAACTCTCTTCCCCTGGCTTCAAAGTGACTCTTAACAGAGAGAAGAACTTTCTTTCAGTGTTTCATTGTCCAATTGTGATGACTACATACCCACAAGAGATTTTTCCTGTGCTTTCCTCTTTCAGAAGGTGTTTCTTTACAGGTTTGTGGGCTTTTCTTCCAACTGGTAGAAGCCTACGACAAACTAAGAAACATGCAAATTCACTCCCCTTTCCTCCATTTAGCAAGTTGAATCTACAGTGGGGTGGGTTTGATTTGCTGCTTCTGAGAACAAAACGTTAGTCAGTTTACGGGTTTTCTGCTACAGTTTCCCTTTTTCTTTGGTGTAATTCAGCCAGTCTGTTTGTTCCGCTGAATAATTCTATTTATAGTGCCTACACTGACTGCAAATTTAGTAGTTAACTCTCTTTGTGTCATGGAAATATGATATAATGCTACAATCATACTCTTCCTGGGAGTTCTGTCCATTGAAGATATAGGTATTACTAACGCTCAAGGAAATCTCTAAGTTCCTCATGTCAAAATAAATTACCTTAAAACAGTCGTCATTAATTAACAATGAATAACTGCAAAGAATGCATAGAGAGCACAGACTCATAGATGAATAACAGTGCAAAGAATGTATAGAAAGCACAGGCTCATAGCACACTGTTGCCAACCAATGGGAAAACTGAAAAAAAATTACCTTTTTTTACCTGTTCCAATTAATTTGCATCCAACTGTAGTGCTTAATTGTGGAATATTTAAGAAAGTATACCTGATTTAATATAACCATTTTGATTATGTGCAATGAATATGGTATCAAATACAGATCTGAGCATGTCCTAGGTATTATTCAATCAGTTCCACTTGCAGACATGTTGGAGCATGAGGGGATTCATTGTGTTTGATGCATGTCTTGGGATAAGTAAGGATGAGAAAAACAATGGTAGTGGTGGTGATGGTGGTTTCCAATGAGTTCTTCCATTTGCTGTTAGATGGCAATAGCACAGTCCATATGAAGATGCACATTGAGAAATTGGTGGACCTATATTGTGGTAGACAATAGAGAAGATGGAGCAATGGTAGAGCAAGTGGCAGGGGAAACTGAAGAAAAGTTCCCAAATGCCACTTCATCCACCATAAATACCAATTACAGCCACTGGGATTGAACACAAGTCACTTTGATGGGAGGTGAGCAGTCTAACCATTTGGCTAAGATGCTCCAGAAAAGGAAAAGAAAAGATAATATAATCAAGAGGGGTGTTTTAGGATGAGAAGGAGAATATCCTTCTTCATACTTTCATAGGGTTTTTTCATCTCTCTTCCTTTTAGAATCTTCTGATCCAAAACATACCACTTTGCATGAAAATTCTTAGGGCATGCACACTAACTATACTTTCTACACTACAATTTTATGTAGAAATATACTGCTTTCTGCTGTATAAAACCTATATAATTACATTAAGAATAAATAAATGCAATTATAGAGACATATCTGCATTGTAAGAAGTATATGGTGATCTTTTAGAACTTATTAAAACATATTAACACATATATAACAATGGGGTATTTTATAAACATAACAAGAACTAGAGAACCAGAAATAGATAAAGCACTTGAATAGTCATACAGATTTTGCTATATTTCGAACAGCTCACGTTATTCTTCAAAGGCAGAAGACAAGTGAAGGTATTAAAAGTAAATATTGAATCTCGAAGGTAATACAAGCATGGAAACAGATGACTATAAACTGTTTTATCAATTTCTGCTCCTCTAGTTCTTTTATTTTGATTGCATTGTTCCAAAGTTACTTTATTTTTAATTTTATATATATATATATATATCAAATGAATCACCATATATATAAGGTGATTCAAAATTATGAACACACTTTCAGTTGGCTATGTTTCCTGAACTACTATATTGTATTTTAATTCTGTAAATTACATTTGATTACACATATATGGAGGTTTACAAATGTTCAATATGTTCCCCTCCAGCTACACGGATGATATCTAGATGGCAACTGAATTCATCCCACACTCAATGAAGAATGTCTTGCATCACTGAATTCACCGCAGCTGTGATATGGTTTCTTAGTTCATTCAAATTTGCTAGAAGAGGTGGTATGTAAACTGCATCTTTCACGAACCACCACAAGTAGAAATCATAGGTGTGAGATAAGGAGACCTCAGTGGCCAGAACAGAAGTGCCAAGTCTTCTTTCCCCATGCGGCCTATCCATCGTTGAGGTAGACATTCATTCAGGAAACGTGGAACATTCCGATGCCAATGGGGTGGAGCTCTGTCCTACTAGATGGGGTGGAGCTCCGTCCTGCTAGAAAAGTTAATCTCCTGAATCTTCATTCATTTGAGGAACAAGCCAGTTTTGCAGCATGCTAAGATATCTTCCTCCAGTAACTGGCTTTTCGTCATAAAAGAAAGGTCCATAAACCTTTGTCAACGATACAGCGCAAAACACATTAACTTTGCGGCTGTCCCACACATGTTCCAGTGTTACATGGGGATCTGTCCCACTTTAGAGAATTGTAGCTTCATCACTAAAAATTACCGAGGCAGAAACAATTCATCTTCCATGTTTCGGAGCATACGGTCACAAAATTCTATACACTTTACCTTATAGATTGCGCTAAGAGCCTCAGTTGTAGATGGTATGGTTTGTACACTAACCGGCCTCAATGCACGCCAGTCAGTTCTTTGCGGTAGTGTAAGTTCCTTACTCGCTCTTAAGAGTTGATTTCATTGAATGCGCTCCACGTTCTCCGATACACGCGGTCGGCCTGGGCTTTTACCTGTACACAGAGAGCCTGTTTCGTCAAATTGTTTATTCCAACGATAAATGCTTCCTCAAAGATTCAGTGTTAAACGCCAAAATGCACACTTTACCCAGTCGCACACTCGCTTCTGCTGAACTTACGAATGCAGAAAATCTTGCATTGCATAGTAGCCATTTCGTTTACAACTGATGCGGTACGTATGCGGAACAGCTGACGCTACAATGCGGCGCTGGAGCGCTCTAGTGGTAGTATTCGCAACTTTACAACATTCGCTTTCAAATATACTTGACAGCATTCAAGTGCAATGTATAGTGCAGGAAATATAGCACATTGAATGAGTGTCCATAATTTTGAATCATTCTGTGTGTGTGTGTAATATAGTATAAATGAAAAATAATGTATCACGATACCAATATAATTAAATTAACAATAATTAGAAAAGCAGTAAAGGAAATTTGGAATCTGTGACTTTTTCTTAGTATTTTATCCTTTTCTGCTTTTCTAATTATTGTTAATTTAGTTGTGTGCGTGTGTGAGCGTGAATGATATAAGATCTGTAGCTGATAATGTGAGTGCTCCTGAAGCATGTTCTAATGTTGTATATGTAATTGGAGTGAGTGTTATGTTTTAATCAATATTAATAGAGTACAGCAACACCCCATTGTTTATACCTTTCAAGTACAATTTTGAGATACGATGAACTCAATGTGCATATACACAGCATTATTCAAAATAATAAATCAGAGAAAATCTGAATCTTTAATGCTTTTTAAAAATAATTTTAAGCATTATTAGTAACACTTATTATTCTTTGGAAAACTTATTAAAGTTTCCTTTTCTCCTCAAGAAACCTATAATAATTATTTGTAATAGTTCTCACAATGTATAACCACATTTGATTTGTTAGGTTGGACGTCTAGAAAATGCAATTGGATGGTATCACAGTCATCCTGGATATGGTTGTTGGCTATCAGGAATAGATGTTTCCACTCAGATGCTAAACCAGAACTTCCAGGAGCCATTTGTAGCAATAGTAATTGATCCTGTTCGAACCATATCAGCTGGAAAAGTTTGTATTGGAGCATTTAGGACATATCCAAAGGTAAGCATAAAATATCTAGATTTTATGGCTGTTTCAAAAGTAACATCTTTTATAAAGATAAGTTCCATCCTTCCATCATAATGATATAAGCACAAAGTCAGTTAGAAAGTACAGGTTTGGTTCTAATTTGGGATAAAGTACATATGTGAGAAATTTAAAATTAATTTTGTGTTGGAACTAATACAGTGAAGCAATTAATTTACTCTTAGTCAATTTAATACTCTTATGCTCCACTTACCATTCAATTATACAGAATATGTTTCACAGGTCTTTGCCTGCATAATCAGCTATGTGTCGACTGCCAGATTTGTTGTTGGGTGAATGGACTTGGTGTAGCTATCGTGAACATTTTATGAACTTTTAGATTAATTTGTCTTCTGTTGGGATCTCAAAGTTCATAACCTTATCTTCATATTTTTTATAAACATTTTTTGGCCAGATTCCCAGCCCCAAGGGTCTATCTACAAATTTCAAAAATTTGATGTTGAATTTGATCATGTTTATCTCTCCAAAAGTGATGTGCAACTGCTGAATAATCTATCTGATTGTACCTGATGTTTCTTCAGTGTTCCTTTAGCCTAATTCCAATGCTGCTTTTTGTTTTGCCAATATATACTTTGTTGCATTCTGAACAGTTGATTTGATATATTCCAGGCTTCTTCTCATCAGGTATTCAATCATTATTACCGAAGTTTAGCAGATTATTTAGGCTGAATTTGTTCACTGGGGACAAAATAATCCCAAACTCTCAGAGTATTTTCTGGAATTTTTTGGTGGCCCCAGGATGATAAATATATTTCTTGTAAATGGTAGTTTCTTTTTTTTGCTGACAATGTTGTAACCTGTTTTAGCCTCTGCTCTTGTTTGAATTGCTGGCAATAAAGGGCATCCCTATTTGATGCCTTGGTTTATTTCTTCTATTTTGTTTTCAGTTCAAAGCCATTGTCAATCTTAATTGTTGTACTTTTATATAGACTCTGAATTACCTTGATCAAGTGACTCGGATATGGTTTCTCTTGTATTACAGTTCATAGTTTATTTCTGAGAACCCTATTAAAAGCTTTTTTGAAATCTAAATATAATATGTAAGTTGGCAAGTTAAATTCCCTTCTCTTTTGTATTAATAGTTCCACCACATATATATATATATATATATATATATATATATATATATATATACATATATATATACAATCTACATAAGATTGCCCTTTTCTTCATGTAACTGTACTTCACTAACAACATTAAGTCTTCTACAAGGTATTTTTGCATACATTTTATATGCTGTTTGAAGAAGACTTATGTCTCTATAATTATTCAAATTGTTTCTTCCTCATTTTTTAAAAATTAGATCACTCTTGTCAGCCAACCCTCTGGTACTCTGTGTAATTTCCAACACATTATAAAAAGTTTTTATAAGTTTATTTTTTACTTCCTTTGATGCATATTTTAAAAGTTTATAAAAGTTTTTATTTATATTATCTTGTCCTGGTGATTTTTTTATTTTTAAAACTTGTTAGGATATTTTTAAATTCTTCTTACTCTATTTCATTCATCATTTCCAGTGTCTCAGAATAAGGATCTGGACAACTAAATTCATCATTCTTCCATTAATTCCCAAAGTGTTGCAGCCATTCTTCATTTATGTTTATTAAAATGTTTCATAATTTTCTAAGCTTTATTTAGTGCACCATAGATGTCTTGTTCTAATTCATTCACATATCTCTCCCAATGTTCTCTTTTTAATTTTCTCACTTCCCTTTTCACATTGATGTTTATACTGTTTATCTGCTTCTGAATTTGTTTATAGATAACGTAAATACACTTTCTTCTTCTCTTTTACCATTTTTTGTATTCTTTCATTCCACATTCCTAATCCTTTTCTATATTGCTTTTTCTGCTGCTTTAAATATTATATTTTTGAGTTCATTCCATTTCTCATATATGTATTTACTTATTGCTGTTTCATCTATATAATTTGTTAACCATTTTTGGTATAATCTCCTTATACTCTCTTGTTGCAACAAATTTATTTTATAATATTTCCTTGCTTTGCTAAATTTTTCCTACTTATTTTCTTCCAACATATTGGAATATTTATGATTGTTCATATTAACAAATTATCTGAATTTACATCACAGCTTCTGTGCACTCTTGTGTCTTTTATTTGCAAAGCTAATTTTTGATTTGCTAATACTAATCTATAATTGACTTTGAACCTTTTGCACTCCATGTATATTTATATATTTCTTTATTTCTAAAGAAACTATTTGTTATTTCCAATCCATTAAAGGCTACAACATTTTTCAGGGATTTACCATTTTCATTTAAAATTGTATCATCTTGTGTCCTTAAAATTTTATCTCTTCCTTGGTTTTCTACTGTAGCATTGAGATCTCCATAGACTGCTAAGAGGTCTGATTTATTAATTGTATTTATGTGGGTCTGCAACACTTC
This sequence comes from Metallyticus violacea, assembly GCA_030762175.1. Classification (NCBI taxonomy): domain Eukaryota; kingdom Metazoa; phylum Arthropoda; class Insecta; order Mantodea; family Metallyticidae; genus Metallyticus; species Metallyticus violacea. The sequence goes on along the minus strand of CM060840.1, from coordinate 52,500,990 downwards.
ATAGAATTCTTTATTGTCTTCTTTTCTGCCTTCTTCTGAAGTATATACACCAACTACTGTTAAGTATCCTGAAGGGATTTTAATTCTTAAATTTATGGTTGTCACTTATAAAATTATAACTATGTATTCTATTTATCAATTGATGTTTCAATAATATTGCTACTGAGGCTCTTTGAGCTTGTGATACTAATGAGTACAGCATTGATACTCAATGTTTAGTGCCTTTTAACTTCTTTTTAGTTTCTATATTGACTGGATATCTATTTTCATTCTATCAAATTTTCTTTCTAATTCACCTTCTTTATTTACTATACCTCTTACATTCCATGTAAATTCATCTTTTCCACAATACCTAATCTTTTATCTTTTTTATTGCTTTTGTCATCTTTGTGAAATCAGTTCAGTTTATATTTATTAGTAGTGTTAATAATATCCCCTGATCATGTTATGAGCACTGTGCAGGGTTAGGTTTGTAGTGCAGAGTTTCTTTCAGAGGTATTTCAATACTGAGAGCAAACATCAAAGCTGTGTATAGAAATCTCCATCACCAATCCCCGCCAAAAATGGTTAATTCTGCTTGGAAAGTTTGGTCATCATTTTTAGATATTCAACCAGTATGTCATACTTGCACAGACAGGGCTATACTCTAAAGATTTTCTGAAAACTCTGCAAGTTTATATCACACCCATAAAAGACCACATTTTCTTGTAGCAGGCTGGTGATGGCACAACACGATAAATCAGTCACACATCATAAATTTTGTTGCTGAATATCTCTCAAAAATCACTGTGAAGTGTATCCCTCACCCTCCCTATAGTTCAGATTTAGCCCTATATGACTTTTTTTCTTTTCCCCAAAATGAAGAAACACTTTTGTGGGAGGAAGTTTTTCATCAACAAAAGCAGTGATGAAGGCTACAGAAGCAATTCTGAAGGACCTGTCAAAAAATGGTTTCCAGTCTGTTTTTGAAGATTGACAGAAAAGCTGGGACAGGTGCATTTTATCCAACAGGGACTACTTTGAGAAAGATGTTACATAACCTAAACTTAGGTATTCATTTTTTACACTAAACTCCATTCACTTACACAAAAGTAAGACGCGTTTTGGGAGAATCTCTCCCATCTTCAGTTACTCACTGAACCGCCGTTACTGGAAACGATGGACAAACTGTTCCTGTGGTGGCCTCTGTTGGTTGAAATAGGAAGTTGCTCAGTTCATCCATAGGAGGAAACTCGAAATTCATTAGGTTTTCTCTATTTTTTAATATGAAAATTTTTTCCCAAGTGGATAACTCCAATGGGTTGTGAAGATGTTTCAGCAGTTTAATTCCCAGTTTTATTTCATGGTTTTTGGTCCTAAAGTGAGCTGCTACTGCTGATTCATCCACCTGTTTAAAATATTCCTAAAATGTTCTTTCCTCCGAATTTCCAAATTTCTTTTTGTTTTGCCTATGTAGCTCTGTTCACAATCTGCACATTTTATTTCGTAAATTCGTGATTTCTGTTCTGTTGGTATGGAGTCTTTTACTCTGCAATCTAATAAATTTTTGATGTTGCATCTGTTCTTTGGGGCTAACATTATCCCATGTTCTTTGAAGATTTTCTTGAACTTGTTGTGGTAAATTGGATGGTAGGTGAATATGTATTCTTCTTTTGTGTTTTTCAGTGTGGAAACTTCCCTTCTCTTATATCTTTTTGTCTTTTAGATTTATTGATAATTTTTATCACTGTGTCTTTGTTGAAACCGTTGATTATAGCTGTCTTTATTATTTGTTTGTATTCTATTTTGTACTCTGCTTCTGTGAGTGGAATATTCATTAATCTGTGTGCCAAACTGTGAAAAACTGCATATTTATGTGGAATGGGGTTACAACTCTCATTTTTATGTAGTTTTCTGTGTGTGTTTCTTTTCTGTAAATTCCAACATTTAAACAATCTCCATTTCTTATAATTTTTAGATCTAGAAATGGTAGCCACCAATATCTTTCTTCTTGTATAGTAAATTGTATGGATTCATGTTGCAAATTAAGAAGTTTCAGGGCATCTATTGAGTGTTTCTTCGGTATTATTGCAAAAATGTCATCCACATATCTATACCATGACTTGAAAATTAAAGGGAAGGCTTTTGTGATGTGTATTTCAAATGAGCTCATGAATAACTCTGCTAGAAAAGGTGACAAAGGGTTTCCCATAGCTAGGCCTGAAACTTGTTGGTAATATTTTTTGTTGAAGCTGAAGTAATTTTGTTTAATGCAAATATTGGTAAGTTTTAATAAGTCTTCTATTCTTATAATTACACTGGAGAAATGGTTAACATTAATAAATTTAAAAACACAAGAAATAGAAGACACTCCTTGCATCGTGTGCTTTGTCATTATCATGCAAATAAGGAAATTTACGACCAGAAGCTAGAGCTATAGGAAGGATCACAGACTGCAAAATGTTTTGAATGTATTTTTTGCATACATTGTTTCACAAATCAAAATGAGATCTGTTTGTCTTTTTGTCATTATTCTTCCCCAGGCCAAGATGAAACCTCTGAACTTGTGAACTTCCTATAAATGCCTCAGTCTTTCCATGCTACTTGTCTCCACGTGCATATTCTCCTGGAATCTGGGTGCTGACCAAGTGTGATTTATCAGTGATGAAAATATGATTCCAATGTGCAATTATTTTAAAGAGGAAATCACTCAAATTTCACTAATTCTGTTCAACCTACTGGGACATGTTTCAAAGGCAGTTGTCTTCAGCATGGTTCCACTGTCAGCTTCTCAGCATGGTATTCAGATGTCGCTCTATACATTTTATGAATTTAGTTATGAGGTTATAGTTGTTTTGGAAGATGTAAATTAACTAAATTTTCTTTGATTTTGTTTATTAATATATTCTTCCATACTGTTAATTCTATGGGTTTCTGAAGAGCTTTTAAGAATTTTGGAACCTTTTTTGTATGTTTATATTTTACATTTATGAATTGCCTCTTGTCCTTGACATGCTCCCAGCATCATGCAATAGATGCCCAATTTTTTCATTGAATTGCTGGACACCTTATTGGACAACAGGATGAAATACATCTATTTTTAACAGTTTGGGTTGAAATAGTTAAATTAACAACATTCTGCAGGGTATTTCTTAACAAAGCAGCAGTTGGCCTCGTTTTTTTTATTAAGGCCCTTAGGCATAGAAGTTTAGCTTGAGCTGCAGTTGTAATCTGTGGTTTACTAGAATGTTGTTCTTCTGGACTTCCAAATTCTTCATATAACCTCCACATCCTGGATAGTACATCTGCCAATATTCACAATCCTAGTAGCATTAGCATGTATTCCAAACTTTTAAATTATTTCATTGTAAACAATTCATCTTGATTTAAACGAAGTCATTGAGTATGCATTTCACATATTATAAATGTCTCTTACTGTTTCTCCCAATATTTTAATAGAGAATATGATTCATTTAATTAAGTATAATTTACAGAGAATATGATATTTAACTGCTATGGTAAATTCTGGGAAGAAATTGATTTTTAATTTGCAATTAGTGATTTATAGTTAAGATGTACACTAGTCTGCAATGTCATCAGTGTGGCTTGAATGTGACAGGAAAGTTTTTTATACAAAATGCTTTATTTTTATTTTTAAATATGTACAAGTCAGTGCTCAGAGGTCACAGCATTGGTATATGGCAGATAAGTGTGGTTTGATTCCTGGCCATGAATTCCTTGATTCACTGTCCAACCTATGGCAGCATGAAGCTTTGGTGAAAGAACACTTTCAATGTTGAAGCTTGAATTTTAAGTACTGTACACAAATGCAAGTATTTTCTTGTATTAGCAAAATGGTAGCAATGACGGTCATTTCAAAAGTTTTGTGCATTGTGCAGCATTATTGTGCTGTGATAGCTCTAATTGTTGAAACAATGTTGAGTCAGACCAGTGTAGAATGTTGGGTTTATGGTTTGCTGGTTAGATGGGTATGTGCTACACAATACTACCCTATAATGGAGGAAGAAAATGAGTCAGGATGGATTTCAGGTAGTTACAAGCAGTCCTTTATCAAAACTGACACTTTTAAGCTAAATCCCAAATTAAATTCACAATACATTGCTTGAAGTGTAAGAGCATAGTATAGTGTATTTAGTATGGTATTACAGTAGGTTGCTCATCTCTGTGAAGGTTGGGTAAGCACTGAGAACATTATAAAAAGTGAATGGCCATCAATGCAATGAATTACACATGAGATTATTATAAATGATGTTTTGCAAGGAGATCAATGGGAGATATGAGGAAATTGCAAATCCTTCCTAGAGGACATCTGTAAATGTTCTTTCTGTGAACTATTTCTGTAAGATGTTTGTACCTAGATTGGTCAATGAAGATCTGATATATTTGGATCCAGTAACCAACTTGCTGGAACAGTGCTAGAAATTTTAGTTAAAGATAGATGGGAAGTACTTTCTCATTGATAATACAGTCCTTGTATGAATCCATCAGGCCTTTGTTTGAATTCCCAAATTGAAAAATCCGTAATGGGAAATGTTCAGTACAACTGAAGAACCTTCTGGATAGGTGGGGTGAGTTGATCAGACAGCTCAACAATGAAGGTTTCTGTTCAAAATACAAGATGTGTCCAAATATTGGGAAGAGTGATAAGAAATTATTGAAATTATTTTGAAGGTATAACTTTATAGTTATTTTAAATGTTAAAGTGTGTGAAACATTTGAAATGACTCTCATATTTAACATGGTAAAGGAAATTAATTATTAATGGTTAGTTGATACCAAATTTTGAAGATAGGTATTGAAGGTATAACAATTTTAATTTTTCAGGGATACAAACCTGCAAATGAAGAACCTTCAGAATATCAAACGATTCCTCTCAACAAAATAGAAGACTTTGGAGTCCACTGCAAGCAGTACTACTCCTTGGAAATTACTTATTTTAAGTCTTCACTAGATCGTCGACTCTTGGATTCTTTGTGGAACAAATATTGGGTTAATACTCTTAGCTCATCCAGTTTATTAACCAATGCAGACTACACTACAGGGCAGATATTTGATCTATCTGATAAATTAGAACAATCAGAAGCTGCTCTTGGGCGTGGAGGTTTTATGTTGGGAGGTACGGATCCCCATGAAAAAAGAACTGAAGATAAATTACTGAAAGCAACTAAAGATAGTTGCAAAACTACAATTGAAATTATACATGGTCTTATGGCTCAGATGATAAAGGATCGACTCTTCAACCAAATTAAGCCAAGACCTGATACATAAACTACAACTGTTTTACGCTGGTGTATTTTCATTTTTGAATATTTAATAAAATGGAAGTTTAATTCACAAGCTAATCAATCTCATAATTTAGATTTCATAAAGCCTGAAAACAGATAAAAATTATACCACATATTTACATCTCATTTGTGACATTACTTGCAATTAGAGCTTTATGTGATAAGAAAAGTATTATATATATAAAAATAAAAGGTAATAAAATAAGTTTGTTCCCACTTTGCATTACATTTTAACTATATGGTTTTCTCTAGGTTTTTTCCCCCATAATTATTCTTGCATAAATAAGCAATACTGTTTTCTTTGCTATCAGTTACGCAGTTTTACAAAAGGACTTTACTTTCTAAGAGGATTAGAGTATTGTTAGTAGAGATGCCAAACTACCCAGAGGGCTGCATATTTATTGGGAAATAATTTGCATCATAGTGCAGTTTATTCACCCATCTGGTCATTTAAGACCTAGAGGGACTATACTTGGGAAAGGGTGTACAAACGAAAAACCATTGCCTTTACATTCCTTTATATGAGGTGCTGTCCATAAGTTTCCTTGGCCTGATATAGAAGCCCCATGATTCATTGATACAATCTTTATGCTATCTGATACAAGTTTCAGGATTGTAAATATTGCTTTTTTTTTTTTTTTTTTCCTTTTTGTTTTTCCTTCCCCCCCCCCCTCCAATTTTAAGATATTCAGGAATCAACACAGTGAAAACAAGTCTAAAATCTCCAGTAGATAAAATATTTTAAAATGCTAAAAACATTTCTGTGGCTTCACTTCCAATGAACAAGGAAGCACTCCGAGTTTAAAAACATTTAAAATATTGATACATTGATAAAACACTCTTAAACGTTAGCATTTTAAAATATTTTATCTACTGGAGATTGCTTTTCTTTTCCAGCCATGTCTTTCACTTTCTCATTGAGAAGCTCATTTAAGTCAGTTGTGTTGTATAAAACAGTATGATATTCAAAATTGAATACAGAGAGGTGGTTAAATTTTTAACTAAAAAGGACTTTCACAAAGTGATATTAAAAATATATTTTGACTGCATATATGTGAAAGCTTTCCCTTCATTCTACTGTGAAAGAGTGCATTACATAAGGTAGTGCAAGATAAGTGCGTCAAATTCTTTCAGTATTCTTTCAAATGCAAGTGCACTTGGAAGGATGTCAGAAGTTCTTGAACCTTTGCTGTGGTAACGTGGTAGGGAAATCAATGGAGTGATGAAAGAAGGGTGAAGCACCCTAGAAGGCCAAGGTCACAGTCTGCAAAGAAGATTGTGGTGGCAATATTTTGGGATTCTGATGATGATAAACTTCATAGAAAGGAACACAATGTTGACAGGGAAGTACTATGCTCTGCTACTGCATCAATTGCATAGTGCCATCAAGAAAAAGACGTGTGAAATGCTAGGTCAAGGAGTTGCAAACAACATACTAGTCTACATGGCTGCTGTAAACACATGTGACTTCCAAAAGCTGGGTTATCCAGTCCATAATTGCCCCCAGTAACTATTACTTGTTTTCAAGACTGGAATCCACACTTTGAGAGCACAGATTTATGAACAATAATGAGTTGAAGAACACTGTTTTTCAGCCTATTGCAAGCAAAGCGGAGGGCTTTTCTTTCTTTTTTCCCCCTTTCTTTTCCTTCATTTTCTTTTTCTTTTCTTTTCTTTTCTTTGGGGGGGAAAGAAAATATTAATCCAAAGATATGAAAAATGCATTAAAGTGAAGGAAGATTATTTGGAAAAATATACCTGTACTTTCATACCCTCACTTATCTAACATGGTCAGACCAGAAATTTATGAATCACATCTCATACAAGTACAATAAAAAGCATTTGTCATTGTAATAATCTTAAGGGAACTAAATATACAAAATAGTATGTTAGTGAAGCTGCAAATTCAACTCTGTACAACATATTAACATTTATGAATATACAAGTTTTGCCTCACATCTTCACCAATTCTCCACATAACCACTTTTGACATTTAGCCATTTGTCATACCTGGAAACCAGTTAAAAATTCCCTGATCATAAAAAATGGCTGCATGTTGATGAACTAGTTCAAGATAAGTCCTTTAAGCCATCATTATTTTCAAGTCATTTTTCAGAAGATACTTAACCCAACAGTGCCAAGGCCATATATGAGGCATAAGTCATGGCAACTATTTTTTTTTCTCGCAAACAAGTGACAACACAAAAAATCTAAGATATACAATTGAAAACATATGGCATTTACTGCCAATTGGTGCCACCAAAGGAAGGAAGGCTGGATATAGGCAACTCTTGTAGGGTAGAAGCAAAACACATCAGACAACGTTGGTTTATTACAGCATGAACATAAGCTACACACAACTACTTACACAGGTTTGCAAATCCATCACAGAACTGGTCTCCCAGGTAAATCATGGGTTTAGCAGCCTTCGAAGTAGTCTCCAAGTACATCAACGGTTCGATGCCAGCGATGGGGAAGGTGCTCATTACCATCTGCTGCTGTGAATTGCTAACGTGGCCCACCTCGTGTAGAAATGCTGTAAAAATGCCTGCTTTATTAGCAAAGTGTTTCCCATGTAATGGCTACTTCATAATCACAGGGACTGAGATAGGGCGAATATGGCGGGTGTGGAAGAACTTCCCATCCTCACCGCAGTAAAAGACATTGGACATGTCGGCTGTGTTAACTGTTGCGTTAAAAAATTCAGGTCGTTCTGTGCATATGGCACGGCGCAATTGTGACACCAAAAGCACCTGTGATACTGAATATTGACAATGATCCTCTGTGTGCACTGAATGACACACAAGCACATTTTGACTGTCATATGCCAGATTGAAGATTTTTTTTTTTTTTTTTGAGTAGTGTTGAACGCCCGTTTTTACTACCGAGGCACCACAGGCGGTCAGATTGAAGATGACTTGTTGGAGAAGAAGTTGCAAAACTTGTGTTTACATGTGATAAAGGGGATGCAGTTCACTAAACCTCTGGTTCATATGCCCTTGCCCATTTCACAATTGCAATGATGTGATTCAACATGGCATCCCCTTCTTCCTGAAATCTCAGATTGATGCGACATGTTTCATAGTGAGTCCACTTCTGTACCTTGCGTAATTGATGTGGCACCTATTTTGCATATATTTTCCGCATGTTCAGATCCAGGGGATGTTGAAGTTATCAATTTTTTCACAGAGGTCTGCGTATTTCGTAGGTTTTTACATTAGGACGGCACCTAGAAGCTATTCCTACCCACAATTCGGCTGTAGACGTTTGCGACGCCCAGACGCACTAAGTTGCCTTAACTACCAGATTCTTACTGGTGGAGAGGTCTCATCTAGGAGGACCTACTCGTATTATAGAGGTGAGTCACCCCAGCATTTAGGTAGCCACCACCCTCCCCACATACGACAGCGATTCAGGAAAACCTGCCCCCAGGGTACATGCCTTCAGCACTCCCCTGGGACATGCTGCCATCATTTATCAATATTTCAAAAAATTGTACACTCAACAAATGAATAATTCTACACCATGTGAATGTCTACTACACTTTTAAGACAGCTAATGCCAGGCCAGGAATGATGAAATAGTTGTACACTTAATGTTTGCTAACATTTTTTACTTTACACATCAAGATTCTACATAATTGATTACCACCCAGATACCCTTTTGAACATTGTAATATGGTGTGCTTTTATATTGTTTTAAATGCAGTATCATAGTTACAACTTCAAGAAGTGAATCAAAGTTTCATATTGAAATTAGTCTCAGACTATGATCTCTCCTCATAAGCTTATAGTGAATGTAAATAAAAGCAGGTGGCAGAAATAATTTGTATTGGTTGACCAGCCTCTTTACTCTCAAAGGTACTACTTATTTTATTATTTTATACTACTAAGCTTATTACCAAGTGCACATGACTTGGAGCTAACCCAGGTTCTATCCCAAGCTATACAAATAACTTATCTCATCTATTAAACTTCTTGTTATTAATTTAAGTTATCATAATAAATATGTACTGCTTAATTTATGGAATAAATCCATTTCTTTTTGATCCTAAATAGATACTTTTCTACAAACTATTAATAATTTATAAATTATTAATCTGAGAATGTTGATAAAAATAATTTTGGATTGCATCTTCATTCCCTTCCCCTGCAACCTTTAAATCTGCATATTTCCAATTGAAACCAAGCAATGCCCTCTCTTAGATCTTCATTACATTTCTCAATATATATCTGTTTTCTATCGTTCATTCCAAAATCCTTATAACATTTGAGAGAACATTTTTCTCCAATCATTGTCCATAAATTCTGTCAATCTTCCAAGTAGCACCTGACTATTTCCCAAAATCCAATCCACATATTCTCTTTTTCTAACCATATATTGCCTATATCATGTATTATAAGTTGATGTACTGCTTATTAAATTAATATACTTGGCTATTTTTATGCCTTTCTATTTCTTTTTGTTACTTATAGCTTGAGGGAATCAGTTCATTATTATATCAGATATTTTGGTTTGAATTTTGTCAAGAACTAATATTTTTATGAAAGAATGTGAATACAATGGATAATGAAATCTTAAAAATAACGTCTGTGTACAGGCTAGTCAGTGTGGAGATAAATTCTACAGCCAATAGCAGCAAAGGGAAGGGGCAAAGTGGTAAATGTGGAGTAAGTTGCAATGGACAGATTATAGTAATATCTCTCTTTGAGCAACAATTCATTTACATTCTAGTATTACAGCACAGGGAAATAAAATAAATGCAAAATCCACAATATAAATAAGGGAGTGAGGCAAGGATATAGCCTATTGCCTTTGCTTTGTAATTTTTACATTGACAAAATTTTGCCAGAATGGAAAGCTAAAGTTAGCAGTTTTACTGAATATGGACTTAATAAATTATTCACTATATTATCGGCAAATGATCAGATTATAATTGCTGAAAATTAAAGAATATTACTAAAACCTTATTTGAATTGGAAAAAAATTATAAAATTGTATAATTAAACATTATCTTCTTAATTATACACCAAAAACGGATTATAAAATGGATCAAAGTATTGGTACTATTAATAGAAATTTAAAAAATAGTCTTAAGAAAGAAAAAAATATGTATAACTATTACTATTCCTATATATATGCAAAGATGTTTAAACTCATTCAAGTAGAAGAAGAAAGAAAACTTCAAATGGCAGAATTAAATTTCTTGGAAATATGAAAGGAATAATGAACAACTGAATAGGTTAAAAATGAAGCTATAAGAACAAATTTAAAGATTGAGGTTATAAATTATATAATAGTAAAAAAGTAATTAGTTGGTTCAATTAGAGCAAAATAATAATACTAATGTACCAAATCATCAACCAACTGGCAAGAGGAATTTATGTCGGTCAAAGAAGAGATGGTTGGATTGGTCTTTATTAAAGATGTAACGAGCCTATACAAACCAATACATGAAGTAGATGATATTACAGCATTCAGCTTAATACCACTATGGGTGCCCAAGGTCATTAAGGCGCAAACTCATGAGCGGGAGGTCTGGGGTTCGAATCCCGCAAGGACCGTCCTCCCTGACTGTGGTTTTTTCCAGGTTTTCCTCAGTCTTCATAACTGGCAAATGCCAGGGAGGTACCCTAAACTTAGGACTGGAACATTTCCTTCCTTAAAAAATCCTTTCCCAATATATCATTTCATTTCATGTATTACCAGTGTTCACCGCCTGTGGTGCCTCAGTAGTAAAAACAGGCGTTAAACACCATTAAAAAAATCAGCTTAATGCACTTTATTTTATTTAAGGACTCTCTCATCTTTGGTCATTAGCATCTCATTCTATTCAGGGCATGAAATAGCCAATATATTTTACTCAAAGGCCTCTTCTTTCATGAAGCCTTGAGGTTCTTTTATATGCCACAAATCTACATGAGATAAAAGCTTTATTTCCGTTCTGAAGGAAACCACATCAGGGATTTTTACACCCTAAAAAATTCATTGACCCTGGCTGGATTTGAACACTCCATGGATCTACAAGACAAATACAGTTACCACTAGACTATCAGCACCAGTTTATTAGAAACTTTGCCATATTAAATGGGGTTCTGATAGGTTCAATAAGTAAAGTCATTTGTATCATGTACTTAATGTACTAGCAGAGCCTGTAGAGCTTAACATTAATGAAGGCCTGTTTAAAAGAAGGGTTGTACATTCAAAACTGAAACAAAAGAATTGACCAGACCATTAGATTGTGGTTTATATATTATGTGGTGCAGGTAGATTTTTTTTTTCTAGCTTTCTATTAATTATTATTTGTAATATTTATAGAAAATTCAGTATTGCATGAATTTTCATATATAGAATTTTTTTTTATACAGGATGCTCCTGAATGTGTGGGCAAAATTTAAACAGGGAAAAGAGAATGCAGAATATTTTGAAATGTACTGCGAAACTGCTTAGAGATATGGGATTAAACATGTCAATGGAAACCCAGAGAGTAAATATGTCATCTGCACTATAACTTTCTGTTTCCATGTTGTTAGTTTATTTACACATTTAATTAACAATTTACTGTTCTTTGCCTTGCTATAGCATTTTAAAATATGAGCCACCAAACCCAATATAGGCATTACAATGGTTATGATTTTCAGGATTCTGGCCTATTATTGACATTCAGTAATAATCCCTTCTCTTTTTTCTATTCTTAGACACTTATACCTGAATTGTGCTTGCTGGGAATAAATTGGACTCAACCCAAGGAAATCAATGCTTCAGTCAGAGGATACTTTAGAGACATTTTGAAACCAGAAACTGATGGCACATGAAGATGAAAAGCAATAACTACAGCCTTATTTTTCATGCCAGTGAACTTATTCAAGACATTTGAGCATCCAACATCAACGCCCAATGCTATAATAAGTTGATTTGCTTTTTGCCCTTCAAATGTCACTTTTTGAAATTTCCAAGTATTCTTTCAAGCTGTTGCTCTGCTGCTAACAAATGCAGATATACAGGATGTGTGAAAAAGTGTGACTTACATGACATTCTCAATAAGGATAAACTGCCTGTTTTTATCAGCCTTTCCCATTTCACACATTAGGAATAAAAGCTGACAAATGGCTTGGTGCAACTTGCAGTAAACAATGTCTTATTATTGTCCTTCTGGTTATTTAAAAACATGAACATGGATACTCACCTTTTATCTACACTCACCATAAGAAAGCATGACATTATGTTCAATGTCTTCACTTGAATAGACCTACAAGGGTAGGTTCACAAGTTTCTGGCCTAGCCATTTTCTAGATATGATAAACACAAAAACTATTTTCATTTTTCAATATAGTTACCTTTCATTGCAATACACTTCTCACATCTCTGAATTAACATTTTAACCCTCCCCCCAAAATAGTTAGAGGTCTTTTCTGCAAAATGGGCATCAACAGATCAAACCTTAATTTACTTCCTCAAAGGTCCTTCTTGAGTTTTGAAAAGAGGAAATAGTCACTGAGAGCTAGATCTGGGCTGGAGGGTGGATGGTCGATATTATTGAACTCACATTTCTTCACAGCTTCCTTTGCAACAACAATTATGTGCACAGGAACTTTGCCCTGAAGAAAGCGCACACCACCACTCAGTTTTACTTTCTCTTTAATGGAGGCATGTAGCCTGTGCAGTAGTCCAGCACAGTACTCCCCATTTACTGGTTCCTCTCCTTTAAGTCAATGAAGAGTATTCCTTCACGATCCCAAAAGATTGTGGCCAAGATCATCTTGGTTGAGGGAGTGATCTTGGCCTTTCGAGGCGGTGCTTCGCCAGGCTTATGCCACTCTATTAATTCTCTTTTAGACAAGGGATCATAGTAGAGGGTCGTAGTTTCATTTCCTGTAACAATAGTTTGCAGAACTCCTCTCTCATTGCCACAGCAGAGCTCCAAAAATGCCTGACAACAGATGACTCGTTGCTGCTTTTGGACTTAGGAAAGAAGTTTAGGAACCCATCTTGTACTAACCTTATTCAAGATTAAATGTTCATGAATGATTCGAAGGACTGTTGCTTTAGAAAGGCCCAATCTTGCTGCTATTTCTGTAACATTGATTTATTTTTATTTATGGACGCTCTTTAACATCTCGGGTCATCAGCGTCTGTAACATTGAGCTGCCATAACATCCACAAGAACGATGTTTTCAGAAGTGAGCACCTCCAAGGGCTGACCTGCACGCGCTTCGTCTTCAATATTTTCTCGACCCAGTCGAGAAAGTTTGGCACATTCTTTTACGGTAGAATATGAGGGGGATGCTTCCCCGTGTGCACCGTCCAATCGCTGTTTAATTTCATTTGGAGCAAGCTCTTCTTTTGTGAAGAACTTGATAATAGCTCAACGCTCCGTTATTTTGAACATGTCACATATCTGGACAACTGAATACAGCGGAGCGGAAGTTACAGATGCAATTTACTTAACAGATAAGGTGTGATACCAGATAAGGCTTTTGTGAAGGCTATACTCCTTATCGGCGAGGCCAGGAACTTATGAAGCTACCCTCTCATTTAGCGTTTCTTTATATATGTATAGCTTTGTTTTAAAAATATCATATTAATAAATGAATAAATATAAATAAATTATGTATACATATAAATTCAAAGGTTTATAGTGACCAGAGGGATTTTAAACTGATACCAGAGGGATTCCTTGCTGTAGGGTTGGCGACATTGAGTGGAGTCGGTCTTGAACACATCTCGAACAAGGCAACGATCCATTCCTAACCTAAATTTCTCATGATGCATATTGAACGCCAATACAATAAAACGGTGGTTTCGAGTGTACTAAAGGTAAGTGCATGTAATTCATACCTTTATTAGATGACGCATACTTTCAGAGTTTTATTAATTGTTAGAAACTATTTAAGGCGAGGGTTTGCAGCCATGCAATTTAAAGGTGCTATCTTTACTATATATTTTGTAATGAGCGTACAATTTTTGCATTTTACAGGCGGTTTAAAGTTTAGCTAAACTTCTTTTTAGGTCTGTGAATCCAAGTCATATAAATAGAAGTTTCCCACATTTCATTCTTCTACTTGTATAGGCTGGTGCACAACGTGGTAGACAACGAAGTTGGTCATTTTAAATTTTTACATCAAATCCAGACGCAACTAATAAAGTATTATGTTAGTGAATGTGTGTGTGCCCGCGAGAGAGAGGCCAATTAAAAAAAATGATGATAATATAAAGAGTGAAAATAGACAGGACATTCACTGGTTCTTACCCTGTTTGGACCACTGAAGTAGAAATTTCCATAAACTTTGAAAATTTAAATTTTTTTTACACAGACTACATTGTATTTACATTTGGGCCATTAAATTTGCTATACGAATAACATTATAGTGCATTGCTGCAGTTCTGTGCCAAAATTGCTGAAATAATACAACATTTTATGTGATTTAACTGATACTGTAAAATTAATATAAAATGTTGATCTAGTAACTACATGATAGAATAAGAAATAAAAACTATTAATCATTACTTGTATGCCTTTTTAATTTTATTTTAGGATACCAGGAGCAGCTTTATTGCAATTAATACTTATGAGTATGGCTTCGCAGGCAACTGTTCAACTAGAGGAAAATTATACCAGCAATATCATTTCATCTACAGATAATAATGCTAATGAGCAGATAAGCATTCCAAAGGATGAGGAGCTGCCAGCTCTTAATGCCACAGAGAATTTTTGGGGAAAGTGCTTGCAAATTTTTGTACCTTTTTTGATATCTGGGTTTGGAATGGTAGGTGCTGGGCTTGTTTTAGATGTAGTGGAGAATTGGCCTGCATTTCAGAACATTTCACAGCTTTTTATTTTGGTGCCTACGCTTCTGGGGCTTAAAGGCAATTTGGAAATGACACTGGCTTCTAGAATGTCCACTAAAGCAAATCTAGGGGAAATGGATAGCACTTCAAAAAAGAGAAGTTTAATAATTGGAAACTTGGCTCTAATTCAGTGTCAGGCAATAGTAGTTGGTTTCTTAGCTTCATTAACAGCAGAAATACTGGGTTTGTTTAACTCTGAAAAACTTAGCTTTAAAAATGTACTATTTTTATGTTCATGCAGCATTTTTACTGCATCATTTGCAAGCCTTATTCTAAGTGTGTTTGTTGTAATTGTAATAATACTTTCAAGGTATTGGCACATAAATCCTGATAATGTTGCTATTCCATTAGCAGCAAGCCTTGGAGATATAACAACTCTTACACTACTTTCCTGGACTGCTGCTGCACTATATAATATGACTTCAATGTGGATCATGTTATTTCCAATTGCTATATATGCAGCTCTTGCTTTGAAAATGGGTTTTGTTACTTGGCATAATGGCTATACAAAGCAAGTTCTCAAAACAGGGTGGACTCCAATTATATCAGCAATGATTATCAGCAGTATAGGTGGTCTCATGTTGGATATAATGGTGGCAAAATTTAAAGGTATAGCAGTTTTCCAGCCAGTGATTAATGGTGTAGGTGGAAGCCTAGTAGCAATACAGGCAAGTAGAATAAGCACATCACTTCATCGGGATTGTAATCTTGGAGAATTGCCGACTGACATGGCATGTATTCCATTAAATCCACTGTATGTGTTCTGGAGTGGAAGTCATGCCAGTACAGCTAGAATGCTTTTGGTGATGGTTATCCCAGGTCATCTGGTATTTGCATACATGATCAGTTATTATCGAGCTGGTCATCCATTGCTTACTCCTTTTTTTTTAATTTGTTATTTAATAGCTGCATTGTTGCAAGTTATATTACTACTTTATATGTGTCATGTAATGAGTTACTGGATGTGGATGAAGCAAATGAACCCAAATAATTGGACCATTCCATATTTGACAGCCATGGGTGATCTTTTGGGATCTGCATTTTTAGCTCTTTCTTTCGAACTTTTCTACATGTATGGTGACAGAGATGGCAGTGTGGGAGATTAACACAGGTTTGCAAATACATGCAATCAGTTGAATGCAAATGTTCATCCTGAATACATGTGTATTCTGTTGTAGAAAGCTGTGTGCAACTAACTTGTTTTAATGCATAACTCTTAAGGAATATCTGTAAAACTTTTCATTGAAAAAATAAAATACTTCAGCAGGGATGACATAGAGCATTACCAGTATGATGTAATTTACAAATAAAAGCCACTAAGATAAAAATTATTAAAATTGGGTTAAACCAAAATTGAAAATGGTCATTATATAATTTTTACACATGTTTTGAATTCTGAAAATTATAACAGAAAACTATAATTAAGGTAAATAAAATAAGTAAGATTATATATTTTTAATACAAGAAAATAGAGCATGACTTTTAGCTTTAAAGGGATGAGAATCACAGAGAGCAACAAATGTTATGGAAGAAAATATTTTAAAATAAAATTGTTTTAATAATCCTACTTGTAAATTTTTCTACAGAAAAAATAAAGATATTTTCCAATCAATTAGCAAATTTAATTGCATATGCCATAATGTAAAGATAGTTAAAAATAACAGAGGAGAAAAAACAGAGTGAAAGATTATAAAGTAATGGCAGCTTCTATACATAATATGCTTCTAAATATTGGACCATAAAGAATATGTATAGAAATTAAATTCTGGATAAGTGTTGCAGAATATATATTGAATAGAGCAATGTGAAAATCTAGGAAAAGGAACATACAAAACTTAGGTATTCATTTTTTACACTAAACTCCATTTACTTGCATAAAATAAGATGCATTTTGGGAGAATCTTTCCCGTCTTCAGTTGCTCATTGAACTGGCGTAACTGGAAACGATGGCTTGACACCCAGATTACGTCTCCAGGCTTAAAACATGAATAAAAAATCCTGTCTCATAAATTTTGGAAATAATTTTTCTTGAATTTTAGCATACATCTGTTTGATAAAATTGGGATATTCCTATGTAATGAGGAAGGGAATAAATATAATAATTCTGTGAAAGAATATATTAAACAAGAGCATTACTTTTATTTAGTATTGTACCATATACTGGGGTTTTTTTTTTAAGATTCCTTCACTCATTTCACAGCAGCTTTCAATTGATAGTCAGCAGTTAATTTCTGATGAAGCTATTCACACAACTGATTCAAGTGTTTGCAATTACATATGGTTATAATGAAAATAAGCAAGTATTTTATGATGGGAGATGTTGGAAATGTTATGAAATTGAGCCAATTTAAACTTGAAAGCATACAATTTTACGGTTGTCCAAGAATTACAGGCAGATAAGGTTTGGTAATTATACGTTACATAGTATTACTGATAAAAAAATTGATTTATGCTTACTGATGAAGCATGGTCCCTTAAATAATTTTTCTTGACAAATAAGAGGATATTGTGTATAATATTACATTTTTTTAATGCAATACCTATTATTTAATGTTGAACCATGACCATGTAAATGGAATTTAATTTGACTGAAACTGAACTGATGCACATAAATGACAATTTTCTAAAAAGATTTCAGAAATGGCAGATTTAGCAGTGGAATATTTCCAACAGCCTCTGTCACATGGCATGTGCTTAAAATTTCATTGTAATTGCATAAATTGCATGTCTTTGAAGGGAATTACTGCTCTGACTGCTGACCTGCCAGCTGCCATGAAACGGGCAACAAAACCATGAAAGATACAGCATAAATTGTGCATGGCTCATTTTATTTTTGTAATAATTTAAATGCATAGGTGCATGCATTTGTTTACTGCATTAATTCTAGGTTTTGGCGTAGGCAGGTTAACAGATATTGATTGTACCATAACTTTTGGCAAATCTATGAAATGCAATCCATAAGTTTATGGCCTGACCATGTTAAGTAGTTGATGGAATAAAAATACAGTTTTCATTTTTCAATGTTATTTTCCTATACTTCATTACATTTCACATCTCTGGATCAACATTTCAATTTCCTTAAAAAAATAGTCAGCAGCTTTTTCTGCAAAATGCTGGAAAACAGCATCCTTCATTGTCATTCATTAATCTTCACCCTCGAAGATCAGATTTCAGTTTTGAAAACAGGTAATAAATAATAGGGGCAAAATTAGGGATGTACAGTAGATGATCTACCTTCTGGAGGCCACATATGTTCACATTGTGGACTGGTGTGTTGTGCAGCATACAAACTTCTCAGCTAGCATTCAACTTTGTTGAATGATGATGTGCTATTGTCACTGTTGTGTTCCTTTCTTTGAAATCTAACTATGATTTTCATGGATTGTGACCTTTACCTCATAAGGGGTGCTTCACTCTTCTTCATAGGTCATAGAGAACCACATTTTCACCCCCTGTGACAATGGACTCCATTATAAACGTCTCATTACCATGGCAAAGGTTCAGAAACTTCTTAAAGCATTGCACATGCACTTTCATTTGAACTGGTGAAAGAAATAAAACTAACATTCGTTACGAAATTGCTGCCATTTCTCAGAGGGAATTGCAAAGTGTAATGAGCAATTTCCTAAGCTTGAACAACAAAGGGAGGCAGTTCCAGCATCCCCTTGCTTAATATTCTTGAGTAATTTACTTTTCTTTTTAAGTGTTCATGTTATGAATGTTAGAAACAACTTAACATGACAAACTGTACTATATTTACTGCGGATTCCTGTCACCCACACTGCCGACACAGCAGCCAGCCTTGCTGGCTGCATGCTGCGAAACCAGTTGTGTGAAGGATCGATCACTTTATAGAAGGTAAAGCACAGTTGCTTTAGAACTCTGCAGCTATTTCTTTTCTTCAGGTGCCTATCACTCAAAAGTTCCTCCTGGACAAAGATGTTTTCTTGTGGCAACACATTCATTGGCTCTCCCTCACATGGATCATGTTCAAGGCTTTTTCTGCCCAAAAAGAACAATTTTGACCACTCCTTGACATTGGAATATGAAGCTTCCCTATACACACTATCAAGGCTTGTTTAATATCACTAGATAAAAGTTCTTCTCTGGTTAAAAGTTTAATCTCTGCTCTGTGATTATTTCTGAACATCACTCTGTATTATGCAACATGTCTAACTTAAATGAACTTTCCAAGAATACATAAATGGTGTGGTTGGAAAGAAAATGCAGTGTTTTCACTGCTGAAGTAAATGAAAAAAAATAGCATGATCATAATGAATCATGGCTCTCTAAGTTCAGGCTGGAAATTTATGAGCCATGGTTTGTAATTTGGACAGCCTTAATTGTTGCAAGTTTAAGACCAAAGAGAGACTGGAATCAGGTTTGTATTAGCCATTAATAAGCCTGGACTCACTCTTGGCAACAGTGATAATAGCAGTACCACATGTGGAACCTAATTGTGCAGCACACATGGCCACTAAATTACACTGTAGTCAGTTAATTATAAAAAGCCATGTTTATTGATGCATCATGTGTATTATTTGAGTCATCGTCCACTAATTTTGTACAAAAGAAAGAAATTAATATTTTTTTTAACTCTATAAAAATGTAAATCAGCTACACAAAATCAATCATCAATTAAGTGAACCTCTCATCCACATTTGTAATCAATCATTCTTAATGGAGATATTTCCAAAAAGATTAAAGCAGGCTATAATTAAGCCTGTATACAAAAAAAGGTGAAAAATATATACATGCCAGTTACTATTTCACTCAGCACTGACATATTATCTACTACAGTGTTATCTATGCAGGGTTTTCTTATGAGCCAGTCTTAAATAGGTTTGTGTATTGTATGGTTAGTTTCTTTTACCCTACACTAATTACTGAGACTTCATTAACAAGCCCTTAGGCAAAACACTCCATGGGAAAAAACAATTGATTGCATGGTGTAAATAAAAAGAAATTTCCTCTGGGAATATTAACTACTGTTACAGAAATTGAAACTCTGTGGCATTGTTAAGCTGTCTGTAAATTGGTTTGCTTTGTATCTAAGAATCCAGAAAGCTATCATTCATAATTGTAAATGGATTGCTAGAATTATTAAACTTGATGTTTCATAAATCTCATTACTGGGCCGTAGTCTCTTGCTAATATTTATCAATAGTTTACCTTGTGATCTTAGTGATGAATCTAAGAGCATGCCTTTTGCAGATGATTCCAGTGGTTTGTTTCTGGGGAGTTACATGCTCAGCTTTTAAACTTGGCATTTGAAGAAGTAATATTTGGTTAAGCTTTCATTAAAAATTTTCCAAAACACATTTTCTCAGTTTAGAACTAAAAACAAGTTGCAAGTAAAATTGACTATTAACATAATATTACTATCAGGAAAGTTCCTCACACCAAGTTCTTGGATCTAGAAATTTATGAATTAAATTGAAAGAAACAAGTAGGGACTACAGTTCCAAAGCTCAGTTTTGCCCGCTATATATACACACAGTTCTTAAAGTAGTCAACAAAATCAAAACCAAAGAATCAATAATGGACAAGAAAATAAATTGAAGACATGTTTTAATAGAGGAAGGGCTTTATATTTGTACTTTATTAGAACATTTGCCATGAAAATCTCAAGATTAGCCTAACAAGTGCAAATTTGGTATAAATCAGGATATTGCATGATGTTGTTCATATAATATTACAAAGGTATATTCTTTACTATACAGGGACCTGCAGAGGAGAATACATATATGTCTTCATTTCATAAATTGAACCCCTAATTTAATAATAACAAGAGGTTCCAATTACAGGATCAAGTTCTTTGAAACAGCTTTTTTAGCCATGCTCACGATTTTAAATAAAATGATTGTATTATTTAGCTTTGTCCATTTGTGAAATTGATCTTGATTCGTAAGAAGATGCATGTGTCGTGCCAATAGCACATGGTTCACAGTGTGGGCTGCTACACTGTTCAATGCACTATCCTGAAGTCAAGAACAAGCCCAAGCAAAATGATGGCCTGGTATTTTAATTCTGTTGTTTGCTGTTATATCATGCCATCCAACTGATTTGTAGAAGGAGCACATGTTTTTTTTTATAAAGATAGGCCACCTAAGGAGGATAACTGGGAGTTTTCACATTAGAAGTGTATCTCAATTGACATTTACTAATGTGAAGAATGCCATAATTTACATGAACTTAAACTCTTGAAGCTATTAGCATTGAAGTAATAAAATATGTTAATATTGAGTTGTTTTGGTGACTCTTACTGTGACTCTGACCATTTACTTGGTTTTTAATTGGACAAGTTTTGGAATGTTCACTCCAATCGTCAGTAGAAGACCAACTGGTAGACAGGCAGAGAAAGTTATTGAACATATCCAGCAATGGTGTGTGAAAGTTCATATGCTGTTTTTATTTTTGATGATGTACATTTTTTTCCAAAGTGTTGCAAGTACATTTCAATAAGTTTATTTTTGTATCCCCTCTTAGAAGTCACATGACCTTGAAGCTGAAGGGGGGGGGGGCTGTACTGGAGGTAGCAATCACCAGGGGAGTTACTCATGCGAGAGAGACCATAAAGGAGATACCAGACAAAGAAGTGACTTCCAAGCCCAACCCCTAAATGTTAGTGCAATCTGTACAGAAGGGGTTTATGGCATAAGGCAAATGTGCCTTAACTGGGGCGTCTGGATACTAGGCAACCTCCAGAGTATAAGCCTTACCCAGTTATGTGAGGCCCTGGGCAGACCTTATAAATCTTCTCGTGGGACCTATGGAAATCTTAAAAATCAAAAACCCACTTCGTAGGACCACACTAGTGAGCCCTCAGCAACAGTAACCATTTCCTTTGATGAGGAAGCTCTTTTAGAGTAAACCTCAGACATGGAACTGGGTGCTGTGAGGGAATTTGGGAAAAAGAGCCTTTGGACCTTGGTAGAGTTGCAATTGGATTAAGAGGGGCCGATTCACAGGACTAGGAGAGTGTCAAGATAAGTTAATACATTGCAGCAAGGATAATTGACTTAGGAGTTGTCTTGTTGTTTGCAATGGAAGTCAATGCTACCTCTTCTAGAATTTCACTATAATGATATCACCATGGTGAAAGTTGACTGAGACATAGGGAGAAGGAAGAATGGTCTACTGTTGAACTCTATCTTCCCTACGATGGCTGTAATCCACCCACCAGGGAACTAGGTTGCACATTGCACTCGGAAAGGGGAACAGACCATCTTTGGGTGCAATGTCAACTCTCGCCAAGAAATCTGGAGCAGCAAAGATAACAAAGGGGGTGGGTACTTTTTAAACTCTCTGCTCCCTAGCAATCTATAATGTCAGTAACAAGCCTACTTTGCCAATCACAAAAGGGAGGAAGTAGTTGACATTACTTTATGTGCAGAGTATATTACTACTCAGATTATCAAATGGGGGATCTCAAATGAACTATCCTTTCAGACCATAAAGACCATCATTTAAAGTTAATGTAGTTAAAAGATCTAATTTCTAAAGGAATCCCAGGAGAACCTAATGGAAGCCCTCTATGCAAGATCTCTCAGGTAGGATTGGAAAACTTGATAAGATTAGATCTTTCTGTGATATCGACAAGCTTGCCTACTATATTCAAGAGGCTATAGTTGACAGTTATTATGATAATTGCCCCATGCAACAATGGCTGAAAGCCAAGAAAGCATCATGGTGGACTAAAAATCTTGGATATAAGAAAGGCAGAGTATGACATCTTTTTAACAAGCCAAAAAGAACTGGAGATGGGGGGGATATCATATAGTCCTCAAGGACTACATAAAAGCGTACCAAAAGATCTTGGCAACCTTCTGGCAGGAAATATCTAGCATGCTAGAGGCAGCCAGGTTACAGAAAGCATTGACTGGACCAACAAATCCTGTACAAACAATATGTTAGTCTACAGGTGGCTTTACATACCCAACTGAAGAAACACCCAAAGTTCTCTTTGAGGTTCACTTCCCCAGGATCATAAATGATGACAAAACCTGCAAATCCATGGATCACTGTGAAATCTCGAGACCAAGAGCATCACAAAGGACTGAGGACTTGCACATTAAGTTGTCACAACTCATAATGTTAAATGGGCAGTTAATAAATCTAACCCATTTAAGTTGCCAAGTTCATGTTTTGTTGCAGAAAAGACCTGATCCGTTTCATATCCTCCTTTGCAACCTCTTCTGAGCAAGTATAGCCTATAGCTATATTCCCAGGCCTGCAGAGCTACCAGAATGGTGTTTATTCCTAAGTGAAGTCATAATAACTACACCAAAGCTAAGGCTTATTGGCTGATCAGTCTGGCATCCTTCCTTTTAAAGGCTTTGTAAAGAGTGATTGAAAGTTATATTTGAAGAGGGGTGTTATTAGACACTACCTTTCATTGAAATCAACATGCTTATCAGCAATTTAAGTCTTGCATAACAACACTACAATGTCTAGTGACAACACCTCTTATATATCTATGGTTCTTGCTGCAGAGAAACATGGAATCAAAGACACTCTTTGCAGTTAGGTACAGTTCATACTCAGGAGCAGAAATATTACTGCTAGTCTTTTTGGGGAAAGTAAAGGATAGTCACCATGAGGGGTTGCCCACAGGATGCTCTGCAGTCTTGTGGTGGATGGCATGCTTAAAGAAATGACCCAGAGGGGATATTGCATGCAAGACTGTGTAGATGACACAGCACTGTTTATTTTTGGGAAATTTCCAAATAAAGTATCAGACATGAACTGTGAACTAAGAAAAATTCACAGCTGGTACATGCAGAAGTGTTTATCTGTTATTTTTAGCAAAGCGGTTGTTCCTTTTACTAGCAGGAGAGATCTTAAAATCCTAAGAAATTTTAAACTAGGCAACTCAATCCTGGAATATTCTGAGTTAGTTAAATATTTAGGTCTTTATACTGGATAAGAAACTGAGCTGGAATGACAAAATTGATAATTATAGAGCCAGGTGGTCTCTTGTAACCATCAAACACACTATCAAAACAACCTGGGGCCTAAAGCCATACATCAGCCATTGGCTGTATGGTGCAATGGTTATGTGCCATATATCTTAATAGCACCATTATTTATATGGTGGCAAAAAACATTACAAACTATATAACAGGTAAGTTTACCAAGCTACAGGGGCCTTCAGAAGTTCTTCAACCATTGTGTTTGAGACTCTTATTGGGTTTCCCTCCCATTAACATTTATGTGCAAGCAGAGGCTAAGCTTACTGCATACTGCTAGGTATAGACAGGGAATTGGAGGAGCAACTGTGCAACAACTGGACATATCTCCATTTTAAATTTCATGGATATTTCATACTGTGCATGAAGTCTGACCTAATGATACTCAATATTATTCTCCCCCTCCATTTAAAGTAACTCAGATTTCTAGAATACTGGATGGAAGGAATTATGCTTGAAAAAGGATGTGACAACTTGTGTGATTCATCGATGGATCCCATATAGGGACACATTCAGGCACAGGCATATATGGACTATTTCCAAGAATAAATATCATATAAGCCTCGGGAAATGTTGCACAGTTTTTCAGGGGGAAGTGTTTGCTATCCTGAACATGCTTTTAGAAGACTTGAGAAAGGTTACCTTGGTAAGCAAATTCTCATCCTCATAGATAGCCAAAGTGCCTTAAAAGCACTTCTTTCCAACCAGGTAAAATCAACTGAATGGGAATGCCTAAATGCCCTGGCATCTTGCAATAGGCTTGAACTGCAGTGGCTGCCAAGGCATTTATGGGAATGAAAAAGCAGATCAGCTGGCAAAAAAGGGTACTGATACACACTTTTTTGGTTCTGAACTGATGGTTGGAATCATTACACATATTGCTAATACTGCAGTAAAAACACGGATTGCACAAAAACAAAAACTTAGTGCAAACCTATCTGTCAATAACAAGCTAGGAAATTAGTCCTAGGTCCAAGAAATATTCTTTCCTCATCTCCCCTAAAATTGGATAGAAGAGAATAAGGAAAGTAGTTTGAACATGCTCACCTTGGAAAACATTCTATGTAAAGTGGGCCTACAAAGATTTGCAGATTGTGTTAACAGGATGAGAGGACTGCCTTGCACATTCTTTTAATATTGCCCATTAAGAAGGAGACTTATTATTTCCATAATCAGGGAAGACCTGGGAACGGACACTGACTCTGGAATCAAAATACTGCAACTTGTTCAAGGAACAGATTTTGGGAAACAGTGAAAGCATCTCTTCCCTCCTGTGGGGTTCATAATAAGCCTTTTAGGCTGATGTGCAGGAGGTCAACAAAACTCAAATAAATCCCCTGTTATCTGTATCTATCTCTTGTTTTGTGGTTTTTTGACCAAAAGTGAACTGCTACTGCCAATTTCTCTATCTGTTTGTCACAGATATTTCTGAAATGTTCTTTGATATGGATTTTTAAATTTCTTTTTGTTTTTCCAATGTATACCTGATCACAGTCTTTGCAATTGATTTGGTAGATACCAAACTTCCTATCAGAAGGTACAGAATTTTTGCAGTAGGATTTTGGTACATTTTTAACACTGGACATTTTGAGAAGCCAATTTTTTTTTTTTTTTAAATATGAAAAATTTATTGGACATACTAAAACCACATCATGAACTTCAAGATAATGATACTGTCACAGGTGGCTGAGGTTGTTAAAGGTGCAGATTAGTGAACGGAAGGTCTGGGGTTCCAATCCCACCAGGACCGTCCTTCCTGACCAAGATTTTTTCCAGGTTTTCCTCAGTCCTCATAAATGGCAAATGTCGGGGAGGTACCCTAAACTTAAGCCTGGAGCATTTCCTTCCTTTAAAAATCCTTTCCCAATATATCATTTCATTTTATGTATCATCAGTATCCACCACCTATGATGCCTCAGCAATAAAAATGGGTGTTAAACATTGTTCAAAAAAAAAAAGACACTGGTATTGGATATGTTCAATAAATTTCTCCAACCACTTACAGAGTATGCTTCTGCTAATTGGTCTGCTGATAATGGGAGTGAATGCTCCCAAAATATATCCAATTAAAAACCAAGTTTGTTTGTTCCAGGTTCCAAATGTGAAATATAAGTGTCACCAAATCAACTCTATATAACATAATATCATAGTTAATAATAATTTATACTGTGTAATAAGCAAAGGGGTATAACTATATGTGCAATAACATTAATTGATAGTAAATTTAGTAATCCCACTGCTCTAGGAATTTCTTTCCATTACTGATTTTGCAACTATGCTTCATGTTTCACTTTTTTGCTCATAGGCCAAATTGCTTTAATTTTTAACAAGCATGTGTGAATAAAAGAATTACTGTAAACTTTATATATTGAATATTTAAGTGATAATTTGTGTAATTTAACAAGCATGTTGAAAGCATCTGAAACTTTGTGTTTAGTTGATCAGAAAATAGCTACAGATTTAACTTTTAAAGAAATAGCTCTGAAAAACTCATATGAGCGCTACACAGTTTCTAGAATTACTATTTTTTTAAGTTTACTCCTTTACATTTCCAAAGTTTTGCAATCACTACCTTCATTAAGAGAAACAATTACTGTAAGCAAATACTAAGGTTCTGTACACTTAACTGTTTTAAAACCTATAATTCCAATTTTTAAATATACACTCAAGCTATTTTTTTACTATATGTTTATTCTGTGTTCATTTAAAGAACAAAACCACAATAAATAATTTGTTAATTGCCTTTTAAAGCTTGTGTTAATATGTGAGTTTGCACTGTAGTCAGAGAACAGAACAACATGAGTGGCCATTGCCATGGATGGTGCAGATTTGTGAGTGGTAGGTTTGGGGTTTGATTCCCACCAAGACTGTTCTGCCTGACTGAGGTTTTTTCCAAGTTTTCCTTAGTCCTCATAAATGGCAAATGCCAGGAAGATACCCTAAAATAAGGCCTGAAATGCTTTCTTCCTTTAAAAAAAATCCTTTCTTGTGTTTATCATTTCATGTTTCATTAGTGTCCACCACCTGTGATGCCTTAGTAAACGGGCATTAAATGCTATTAAAAAAATGAGTGTCCAAGGTTATTAAAGCACAGACTCCATTGTTTGAATACCATCCGAACCATGCTTTCTGACTGGGGTTTTTCCTGCCTTTAACAATGGGGAATGCTGGAGAGATACTTCAAATCTATACCTGGAATGCTTCCTTCCTGAAATTCTTTTCCCAGTTTATTATTTCATTCCATGTAAAATCATTGTCCACACTCTGTAAAGCCTGAATATAAAAATGGGCATTAAGTGCAATTTATCTACATAGTGCCTACTAGCCAATTGCATGCACACAAAACGCTGATGACTTGAGCTGTTAAAGAACGTCCATAAATAAATCAAATCATGCACACAAAGGGTCTGGAAAGGACAATACTGCTCTTTGGACACAATAAACTAAATAAAGAACAGAAGTAGAACATTGTAGAATTGTATTACATATTTTTCAGCCACTAATTGTTTAATGTTATTTTTTTTTAACTAACCATTAATGTAATATGTACATGAAAAAAATTAGGGTTTTTATTTGTTTAATGTTCTATGTTATATAAGCATGTGTTAAAACTAATTCAGGCAATCACATTTTCTTGCTCTTGATGCAAGGCAGAATCTGTAAACCAGAAACTGTGTGTACTATCAGTTTCTAACATGATTAACTTTTTTTAAATCTGAATTAAAAACTAAAATATAGTGAAGTTAACCAAATGAGAATGGAACATTCAGTATATATTACCTCATTATTTATCTTATAATAACACAGGGTTGGTTGGTTTTACATGAATTATTTTGTGTGTGAAGCCTAAATGTTACTCTTGGCTTATATCATAGAAGAAGTGCATAAGGGCTGGCATAATTAGACAAATTTACTATCAAAATGGAAATAACAGTAATTACCTACAATACTCAGATGTGCTTTCAAAATAAAATATTATATCAGTTCAATAATTAAATAAAGTTACCAAATTTACAAGGCTATAATGGTATAGTATATATTCAGAAACTGTCTTACAGGCATACTGACAGAATCTATATTTTAGGACTATATAACCAACAGGTATTAAAAGTAATAATGAAATTATCTTATTAGGCTAAATGTATTTATTTACGTACTGTGAATGTAGAAAAGAAAATATTGGCCAAAAATACTAAACGTGTAATTTAAATCTGCCTGCAACATTGTAAATGTGCCATATTTTAATACCAAACATTCTGGAAGTAATGACATCAGCTGGCAAGGCTTAAATTTAAGAGCATATTTGTCAGTTGTGAGGCTTAAATTCAATTTCTGGTTGGAATATGTTGCCTGGAGAGGTGGTTTCCAGAGTTTTCTCTAATTCTATATAGGTGGTTACCAAGTAGCTTTAGCACTATTAAACTCCAGGTTTCTTTATACTGTTAATGATTAATTTCCTGAAGGCATGGTAGTTGGCATATGAACTAAAAGCTGCAAAACAAAAGTGGAGCAAAAAAAGTTGCAAAAAAAGAGGGGATGGCAGCAGCAACAGCATCTGTGGCTATTTGCCATTTTTATTACCCATCTACTTTACGTTGGTCAATTTTAGTAGGATCTCTGTGAAGTGTTTACATGTGCTTCTGTTAGTGCCTTCCCCACCACCCTGACTCATAGCAGAATATGCCACTAATGCGACTTAGTGCAGCTGTGTAAGGGTGCCAGCAGAAGACACAAACATACAAAGAACTTTAACAGGCTGCAGTGCTAATATGCATAAACCAAATAAAGCTATCACCATATAACAAATTATTTATGAGGAAGTCACTCAAATTTCACTAATTTTATTCCACTTACTTGGACATGTTTCAAAGGCAAATTTCCTTCATCATCAGCACGGTTCCACTGTCAGCTTTCCAGCGTGGTATTAAGATGCCACTCTTTGGATTTTACAAACTTTTTGATGAGGTTGCTGTTGTTTGGAAGATCAAAATTAACTCAATTTTCTTTGTTTTCGTTCAAGAATATATTTTCCCACACCGATAAATTCTATGGGTTTTTGAAGAGCTTTTAAGAGTTTTGGTTCATTTTGGAACCAGAAATGGTATGTTACTGCTGATTTTTCCTTATGTTTATATTTTACAGTAGTAGAGGCTTTCCCACATATATACAAATGTTGGTATCATTATGTTGATGATGTCTTTGCAATAATAGATGAAAAATGGAAAGATGACACAATAAAACTATTAAACCTGCAAGAGAGCAACATAAAATTCTCAATGGAAATAGAGAACAACAAGATTCTTCCTTTCCTGGATATGAAAATTATAAAAAATGATAACATACTGGAATTTGGCATATTCAGGAAAGATAATTATGTAAAAAGCAACAGCCACAACCCAAAACAACATAAACAAGCTATAATCAATAGCCACATTCAGATTAACAAACCTACAAGTAAATGAGACAGAATACAAATTGGAGTATCAAAAAATCATGGATATAGCACAGAAAAATGGCTACACTACAGATCTGGTCAAGAAAAAGATAGAAAAATTCAAAAAACAAATAATAGAAATCACCACACTGAAAGGTTACAAAGGAGAGCAGATATATAAAAAATGGGTACACCAAAAATTTCCAAAGATTTTTAAAGAGGCCGACATTCTTTTGGCTCCAGTAAATAAATGCAGTTTGAAAAACCTCCTAAACCAACACAAAGGACAAAACCTGTCAGGAAAACAATCAGGCATTTATGAAATCAGTTGCAAATACTGCAATAATAAATATATAGGTAAAACAATAAGGAACAATACCATACGTTTTAAGGAACATATGAAAAGTGTAAAATATAAACATATGGAAAAATCAGCAATAGCATACCATTTCTGGCAAAAAAATATGAGTTCCAAAACAAACCAAAATTCTTAAAAGCTCTTCAAAAACCCATAGAATTTATCAGTGTGGGAAAATATGTTCTAGAACGAAAACAAAGAAAATTTAGTTAATTTTGATCTTCCAAACAACAGCAACCTCATCAAAAAGTTTGTAAAATCCAATGAGCGGCATCTTAATACCACACGGGAAAGCTGACGGTGGAACCGTGCTGACGATGAAGGAAATTTGCCTTTGAAACAAGTGGAATAAAACTAGTGAAATTTGAGTGAACTTCCTCATAAATAATTTGTTATATGATACTATATTTCACTGTGAAAATCCCAAACTGTTCAAAAAAAAGCTATCACCCAGTTATGGATCAAGTTAAGCAGAAAGAATTCTCAATTATTGCTAATTACATTAGCCCAGCTGGGTGAATGTTCATGCTCATGACCAGCAGCCTCACAAGCAAATTATTTGGGTTTGAACCACCATTATCTGTATTAAATTTCAGACATAGAACCAGTATATACCTGTGAATGTGCTGGTGAGTGTCATTTTTCTGTAAACTTTCACTGCAGGTCATTGTAGAAGGCACATGTAATGCAGATGTCTCATTTATAAATGTAAGTGAGGACTTTCAGCTAAATGTTAAGAGCAATAAGCATGGGTACAAAATACATAGTTAGAAAAGCAAGCTACATGCCATAATTGCATATTCTGTAATGTCAGTGTTGAACTGAACAGCAGTTGCAGTTATCCACAGATTTACTGCTATTGTAGTCAGCTGTCTGCAATAAGTCTGTAAATATCCGCAAATATTTAATTGAAAATGACAGTCTGTCATTTTATATTGCTTGAAGAAATGCACATTCAGGTTGGCATAGTTGTTTGTTTTTGTTTCAAAATCTACAACTATGATGATTGTGTAGAGGTGGAATCCACATGCCATAAACAGGGGCCTCTAATGTATAACTGCAGTTTTGAGACAGATATCACCAGTAGACTAAGGTACCCCTAAATAACCTTCCATAGAATTTTTGTACAAACCCCAAATACTAATCAGTTCTATACCACAATAGTTCCTTTTTTAGCCTAGGCTTGTATTATGAAACTGAGAAAACAAGCTAGCAAAAAACAGGGGAAAAAAACAAATATCAATACTTGCAAGTTACCTAGCTTATAACTTTGATTACTGATGTGAATAGTGTTTACATGCTTATGTTCTACAGAGTTCTTATTCCTATTTTTAGGCATCAAGAACTCCATTGCAATGATTGAAAGGAAATTATCAGAAGAGAGATATGAGCCATCAGCATAAAATTAGATATTATGCAACTGCTGTAACTGTGCTCTAAAATATGTGATGAACTGATTGTGCATAAAGAATTCACAGCAGTTAAAACAGAGAACCAAGACAAGTGGCATATATGGTACTGCAGAACTTGTTATTTCAGAAACCAGGACTTGATAGCAAACATAGATTTTCAGAATTTTATATTTTGGGTCTACTCCTTTGAATATTGTTGATTATTTTCTAAATTTTATGCTCTGTGTTAAGTGGTTGCATTGTACATCCTAATGCTAGAAAATCATAAAATACAATAAATTTGTACTGTTTATTTAGTAGAATGTTTGTATTAATATTAACAATGTATATACTGTTAACCTTATTCAAAGAACATTTTATATGAATATACCATTTAAAGCTGAACACTGAAGCCACTAATTAGTCACTAAGGTGCATTATATGCTGAGATTCTTTATAACTGTTGTGACTTTTATAGATTATCATGCGATGCAAATGTATTTAACCTGACTGTAGTATAGTCAATTTATAACTATGAACAATGAGAACTCCATAGTACATACCGAAGATGTGCTACACAAATGCTAGATGTCTGCTACTTAATCTAAAGAGTGCATTAACTCATGTTCCTCATTTTTAACTGTATTTGTAAATAAACAGCATTTAATGGTTTGCAAAATATGCTTTAAATTCAAATTCCAACCCAAAAAGGTCAGTTGCGATCAGAAGAGAGAATAGCACCTCTCAGGTTTTTTTTCTATTTAAAATCACGAAGAAAGATCTACACACTACATTTCTCACTGTTGAAACTTTGTTCTTTATTATGAATATAATTACTAATGCAGAAATAAATACTTCTAGAGAAAAGAAATTCATTATTTCACATTCATGTTGCTCGGAATAAATACTAATAGGTATTTAATCACAACTCATTTTCAGCAAAGAAAACAATTTGATGTCATTTTTACTATGGTAATTATGCGCAACTGTGTCATAATTTGTACTCGTGCAGTGAAACATTGCACTTAACAGTAATTGAAAATTACAACTGCAGCATAACCAGCATTAGACGAACTTATGCTAAAGCTAATAAAATACTGCTATAGTATTTGCCTTCTCCAAGAGCATTTTTCATCCTTGTAACACTTCTAAATCTTGAAAATAAAAATGGCTATAGCTCATACATTATCAGAGCTATAGAACTGATTCTGGTTTTATTTTATTTTAAATCTGTCTTTAATTTGATGTGTAGCATAATAACGCTGTAATCATATTTTAGTTTTTACAAAATTTACAAAATAATTATTAATTATTAAAAAACTCCAAAAATTCCACTTCTATTTTTTTAAAAAAATATATATATATTTCTTATATGCTTCTACTTGCTATTGCCAAAATTCAAAATTGGAGGAAAAATTGGTTCTTAGGGAAATGTATTTTTACATATGGAACAGCAATAAAATTTTGCTGCTAAAACAGGGACGGAGGGGAAAAAAAAAAAGACAAGCCAAGAATACTTTCACATCACCATAGGTTACAGCATGGTTATCCTTACCTCTCTAACCTGATTTTGTTACAGTGCACAATGGCAGTACTGAGAAAAATGTCATTTGTTATTCAATTTCTATCATCGTGTTTTGAAAGAGAGCTGAAAAAGTGATTGTTAAAGCAAGCATATAAGATTGAAAGAGTCACAAGTCTAGAAGTGAAATTAATGCCCTGTAAATGTTTTAAATCTCAAACATCAAAAGCTGGAATGGGAAAGAAGGTGAATTTTAAATGTTAAGTCAGCTAAAAGATTAATATTTTATTTAGAAAGATAAAGCAACAAAATGATGGTACTGTTTTTTGTTTGTTATGTTTTGTTTTGTTTTTTTTGCCAGTCAACTGCACAGTTAAAAAAAATTGAACAACAATTTAGAGTTTCAAACTACATGTTCAAAGCAGCAAAAAAAAAATTGTTAACGAAAAGGGTGTTTTAAGTACTCCATATGCTAAGCATGGAAAAGCACTAGGAAAATACAACCAAAGTAGCAGTTGACTTTTATAATAGAGAAGACATTAGTAGAATAATAGTAGGAGAGAAAGACTGTATTTCAATAAGGGTCTGGGATTCTAAAGTTCAAGTGCAAAAACTAATTTGGCTAACCTCAAGAAAATGTATAAACACTTAAGTGTGAATATCCTGTTCATTGTATAGATTTCTCAATATGTTGTGAACTGAGGATAAAATTATATCTTAGATGGAAAAGGTGACTCACATGTCCTATGTATGTATTATGTAACAAAATATCAAGCAAAGGATAAAAGGTGATAGTTGCCAGAATTTTGTCCTTGATGATGGGAACCACTGAAAGATTAACGAGTATGTCTAGCCGAAATCATGTGCAATTATCTGACTGTAGAAAATCGAGCAAGTTGTCAAATTATGAAATTAAAAAATACATACCCTAATGGTTAAAAAAATCTAAAATATGTGTTTTGTACCTCAATGGGTACATTAATATAAATTAACAAATGTCTAACATCATGAGGTCCAAACCTATGATAGATTTGACATGGAATGATCCCAAAAAGTTCATGAACTTACATCCAACAAAGAATGTAGTTAAATCCTTAAAGGCAGTTCACAAATAACAAAATATGGAAAACATTCAAAATTTTGCACAACAATAAAGGTAAAGAAAAAAAAAAGAGTTGACAACAATCTTTCTAAATATTAGACCCTACTGTCTCACAGTCCAACTGTATAACAGAATAATCTCAAGTACCTATGTAGTTTGCAATCAACCCAGACCAATTATGAACAAGGATCATCTACTGAAAGGCAAAAAACTGAAATAATAATAATAGTAATCTAATTAACTGTATTGGGATCCCAGAAGACAAATTAGGCAAATTTTCAATGTCAATCATTAGAAACCAACAGTGATGGAATCTTTTTTATGGTGTACTCTGCCATCCTTCTTCATATTCATAGTCACATTGGTAATTAGTTACAGAGCTACTCCACTTGCTTTACAAAATCCTTTTGTGTGACATGACTGGACAATGTGTGACTGAAACTTTGGGTGAAAAGCTAACTTTTATAATTATAGTTTTTGATATTGTTCATAGCTGCAGTGTTCAGTTTTGTGTTTTTGCTATGGTTCATAGTGATTTGTTTTCTAGTGGTACTGGATTTAATTGGGTTATCCAGTTATTTCCTGGGCAATGACTAGTGGTAATAATTTTTACTCTTAGCATATCAGTTGTTAGTGAATTCCTGTTGAGCTGACATGCATATATATTATTCAGATTGTTTTCGGTATGAGTTATGCTACTTTGAAAGTATGAACTATACGCATGATATAATATGCACTATTTCGTTCATAATAGCACACAAAATGATTGCATGACTTGTTCAATTTGTGAAAAATTAGATTGTATTCCATAAGAAAACTCTTACTTTTAGTTTTGGGGGCACACAAAGGTCACACTTTAATTTTTGGTATTTAAAGAAACTATGTGACATATATATCCTTTTGGCAGCATTGGAAAAAGTGTTTCTTGATTAGTAATCATATAGTGAAAATTAGTATATGGTACCCATTGTTGCAGTTGAAGCAAAATATTGTGATTTTGTGTGTGTGTACTTGCTTCCTTGTGACCTATGTTCTAAGATGGAGGTGATTCTTCAGCATTCTCTTGCTATTATTTCTTCCAATTATAAATTTGACTTGAGCCAACAAGAATGCCTGGGAAAATAACAGAATGCTTTTCAAGAATTTGTTCCTTCAGGTATTTGGAGAGTTTAAATGAGAAAGAATAGCCTTGAAAGAGGAGCACATGGGGCATCTGGCAATGGTAGTCACAGATTTTTTTTTTAATAGTGTTTAATTCCCGTTTTTATTACCGAGATACCATAGGCAATGGACAATGATACATGAGATGAAATGATATGTTGGAAAAGAATTTATTTTTAAGAAAGGAATTGTTTCAGGCTTAAGTTTAGGGTACCTCCCTGGCATTTGCAATTTATGAGGACTGAGGGTAACCTGGTAAAAACCTCAGTCAGGGAGGAAGGTCCTGCTGGATTCAAACCCCAGACCTCCCGCTCACGAGTCCACGCCTTAACGACCTTGGCCACATGTGGGGATGTCACAGATGAAAACATTGCCCATGTTGATGCCACAATGAAGAACATTTGCAAGCAACTTGCAGGTAGATAGAGAAATCTCTAAATGTTCATTCATCACAGGCGTCAGAAACCCTGTACATATTATCTTTGTGTAAGAAAGCTTTGTTGTGATTTGGTATCTCATAGAAGAATGAAAGGCAGCAAGGGTAAATGTTTCATCATTTCAACATTGTCAGCTCCCAGTATGTTCACATCTTTACAAATGATAAAAGCTGGTTTTACCAATATGACCTGGAATCAAAGAGCCACCAGCGATTATGCCTTTCCAAATGACAACCCTTCAGTGAAGGTTAAATAATGGAGAAATGGTTATCAGTTTCTTCTCAGCAAGCAGCCATATTGTAAACATTCCACTCCAAATGCAAAAAACACTACTGCCTACTTGTATACCACAGTTTGTCTCCCCAGGGTTCTCAGAATACTAACAGAAAGAACATGGAAGACTGGATAGAAGAGATTGTTGCTTCAACATGATAGTACCTATGTGCACACCACTTTAAAAACAATGCGATTTCAGAAATAATCTGGAGTGACACTGGTGAACCACCCACCATACAGTCCAGATATGGCTCACTGTGACACTCCCTTTTTGAACTGCCAAGGGAAACTGAGGTATCATTATTTTGAGAGGAACAAAAAATAGGGGATGTATTAATTTTGTAGCCACGTAACAGCACTGTGTATGAGTTTAGGATGAAGGTTTACTATTACAAGTTTTGCTTTTGGATACCTGCTCTACGCCATTTTAAAGACAAGTGACAGCCACTGTAGTAGCAGCCCAATTTTAATGTCTTTGGTGGAATCATAAGTTTTCTCTGTATCATATGGTTTTAGGTACAGACATTATATAACAAAAAGTATCTAGTTTTAAAAATCTAGTGCATATTCATGTTTTAAATGTTGTAACAGAGTAGTTTTTGAAAGTAAATCTAGTGGACGCAAAGTTGCGGAGTGAATGAAATAAAGAGTCCATAGCATAGACACCATTATAGAATGCCCAGCTCACTTGGCATTTATGACATGGAACGGCAAAAGGCAACTATACGCCGCCTATCAGAATTTGATTAATAACATTATGTAGATAATGAATATGATGAGTACGGAGAAGTTAGCGAAATGAATACCTGAAACTAATATACTTAGAAAAAATTACTTAGGTGCTACTTTGTCCGCCATAACTAGCATTTACAGCCTCTGGGACCGCCACGGGTGGCCGAAGTCGTTAAGTCTCGGACTCGTGAGCGGGAGGTCTGGGTTCGAATACCGCCAGGACCGTCCTTCCTTACTGAGGTTTTTTCCAGGTTTTCCTCAGTCCTCATAAATGGCAAATGCCGGGGAGGTATCCTAAACTTAGGCCTGGAACGATTCCTTCCATAAAAATAAATCCTCTCCCAATATATCATTTCATCTCATGTTTCATCAGTGTCCATCGCCTGTGGTGCCTCTGTAGCAAAAACGGGCGTAAAACACCATTCATTCATACAGCCTCCGGTACATACGATTTTGAAACCAGATTCTTTCCTCCGGAGGGGATGCCATACATAGGCTTCAAATTTTGTTACTACTAATAGGTAGCAACATATAACATCTTAATATTTTAAAATAATGAGAATCAATAGATTTTTATAGTATGCATATAGTACTAATGTGTCGATATCTTTTTACAGCATATATGTGGATGGCATCATCAATGAATGTTTCTATGGGTTCCTTGTCCCCTTCAGTTGACATCTTCGCACAAGAATGAAACGTATCCTGACCCATCCTATTTCTTAATTTTGTCATCACCCTATTCACGGTGCTGTCTCTCTATACCGGCAGTTGCAACGAAAATGTACAGTACACATTCAGTAAGTGTCCTTAAAGTTTCATAGCCGTTATCGGCCCTAAGATAAAAGAAGTAAACCAGAAGTTGAATATTCCAATTTATTAAGAGCAACGACTTTAAAAGAACGCAAGTCTGCAATAAGAGCGTCAACTCTTTAAGTCCTAACATCAAACAAACGGATCTTTACCGTCCTTTTCACTAAACCCTTGAAATGTTTTGAAACTTCCAAAATATGTACTTAATTCTATCATCTTCACATCCTTATCATTGAACCTTTTGCTCTATTTCATTAATCATACTTTTCACAAATTTCCTTGCATTTATCATAGTTTGTTTCCTATCTTCCGTGAAGAACATACTTCTAAATTCTGCTGCGTCCAATTCTAGTTTTTAAAATTTATTTTGTGTTTCTTTTTCGCATTATGTTCATCACAAAGGCAGTTGATGTTTCTTAAAGGTTCAAGTAACAAGAATACAGGGAATTTCGAAAATTTTAATGTTTCGTCCAAAATCACTAAACCTATCATGAAATGGTAATTCATTTCTAACAAGACCCTCCCCACTTTCCAAAGTTGCTAAATCCGCACCGTCCTTACGTATAACTTGACATGCTATCACAGTGAACTTGTATAGTATAATACCTACAACAACGGTTTTTGCGGTTTGTTTTTATGATTAAACATGCTTTTCTAGTCTTCTCGTGCATCCAGTAGATTTTCTGTATTGAGTGAAAGGTACAGATCTACTTTTTGTACAGCTTTAATAACATTTTTAAAGGTATTTCACTAATTTGCAAAAAGCCCCACCTCGATCGCGATCAAAGTACAATCAATTGTTCTTATAATTCCATTTTTTGCTGATACTTAATGTAGCATTTGGCACTTTTCATATTTTGTTCGGAATGATGCCTTAAGGATGGGTATAGTACACTTTTCGTTCGAAGACTGAGGGAGAGTGTAACCGAAGAATCGCTATGTAATTCACCATCAGTAGCATATTTTATATCGAAAGACAAGTCTTATGCAATTTTTTTTTTTTTTTTTTTTTTAAAGAAAAGAAAATGTTTATTATTTAGACGTTTTATTTCGGTAAGCTTCTTTCGATAAGAGTGCACAAACACATCACCCTTCCACAATAAACTGTTGACTAAATGTTAAAATAGCTGCAATGCAACTGCAAGAAGTTGAAACTTG